>BTHU01000010.1:68502385-69102385 GCA_036184795.1 Tokudaia tokunoshimensis
CTGGAACTCACTCTAAAGACCAGGACGTCCTCGAACTCAGATTTGACTGCCTCTGCCACTCTAGTACTGGGATTGAAAACATGCCATTATTGACCAGCAATAAAATATTTTTTTTTGCAATAAAATATTTTAAAAATAGACTGGGCATGGTGGCACACACTTTTAATTCCATCACTCATGAGGCAGAGGCAGGCAATCTCTGAGTCTGAGGCCAGTCTATTCTACATTGTGAGTTCCAGGACAGCTAGGACTACACTGAGAAACCCTGTCTCAAAAAATGTAAAAACTTTTTTTTAAAAAAGAAAAATAGTGAATCTAAACCAAAGTAAAATAAAGAGAACTGTTTGTGCTCAGGTTGAATTAAAAGGCCAAGGGATAGCTGGTGAGCATAGCTGTACCTTGGGTTTGCATTTCTTTAGGTCTGAGAACAGGGCTGGAGCTCCTGTATGCCTAAGGAAGTCCACAAAACAGGGCACGCAGCAGCATCAAGAGAGACCTTAGGGCGGGGAGGGAGGAAACGGGAAAGGGGAAATGATTTGGAATGTAAATAAAAAAACTTAGAAAATTAAAAAAAAAAAAGAGAGAGAGAGAGACCTTAGGGATCACCTTGATAGCATAAGCCCTGGGAAATTATCGACATCTTGGCAAAGGCTTTGGATCTGAACCTCAGTAAGAGAGAATGTGATCCTGTTTGTCCAGCCTCGGGGAAACTGAACACATGCAGAACACAGCGCTATTTTAATCCTTCGGTCTCTCCCCCACAGCACTCACCCAACCACCCTGTATAGCTGCTCTGTATGTGCGTTCACTGTCTCCCTCTAGTGGAGACAATGAGCTAAAGCAGGGCTGTGTCTCCCTGGGGCATGGCTAAGGCTGAGGACCTGTTTGCTTCTCCCAGCTCAATCCAGCAGGGAGAGGAGAAGGGGAGGACTAGGTGGGAAGTACCCTTCCAGGGGTAGAAAAGAATAGGCGTGGGCACTTTCAACCTGGTTATTGTGAAACCGGTCATATGTACAAGAGAAAACGGCACCCATGCCAACGACCTAAAAGAGCAAACCATCGATCAATTCAGGACACCTCCTTCCTCACCACAGTGTCCATAGCAGAGGAGACATGATGCTGGTGCTTTCCCCTTCCGTTCCTTTCTTCTCCTCTGAGCCCTGAACCTCTCTGTTTGACACTGTCTTGAGACTGGCTTCAATCTCAGAATGTAGATGAGGGGCACTTTGCATTTCTGGTCCTTGGCACCTACTTCTGACCTGCCAGGACTGCAGTACCCAGGATACATTTGGTTCGATGCTGTGCTGGAGATCCAAGCTGGAGCTTTGTGCACCCCAGGCAAGCACTCTTCCAAGGGAGCTACAGCCCAGCCCCTCCTTTTAGTTAACCATCTCTTTGTTATTCTTTGAAGTTTTGCCACAGATGTAAATGTTCCAAGATTATATATTATTTTATTTTGCCTGCGGAGAACTTTTTGTTTGGTTTCTTTTATCGATATGGATGTTTTGTCCGCCTGTATGTCTGGGTACCACATGCATGCCAAGTGTCTACAGAGTCCAGAAGAGGGCACCAGATCCCCCTGGGTTACGGACTGTTGTGCTGGAAATGGAACTTGCATCCTCTGGAAGAGCACCCAGTGCTCTCAGCTGCTGAGCCCCTGGTCGTGAACTTCGCTGATGTTATGTGAGAGAGCGGGGCTTCCTAACTTGACCGGGGAGCTGGAGTGGAACTGTGAGGGAATGTTCAGTGTGATGGAGACGGAATCCGGGCAGGGACTCCTCAGCAGCCTAGGGCCCCCCTTTTCCTGGTGTGGGTGGTCCATGGCTTCTTATTTCTTGAAGGTCCTGTAAGGCCCATAACTCTGTTTCTGTAGCTGAATTCATTGTCATATCAGAAAATAAGCTTTACTAAGTGGTCATTGAGAGTAATGCCACCCATCACCAACGGAGGAAGAGTGCCATTGTTAATGTCACAGGAGACAGCCTGGCCCTTGCTATAGTTCAGGATTCCCTTTGGGGGTCCACATGCCTGCTTCACTGCCTTCTTGATGTCCTCATACTTAGCAGCTCTCTCCGGGCAGCAGGTCAGACCCACGACGGGCATATTGGAATGAGGAAGGACACGTGTCACCTCATTTGATGTTGCCAGGCTTGGTGGCCTGTCAGTTGACAGGCCAGAGCAACTCCATTGTGTTCTAGCTTCACCAAACTGCTCCTTAGCCCCTACTAAGCGCATCCAGATGAGTTGGACATTTTCGTGCAACCGAACCTGCAATTCCAGGAGGTCCAATTGTTTAACAATATACATTGTTTTAATCAACTGAACAGAAACCTTTGAAATCTCAACCTCCCCTGCAACCCCACCCCGGACATAACCTCCTCCAACGTGATGTAATCGAGCGTGACATTGAGGGTTTGGAAGTGTATGGCCCATGATATACATGCAAGAAGCACCAGGTTTAATCCCCAGCATCCAAAAGATTGCTACAAATAGAATATTAGATAGATTTAGGAAATCTGAGTAAGGTGTGGCCTTTAGATAAGGATAACAATCAGTATCTATGGACCAAACAGGGATGGAAGGTCACGAAGCTGAGGTCCCACTCTATTTGAATAATTCTGGTTAAATCTAAAATCATTCGTGAAGTTAAAAAAAAAGTTATTTAGGGCTGGAGAGATGGTTCTGAGCATTGGTTGCTCTTCTACAGGACCCAGGTTCAATTCCCAGCACCCACATGTTGGCTCATGGTTGTCTATAATTCTAGTGCCAGGGAATACAATGTTCTCTTCTGATCTTCTCGGGTACCAGGCATGTGGTGCACGGACATACATGCAGGCAAAAAAAACCATATTCATATACATAAAATAATACACTTAATTTTTTTTTATTTAAGTGGGAAATGATGGTGCATACCTGTAATCCCAACATTTGGGAGATAGAAGGAGGAGGTGTCAGATATTTAACATATATAATAAGTTTAAGGACAGCATGGTCTATGTGACAAACACCCTATCTGTCTCAAGGAGGAGGATGGAGGAGAGAGATGGTTAGAAAAAGAAGTTAAGACAAGGCCATAACTGGTCAGTGGGCAAGGATTCCTTTAACGCATATACTGGGTTGAACCTCTGGGTCACCGAGTGCGAGTACCCGAAATGTATTACTAGGGCCTGCATTTCAAAACTACCAATTTATTCCCTTGGGTGATGTATCAGAATTCCTCTTACTTCACATCCTGGACTGAGATGTAATATCTGACTTTTTGATTTCTGCCAGTCGGGTGGGTGGGAAGTGTTATCTCCCTGTGGTTTAATTTTCACTTCCCTGGTAACTAACTCGGGTGTGCATCTCTTCCTGTGTTTATTGGCCATTTGCATTTCCTGTTCTGGGTAACGCTGATTCATGTCTTTCACCTTTTTTTTTTCTTGAGAGGGTTATTTATCTTTTTCTGATTAATTAAGAGAACTTTTCGATACTGGAAATGTGTCCGTTGTCTTTAATATTTTTCCTAGCTTGCCACAGGTCTTCGCAAATGTCAAACGGGGTGATATTGAACGAGGTTATCTTTTCCTTCTTGCTCTGCACTGGGACAGCCCTCACCTATTACTTGCCGCATTTGGGAAGGGAGACCCTGCTTCTCCGGGACCCTCAGCCTCTCCTGGATCCTTGGAGGTGGACCTCAGTGGATAACACTAATGAATTCTTTTTATTTTTAGATTCTTTTAAAAAAATTATTTATTAAGCCCGGGAGGTGGGACATGTGTGCTGGAGCACACAAGTAGAGATCAGAGGTCCAGAGATGGTTCTCCCCCTCCACCATGTAGGCCTGAGGTATCAAACCCAGGAATCAGGATGTTCATCTTTCCAGCTCCCTCCTCACAGGAAGTTCCAGTATCCAGAAAGTGTCCCTCTGTATATAGCAACCCTGAGTCTTCTGGTTCTACTCCTGGGATTACTAGCTCCAGATAGGTTTCTTTCCCTACATCCTATTCTCATTTTTAGGAGTCCCCTTAGTAACTACTCTCCCCAAGTTATTCAGTGTGGTGGTTCATTTTGATTGTCAACTTGACACAACTTAGAATCGCCCAAAATGGGAATCTCAAGGAGGAACCATCTCGTTCAGCAGGCGGCCATGCTGTGAGGGTGGGCTGGGGTTGTCCCAATTGCCTTCATTAATGTGGGAGGCTCTAGCCTGAAACTGGCAGCATCAGGTTTGGAGCCCTCCACTGTAGTGTGGAGAAGGTCAGCTACTGAGCATTCATGCAGTCATTTCTCTCTGCTCTTAAAAACAGAACCCCCCCCAAAAAATAGGTTCTTTGAGAATTTCAAACAATGTGTTGATCATAGTCAACCTTCCCAGCTCCTTCCAGATCCACCCCCTTGCCTAACCACCAGATTTGTGTCTTTGTTTTTATTTTTTGTAACCCATGAAGTCTAGTTTGCGTTGCCCATGTGTGCTTGGATGTGTGGCTTTCCACTGGAGCATGGCTAACTTACCAGATCTTGCAGACCCTCCCCCCCACCCCCGACCTCACAACACCTATCAGTTGCCAATAGTTTCTCTCCAGAGGCGGGACTTGGTGCCCATCTCTCCTCTGAAGCTCAGTCAGGGTTGGATCCGCACAGGTCGGGTTCATGCTGTCGCAGCTGCTGTGAGGTCACTTGGTAGCTGTCCTACTGTATACAGAAGACTGTCTCCTTGGAGTTACCCACTACCTCTAAGTCTTACGCTCTTTCCACCCCATTTCCTGCGATGACCTCTGAACTTGGGAGGGAGTGTTTAATACAGATGTCCTGTCTAAGGCTGAACATCCTGCAGTCTCCCATTCTCTGCGCCTTGACCAGTTGTGGATCCTATGCTAACCACCAATTACTGCCAATAAAAACGTCTCTGATGAGCCGAGAGATGCATTAATCTACAAGGACAAGTCAGTGGGAGTCAGTTTGATGCTAGTCAATGGATAGGTGAGTCGTTGGCCCTGCTATTATTCAGCTAAATGGACATAGTATTTATTACATTTACTGTCTCTGCTCTTGACTGTGGGCGTGGCAGGATAAACCTTTCCTACCGCCTTGACTCCTCTGCAGTGATGGACTGTAACCCTGAATTGTGAACTAAAACAAACCTTTCTCCCCGAGTCCTTTTTTTGTCAGAGCACTCTATTGCAGCAGCAGAAATGAAACTAGAATATCCAGGGTAAAAGCTAATAACTCCTTGCTAGGAATGCTCGCCCAAAGGGCAGCTGTGACCATTATCTTCCTTTTTCTTTTCTTCTTCTTCTTCCTCTTCTTCTTCTTCTTCTTGTTTTGTTTTTGTTTTTTGTTTTTTGGCTTTTCGAGGGTTTCTCTGTGTAGCCCTGGCTGTCCTGGAACTCACTCGGTAGACCAGGCTGGCCTTGAACTCAGAAATCTGCCTGTCTCTGCCTCCCAAGAGCTGAGATTAAAGGTGTGCGCCACCACTGCCTGGCTTTTTTTTTTTTTTTTTTTTTGAGACAGGGTTTCTCAGTGTTGTCCTGGCTGTCCTGGAACTCACTCTGTAGACCAGGCTGGCTTCAACACAGAAAGATAGCCTGCTTCTGCCTCCCAGAATGCTGGGATCAAAGGTGTTTGGAACCACCACTGCCTGGCTCCAAATCTTTATTTTAATACATATTCATTTTACTGGTTCTATTTCTCTAGAAAACTCTGACACAGGAAGTACGGATATAAAAGGACATCATACGTCATCAGGGAATTGAGTTAAAGCCGGATGTGCTATACACTTATTAGAATGACTGGATCCAAAATCCCACCAACAGCAGACAATGTGTAGCAGCGGACTCTCTAGTTCATTGTGGTGGAGATGCAGCATGGTGCCGAAAGATGCAGCTGGCAGTGCCTTACAGAGCTCAGCATGCTTTCACCGGACTCCACAGACTGTTCTTCACTCTCCATCCAAATGAAGGGACACGTCCATCCACTGAAAAACCTACTTGGGGATGTCTGTCAAGGCCTTCTTATAACTGCCAAACCCGGAAGCAATCAGTGTGCATTTGATGGATGGATGCTCAGTGTGGGGCATCCAGACAGGAGAATATTAAGTTCCACGTTCAAAAGAAATGAGTAGGACTGGGTGATGGATCAGCATGTAAAGTGCCCGTCACACAAGCACCCGTGTGCAAAAGCTGGGCAGTGTTAGCACACATTTGTAACCTCAGTGGCAGGGGTGGGTAGGTATGGGTGGGTGGGGGACAGGAGGATCATCAGGGCTTGCTGGGCAGGAAACCTAGCTCAACTGGTGAGCTTGAATTAGCCAGTTCAGTGAGTGACCTTGACTCAAAAAAAATAAATTGTAGAGTAGTAGAGGAAAGCACTCAGTGTTGACCTCTGGCCTCTGCACATACACATGTGTGCATGTACACATGCACAAATTACATGGAGAGAGGGGGAGAGGAGGAGAAAGAGAAGGAGAAGGAGAAGGAGAAGAAGAAGAAGAAGAAGAAGAAGAAGAACAACAACAACAACAACAAGAAGAACTTGGGAGATGTGGCTTGCTGACCTAGCAAACTCAAAGTCTTGGATTCTTATCCTGAGAAGGCATAAAAATGAATTGCTAAGTGAAAGGAGCCAACCTGAAAAGTCTGTATACGTGTCATTCTGAAAATGACACGTACAATAACAGTTCCAGCCCTTGGGGACAGTCAAGAATGACTAGGCAGGCCAGTGAAATGACGGGGTGTGACTACAGTGGGGGTGATGTGTCATTACACACCGTGGGTCACTGTGTTCTGTGGGTCTCTGTACCCACCACCAAGAGTGAATGTAGCAAACTATGAACTTGGAGTAATAGTGGCGGGTCAATGTTGGGTCAACAGTGTGACAACTGTCAGGAAAACACAACTACCAGGCCTGGGGAGATGGCCCAGCACTTAAGAGTGCTTGCTGCTTTTACAGGGGTCTCAAGTCTGGTTCTCAGCACCCACAGCCACACGTAACTCCAGCTCCCAGAGACCCAGGGATCTGACACCTCTTCTAGCCTCTGTAGGCACTTGCAGTAGACACACACACACACACACACAGAGATGTCTAACATATGCCTAAATTAAGAAATCTTGGGGCTGGAGGGATGGCTCAGTGGTTAAGAGCACGGGCTTCTCTTACAGAGGATCCAAGTTTGATTCCTAGCATCCACATGGCAACCCTCAAGTGTCTGTACTCCCAACTCTCAACTCCAGTTCCAGGAATCTGACACCCTTCTAACCTCTGGGGACATCAGGTTTGCATGTGGTTCACATACATGCAAGCAAAGCACCGATACATACAAAAAATAAAATAAAATCCACATTAAAAAAGACAGCTGCACCAAAACAGGTAGAACAGTGTACAAAGGGGCTCAGAGGGATCTAGGGATGGAACATAGTTTTCCTATGGGTAGAGTGTTTGCCTAGCATGCCCGAAGCTCTGGGTTCAATTCCTAGCATGGCACAAGCCAGGGATGCTGGCCCTGCCTGCAATCTCAGCACTCAGAGGGTGGACCAGAAATTCAAGGTTATCTTAAGCTATATTAAGAATTTAAGGCTAGCCTGGGCTACATGGAAACATGTCCAAAAAAGGGCAAAGCTATACAAATTCATGGGATGTTGCAATAAGAGTCATTGTTCCGACTGAGTAATAACTCTTCAATAACTTTCTGTTGTTGTTGTTCGAGACAGGGTTTCTCTGTGCCCTGGCTGTCCTAAAACTCTCTTTATAGTCCAGGCTGGCCTTGAACTCAGAGATCCACCTGCCTCTGCCTCCCAAGTGCTGGGATTACAGGCGTGCGCCACCACTGCCTGGCTAAATTCTCTACTTCTTTATCGCTGTATCTTCTGTCTTCCATTTCCCATCTGTCTATTGCATGAATCTGAATCTGTGCCGGTCTAAAAACTGGTTAGAGAATCTGTCTGTCCCTATGTCTGCTATGTGTCTACGTGTGTCTTTTTTTTTTTTTTATCTTCAAACTTTTTCCTCTTTTGGATAGGGGGAAAGACAAGGTTTCTCCATGTAGCCCTGGCTGTTCTGGAACTCACTCTGTAGACAAGGCTAGTCTTGAACTCAGAGATCTGCCTGCCTCTGCCTCCCAAGTGCTAGGATTAAAGCTGTGTCCCACCACACCCCACTAACAGTATTATAAGGGATCTCAGGGTAAACTGTTAACTCACTGTTAACTCAGCCGAGAGGTCCAGTAAAAGTTCCAGTCTCATAGAATGTAAGAGATACTTTCATAATATTGGATCGCCACACTTTCTGTCCTTGGCAGACATCAGGAATGCATGTAGTACACACACACACACACACACACACACACACACACACACACACACCGCAAAGCTTAAGGAACATGATGAAGGGGCGTGGTAAACGTTAGAGCCAGAGACTGCGGATAAGTACTGTGAGATGCCGCTTCCTGGACCTGACTTGGCCATTGTACTCAGGAACTCACAGGAGCCATGGTTATCGGCACACCATCGAGCCAATCAGAGTTCCAGTATGAATGAGGAGGGACACTCCTGAGGATCTGTTGGGGGTCGGTGGCCGCCAGGAAAGGGATAGTTCCTTTCCTACCTGTTGGGGATGTGGCCGCTGGTAGGTTGCCTGAGCTCGAGTAAACGGTCCACACCCGTGCTCACAGGGACACCACTAACTGGACTCAGTGGGCTTAAAAATGAGAGTGAGAAGATTTGAAATCGGGAGGGAGCCATTCTAGGGAGTCCAGGAGGAGGAGGAGTGGGATGACCAAAATAGATTACACAGAGGTGTAAATTTTTCAAGGAAAAGTATATTGAAAGATAAATATAGAAGTATTGATTTATCAATCAATAAATGTCATATACTTTATTTTTATCACAATTTTAAAAAGCCAAGTACATGTTTTTTGTTTTGTTTTGTTTTTTAACATACTAAGGAGCTGGGAGATGCTTCAGTGGGTAAGTGTACAGTGCTTTCTGTACAAACGTGAGGAGCTGAGTCTGGATCTCCGGCTCCCATGGAAAAAGCCTGGTGCAGCCGCGCATGCCTAAGACTCCACCCCTGGGGCTGAGCCGGAGGAGGAGACAGGAGGATCCCTGGGACTTGCTGGCTGCCAGCCTAGCCAAAGAGTGGGAAACTCCGTGTTCAGCAGGAGACCCTCTCAGGGATTAATTCATCTGACCTGCACGAGTGCGCGCACACGCAACATATATACACAGATATTTCATGGTGGTTGTTGCTGGAAGAAATTGGATGACGAGCTAGAGGTGAGCTATAACACACTAAAATGTTCCCATTCGATATAAAAGGAACAAGGTTCCTGGGTGATATTTTTTTGTAGACAATATTGAGGAGGGGAGGGGCGGAGATGCCCCTTATATGACCTGGAAAAGAGTCTGAACGGTATGGAGCCACAGAGGCTTTTCACATATCCAACGGTGACGTGTGAACTCAGTGACTCTCGTTACTGAGGTGGAGTGGGGACATGACACCCAACCTGGGGAGAGAGAACTCCCCCAGGCCACGAGGGCATCAACAAGAGCCTTTCTAGCTTCCTTTGTGAACTGGCCTTGAGCCTCACCAGCCAAATTCTAATTTGTTGGGAGAAATTAAGCTATAGGTTCCGACTCTGGCAACCTCCCAGACACTTCAATTCTAGATCTCCAGTCTTGGCAGAAGGGCACATATTCCTCCTCCTCCTCCTCCTCCTCCTCCTCCTCCTCCTCCTCCTCCTCCTCCTCCTTCTTCTTCTCTCTCTCTCTCTCTCTCCCTCTCTCTCTCTCTCTCTCTCTCTCTCTCTCTCTCTCTCTCTCTCTCTCTCTCTCTGTCTCTCTCTCTCCCCATGAAAGTGGAGGCCAGAGGTCAACATCAGGCGTCCTTCCTCGGGATACCATCCACCTCCTTTTTGAGACAGGATCTCTCAGTGGTCCAGAACTCACCAGTTCATCTAGGTTGGCTGAGCACAGAGCCCCAGGGATCTGACTATCGCTGCCTCCCAGTGTCAGGATTACAAGTGCGCCCCCACCACACCCACCCAGCTTTCTCAGATGGGTTTTGGAGCTCGAACTCAGCTCTTCAGACTTGCACAGCAAGCACTTTATCAACGGAGCCATCTCCCATTCATTCACTCATTCATTCATTCATTCATTCATTCGTCCTCTCATTCATTCCTCTGCTGTTCACCCTGAGCCATCTGGGCATACTGCTGCATAAGGAGATCCAGGCTCAGTTCCAGCCCTTGTCCCTGCTCTCAATACCACAACCAATTCCACCCTTGGTGCTCCCCAAAACTCTAAGGAGCTGGAGGTGCTCAGCCAGCACATACTCAGTCCCTCCTCTGGGTCCCTGCATACACCCAGCATTAGAAGAGACCAATAGCAAACTGAATGAAAGTTGTCCTTTTTGCTTTATTAGAATATTACATACAGTGCAATAAATATTAACTTACTGAATCCTTAAACAAGTCATAAATAATATGAACATCTTACAGAATTAAATAAAAACATACATCTGTTTTTCCTGGAGTAAACTAGGGGAGGTTTCTCCAGTGACCCTGATACCTGAATAACATCCCAAACACTTGATGCTTTCTGCTTGTGTGGGGTAGTAAGGTTGCAGTATTTACTTTGCTTCTTAAGTTCAGTTATACTGAAGAGTAAGGCCCAGCATGTGGTTGGCTCTCATTCTCACTGCAAGGAGATGTTCCGATTTTCTAAAATTGGGCTGCTCCAGGCACAGAGGCACAGTCATGGCACAATCTGATTCATACATAGAACATAAGAAAAGTCAACCTTGTAGAAACAGAAGTGTGCTTACTGGAGGCTGGGGAGAGTAGCAGGGAGTTGAGGAGAGATTGACTAGTGGGTATTAAATTGAAGTTAGATAGGATCAGGAGGCCCTGGTGTATGGCATCCCTCAGCAAGAGAATCATTGAGTGCCATCTATCTCAAAGGGCTAGGAGAAAGGATGCTGAGGTTGGGTGTGTGATTCTCCTGCATCCACCTGGACCAAGAGTTCAAAGTCATCCTTGGCTACACACTGAGTTCAAAGTAAGCCTGGAATACTTGAGACCCTGATGCAAAGAAGGGGACGAGGGCTAGGGAGCTGTCACTCAGTTGGTAGCGTGCACAAAGCCCTGGGTTCCATCTCCAGCATCACAAGAACTAGTCCCAATGGTGCATGTCCGTAATCTCAGCCCTCAGGAGGAAGAGGCAGGAGAATCAGAAGTTCAAGGTCATCCTTGGCTACATTACACATTTGAGGCCAACTTGTGCTACAGGAATTTCTGTTATATGTACACAAAAAGGTGAAATACGTTGCCATATGTGGACATAGATAGGTTTAACTTGACTACAGGGCATAAATATGAATGGAAACAGCATATGGTAACCCTTGCATTTGTCTAGTTTTGTGGGGTTTTTTTTTTTTTGCATCTGTTGAAAATTTAACTTAAAATGTGAAGTTCTGTCGCCACGAAGCAGCTCAACCTCAGCCTTCCAGTGCCCACTCTGTACTCATCACAGCAAGGAACTCTTGCAGGTAATCCAGGAACTGCCTGGTCCTCCGTCTCTCCTCGCTACACTTCTCCTGTGAAAAGAACAGACTGTCATGTTGGCTCCTGGAGAAACAGCGGCAGCCGGATTCACAGGGTCCCCAGGGAACTTACTTTTTGGCGGTCAATGTATTTCTTTATCAATGACAAGTTTTGAAATAGCATTTCCACGGTACCCCCACGGACAGTTTGATTCATCAGTGTGTCTAGCCCTTGAAAGATTTCTCCAATGCACAGCTGGTGCTGAAAGAAGATTAACAAGAAGCAAATAGATCAGACTGCCCGCAACGTACACATATTTCAAAATATCGTGCCATATGCAATAAATAACATGAAAATTAAATGCCTCAATGAAAAAAAAAGCTAGACAATCCAAGATGTGATGGTGCTTATCTGTAATTCCAGCATCAGGAAGTAGAAGTAAGAGGATCAGGAGTTCAAGGTCAGCCTTTGAGACAGAGAGTTTGAGGCCAGCCAGTGCTACATGAGATCATTTCAAAAAAATCAAAACCAAAGTTAGGATTGGGGCTGGGGAGATGGCTCAGTGGTTAAGATCACTGGGTGCTCTTCCAAAGGACTTAGGTTCAGTTACTAGCACCCTTGTAGGGGCTCACAACCATCTGAGTCCTGGGATTAAAGGTGAGTGGTACCACACCCATATTAATGTTTTGTTTTGTTTTTCAAGACAGGGTTTCTCTATGTAGCCCTGGCTTTCCTGGAACTCACTCTGTAGACCAGGCTGGCCTCGAACTCAGAAATCTGCCTGCCTCTGCCTCCCAAGTGCTGGGATTAAAGGCATGCGCCACCACCGCCTGGCTAGAATAAGATATATTGAAATGTATACAATATCATTACATAGTCGTATTCATTAAACCATGTAGAAATTATTAATAGAGGGCATTCATGGTATTTTTATGACTTCCCGTCATTACCTAAGAATACAACTCTCTGAGCTGGAGAGATGGCTCAATGGTTAAGAGTACTTGATGCAGTTCCCAGCATCCATATGATGGCTCAGAGCCATCTGCAGTTCCAATCCCAGGTGATCTGACTGCCCTTCTTTTAGCTTTCAGGGATACCAGACACATACGTGGAACACATACATATATGCAGGCAAAATACTCATACACATAAAATAAAAATAAACAAAAGGAATATAGCCCTAAATTATTAATACTTTCAGAAAGGTATTAGAGTGGGTGGGCTCTGGAATTCAGTGGTAGAGTGCTCATTTCACACATTGAAGGTCCTTGGCTTGATCCTCAGCAGTAAGAAACAAGACAGGGAAAACAAAGAGAGGCACTAGGATGAAGAGAGCCATGGACAGAACCAAAGGGGACCCGGCAGGACCTCACGGTGTGCAGAATCTTGCAAAGAATCTTTGACGTGAGGCTGTTAGATGCGTGACTGACAGGTCTAGTTGATCACTTACATAACAGATCTAGCTCAAAGTCATTCCTAATATTAATTGGTTGGTAGGTTTTGAGTGTCACATAGCCCAGGCTGGCCTCTAGCTCAAAAATGTGGCTAAGGATGACCCTGAACCTCTGATCTTCCTGCCTCCATTTTCCCATTATGAGATTACAGACAGGCACCTCCAGGCTTAGTTTATGGGGTGCTAAGGATCAACCCAGCATATTAGGCAATCTATCAATAGAGCTTATATCTCCAGCCCTGTAATGTTTTTTGTTTAATTATTTATTGGGTTTATTTTTGATACATACAGGGTTTGGCTATGTAATCCAGGCTGGCCTTGAATTTATATGTAGCCTAAGCTGGCCTTAGACTCAATGCTACCCGTCTCTGGCTCCCAAGTACTGGGATTACATAATTTGCCACTCTCATATTCTTTATATTTGTGAGCACAAGTTTTCACATCCACCTACATTAATTCTTTTCAAAGAAAGTCAAGCAGTTTAAGTGAAAACGAATGCTTTGCTGGGTGTGGTGACACAGGCCTGTGTCCCAGCTACTCCACAAAGGCAAGAGAATCACCTGAACCCAGGAGCTTGAACCTAGTGAGATCCCCACCCCAAACACAACACCAGAAAGCTAAATGCGAATGACTTATAGTTTAGTATGTGAAGCTGACTTATTCATGCAATCATGGCGGTAAAGGATAACTTACATTTTTATGAGTAGGAACAGGAAGCCTCATTGTCTGCAAAGGAAAGAACATAGGGTCATTTCTAAAGAGTTTGTTGCCTTTTATAATGCAATACTTGCTGGTGATAGGGTTATCACCTGTGCATTAACACTAACACATTCATAATTGCACTATTTTTTAGTATAGAATAGGGCATGAGGAGGGGAGTTGAGAGGGTAGTAGGGAGAGAGAGAGAGAGAGAGAGAGAGAGAGAGAGAGATGCTGGCCATGAGCATGGGGAGGGGGAGGGGAATGGGGAGAAAGGGGGACAAGAGGACAGGGAGGGAGCAAGAAGGCAAGAGAACAAGCCATAATTGCACTATTTAAAGCAGATCTTTATGTTTAGAAATGAACTGCCGCAAATTATTAATTTTTTTTGAAAAAAATTATTTTGAATCAGGGTCTTGCCTTAGCTCTGGCAGGCCTTGAACTCACAGATCCACCTTACCCTGCCTCCCAAATTCTGGGATTAAAGGCATGTGCCACAAAACCCAGCTATGTATGCATTCTAAAGAACAGTCGAGTCAGGTAAGGCAATATATCTGCAATCCTAGTATTTGGGAGACAGAGGCCAGGGGATCCCATAGGAGTTAGGACAGCCTAGTCTACATAGCAAGTTTGAGGCCAGTCAGGGTGGTATAGCAAGCCCCTGATCTTAAAAACAAAGCTGAAGGAATAAAAGTTATACTTTACCTCGTTGCTTGTCAACAGAGCTCGGTGAGCAGACAGCTGGATCAAGGTCTCTTTCACCACTGTGCTCATGGGAATCTCCATGGCAATGGCCCAGACACAGCTGAGAGTTAGAGCACTCAAGTGCAGAAGCATCCTCATGATTCTGAAGCCTTCAGCGTCTGCCTTTAGCAAAGGAAGAATGCAGAGCAGGGCCTCATCCCCAAGCAATTTATTCTCTCTTTGAGGAAATGAATAATTTCTAACAATCAGATAGAGGACTCCTAATAAAGGCAAGTAGTGAAACTCAATGTTTCCAGTACCTTGGGTCTTCAAACAAAATGCATTTTTTTTTTGCTCTTTTGATAATAGTAAACATCTCGATCCTCCACCCTTGTTTAAAAAGCATTTTCTATAACAGAAAAGAATGTTTCTACAACTTTGATCCACATTTACACTCCATTCTGGATACTGAATTTCTCTTTAAAAGATGTGCATATATGGCAGGTCTCTCTAGAGATGCCCACAATCACACTCTGGGGAGTATGATCACCTTTTCCTGAGTATCTCTTTTATTACCCCCTGTCCCACACACAGTGAAACTTAATTCCTGACAAAGTGAAAAAAAAAAGATGTATTCAGTTGTATACCTCCAACAGTTATGCTAAAGTACATAAAAAATGAGAATGTCTTACAGGGTGTGATGGCGCACACCAGCAGATGAGGGAGGTACAATCAAGAGCATCAAGGGGTGGAAGTCATCTGTGACTACACAGCAAATGTGAGCTCAGTCTGGAACACATGAGACCCTGTTTCAAACAGCCAAAGAGAAAAGGAAAAGAGGGGTATCTTTTCAGTTGAACTAAACTCTACAATTGGCTGTAGCTAGACTTACAAAGAAAAAGAACTGAAAACTCTCTGGGAAAGACATTTATTAAAGCAGCTGGTTCGACAGAGTTGAGTTGCATGATGTAGGCTTCTCATAAGCATCCTGTCTGTTATTGAAAGGCCAACCCAAACTGAGTGAAGATAAGGAGAACGCTTCTTAGTTCATGTAACAAAGAGTGCAGGGTAGCGGCTCCTTCCTGTGCTGCTTCAGCGGCTTGGCCTTGACCCACTTTTCAAGCAGCTTACTGTGTGTGGAGGGAGGTGTCCAGGGCGGCTCCAGGGCTCCTGGCTCTCTCCGTATCTTGTCACACACAGCAGGTTCACATTTTTTCTCGTTTTCCTTCCTTCTTTCATCTGGTGGGTTTATTAAGACACGGTCTGACTGTGTGGCCAAGTCTATGAACTTTTGATCCTTCTGCCTCAGCCTCAGCCTCTCGAGCACTGTGTCAGGCATGTCCCCCTGCACCGGGTTCCAGCTTTGCTCTTCTCATTGTTCAATCAAAGCAACTCAGTCCCACAGCACTCTCTGGTTTCAGGTGCAGAGGAACCAAGCTGGAACGAAACTGAGTATTCCTCCCTGCTGGCCGGCCAGCAGTCACGGTGCTGGAAGGTATTATGTAGGCATCTGAGGGAGAGTTGTAGCAACAGTCTTACTTAGCTCTGCACCCTGTTTACACAGGTCAACTGGCCAGCCAAGATGCATCATCTGGTGCCCTGATGGTAAGTCGGTTATGGAAGCAACCAACAGCTTTAGGAGTGAATTGGCGGCACATTCCACGGGAAGCCCTGTCACAGGCTCTCAGCTGGGTCATTGGTCCTGGCAGGGAGAGTGTTAAGGTTATTGCGCTGAATGGATATGCTATGTCCGTCAAACTGTCTTCTAAGTAACTGTGGATGTCCATACATCAGTGCCACTGTCAGCTTTGGTAAGGGACACTTATTTTAAAGTTGGCAGTAATAACCGTGGAGACCCGTAACTGATGGGTCTAGTAACTTTTGAATGCTCAGTCCCCAAAGGATGTATCTATATCGGCCCCCCACCCCCACCCCAATGCTCAGGAAACAGTGGGGAAAAGGCACTGGCAGAATCTAAGCGCCTAGGGAACTGGAAGATGCTGTGTGGAATGCTGACTTCTGGGCATGATGTGGCTGTTGTCATCTGCGCAAGACTAGGTCAGCCATCAGCATCAGTCATGGAGGAGTGAGAGGCTCCGGGGGCCCCACCCTTCCCAAGCATTTATATGCAGTTGCAGTTAATAGTTGATAGGTGAGGAAGTGACTTTTTTTTTTCAGTGATCTCACCACAGGCAAGTTGCCTGTGGTCCTATAAACAGCCCTAAAGAAACACTGGATCACTAGAAGAAAATCACAAAAGAATGTTAGTTTAGAATAGGGGGAGGATTAGCAGGAGTGGAATGGGAACCTGAAAGGGAAAGGGGGTTAATATTGCTATAACAGATCATCATTAATATCATTAAAATATCATAATGAAATCCATTGCTGTGTATAGCTGATTTATGCTAATCGAAAACTAGATTTCTAAAAATGTTTGCAGTCAGCGGGCTACACTGTGGGACACACTGTGACATAGTGCAGCTTCCACAGTGAGATGTTTTCTATGCTTTGTTATTTTTGTTATTGTTGTTGTTGGTGGTGGTGGTGGTGGTGTGTGTGTGTGTGTGTGTGTTTTAGCTTGGGGGGAGGTTGCGAGGGTGAAGGGCAGATGTGAGGGATGAGGAGATGAATGGGACTGGGGTGCAGCGATGTAGAACTCACAAAGAATCAATAAAAAGTTAAGACAAACAAACAAAACCAGTTCATTCTCTAGCAAAACATGGCCCCTAATGCCTGTATTTCTGGCATTTAGGAATTTGAAGGACAAGGATCAGGAGTTTGAGTCCAATCTCAGCTACACAGCGATTTTGAGGCCAACGTGGGCTACTTGAGTCTCTATCTAAAAAACTAAATGCCCAAAACACAAACAATAACATTCAAAGGACCCCGTCTCTATTTGGAAAAAGGAAGGGACTAACAGGAAGAAGGAAAGAGATGAGACAGGAAGGAGTAAAAATTATCAAAGGACGTTATAAATATGCACAAAAATGTCATAATGGAACTCCTTATTTTATAAAATTAACATACACCAATGAAATAACGGAAAATCTAACTCAGTAAGGGGGCTTATGTGTTCACCGTGGACCTGTGGCTGAGCCTAGGGGATATACCGCTTGCTCTTCCTGAGCTAGAAGTGGACATCGTCCTGTCCAAAGCACATAGCGGAGGCATCCAGGGCCTACAGCAGATGTAAGAGGGATGTAGATGCTTGGGAAGAAACAAATGTATCACAGATAGGGCGCATGTGGACTTAGCCTCTCCTGTATGTCCCTCAGGCTGAGGTCCTTTCACTCGGAGAGTCGCCTGTGCATGAGTGTGTGTCACTAGGAGAACCAGTCTTTTGTTTCTTAGGCTCAGATCAGGAATCCCAAAAGCAAACACAAATTGTTACCCTGAATCGTTTTCCAAAGCTGCGTATAGTTCTACATGAGATGCAGAGACCTTTAGCATGCAGCTGCGACCTGTGCTGTGTGTGCGTGTGCATATGTGTATGCGTGTTTGCACGTGTATTGTGCATTTTCATGTATGTACTGAGGTTTGAGCTCTTGGCTAGACATATCTGAGTTGAACGCTCTCAAGTATTGTGGGAGACAAATTGGCTCACTTCATCGAACCTGTTAGCAGTGAAGCAGGAACCCCAGTGGGCTGAAAATGATGCTCTCAAAATCCAAGCTTGGTTCTGGCAGAACCTGTTCCTCGCTCTCCCAAAAGGTCATGAAACAATAATTCTATTTCCCTTCAGATGACTTCTGGCTATACTGAGAAAGTGTGGGCTTAGATGAAGGCTTCAGGGGAATTGCCAAGTAATTTGCAATTTTAGTACCTCCACCAAGGTTTCAGAGTGATTCAACACCATGATAGAGCTGCACAGGTCATGGAGGGAGTAGCCGACTGAAAAGTCCTCATACTAGCCTTTACTAAGCAGGGGAAACACAGCACTGCTTGCCATGTGTAGGGATGTAATACTAGCTGGCTATGAACGGGATGAAGTGGGAAAGGCTGTATTTACAAAATGAGGGTAGCGAGGCCTAAAGTGCCGCACAGATCATCTCAAAGTGGGCACTCAGCCCCAGTTCACCTATTGCCATATGACTTCCATGGGCTCACATTTCCAGATACCCAGTTTAAAAACAACCCCCCTGCCCCAATCTCACTATACATACACCAGTTCCTTACTTAGAAAAAAATATTTCCTGTTCAAAATTGTATTTATTGTTTGAGACAGGGTCTCGTGTAGTCCAGAGTAGTCTTGAACTTGCTAGGTACTCCTTGAATTCCTGATCCCCCTGCCTCAGCCTGCTGAGTGCTTGAACAAAATGTGTGTGCTGTCTGGTGGACTCAATAATGTATTTCTTTTAATATTTAAAAAATTATTTAGAAATACGCTGTAACATGAAATGTTTCATCTCAGCTACTATGCGTTGGGTCCAGTAGCATCATATGCAAAAATAAACTGTAGGCTGTTCATTTTGCAAAACAGAAGAAACTCTGTAACCAATGTCAGAGGTCCCTCCCAGTCCCACCAGCCCTGCCTTCTGAATCCCTGGGTTCTACTACAGCCACACTATTGCCTTTTATAACTGGTTTATTGTGTTTGGTCTTCAGAGTTCACAGTGTTCTGGCATGTGTGAGAATTGTTTTCCCTGCTGAACAGTACTCAGTCTTATGTACAGATTTTGGGGGATTTTTGTCCATTTTTCTGTTGGTGGATGCTTAGGTTTCTTTCTTCTTTCAACTACTATGAATAATGTTGGCATTATACTATGGGCATGTGTATACAGTATTTTTCTTTTTTTTAGATATAGGGTCTTGTGTATGCTTGGAGGGAAAATAGGTGGGGCTGTGTACCCTGTATAGGGGTACCTATGGAAGGGAAGCTGCCCTGCTTTGGGGGGGGGTCCTTGCTCAGAAGGTGGGGCCGTTTTGGTGCAGGCCCCGTGTACCTGTAGAGTAAGCCTGGTCAGGTGGGGAAGTCCTGGGTTCTTTCTGATGGCTGGAGATGCTGAGGCCTGTTCCATTGCTCCTACATAGTGGGTCTTGATAAGAAGAGGCTTACATGGTTTCAAAGCTTTATTATAGAGAAGTAGGAAAAGAAAAAGAGAGAAGTAAAGAGAGAAAGAAATGATAGAGGGGTGAGAGCTGGCCATGACCGCGTGGAAAGAGGGGAGATGAATGGGGAGAGAGGGGGAACAGGGGGGCAAGAGAGAACAGGGGGGCAAGAGAGAAAGACAAGAGAGAGAGGCAAGAGAGCTAGGAGGAGCCTGGCAGTCCCTTTTATAGTGGGCAATAGCCAGGTAACTGTGGGGTTGGGGGTGAAACCTGGCTGTAGCCAGGTGACTGTGGGGGTGAAGTCCAGCCAGAGCACTGGGGGCCTGGCCCTATGTGACTGATGGTCACAGGAGTATGGAGTTGGTGTCAGGAGCCTAGGTATCTGGGAGCATAGTTCATGTTCAGTCCCTTGTAGAATATTCTACTGGGTCTCTAGAGTAAACCTCGCTCAACCAGGCCACAGACTGCCTTTCACGGTTCCACATATGCTAAGCTGGCTTTCAACTCACTATGTAGCTGAGGATGATCCTCCTGCCTCCACCCCTCAAGTGCTGGAATTACAAGTGTGCACCACTATACAGGTTCCTTCCCTCCTCTTTCCTCTTTTTTTCTTTTGAGATGGAGACTCTGACAATGTAGCCCAAGCTGGCTTCAAACTCTCAATCCCTTATTTTATAAAATTAACATTTTATAAAAATGTTAAAAATTTTAGCAGCTCAAATATTGGAAGTACAGGTTACAGCTATGTACCTCACAGCTCAGAATCGTATTTCTTATAAAGCTAGGTAACTAACTTTTCCTCTATGAATTTAATCTCCTCAGCCTGATGGCAAGCTTTCTTAGAGTAGGGATATTGTTTTATTATCTATGTGTGTGCGCGCGCTCATGTGTGTATGTGTATGCATATGTAGGTTGGAGTGTGTGTATGTGTGTGTGTGTGTGTGTGTACGCACTTGATCATGCCATGGTATGCAGGTGGAGATTAGAGCACAGCTTGTGGGAGGCAGTTCAGTTCTCTCCTTCTACCATGTGGATTCAGAGAGTAAACTCGGGTCATAGACTTGGTGGAATGTAAGCCATCTTACATGGATGTTCAGAGTGGGACCTTTTAACCAACATTTGAAAGCACTTCATTAATAGAAATCCCCAAGCAAGAGGTATTGATTTTTTTGAAAATTGAAAAGTACATTTTATTTAGTGTATAGTGTGCCCCAGCACATGAGTGACAGTCAAAGGACAGCTGATAAACCCCAACAGTGATCAGTCATGTTTTGTGAACCTTTGATATGACATCATAAGAATGACATACTATCTCTGTGGTCTTCCTCCTCCAAACCGTAACTTCTGTCTAGCCATGAGCAGCAAGCATCAGTCATACTGGAATAGAAAGACAATACCTGACCAGTGCTCACCCCAAACCACTAAGGTCATCATATACAAGGACAGACTCAGACACAGTCACAATCCAGCAGCATCTGAGAGATACACTGGGTGCTCAGATGTGCTGTCCTGCATCAGATCCAGGAACGTAGGCAAAATTGCATCCACCTGCATGGTAGCACACACCTTTAATCTCAGCACTCTCGAGGCAGATGCAGGTGGATGGATCTCTGTGAGTTCGAGGCCAGCGGGGTCTACATAGTGAGCTCCAGGCCATCCAGGGCTACGTAGTGAGACTAGGCACTCAATATTTGTTGGATAAATAACCAAATAAGCAGGCTCTTGATCGAAGATTATATAAATTGGACAAATTAGTATGAATGCCATAGAGATTCATAGTGTCTATGGTCTGGAGCTGGGAAACTGAACAACAGCAAAAAAAAAAAAAAAAAAAAAAACTTTGGGAAGATTAATGGCAAAAAGTCACAGCATCTGTCAGGGTTTCAAAAATCTGTGTTACTGAGCCAGGCATAGTGGTCACATCTGCGGTTCTGCCACTTGAGAGGTGACAGCAGACAGTAAAGGCCCGAATTCAGCTACAGGACAAGTTTGACGCCAGCCTGAACTACATGAACTGTCTCAAAACCAAACCAAACCAAATATTCTTTTTGGGCAGGGTCTCACTATGTAGCCCTGGCTGCCCTAGAACTTGGTGTATAGACCAGGCTGGCCACAAACTCACAGAAATCTGCCTGCCTTTGTCCTCCAAGTGTTGGATTAAAAGTGTTCACTACCACATCCAGTTTATAAGCTACAATAGTTTAGGTGAACAGAAAAAATTTACCAGTCAGTAATCTGAATCTTTGAGGATTGGTGACTATATCATTTAGCAAAAACACTTTGAATTTTATCATCATAATAATGTTATAAATTGAAATTAAAAAAAGAGCAAAATAATAGTTATTTAAATGTGCGCAGTTACGCACCTTTGAAAGGGCACATTCACGGAGGGGGTTTATCCCCTAAGCCCTCAGGCTCCTTTAATGTGCTACAGATCAGTAACAGTTTTTTCAATAACTGGGGTTTTCACTGTGATGCCATTTCATGTCAGATGACTTTTCCATGAACTGATTCTAATCAGTCACCTGCTCATGATCCTCTAGTTGTCGTGGTGACTAAATGCAAATTTGTAGCACTTCCTCTTGACTCTGCTCTAACCTTTTACCTTCCAGCTCTAACACATATCTTTAAGATGACGTTGTGGGGCTTTTTTTTTAAAATTGAATTAAAAACACTCTAGGAAATTGACACTGAATTTCCTTGGCGTAGCAACTATTAATTTTGGGGCATTTTTTTCCAATCATTACTAACTTATGGATAGTTTTATGGGGCTGTAAGCAATGAATATGTGAGATTTACATTAATTTTTTCCTGCCTATTATTTCTTGTTCATATTTCTGTGTCATTTTCTTCTTGTTTAATGCTCACATGTTCTCAGATGAAAGTGGTATTTCCCGAACACCTCACTGCCTTCCAACTTCTGGCAGTTACCCTTGCCTCTCGGGTTCCTTTTTTTTTCAACATATTTTTATTTATTATTTGGGAATTTTACATCATGCACCTGATCCCACTTACTTCTCACTCCTCCCAGGTCTGCCCCCCACTATTGTGACTCCCCCCCAAAAAAAAGAAAATGAAGAAAAGCAAAAATAGGAGTACTCCAGTTTGTGTTGCCCATGGACTCTGGAGCAAGGTCAAACTCCGGGTCTCCAGCCCCTTAAAGACGCCTGAGTCCTTCTGGCTCTCACTCCCTGCCCCGGCCCTCAATTGTGGAGAGCTGATTTCCGCACCCGGATTTCACATTTTTCAATAATACCATCAGGATCCTCCGTGTAGAATCTGCTTGTTTGGTTTAGTGTTTCTGTTTCTGTTTCCAAGTCAGGGGTCTCATATAACCCAAGCTGCCAGGGTGTTTTGAGATGTGGCCCTGGATGGCCTGGAATTTGCTATGTAGACCAGGCTGGCCTCAAATATGCAGCAATCCTCCTGCCTCTGCCCCCTGAGTGCTAGAATCACAAGCATCTCTATCCTCTTCTAGTCAGCTGTTGAGGTAGAGTCCTCTTATAAAACACAAGTTGATCTCCAATAGTAATCCTCCTGCCTCCACTTCCCTAGTGTTTAAAAGCATGTACCGGTAAGCCCAGAAATTCTTTTAGAATTTTTGAAAAAACATGCTGATGAATGGACAAGATCATTCTATAACTATTGATGCATTTTACCACATTGCCTTCTGAAAACATCCAGTGCACAAAGGAATCTCTTGTATCTTTAATGGTTTTAAAGGTAGCATACAAGTAAAGGATGTTATCTTGGCGTTTACACACACACAATGTTACACTTTTCTTTTATTCATTCTCCCCCCCTTGTATTCTTAATATTTCACAATTCATAATGCATTTCCACAAAAATAATAGTAACTCTGATATCACCACTGAGAGAGAATTTTTAAAATGTGAAGTCTACTAGCACTGGGTTTTTTTTTTTTTTTCTTTTTTTGACAAGGCTACATGTAGTCCAGGCTGGTTACTCATTACGTAGCCAAGGATGACCCTGAACTCCTGATCCTTCATCTTTTGCCTCCTGGGGTGGAATTAAAAGTATGCACATCACATTTAGTTTATATGGTGATGGGAATTGAGTCTGGGTTTTCCTGTATGGGGAAATAAGAACTCTAGCAACCTAGTGATATCCCTAGTTCCCAGCACAGCTTTTTAAGAGTTTTGCTCGAGTAATGAGTGGTAGATGTCTGAAGGAAGGGGATGATGCAAGCAGCAGTAGTTACTATTTGATAACTGGTGTTTGATAACAGTTTGATAAGTGCTGGTAAACCCAAATAGCAGTGTGTGTATTTAGCTCACTGTGCCGGTATTCAAGACACTTAGAACAAGAACTAGAAAGAGTTCTATGATGAGGGAGGTGATAGGAATTGTACATCATAGTTCTTGTGACGTTCACAAAGGTCCTAAAATGATTAGTTTTGAACGTCAAAATAGTCATGTAAAACTTTTAAGAAGAATTTCTAAAATAATAGGAAAAATTTTCTAATTCAGGCACTAAAACAAAAGAATAAAAATGTTCAACCAATCTAGAAAAAAAAAAGTCTAGAAGGAGTAAAAGAGACACAAGGCAAATATGAGATAGGAAAAGTCCAAATTGACCAGAAGTCAGGAGATCTAATCTCAGAGAAGTTAACTAATTCACCTATTAAAAAGACACACAGCATAAAACTGTATTAAAGGCATTTGCCATCTGTTTTCAAAAGATACTCAATGTAAATGACAAAGAAAACAAAACAAAGACTAGCCAAGGGATAGCTCAGTTACCAGTGTTAATGGAGACACTCGATCAGAAAACATTAGAAAGATGAATAGGTTCCTGTGGACATAAGATAGCATCTCATGGCAGCTTGGCTTTTCATCATGTTAGTTTTGGTTCAAGTAAAACCAAATGTTTTCCAGAAGCACTGTACCGAGAACTGGGGACTTGGCTGATTGGAACTTTGAGCCATAATAATTTTTTTTTGTCATTGTGACTGGAAAATCTTTACTATTACAAGGTAGAATTTGAAGCCGGGCAGTGGTGGCGCATGCCTTTAATCCCAGCACTTGGGAGGCAGAAGCAGGCAGATTTCTGAGTTCGAGGCCAGCCTGGTCTACAGAGTGAGTTCCAGGACAGCCAGGGCTACACAGAGAAACCCTGTCTTGAAAAACCAAAAAAAAAAAAAAAAAACCAAAAACAAAACCAAGGTAGAATTTGTGTGTGTGTGATAGGATGTAACTATCATGACATGTCCAATATTTTTTTCAGTTAACTATTTTTTTCTGAAGTGTTTCCCCCCCCCCAAAACGTGTGTTTTTGTGCATGCTTACATGAGGTTCACATGCTATTTTCCCGGAGTACCGGAGTGGTCCAGAATCAGTTTCCAGCACTCACATCAGGAACCCAACACACTCTTTAGCCCCCAACATGTGCACATAACCACACACATACATATAAGGTTAATAAAATATTTTTAAATAGCATGCTACTAATACATACGACTCTCAAAATTCTTAAATTAAAAACATTATCATTATATACATATTACTTAAAAAGCATTCTTGTCTCCTGATTTCAAGATTTACATTCAGAATTCCCTGAGACCCTCAAATTTCCTTCACTTTTTGTTTTTTGCGACAAGGTATCATTGTAGCCATGCCTGGCTTGGAACTTGCAATGATTCTCCTGCCTTAGGCTCCCTAGAACAGGGATTATGGACCCGTTTCACCAGGTCTGTCTGGCTTCTTCTTCTTTAATTTTTTTAAGATTTTTTTTTTTAAGTACACTGTAGTTGTCTTCACCAGAAGGGGGCATCTGATCTCATTACAAATGGTGGTGAGCCACCATGTGGTTGCTGGGATTTGATCTCAGGACCCTCAGAAGAACAATCAGTGCTCTTAACCACTAAGCCATCTCTCCAGCCCCTCTTCTTTTTCTTGAAAAAAAAAAAGCATGAAGTCAAGTGTGGTGGCACACACTTTTAATCCCAGCACTTGGGAGTCAGAGGAGGTGGATCTCTCTCAGTTTGAAGCCAGCTTGGTCTACATGAGTTCCAGGCAGCCAGAATTACACATCACGAAATGACAACAGGAGAATTAAAATATAATTATATCATTTCCCATTCCCTTTCCTCCCTCCAGCCCCTCTCTTGTTCTGCCTCCCCTTTGCACTCTCTCAAATTCATGACCTCTTTGTTGTTACACACACACACACACACACACACACACACACTAACCTACTGAGTCGGTTAGTGTTGCTTGTACACATATGATTTCAGGGCTAACCACTTGGTATTGGATAACCAACTCCTCTCCAGAAAAGACCATCTCATCTCTTCTCAGCAGTTAACTCCATTGTAGTTCTCTATTGGTTCCCTTTCTGTTTCAGCATGCCTACTGATGTCCTTTGTACAGGTCTTGTTTAGGCGGCCATATTGATAAGGTATTGTCATTTCTAGGAGACACAATCTCACAGGTTTTCTGGACCTCTGGTTCTTACAATCTTTTTGTCCCCTCTTCTGACATGTTCCATGAGCCTTAGGTCCAGGAGTTGTGCTGTAGATCTATGAATCATGGCTGGGCACTCTGGACCAGGCTTTTATTTTTGTATGAGACACACATGAAAGTCCACGCTTACAATGAAAGGCGATCCTCCTGTCTCAGTCACTCACCTGAGTGCGGAAAGGCTTGAACCTCCAAAGTCAGCTCTTTTCCTACCTGATCCCTACCTTGTGACCATGCTGACAGGAGTGGACTTTCTTCCGACTTATGAGAACTCTGTCTTGGAACAGCATCTGGTTTTGGGTCTACAGTAGCAGTCTCCAAACTTTTGGTCTTAAACTCATTTTGCACTTTTAAATACTGCTGAGGGTGGAGGCATGTGTATATTACTAATAGTTCAGTGACAAAACTTAAAAAAAAAACTACACATATATACTTTATACCTATGTTTTGCCTGCATGTATGTGCGGCATATCTATGTGTGGTACTCAGGGAGGTCAGGAGAGGGTGTCAGATCCCCTGGAATTGGAGTTACAGATGGTTGGGACCACATGTGGGTGCTGGGAATTCTACCCCGGATAATCTGCGGGAGCAAGTGCTCTTAATCGCTGAGCCTCCTTTCCAGCTCACAAAGCCATTAGCTCTGCAAGGATCTCAACACAAGCCTATGTAAGCATTAACTAGCAATATTTACAGCTTAGTAGAAATGAAAACTTATTTATTCTAATTCAAAAATACATACAAGAGTGCAGTCAATTGTAATAGCATCATCAGTCACGTGATCAAGAGAAACTACTCGCCACAAGAAAGTGACAGTGAAAAACTCAAACAGTACTGTCAGTGCAGTAGGTGTCATTAACAAACCACTTACTGGGTCTCCGAATGCACCCCAGCCCACCCATTCTTGCAGTCCAGGGATCCAAATGCGGACAGTAAAGTCTGGTCTTCGCTACTTAAAAATTATTCTTTTCAGACGGGCTAGGAGGCGCTGTAATAGCGACACTGGAAGACTGAGGCAGGAGAAGCGCAAGTTTGAGCCTACAGAGCTAGAACCGGTCTCAAGATGGCAAAGCAAACCGTAATGCCCTGCTCGACCTTTAAGTAACAGCAGTTGGTCGACAAGCACCCATACCTTAGGACTCCCACTTCCCGGCATGCCCCGGGCGTGCGAGAGGCGTGACAAGTACGTGCCCGCCCCCACGTGACCCCAGGTCAAGCGAGGCGGGAATCTGCGAGCTTGCGGCTGTGGCTGACTTGGCTGTTCTCGGATGTGCTGTCCTGAGCCGGCCCGCGCCCACCCGGGAAACAGGAGCCCGCGGGACCGGAAGTGCTCTCGCCGCCGGAGCTCGCGCTCGCAGCTCGAGTTCGGAACTTTCGGGTTCTCTCGCGGCGTCCCTTCCCGGCTTGCCCAGCTTCCGCCTTGACGTTAAACTCGCCCCTGGCATTGAGCTAAGAAACGTGGTGCAAACATGTCCCGGATCGAAAAGATGAGCATTATGGGCGTGCGAAGTTTTGGGATAGAGGATAAAGATAAGCAAATTATCTCTTTCTTCAGCCCCCTCACAATTTTGGTTGGACCCAATGGGGCGGGGAAGACGGTAAGTTCAGAGGCGAGGGCCCCAGAAGGTGTTTAGGGCGTCGCTCTGTGTGCTGCGTGGGCCTCGCGGACCTCGGAGCCGGTTCGGCCCAGCCTCTCGGAGTGTCGAAAGCCCAGGCTTGCGCTCCGCTCTAGTTCTCTGGTTCCGGGGGAAGGCCGGATGCGTCCCTGCTTCCTAGCCCCGCCCCCTTGTTCCGGAAGCATAGCCGTCACTCACCGCCGGTTCCCACCTGGAGCCCTCCCTCCCCCCCAAAAAGGGTTTTAAATATGAGAAATAGGTGACCTAGACTTGCAAAACATGTCTACTAGTAAAACATAATGAATGAAAAAAATATGACTTCTCGTGAACATGAAACTGACAGAGTAACCCTAACACTGAAAGTTATTTTATTACTTCTGAAAATTTGGGCTGTGCGTTGTGACACACTCCTTTAATCCTAGATTGGCAGAGGCATGCCCATTTCTGTGAGTTTGAGGCCAGTTTGGTCTATATAATGAGTTACAAGGTAGCTAGAAATACCAAGTTGGGTGTTGAGTGCCTAGAGGTGGACCTTTATTTATGTGGCAGTGCTACTTGACATTGTACCAGGTACTTCTTAGCCTTGGTCTCCTGGAAGAAAGACATAATAAAGTGCTTATAATCACTATCTACATGTATATGTATTTTTTGCTATTATTTTATTTATTTATTTTGGACACAGCGTCCCACATAGCTTAGGCTGACCTGGAACTTCTGATCTTCTTGTCCACCTTCTAAGTGCTAGAATTGTAGGCATGCATCTCCACACCTGGCTGTGAATTAATATTTGTCATAGACTGTGGTTCTCATAACTAAATAACACAATTTTCCCTTTCTTTAGACCATCATTGAATGTCTAAAGTATATTTGTACTGGAGATTTCCCTCCTGGAACCAAAGGAAATACATTTGTTCATGATCCCAAGGTAATGGTGTCTGTAAAGTTTTGTATTTTAAGAGTTAAATTTTTATAATTCTAAAGGTAGTAGTAGCTTATTGTAGAGGACCCAAGAGTGGAAAGTATGCAGAGAAGAAGGCCACCTACAGTCGAAGCACCCAATGATAACCATTGTTGGTGTTTTTATTTATTTTTCTATGTACTGTTTTGCCCAGCAGAAATTATAGTCCTATCTAATGATACATTTAAGGGTTTTTCCCACTGGGCATTGTCATACAGTGTGAGGTTATTAAAACAGGATAGGGCTTGCACGTGCAGGTAAATGCGCTTGCTCTGCAAGCCGGGGTTCAAACTTGTGAGGGTAGAAGGGGAGAATTGACTCCACAGGCGCTTATCTGACCTTGTGCTCGTGCACAGACACACACCGTTAAAAAGGAAGTTTTGGAAAAAAAAAAAAGGCAAAACCACTATAATGAATTCTTAATCTTGGTGTATGGAATGTTTCTTTAGACTTTTTTTAAAATTTAGCTGAAGTCTTTTTAGTTGAAATTTGTGATGCTATGTAAATATCATTAATAGTTGCAGTATTATTTGCAGTTAGATTGTTTTTAGTTTTTCACTATAGTCAACCATGGTGGAAATCTTTGGGAAGCATCGCTTGGATTGTGATGCTTTTATTACTAGTTTGTATATGGCACATTAAGTTTGCCTTATAGGTTTTTCTTGTTGCATATCTGTATACAACAAGAATGTGAATTT
This sequence comes from Tokudaia tokunoshimensis, assembly GCA_036184795.1. Taxonomy (NCBI): domain Eukaryota; kingdom Metazoa; phylum Chordata; class Mammalia; order Rodentia; family Muridae; genus Tokudaia; species Tokudaia tokunoshimensis. The sequence goes on from BTHU01000010.1 coordinate 68,531,540, forward strand.
ATGAAGTGCCACTAAATCCCAGTAAGGTAAGTGTTTATTGTTAAATTCTTTCTGCGCTTGTAAAACCATGTCTTTGTGTATCTATAATTGCACTTACACAATTATATTTTAGTGTATCATAATTTTATTATACAAATTAAGTAGGTGGTGTGTTGTGCATCTGTTAATACATATACACACTTGCTGTTTTTAGTTTCTGTTAATACTGCGTTGAGTTTGTGTCCTGCAGGGTTATTGTTATTTGCTTTAATACAAAGTCTCACTATATAGCCTTGGCTGACCTGAGACTAGCTATGTGAACCAGGCTGACCCTGAATAAACAGAGATTGACTTGCTTCTGCCTCCAGCCCTCGTTTGTTTAACCAACCACCTGTAAGTCGTTTAAGTAGCATCATTAAATGTGACTTTAAACTTTTATGTAAGCTTGGTATGCCGACACATACCTGTTACCCAGCACTAGAAATAGAGGCAGGAGGACCAGGAGATCAAGGCCAGACTGGGCTACCTGAGATCCTGTCTCAAACGAACAAAGCCAACTTGTCATATTTTTGACAAGTTGACGCAACCCTAGACATACCTGGGAGTGAGGGACCCTCAATTAAGGAATTGTCTCCATCAGATTGGCCTATGAGGCTGTCCGTGGGGCATCTTCTTGATTGCTGATTGATATGGGAGGGCCCAGTCCCTTGTGGGCAGTACCATCCTTAGGTAGGTGGGTCTGAGCTGTGTAAGACAGGTAGCAAAGCAAGCCAGGGCAGCCAGCCAGTAAGCTGCACTCCTCCATGATCTCTGCTTTAGTTCCAGACTCCACATTCCTGCCTTGAGTTACTGCCCTGGCTTCCTGAGGTAAAACTAAGTTGTAAGCCAAATAATCCTCTTCCTCCCAAAATTGTTTTTTGTTGTTGTTGATTTTTGTTTTTTCGAGACAGGGTTTCTCTGTGTAGCCCTGGCTGTCCTGGAACTCACTCTGTAGACCAGGCTGGCCTCGAACTCAGAAATCCGCCTGCCTCTGCCTCCCAAGCGCTGGGATTAAAGGCATGCGCCAACACTACCCGGCCCAAAATTGTTTTTAGTCAGTGTTTTAGCAATAAAACCTAACTAGTACACAAATCAAACCCCCCAAAACGCCTAATGTAACTTTAAACTTGCCTGTGACTAAAGATAATGCTGGAATTATAAAACTAACGAATTTCATCTTGAAAATAGTCATATGGCTTAGTACACTTTTACTGGGCCCTCTGTAAAATGACTGCTTCATACCTTCTCGTTCCTAAGTCTGTAAGCTACTCTGTTTAATGTTCTTGGCTTGTACTTTATTGAGAAATAAGAGGACTCAGATGAAATTCAGGTTTTAATAATAAAATCTACCAACTAGCCTGCACATGCGTGCATGCTGTTCATTGGGTTGAGTATAAGTTAGGAGTAGCTCCCTACGCTCACATCCTTGCCTTGCTCTCAGGCCTGGTTCTACCTCCAAAACTTGAGTTTAGTAAGTTATAGATACGATCAGCCACATTTTTTTTCAGGCCAGGATTTGTCCTGTTCATTCTGTTCCCGCCACTGCTTTGGTACCACCACCAACTGTAACTTGAGCGATCAGTGATCCCCTAAGTTGTTGTTCTTTGTTTTTTTCCTGCACTCTTGAAGTATTTTTGAGACCAGCCAGGACTACATAGAGACACCCGGTCTCAAAAACAAGACACAATTTTTTTCTTTCGCATAGCAAGCAACCCTTGTAAGTATTTATTCAAGAGGAAGATAGTTGCTTGAAGTCTGGGGAAGTCTTCCATTCATTGTTAGTAGGGTGCAGAGTCCCTGAATTGAAAACATGCTGAATATATCAAGGATTCACAGGAGCAAAGGGAGAACTAGAAAGCCCAGTCAAAGAAGACGCTAGGTTTTATGGGGCCTCAGATGCGAGGCAAGTGTGTCCCTGCTGATCTGTATCCTCCACCAGTTGCTAATCCAAAAAGATGGGAGATTTCGAGCAGAGTAAACACACCATCTGAGTTATGTTTTAAGGAATCAGTTTTGCTGACAGAAGACTGTAAGTGGCAAAGGTAGGGGACAGAGACTGAGAGGCTTGTGATAAACCGGTGAGACATAGTGGTGGCCTCATTAAAGTAGCAGAAGTGATAATAGATTTGGGATGCGACCTGAGGGCAGAGCCAGTGGGGAGCTGATGGTCTGCGTGATGATGATGAGAGAAGCAACAGCATGAAGTGTCGCTTCAGGGTTTCTTCTCGCCTTTTATTGTCATAGAGGAACTCAAAAAGGAAATTTGGGTGGATCTGGTTTAAATATGTAAACTTGAGTTATTCCATAGATGAAGTAAATATCCAGTTGGCAAAAATAAAACATAAACATTTGTACCATTCAGAGGTTAGAATTATGAAAAGAAAGAAAATTAGGAATTACTGATGGACACACAGTTTAGTACAGTTACTATATAAAGCTTCAGGGGATCAAATAGGAAGCTCGAACACTAGAGCTGATGTGTTTCTACATGGAAGAAGAGCACGCCATTAACTTCACTATGTTAAGTAACAGGGTGTTTGGGTATATGAAGCGATTTGCTGCCCTTGACAAAACAAGCTCTAGTGATCAGAAAACCAATCATTATTTCATATTTTTTTTCTGTAACTATGAGGGCAATGCAATAGCTAGAGAGTTTTTCTTGATAAGGGGGAGTTTGCGTTAGATATTGTTACTAGTGCTTATAAAAGTGGGATATACGACAGTGTACAGACAGTAAGAATGACTAGCTAGAGGGGCAGTGAACACTGAACAAAGGGAGCTGCTAAAACTGCATGATTTTTAAAAATATCAGTTAAGCGGTATACTTGCCGTATTTTGAAAGATGTATAAAAATGGCCCATTTTGAATGAGATCTTTTAGCGGCTTTCCCCTCATTTTTGGATAAGCAAGGTTGTTGGTGCTCTTTTTCTCTTGATAAAAACGTGCTGATGCTGCGTATGAAGGTGTTCTTCTGTTTACCGTCAAAGGTTGCTCAAGAAACAGATGTGCGCGCCCAGATTCGCCTGCAGTTCCGAGATGTCAATGGAGAGATGGTAGCTGTGCAGAGGTCTATGCTTTGCAGTCAGAAAAGTAAGAAAACAGAATTTAAAACCCTGGAAGGAGTCATCACTAGAACAAAGTAGGTACTCACTTTGGACTTGGAGAGGTGCTCACATTGGTCCTCTGGGCCTGGAAGCCTTTCTCTGTAACTGTTACTCTGTCTTAGGGGAGTATATTAATTTTCTTTCAATAGAATTTTGTTTTCCTTTTTGATACAGTCTTTTTTTCTTTTTGAGACAAGGCCTCATACTTTTTAGCTCAGCCTGGCTTTGAACTCAACATGTAGCCCAGCCTGGCTTCAAACTCATAGGAATGCTCCTGCCTCAGCCTCCTGAGTCCTGGGGTTACTGGGATATATCTTCACATCTGACCTCAGACTTATCTATGTTTGTTCTTTGTTTCTTTCTTTTGTCATTCCTTCCTTTTTTCCTTTCCTTGTTTGTGTGGTTTGTTTGTTTGTTTGTTTTGAGGTGGAGTTTCTCTGCGTAGCCCTAGTTGACCTGGAACCAGATTGACCTCAAACTCAAGAGATCTATCTGCTTCTCCCAAGTGCAGGGATTAAAGGCATGCACCACGACCACTGAGCCAGACTTTATATTTCAGGAGTAATTTTGTATTCTCGGTGTAACTGAGAACTTGTTTGGAGGTTCTAGTAGGGGAGTATAGCTGCTCATACAATGTTGACTAAAGACCAGTCCTCCTCTATTCGGGGAAGGTTGTCTTTTTCAACAGAGTGCAGCTTTGGGAGGGACGAACATGGAGCAGTGAGGGAGGAAGGAGACACCCTCCTAGCCAGACAGATCAGCTGAATCAGTCCTGGTGATCAATGAGGTGACAAATGGCACAGCCAGATTGTCCTCAGTTCCTCCCAGTGTAACTGAATACTGAGTCAAGCTCCCATCTACTCCATGACTTTACATGCAGTCTTACCACTATCAACATTTAGGTTTTTGATACTACTTATCTTAAAATAATTTTTTTTACATTTATACATTTAATATGTATAAATGTTGTGCCTGTATCTCTGTATGTGCAGCAGATTAGAAGATTCCCCTGGAGCTGGAGTTGCAATGGCTGCCACCATGTCAGTGCTGGGAATCCAGCTCAGGACCTCTGCAAGAACAAATGCTCTAAACCTCTGAGCTGTCTCTCCATCCCAGATGCAGAGTGCTCTTGTTAAAGATTGAGTGATACTGTTCCATTGCCTTAATGTTGCATGTGAATAGTTGCTGTAATTGAGAGTGCATAACTACTCAAGTATAGGTTGGATAGACACTAGTCCATACAGAGAAGTGAAAAGTAATCATTTCCCTTTGGACCGTTATCAGTGTGTTAGAGTTAGATGCTGTGCAACAACTGGGTGTGTGTGTGTGTGTGTGTGTCAGTGTCAGGGTAGTTACATTCTGTCTTGTAATGGGTATGGGTTTTGGAAGTAGGCTTTATCAGAAAAGAATGCCAAAGGTTTGTTTTATATATTTGGAGGGTGTTTTGTTTTTTGAGGAAAGGATCTCATGTAGTCTAGGTTGGTCCCAAACTTCCTGTGTAACCAAGGATGACTTGAACTCCTGATCTTCCTACTTCCACCTCCCAAGAAGACCTTATAGGCATGTACCACTACTTCTAGCAAGCCTTGTGACAACCCAGGCTGGCCTCATACTCAAAACATCAGCCTCCCTAAAGCTAGGATTATAGGTGTGAGCCACCACACCAGCTCACCTACTTGGACTTTTAAATATACTAGTTTGAAATAGTCGTACATAATTGTACTTATTGTCAGTAGCAGGCAGAAAGGTGAATTATCAGAAACACAAATAATATGGGTAGAAAGTGGGTTTCATCACTTCTCAGCCTTTGTCTAAGATCAAGTGTGGAAAATTGTTATTGGGACTAGAGAGATGACTCTGGTTAGGAGTGCTGCATTCTCCAGACGACCCAAATTAGGTTCTCAGCACCTGGTCAGGCTGCTCAGAGTCACCTTAGCTCCAGCTGCAGGGGATCGGATACCATCTGCTGGCACCCCCAAGCTGCTCCACTCCAGCTGCCTTAAAGGAATTATTTAAAAGTCCAAATGTGGGGGTTAGGAAGATAGTTGCCAAACAATCGTGAGAACCCAAGTTTGATTCCCAGCACCCATGGAAAGGTCAGATGAGGTCGTGTGTAGCTGTAATTGCAGCTCTGGGGAAACAAGACAGGAAAATCTTAGGATTCTCGGTCAGCTGAATCAATGAACTCCAGATTTAGCATCGAGAGAGACTGTGTCTAAGAAGAAAGGTGGGAATCCTCTGCCCCATGTGGATGTATACACATTACATACACGAGCACACAGACCAGAAATATCCTACTATGTTTTGTAGAACTCTTGTTTTCTTTCTTGAACGACCTGTTTTTCATAACCACCTCATCAATGAACTTTTTGGCCACAGAAGACTTAGCTTTCCCCCCGTGTTCTTGTGTTTGAAGAAGCCAGAGTTCAGCCTCGGCTTGGGTGGTTCTTCAGGAGCCATTCACCATGTGTTTTGGGATAACCATAGTCAGTTATTGACCTGGAACTTGTCAATCCAGCGAGGCTGACGGCCTGTGAGTCCCAGGAGTCCTCCTGTCTCTGCCTCCTCAGCACCGAGATTACAAGTACATGCTCCACCTGGACCTTCTTCCATGGGTGCTGAGGATTAACTCCAGCCGTCATGCTAGCTGGCAAACACTTCAGTCTAGCACCAAGAGTTTTCTTAGCATGAGGAGGCTATTTAATGAGACATGTAAAGGGAAGTTTTGTCTTTAATAGAAGAATAGCATGGCTAAGTATGTGACTGCATTGGTGGAGTGCTTACCTAGTGTACAGTCTTCAGTGTGATCCCGAGCACGTCATAGACTGGGTGGTGGCAGACCCTCGTAATCCTAGCACTTAGGAATCAGGGACAGGATGATCAGAAGTTCAAGATCATTCTTGGCTACAAAGTGAGTTTGAGGTGAGTCTCAGATAGATAAGACCTTAAAGAATTTGAAAGACTAAACAACACAATAGAAACCTCTGAAGGTCGTTTCACTAATAACCTTGATTCTCACTTTCTGTAGGCATGGTGAAAAAGTCAGTCTCAGCTCCAAATGTGCAGAAATCGACAGAGAAATGATAAGTTGTCTTGGGGTTTCCAAGTCTGTGCTAAACAATGTTATTTTCTGTCATCAAGAAGACTCCAACTGGCCTTTAAGTGAAGGAAAGGCTTTGAAGCAAAAATTTGATGAGATTTTTTCAGCAACAAGGTTTGTTAAGTGTGAGTGCTGTCGCTGTGAGGTTATTTAGTCTTGTTTTATTTTGTGAGGCTGTGCCTGAGCCAGGCTCTCTTGCCAAGACCCTGTGCTTCGCCATGAGTTAGTTACACCCCCAGGCGGGGCCACATGTTTCTGTTGGTTTTATTGACCAGGTTGCCCTCAAACTTCTGTGTTCACCCAGCATCTGAAACTTTAGTTGAACACTGCCATGGGCAACTTGATGCTATTTTATAAAAAAATAAAAAGCAAAGAGGGTATGCCACCAAGTGGCAACCATTAGGCATATTTCCTTTCAGTTTTCTTGTGAAAATTTATCTGAGAGAAAAAAAAATGTAATTTTTTTTCACTTAGTTCTGATGTCATAAACATTTTCCAGGTCATTAACTCTAAGTGTAATATTAATGTTTGCATAATATTCTATTGTAATTTACTTAGCCAGAAATTTTACTATTTTTTTCATATCTTCAAAGGTACATTAAAGCCTTAGATACACTTCGACAGGTACGTCAGACACAAGGTCAGAAAGTAAAAGAGTGTCAAACAGAATTGAAATATCTGAAGCAAAATAAGGAGAAAGCATGTGAGATTCGAGATCAGATCACTAGTAAGGAGGCCCAGTTAGTGTCGTCACAGGAAATTGTCAAGTCCTATGAGAATGAACTTGAGCCATTGAAGGTAATTGATTTTTTTTTTAATGGGCAAATTAAAACTGTATGTTTATTATATGTACTATGATTTTAATGTAAGTATTTGCTATAGGGATGGGTAAAGCCAGGTAATTAACATTTTAGTTATATCATATCTTTTTTGTGTGGTAAGAGTACCTAAAATCTATTTTCTCAGCAATTTATAAGTACACAACAATTAGTTAACTGGTATTATTTACCATGGTGTACAATAACTGTCATCTAGCATACTAAGAAGAAATCCCCTCCCTCACTCTTGTATTATTTACCCCTAAAGTACTTATTTGTTTGGTTGTTTGGTTTTTTTCAAGACAGTTTCTCAGTGTAGCCCTAGCCAGGCTGGATTCCAGTGAATCCTGGAATTCACTTTGTAGGTCAGGCTGGCCTGGAACCCAGGGATCCACGTGCCTCTGCCTCCGAGTGCTGGAATTAAAGGTGTGTGCCACCATTTCCCAGCCTAATGTACCTCAAAACATTTATTTTTATTTTGTGTATATCAGTGTTTTGCCTGCATGTATGACTGTGCACCACATGCCTGCAGTGCCTGCAGAGATCAGAAAAGGGCGTCTGATTCTCTAGAACTGGCGTTGTTACAGACATGGTGAGCCACTCACTCACTGTGTGAGTGGAGCTCCTTGTAACCACTAAGCCATGTCTCCATCCCCATAAAGTTCCTTATTTCTATATGAACTTTGAGAGCATGTATATTTCTTTAAAATTATGAGATACTATGTTTTGACTGAAGTCTGTGTTAGATGGTCAGTCTTATTTATTCTTTATTTATTTATTTGGCTTCTTGATTCAGGCTCTTTCTGTGTAGCCTTGGCTATCCTGGAACTTGCTCTGTAGACCAGGCTGGCCTTTGCAGGCCTCTATGCTCTGACTCTCAGTGCTGGGCTTAAAGGTGCATGCCACCACCAAGCCCAGCTTAGACACTTGGTGTCTATATTGCCGGGAGAGATTGGATTGGAGTGAGTGGTTGGCACAGGTCCTAGCTGCTGAGCATTGCTGTAGCTAGACCTGACTTTAGAGGTTTTCTTTTTTGAAATTTTCAAATTGTCTTTGTAGAGAATTTTTATAATTTTAAGAGTGTTCTTGACATTATACAGAATTTGGAATTCACACACACACACACACAGACATTAGTATGGTTTTCTAAGCCCTGTGCTGTTGTAGTTTTAACCAACTTACAAATTAGCAGGTTTTCTTAAGGCATTTTCTGCATACTTGGCTTGGGTTGTTTCTTCTTCCTACCTTCTGGGTTTTATATATTTATCTCTGAAGCAGGATCTTAGCCATTTGCCCAGGCTGACCTTAAAACCCTAGTCTAGGATCAAGGGATCCTCTTCCCTACCTCCTTTCAGAGCCTGGAGGAGGCCACCAGCTGAACCCTGTGGTTTATAAGAAAGCCTTCAAGAAATGCATGCATTTAGTAGCATTTACCCAGTGCTTCCCGTGTGTTGGGTATCTATGCTTTAGTCTGCAAGCTCAAGGAGGATCAGCATTCCAGTCTTGCCTCCCAGTCTTGTTTGGTCCATTCTTGTTTCTTTGAGTCTTTGAGATGAGCTCTCACTTTGTCACCCACAATAAACAATTTGTAATTCTCTTGCTCCCCTTCTGAGCCCAGGGATTACAGGTGTGTACCACCACACCAGCCTGGTCTATTCAGCTTTGTCCATGACGGTTAAGTCTTCTGACTGTCTTATAGTCAGAGAGAACTTAGAGTAGCACCTAGCACTGTCTGGAACACATCAGTGTTCATTCATCAGTGATATGACCATTATTATTTGTAAGATTACTTTGCTCAAATCTCTTTCATTTAGCTAACATTAAACACTTCTGTGGATATAGGAGGAAACAAAATAAAGAAAGTTCCTGTTTGTATGGTGATAGTACCCATTAGTGTATACACATAAGAGATATTACTAGTATAATTTATTTTTTCCTTTATTTTTATGTGTGTGTTTTGCCTATGTGCATATCCGTGTACCACATGCATGCTTAGTGCACTTGGTGAGGGGAGGCAGAAATATTGAGAATTCAGGGTTGTTTCTGACTACATAATGTGTTTAAAGCCAGTGTAGGCTACATGATGTCCTGTGTCAACTAGAACAACAAGAAGAAGAAGGTAGGGCTCCGGCCATAGCTCAGTGTTAAAAGCTTGCCTATTATGTGTGAAGCCCTAGGACCAAGCCTCAGCACTTAATTGTCATTGAAAAAATAAACTAGCCATTTAAGAATTTTGTTCTTAAAAATGTGACATTTCTCAAGCTGGATTGAAGGCTCAGCAGTTAAGAGGGCTCATTGTTCTTGTGGAAGATCCAAGTTCAATTCCAACAGTCTTATCAGACAGCTCACAATTGCCTTTGACTCTAGTTCTAGAAGATCTAGCACCTGTCTGAGCTCCTTGGGCCTCTACACAGACACATATACATGTATAATAATAAATCACCTCTTGGTCTTCTAAGATCAAGTAGAGTATCTGTTCTTATCAAGTTAGCATAGTTAAAATGTGGCATTTCACACCATAGCTGTAAATGCCTTCTGAACAAATGACTTGTGTAGGAGTTGTTGAAAGCAAGATATGTGCTTTCTGGTGTCCTGAGTGCTCTACATAGCGTTTCTAGTGACTCTTCACAGCTGGTATTAGCACTAAATGGTGGTGTCTTGTTAAGTGGTCTGTGTTTAACTTATGTTCTTTTCTCAGTGATGTAAGCCAGAATGGATTCTGTTCATGTAGAATATACCTTTACTTTCAGAATCGCCTGAAAGAGATTGAACACAACCTCTCTAAAATAATGAGACTTGACAATGAGATTAAAGCCTTGGATAGCCGAAAGAAACAAATGGAAAAAGATAACAGTGAATTAGAACAGAAAATGGAAAAGGTTTGTGGGTGATAAATTTTGTTCTGTTTGAAAATTCAGGGATTATCATAATGAATTGCATTTAAACCCTTTCATCTCCACATTTTGGGGGAAAAGTAAACCTTAATCTTGACGTTTATGATACCTCTATTAAAATGGATATTGAATAAAATTTCCATTGTTATGAGGGTGGTTGTCATATTAATATACTAAAGCTGTCTATTTTGGTTTGACACAGGTTTTTCAAGGGACTGATGAGCAACTAAATGACTTGTATCACAATCACCAGAGAACAGTTAGGGAAAAAGAAAGGCGCTTGGTAGACTGTCAGCGTGAACTGGAGAAGCTGAATAAGGAAGTGCGGCTCCTCAACCAACAAAGGGCAGAACTGCTTGTGGAGCAGGGTGAGATACAGACCTTATTTGGCCTTTTCCTTTCTAGAACATACATTTTCTGCATGAATGAAGAATCGCCATAGAATTAACACTGAGAGCATGCAGGTGCTCTTCCCGAGATGACCGCCTTAGATTAAAATCTACGCCAAAACTCTGGTAGGCAAGGCCCAGAAGAACATCATTTTAGGAAAGATTCCTGCTATCAGTATGCTTTTCCTGCTATTATTACATATATAAATATCACTAGGTGTCAGCCCACCCTTTTGAGCAGATCTCTGCAGATCTATGAAGAGGTACTGTCTTATAGTGATGCTATGTAGACAAATAGATGACTTCTTAATTCTTAATGATCATCATATAAGAATTCCTAGAATTATATCAGTATTAAGCTCTTTTATAGTGGGACTGCTATTAGGTCCTTTCTGACAGTCAAAACTGCAATGAGAACTTTGCCAGTCTCCCAAGTGTCACCAGTTAATTGCTTCTGACAGTAAGCAGGCTTTCTGCTACTCAGAGCACATTCCAAGAGGTTCTAAGACCATTAATTAACCAAAGGTCCTAAAAAGGGAACTCATGTTTTATTATAGGTGCTAGGTTAGAAGATCAAATATTGACTGTTTTTTTCTATACAAAACTTCACTAATAAATTAGTTATGGTTTTTAACTCTCAGTGAACCTGTGAAGCTGTGACAGGTGATGAACGTTTAGCCAGATAATTACTCCTAATAGATATGCATGTAAACATTCTCTGTCGTAAACTTCTTATTCAGTTTAATGATTTGAATTTATGTGTAAACTTGTGATGAACTTTATACCATGTGATCATGTATTCTGAAAGATGTGTAAGTGATGAGGAGAAGGCAGAGGGTGAATTTTCCCATATCTGCCTTCTTCATTCATTCTGTTTTCCCCCTTTTTCTTAGAGAGCTTTCATAGGAAACTTTTTACAACTTAGAAATAAATGCTAGGGCTGGAGAGATGGCTCAGCGGTTAAGAGCACTGACACAGAGCTTTAAAATCACCTTTAAGAGCACTGACTGTTCTTCCAGAGGTTCTGAGTTCAATTCCCAGCAACCACATGGTGGCACATAACCATCTGTAAATGGGATCTAATGCTCTCTTCTGGTGTATCTGAAGACATCGACAGTGTACTCATATAAAATAAAATAAATAAATCTTAAAAAAAAAATTCGGCCAGGCAGTGGTAGTGCATGCCTTTAAAAAAAAAAAAAAGGAAAGAAAAAAGAAATGAATGCTAAATTCACTTTTTAAAGTGTTCCTTTTTCTTCCTGCAACTTCAGCTAGCAGGCTGAAAGTTAGAGATGCTCAGTTCCTGCTGAGATAGAACAAAGACCACATTACTTAATCCCCCACTGTTACAGGTGTTAATCACCTAAGCCAGCAGCTTTTAACCTTCAGAAAGAGCCAGAGAGTTTTTAGGACTTTTTAGGAGTTATCATCAGCATTTCATTATAGTTAGAGAGTTAGAATGTCCAGAGACCATTGGCCTTTAAAGCCACACCAGAGTCCTACTCTGTGTCCTATTTCAACCCGCTGTAGGCCGGGAGGCTCCTGGCAGAGCTGTATAGTGGGTGTGCTTCCATTTTAATGTATTCTGAAATGTCAAAGTTGAGAACCTAGTGAACAAATTCATGGTTGCTAGGGGGAGTGGATAAAAGAAGGGACAGGAGGAAGATGGGTGTGCTTATGGTTACAGAGCAAGAAGATTCTTTGATATTGAAACTGTTTATTATCTATCTGCTGTTTAGATATATGAGATAACATGGGGTAAAATTATATAGAACTAGCTCAGTGGTTAGGAGCACTTTGTGCTCTTACAGAAAATGAGTTTAGCTCCCAGTACCTACATTAAGTGGCTTACAGTCACCTGCACCTGCAGTTCCAAGGATCTAATGCCCTCTTTTCTCCACAGGCACTCACTCACGTATGGGACAGACTCACACAGAAACACATACATACACCTAAACAAAAAATTTCAATCTTAAGAAAAATATATGAAATTTAATGCATACCCACAAATGAGTGCAGGTAACACGGGGAATTTGGATAAGCCTAATGGATTAAACTGTTAGTATACCAGTGTAGACTATATGACAAGTTTTACACAGTGTTCATTAGAGCAAACTGGGCAGAATATATAAAGATTACACTGTTATTTTTTACAACTGCATATAAATCTACTGTTATAACTTTTTTTTTTTTAAATAAAGGTCGTCTACAACTACAGGCAGATCGTCATCAAGAACATATCCGAGCCAGAGATTCATTAATTCAGTCTTTGGCAACACATCTTGAATTGGATGGTTTTGAGCGTGGACCGTTCAGTGAAAGACAGATTAAAAATTTTCATGAACTTGTGAAAGAGAGACAGGAAAGAGAAGCTAAAGCCGCCAGCCAGCTCTTGGTAAATATCTTGAAACCCAGATTTGCTGTCTTTTGTGTCAGATTCACTAAGTGATCCTATAAAGTTTTAAAGTGAACCCAATTTTGTCACATTTTTAGGTGAGTTTTGGGCTAATAAGTAGAAATAAAAACTTGAGAATTTTTTTTTAATTCGTAAGGATAAAATAGGAGCATAGTGTAGATTTATGGCTTTATTTTAAGTAAAATTATTTTTTGAGGATAATTTCAAAAACGTTTGCTCAGTTACTAGTTGTCACCTCTGGGCAATGCTTTTCACAGTTTTAGAAATGATTTCCTATATTTTATTCGTTGTTTGTTTTACTTTAAAAGGAAGTGTCCTTAGTTGCTTAATGACAGGATCACTGATGTGCATCGTTGACATTTAGAGCGACCTTACAGACAAGGAAGCCGTGAAGCAGCGGCAGATCGATGAGATGAGGGATAAGAAGAGCGGGCTGGGGCGGGTGATTGAGCTGAAGACGGAGATCCTCACGAAGAAGCAGAGCGAGCTGAGGCACCTGAGGACCGAGCTGCAGCAGCTGGAGGGCTCCTCCGACAGGATTCTGGAGCTGGACCAGGAGCTCACCAAAGCTGTAAGCTGCCCACGTAACGAGCGACCCCTGAGGGGTCTCACCCTGAGACCGTAGCACTTTAGTTAACAGTCCCACGGAAAGTGAGCTTATTCACATATCTTGATGATCAGCTCTTTGATTCTAGAAATTGGGGGGTTAAAACTAGAATCACCAAGAAAATTTAAAAAAAAAAAGAAAGAAACTTGTGCGCAGACTTTCAAGCTTTAGACTCTCCAAAAAAACAGCCTCCTTTGTGTGGCTCCCAGATGTGTGTCCCAAACACAGCTAAGCAGGGTGATTACAAGTTCCTTTGTATCTGACCCAAGTTAAAAGGCAAATACTCTCCCAGTTAGTCTCCACACAGTGAGGTTTTTATGTGACTGACTTGTCACCGCATTTCCTGTGGTAAACAAACTCTACTTCAAGAGGTTCCAGTTTTCCTCCTGGCTTTGTCCTCTTTCACATCTCCGTTCCTCTTCAAAGTAAGTGTTCTAGTGCATGCGACACCGACACCCCTGTGTCCCACCTCCGTGACGTAGGGAAGCTGATGTTTGTTTGTAACTGGCCACTGCAGAATACGTCTTCGTCAGTTCACAGTTTATCGTAGTGTTGTCCGATGGGTAAGTGCCAGCGAGGAACCACCTCACACCGGTCTGTGGTTTCTACATGCCAAGAAGTGGAGGGAGTTACACGGGAGCTTAATAGAAATCTAAATATGGGGAGGAAGAGTAATCCATCTACAAAGATACATTTCTCTTAATTATTCTTTTTCTTTATTTTTAAAGATTTATTTTTATTTATGCATATGTGTACATGTGTTTGTGTGGTTACAAGGGAGTCCAGGTGCTAGAAAAGGACAGAGGTGTTGGATCTGTAGTTGTGAGCTACCTGCCTGGGTGCTAGGCATTGAACCTGAGTCCTCTGGAAAGCAGAATGTGCTCTTAGACACTAAGCCATCTCTCAAGCCTCTCTTAATATTTTTCTAATTCTTATTTCTCCATTCTGTTTGACTCTTCAACGTTTATTTACTAATTCTCTATCATTACAGCATAGTACAGTAACATGAATAAGATTTTTCCCAAAGCATATGTAAGTTTATATTTTTCTCTTTTGGATATGAGCTGAAAGTAGTATTTTGTTTCTCTTAGGAATAATTTTTGGTTTTAGTAGTAAAAATGAAGGCTTACTAAAAAGAAAGGACAATATATTCTTCAAACAGCAGAAAGAGCTGCTTCAAAGCTAACAATAATTACACGCTGTCATTATCCTAATTCTGGCACAAATATATAAATGTACATTTGTTTGAATTGTTGATTAGGAACGTGAACTAAGCAAGGCTGAGAAAAATAGCAGCATAGAAACCCTAAAAGCAGAGGTAATAAGCCTCCAAAATGAGAAAGCTGACCTGGACAGGAGCTTGCGGAAGCTGGACCAGGAGATGGAACAGTTAAACCATCATACGACAACCCGCACACAGATGGAGATGCTCACCAAGGACAAAGTATGAGTTTCTTTCTGTGGATCTATACTGATGGGTATTTAAAATAGTTTATCCATTTTTAGTCAGTAGACTGAAGTATTGATACTGGTTTTGTATTTAGAGGGTACAACAACTTAGTATTAAAAATAGGTTTACAAAATAGACTTTTAACTTAAAACTCTGTTTTTCTTTTTAATTGTTGTTACTGTTTTTGCAATGGGCTGTAGCCCTGTTACCCTTGTTGGCCTCTAACTCTGTGAACTCAAGTTATTCTCCTGCCTCCGCCTTCTAACTGGAAATATAGGCATCTACCATTGTACCTGGAAAAAGCTATGTTTTAATAACAAAAAGCCCAGAAAAACATGGTTCAAGACAGGGTTTCTTTGTGTGGTGCTGGCTGTCCTGGAACTCCCTTTGTAGACCAAGCTGGCCTTGAACTCACAGAGATCTGCCTGCCTCTAGATCTCAAGTACTAGGATTAAAGGTGTGTACCATCCCGCCCAGCTGTTGGTAACTTTTAACATAGAGATTTACTTTTTTTATGATATTGAATTGGTTACTCTGTCTTTAAAAGACCATCCTGGAACATGGGGGATGTCTTGAAGGTATAGAAACTTGTTGCCAAGCCTGAGTTTAATCCCTAGAAGTCACATGATAGAAGGGAAGAGCTGACTCCAGAGTCGGCCTCTAACCCGCTTGTGTGCGCCATGGTTGGACCATATGCACACAAATGCTTTCTTGGTTTTTTTAAAGACAGTTCTCTGAGCCTCTACACATTTTATATTTTTTGCCTAAATTTGTATTATACTTCTCATTTTTAAATTGGGAACTTTAGGCATTCCAGAATTTATTTATTCAATTTAATTAATTCATTTTAAAAGTTCTATTTATTATTTAGTGTATGTGTTTATGAGCACACACTTGACGTTTTAGTCATCTGTAGGTGGTGCACACCTTTAATCCCATCATTTAGGAGGCTGAGGCAGAGGGATCTCTGTGAGTTCTTGAACAACCTGTTCAGTATAGCAAGTTCCAGGCCAGTCAGGACTACTGAGTGAGACTCTTTCTCAAAAACCTTGGGGGGTGTGGGGGGGGGCGGTTCTCTCTGGTGTTCCTGTGGGTTTCAGGGGTAAACTCTGTTGTCAAGCATTTATGGCAAAAACTTTGACCTGCTGAGCCATTGCACTGATCCCCAGAATTTACTTTTGTTTTTAACAGGCTTGACTTTTTAAAGTTGATTTGTTTTGTTTTGTATTTTCCTTATAGACTGACAAAGATGAACAGATCAGAAAAATAAAGTCTAGGCACAGTGATGAACTAACTTCACTGTTGGGTTATTTTCCTAACAAAAAACAGCTTGAAGACTGGCTTCATTCTAAATCCAAAGAAATTAATCAGACCAGGGACAGACTTGCCAAGCTGAAGTGAGTTGCTAAAACATTACCATGGATACAGATATCTTTATTTTGTGTTTTTTTTTTTTGTTTGTTTGTTTGTTTTAAGCACTCATTGTCATGAGATAGTATGTCATTCAGTTGACTTCTGACAATTTAAGTAAATGTAATGGGAGTAGTTGGGGCCTCTTGTTTCATAAAACTGTAGAAAAAGATTGCCATCTGGAGGTTGTTTTCTGTCTGAACAGTTACACTGCTCAGACTTTGTCGCATGCTGTCCTAAGTGCTGGTTACATAAGAGGTATTTCTCAGTGGGTTTCTAGAGAGAGAGTAGATTTGGCTTTTGATGTATTAAACTAGTGGTTCCTTGTTTGAACAGAGTCTCACAACATAGCCCAGGCTGGTCTCCAACTTAAGATCCTCTTGTCTCAACTTTGAAGGGCTGGAATTATAAGGTGTATGTCACCATGCCTGGCTCAAATTATATTTCTTTTGGAAGAATCTTTTAGTGAATAGGCTTTTTTAAGTTCAGGAAAATTGTAAGTTGTTGCAGTTTATTGAAAAGATAAAGTAATTGGTATAAGCTGTCTTACCTTGAAAGAATTGTACAAAGAGGGGCTAGTAAGATATCTCAGAAGGTACCCTTACTGCCAAGCCCCACAACCTCAGTTCCTTCTCGGACCACATGGTGGGAGAGACTGATCTCTGCAAGTTGTCCTCTAACCTCCATGGCGTGCATGGCCTCCACAGTGGAAGAGAAAAGGGGTGTACAGCTAAGGGAAAGACCTGTCAGTGGACACAGGGACTGCTTGGGGGAGCCAGGATGAGGCGGCGGCAGTGGCGTGTGGGGTGCCCTGGAAAGATGTCTCCTCAAGGGGAGGTCAGTAGGGTTTGGTGCTTCTTGGAGACTTGATAGGATGAATGAGGGGGATGAGTGACCACGAGGTGAGGATATGACAGCAAGAAGGGACAGGGAGGTGTTTGGAGGGAGTAAGGAGTAAGTGCTGGGAGGGAGGCCCTGGGGTAGAGCTGCTGCTTGTTCTTTGTCTCCAGTGGAGCCAGCAGGTGGATTCTGCTTGCTCCATCCCATAATCTGGGGTCTAAGACTGTGAGCCCCAGAAATATAGCAGAATTCTGCTCCTGTTTATTTATCTGGGGATGGGTCCACGCTCAGGATTAGCAGATGGGTCAGTGTCCTAGGGGGAGCGTTTGACTAGAAGATTAAATTAGAACATTCAGTTTGTTCCTCTGACTGCTAAAGAAAGAATGTAGCAGAGTGTAGCTCAGTGGTAGAGTGTATACTTACTATGCTTGAGGGCCTGTGTTCTATTTCCAGCACAAAACTATAAAAATAAAAATATAGGGAAGTACATACCTCTTTTAACAACTTTTGGCAGAGTTTTTCCAGTATCTCTTTAATCAAAATTTTCAGAATTTCTAGGGAGCTGGAGAAGAGGACTCAGTGGTTATGAGCACTGGCTACTCTTACATTGGATCTGGGTTTAGGTCCCAGCATGCACGTGGTGGCTCACAACCACCTGTAACTCCAGTTCCCCGTGGCATCTGATATGCTTTTCTGATCTCTTCAGGCACCAGACACATACATGGTGCATGTCTGTGTATGGAGGCAAAGCATTCTGACACATCAACTAAATCTAAAATAATCCTTTTTTTTTCAAATATCCCAAATTTGTTTTTATTTTAGCAAAGAACTAGCTTCAGCTGAACAAAATAAAAATCATATAAATAATGAACTAAAGAAAAAGGAAGAACAGTTATCCAATTATGAAGATAAGCTATTTGATGTTTGTGGTAGCCAAGATTTTGAAAGTGATTTAGACAGACTTAAAGAAGAAATTGAAAAATCCTCAAAACAGCGAGGTAAGTTACAGTTTATATATCATCAAGGCACTTGGACTTTTGAAATTTCATTCTCAGGTAACTGCTGAGGATCAGAGATTTTAAGACTTATTTTTAAAATTAATTTTAATTGTGCATATGAAGGGGTATGTGCATGTGAGTCAGGTGTCCACCAAGGCCAGAGGCATCAGATCGTCCCTGGAGGTAGTGTTGCTGATGATAGTAAGCTGTCCAGTGTAGGTGTTATGAACTAACTGTGTTCCTCTTGCTAGAGCAGCAAGTGCTCTTAACTGCTGAGCCATCCCTCCAGCCTCAGGATAGGAGATTTTAAAACTTTGTATGGACCCAAATGACTTGAACTTGTTCCTGGCTGTATAGCTTCACTGTACAAGTAGCTTTTGGGATTTGCTGAACCTTTCTTGTGCTTCAGATTTGTCATGCATAAAATGAAAATAAAGCTATGTATTATATAGTATGTTAAAGAGGAGCAAATGAGATTGCGTAAGAAATGCCTAGCACATAGAAAGATCTCAGTAAAATATTAGATGCCAAAAATTATGCAAATCGAATGTAGAGTATCCTTAGGAAGATTTAAATGTCAAAATCTTTATTTCATTTGGGTATACTTATAAAGCAAGAATAAAAATTACGGAAGAAAATATCTGTGTGTCTGACTAGAATAAAAATTATGGAAGAAAATATATGTGTGTCTGACTAGAATAAAAATTATGGAAGAAAATATCTGTGTGTCTGACTAGGACCTCTTAACCTTTTTCAACAGCCATGCTGGCTGGGGCCACAGCAGTTTATTCCCAGTTCATTGCGCAGCTGACAGATGAAAACCAGGCCTGTTGCCCAGTCTGTCAGAGAGTATTCCAGACCGAGGCTGAGTTACAGGAAGTCATCAGTGACTTGCAGTCCAAGCTGAGGCTTGCTCCAGATAAACTCAAGTCAACAGAATCAGAACTGAAGAAAAAGGAGCGGCGCCGTGATGAAATGCTCGGGCTTGTGCCCATGAGGTAAGCCTGTGTAGTCATGGGGTCGGGTGGTCTTTACACCGTATGTTTCCTGAGACTTGGCTTCAATCATAGTTATGACAGTTCTAAACTGGTTGTTGAGGTCATTTTCCAAACCCCACAAACAAAATATGAAAAGTTCTTCTAAAAAAACAACTTAAAAATTTTTTATGTGTGTGTGGGTGTTTTGCCTACATATATGTCTGTGCACCACATGGGTACTTGGTACCCACAGAAGCCAAAAAAGGGTATTAGATCCCCTGGGTCTGGAGTTACATGTGGTTGTGAGCTGCCATGTGAGGACTGGGAACTAAATCCTGGTCCTCTGGAAGAGCAACCAGTGCTCTTAACTGCTAAGCCCCCTCCCCCAAAACCCCTCTGACTTTTAAAACTACATTTTATTTATTTGTCGTGGATACGGGCAAGCCATATTATTCATGTGGCCATCAGAGGACAGCTTTCAGGAGTCTGTTCTCTCCTTCCCACCATATGGGCCTGGGAATCAAATGCAGACCATTAGGCTTGGTGACTGGTGTCTTCACCCACTAAGCAATCTTGCCATCCCCAAAAGACTACTTTAAGGGTGTGTTGTTCTCACCGTTAACCCTAACTCTAACCCTAACCCTAACCCTCATGCTTCCACCTCCCAAGTTCTGGGTATGTGCCACCATGTCCAGCTCCAAATAGATCGTAGTAGTCCATTCTCTAGAAAGGAAGAACAATTATTTTACTTTTTAAAGAACATTTATTGTAGCATCTTACATCATCAAGAGGAAGGACCATATTGAGAAAGTGTGTGTATGTGTGAGACTTTGAAAGCAGGATTAGCACTGTATGTATGCTCCTGGCTCTTAGCCATCATTCTGCTGTCATAACTGTCCCTTTTTACATGTAATAGGTCTGTGACCACAGGTTTTGGAAGTAATAAGAAATGGAATTAGTTGCTCATGTTAATATACATATGAAATAGGAACACTTCATAGTTTTTTTTCTCTTTTTTTTCTTTTCTTTTTCTTTTTTCTTTTTTTGTATAAGAACTTGTCTGTTAGCATAGTACTTTTAGGTTGGCATTTCTTAGTCATAGTGTATACTTTTTAAAAATCAGTAACAGCTGGGCAGTGGTGGTGCACGCCTTTAATCCCAGCACTTGGGAGGCAGAGGCAGGCGGATTTCTGAGTTCAAGACCAGTCTGGTCTACAGAGTGAGTTCAAGGACAGCCAGGGCTACACAGAGAAACCCTGTCGGGGGGGGGTTAATAACAGTTACAGTATGTAATAGCCAACATTTGGGTTGCTGTTATTTCCTTGTTATTAGCAGCTAATTTAATTTATTGTACTTTTTAAACTTACGATATTAATTTAATTTTAAGTAAGAATTTGGGTTTTTCAGAAATAAACTTTATTTTTAGTTTATATGTATGGGTGTTTTGTTTTCTTGTATGATTTGTGCACCAAATGCATGCAGTGCCCATGAAGGCCAGAAGACGTCGTTGGCCCTCATGTAACAGGTGTTACACACAATTGTTAGCCACCATGTGGGTGCTGGGAATTAAACCCCTGTTCTTCGAAAGAATAACCAGTGCTTTTAACTGAGCTATCTCTCTAGCCCCTAAACTTTGAGTTTTTTTTTAAAAAACTGAACATGTGTTACTGCTTTATAGTTGGCATAAATAATAATTATAGAGCCAGTACTTGTCTTAGAAACAGTGAGGTTCAAATAGTGATATTAAAAAAAGGATTGATGGTTTTTGTACCTTGAGCCCATGTAGCATGTGGCTGAGTGTCTGGCTTCTTCCCTTCCTCTGTAATTTAAAATATTTTTAATTTTGAAATAACTTTCTACTTAGAAAAAACCTACAAAACTAGTACAAAGACTACACACACACACACACACACACACACACACACACACACACACAGTGCTGTGCTGAGATTAGCAGTCCATGTGACTGTGTACAGCTCTTGAAATCAGGAGAACAGCAGTGGTGCAGCGCTGCCGACCACACTGCAGTCCATCAGTCCTTGAATCGCTGCCTGTCTTCAGGATCCCACGTTGCATCTGATTCTTTCTCTATAGGCTCCTGCTGTCTGTGTGCAACAACAGCGCATCAACCTTTCTGTCTCTTTCATGGTCTTGAAACTTTTGATGAGTGCAATCAGTTGATTTATAAAATTATCTCTGTTTGGCAACACCCCAGTAATAATTATTGCAAACAGTTATCAGTGGTTACTAGCATCAGTAGGCAGATGTTTGAAAAACAGGACATTGGCCTATTCTCAGATCTGTGATATCTTTTAAGATGTATTTTTTAAAATACAAAAGTAGTCATTTACAGTCGAGAAACATGGCTAACACCACTGTACCCAAACGAATAGGGTAAACACCACAAATAAGAGGCATATTGACATCATTGAGCTATAGACAGGATGTCCTAGAAAGGGTTGGCAGCACTTCTGTGTTGTTCCTGCTAAAAAGATATAGCTTCACTTAATTATGAGGAAATATCAGCTAGATTGACTTTCATTCTGTTTTCTTTTAAGGCAAAGCATAATTGATTTGAAGGAAAAGGAAATACCAGAATTAAGAAACAGACTACAGAGTGTCAATAGAGACATACAGCGCCTAAAGAATGACATAGAAGAACAGGAAACACTCTTGGGTACAATAATGCCTGAAGAAGAAAATGCTAAAGTATGCCTGACAGATGTTACAATTATGGAGAGGTTCCAGGTAAGCTACTGTAGTTCAAAGCAGAATAAAAATAGTAACTGGACATGGTGGCACACACCTTTAATCCCAGCACTGGAGAGGCAGAAGCAGGTGGATCTCTGTAAGTTCAGAGCCAGCCTGGTCTATATAGCAAGTACTAGGTCAGCCAGGCCTACACAGTGAGACCATGTCCTCCCTCTCTCCCCCAAGATAGAGAGAGAGAGAGAGAGAGAGAAAGAGAGAGAGAGAGGGAGAGAGGGAGGGAGGGAGGGAGGGAGGGAGATAGGTAGGTAGATAGATAGATAGATAGAGTGAGTGAGTGAGTGAGTGAGTATATATACACTCACACACAAACTATATAGTAACTAGTTTTCAGGTGCAGACAACTGATTTGTATACATTCCTAGGATTAAAGTATTCATAACTGTGGAAATTGAGGCATAATTCATTTACCTTATTTGAAGGACTAGAACTTAATTTCACTTTTTATCCCATTAAACTTGGCCTTAAAAGGGTTTGAATCACCAGGCAGTGGTGGCGCATGCCTTTAATCCCAGCACTTGGGAGGCAGAGGCAGGTGGATTTCTGAGTTCAAGGCCAGCCTGGTCTACAGAGTGAGCTCCAGGACAGCCAGGGCTACACAGAGAAACCCTGTCTCAAAAAAAAGAGAGAGAGAGAAAGAAAAACAAAAGGCTCATGTGATGTAATAAGTCTCTTAGAAATAACTGTTCTGTTCTTAAGATGGAACTGAAAGATGTTGAAAGGAAAATTGCACAGCAGGCAGCTAAGCTGCAGGGAGTAGACTTGGATCGGACTGTCCAGCAAGTTAACCAGGAAAAACAGGAAAAGCAACACAAGCTGGATACAGGTATGTCTCTGTTCCCTTGCCACAAAGGCTTCAATACCTACTCTGTGCAAGAGCCCTCTGTGCACTCATTCTCTTCTCTTCAACGATCACTGCTTGGCTTCTTTGCCTTGTGCAACAGACTTGGAATTGTACATGGTCAGATGAGCTGTGCTCTTTCCCAGTGGGACCTGCCCTGTGAGCTTCATCCAAGAGTGGCCAGGGTGGGGACAGCAGGCAACATACCCTTGCTGCGTGCAGTGGAGGCCCCTGGAATTCAGCCTTTGAACTGTGTACACTTCAAGAACTCAAGGGATGATAGTGGTGTTGTCTATACCCTCCCCTTAGCCACTGTATCATTATGTTTCTGTGCAGTTTCCAGTAAGATCGAATTGAATCGTAAGCTTATACAGGACCAGCAGGAACAAATCCAACACCTGAAGAGTAAAACCAACGAGCTGAAATCAGAGAAATTGCAGATAGCCACTAATTTGCAACGGCGTCAGCAAATGGAGGAGCAGACTGTGGAATTATCCACTGAAGTTCAGTCTTTAAACAGAGAAGTAAAGGTAAGAATGTGCATACGTGTTGTTTTTTAAGTTACTTCAGACAAAATTCATGTTATTACTGTAACAGACATAATCACAGTTATTGTGAAAATCAAGTGTACATGTTATAATGCTTCTTCGTGTGATTTCTAAGTGACAGAATAGGTATTAATAAGTAAGAAAAAGTTGGGGCATGTAAGGAAGAACCAAGTATCTGGTTAGGTGGTGGATTTCATGTTACTAGACGTGGTCAGTTGATGGCTGCATGGCTGTATGTGAATTCTTGTCGCCAAGTGTTGTATCCATGGCAGACACCTAGGTGTCAGCACTATTTCCAGTCCATCTCATGTGTGACTCAGATTACTTGCCAGTACAGTGAGCAGGCATGGACATGCCACAGACACTGAAATGTACCCACTGACTTTCTCAGTGAACCAAAGCCAGGTTTTCTTAATTAGAGTCACTCACTCAGTAAGCACTACACAAGTTATCCAATTTATTTAGTAGGAATTGCTATAAATGTTCCTTTATTTCTTAAATAATTTTTGGATTAAATAAGTTGGGTTTATAATACAAAATAGTATGACCTTGCACTAGTCTTGGCTGGTTATAAATGATTTTTACTTAAAATATTGAGTGCCTCCCAGCCCTGTTAAAATAGATAACCAAGTATACCAGTGTAGAAAAAAAGAAACTGGGATTTTAGAATGCCCCATGGTTGCCCAGAGGAAGCAAGGTTGATTCCCAGAAGGATCTTCTGACAGGGAGGCTTTCCACCACACCATCTCCCAGCATGAGAAAACACCAGTACTGAAGTCACAAATGAATGTCTATGTCTACCTGTAACCTTGTAGGTTCAGAACATGTTCAAGATTTCAAGATTCATTGTTTTGAACTGTGGTTATCATATATGTTTGTACAATGGCAGTGTTATTAGGGATTTCTGATTAGTGCAATAGTTTATCATTTGAAAGTCCTCTTTCTTCCAGAATAGGCGTGGATACACCACCATTAGTATGTTCTTACTACCATGAAAATAACCCTTAGTTAACATGTAAGAAAGAATGTTGGACTGAATGACCTTTCTAGTCTTTGATCACATAGAGCTGATATAGGTCCATAGGTCCTGTTGAGCTCTTGAAAATCCATGCATAAAACTTTGTCATATAATTGGGACCGAGTGGCCCAGATCAATAATCTAATCATTTTGGTAGAGCCATCTCTGGAGCCAGACTAGGTTAGACTCTTAGCTATTCCAATTGATTATTTTATTTCTTTGATTTACATCCTGACTACAGTTTCCCCTCCCTCCTCTCCTTCCAGTCCTTACACACACATACACACTTTCCCTCTCCTCCATTCATTCCTCCTCCCTTTCTCTTCAGCAAAGGAGAGGCCTCCCCTGGATATCAGTCTGCTCTGGCATATCAACCTGCAGTTAGCCTAGGCTCATCCTCTCTGTTGAGGCCAGAAGAGGCAACACAGTAGGGAAGAGTCCCAAAGGCAGAGACAGCCCCTGCCCCTGTGGTTAGGAGGCCTCCATAAAGATACTGTAACATGTGCCATGGGCCTAGGTCTGTCCCATGCAGGCTCCATGGTTGGTGGTTCAGTCTCTGTGAGCCCCTATGGGCCCAGGTAAGTTGATTCTGTAGCCTTTCTTGTGGTGTCCTTGACTTCTCTGGCTCCTTCAATCCTTCCTCCCCATCTTTCGAAGGATTCCCCAAGCTCCACTAATGTTTGGCTGTTTGTCTCTGCATCTGTTTCAGTTATTTTCCGGGTGAAGCCTCTCTGATGAGTTATGCTAGGCTCCTATCTGAAGTGTAGCATAATATCATTAATAGTGTCAGGGGTAGGCTCCCTCTCATGACATGGGTCTCAAGCTGAGGGAAGTTGTGGGTTGACCATTCCCTCAGTTTCTGCTCCATCTTTATCCCTGTGCATCTTGTAGACAGGATAAATTGTAAGTTTTGTAGCTGGGTTGGTGTCCTAATCTCTCCATTGTAAGTCTTCTCAGAGCTTGCATGTTACCCTCCATTCCAGTTGTCTCCCCCAGAACTCTGTCTCCTTCTGTCCTCCCCCAACATAATCCCTCCCGTTCCTCTCCCCCAAATTCACGACGTCTATTCTATTTATTTCCGTTTCTCTTCTTTTTTTTTTTTTTTTAAGATTTATTTATTGTTATATGTGAGTACACTGTAGCTGTCTTCAGACACACCAGAAGAGTGCGTCAGATCTCATTACAGATAGTTGTGAGTCACCATGTGGTTGCCAAGATGTGAACTCAGGACCTTCGGAAGAGCAGTCGGTGCTCTTAACCACTGAGCCATCTCTCCAGCCCTATTTCCCTTTCTCAATGAGATTCAGATGTCCCTCCTTGAGCCCTCCTTGTTAGCTTCACTGGGTCTGTGGATTGTAGCATGGTTATCTGTGGTTGGTACCTACTTCATCTACTTTCATGACCTTGAACAAGTTTCTGTTTGTGCCTGTTTACCTCTCTGAAATATGTGGATAAAAGTAATGGTGCCATCTTCATGACCTTGTCAAGAGACAAAAATAAGTTGACATTAATCTGGGACCCGTTTTATTAAGGCTATGGAACATCTGAAATAAGCTAACGGAGTGTTACATGACTAGTCTGATTGTGTGTGTGTGTATGTTTAGGATGCTAAAGAACAAATAAGCCCTTTGGAGACAGCACTGGAAAAGTTGCAGCAGGAAAAAGAAGAATTAATCCACAAAAAACATACAAGTAACAAAATGGCTCAGGATAAAGTAAGTTCTCGGTTATATATTTTACTTACCCAGTGACTGTTAAACATTTATAGCACTATTATCTCATATAAATAACTGCTAAGATAGAGTATCTTCAGGTTTGAGATCCCTTTGAGCTGGAGGTCTTCCCCGACTGCTCTGCAGCTTGAGGTAGAAACACTCTCTCACTGAACCTGAGTCTCACTGGAATGGCCTGGTGAGCTTCCAGGATCCTCCTTTCTCCCCTGCCTCAGTGCTGAGGTGACAGACACACATAGTTGTGCCCAGTTTTGGTTTGGTTTTTAACATGGTTGCTGGAGATTTGAAGTCAGTCCTCAGGCTAGCATAGCAAGTGCTTTTATCCACTGAGCTGTTGATAAGTTTTTGACATGAGCAAATTCTTGAGTATAGCTGGCTGTCCTGGAACTCTGTCTGTAGACCAGGCTGGCGTCCACCTCACAGAGGTCCACCTGCCCCTGCCTCCCAAGAGCTTGGACTAAAGGTGTGCACCGCCACCGCCCGGCCATTGTTTGTTTCTTGAGGCAGTCTCACTCGGTAGCTCTGACTGCCTTGGCACTTGATGTATAGACCAGACTGGCCTTGGAGTCATGGCGATCCTCCTGTTTCAGCCTCCCTCCCAAGTACTAAGATTCCAGGCATATACTATCATGCCCAGCTCATCCATTCTAAATGTTTTTGTTTCTGTATATATGTGTTTAAGTTTTATAAATGTTTTCCCACAGATCAATGATATCAAAGAGAAAGTTAAGAATATTCATGGTTATATGAAAGACATAGAGAATTATATTCAAGATGGAAAAGATGACTATAAGAAGGTAATTAAAACAAAATTAGTATTTCTTTGTTTTTATTTCATGTACTTAATGTCTTTTTATTTTTATTTTATTTTTTAGCAAAAAGAAACTGAACTTAATGAAGTTGTCGGTAAACTAAATGAATGTGACAAACACAAAGAAAAGATAAATAAAGAAATGGGAACCATGAGGCAAGATATCGACACCCAGAAGGTAGGCTTGCTGCCCGAGGGCAGTGCGTCAGCACTGTCTGTAGTGCAGTTCACTAACTAGAGGGTAACTGGATGGAAGCCGATAGAGGCAATAGCTCGTCCTTTCTCTTCATTTTTTACTTTTCACTTTTATCTTTAGCAAAGCACTCGAGTAGTAAAAGTTTAAACATAAAAGGCCACACACAGTGGTGGTGGTGGTGCCACATGCTTTTAGTCCTAACACTCAGAAGGCAGAGGCACGTGCATCTCTTGAGTTCAAGGCCAGCCTGGTACATATATTGAGTTCCGGGTCAGCTGGGACTACTTAAGGTATCCCCTCTTTAAAAATAAGTTTAAAGATAAACAAATTAAATATCTCCCCCTTCCCCCTCCCAGGCTCCTTCCTAGATGTTGTTTCTATCAGGTTTTTGAAGAAATGTTTTACTTCTGTGTCAACAGATACACACAGAGATAAATATGTTTATATTTGCATATATACTTAAGTTTATATATGAATCTTACATTTGTATTATTTTCTATCTTTTCAATTAATGTGGGTTTTTTTATCTTACATATTAACTTATGGGCTTTTTTTTTTTTTTTAGATAGGTCTCATTGTGTAGGCTAGGCGTAGGACTAAGTTCCAGTGTATCCTTAAAAGTTATATATAAGGAAAATATAATGTTAAGTCATTTTGGAGTTGGTATGTGTGCCATTTTCTCTATTAATAAAATTAATGTCTAAGTATAGTTAAAATTAGATTGAGACATTATCTTTTCCAGACTTGTGCTTTTAATCCCAGCAGTTAGATTTCTAGTTTAGCCTGATCTACAGATTGAATTCCAGGATGATGGGGCCTACACAGAGAAACCCTGTCTCAAAAAGCTAAAAAAGAAATTAAGTTGACATGTTATCTTTAGCATGCCTTAGGCAGGCTTGGTAGTTAGTGTCTTTGAAACAACATCCTTTTTCTGTTTGTGTTGGGTGGTTTGTTTGTTTGTTTGTTTTGTTTTTCAAGACAGAGTTTCTCCGTGTAACCCTGGTCACACTGTAGATCAGAACTCACAAAGATCCTTATTGTCTCTGCCTCCCAAGTGCTGGGATCAGAGGTGTGTGCCACCACTGTCCAGCGTCTTAAGCCAAATTGAATGTTTGCTTTATTTACTTTGTTGTACATGATAGTTAAATTTTCTTTGAAGACTAGGATATAGTTTATTGTTAAATATTTGCCTTTTGAGGATTAGCTAGAGCAGCTTTCTACTGGGTATCTGGCTGGGCATTTCTTTTGTTTGGGCATTTTTTTATTGTTTCTTTGAGACAGGGTCTCGCAGTGCAGGCTGACCTGTAACTAGTGTTGCTGAGAACCTTGAACTCCTGACCTTCCCGTTTTCACCTCCCAAGTTGTGGGATTACAGGCATGTACAGCCATGCCCAGGCATTTCACACGTGAAGTATCAGTACAAGGACAGTTGACCTGACCTCATACATGTATCTGGAATGTCAGCTTGTAATGTGATCAGGTACCTTTCAATGGGCTTGGAGCCAGGAGAGAAAAGAAAAGAATTTCTTTGATGTCTTTTTAGCTAAAATACATTCTTTTTGAAGATTTATTTTATTAAGTATATATATATATGTATGTGTATAGGAATGTACATGCCTGCAGGGACCACATGAGGGCATCAGATTCGCTGGGACTGGAGTTACAGGTGATTGAGAGCTACTAGCATGGGTGCCAGGAACCAAACTATCCTCTGCAAGAGCAGCAAGTGCTCTAACTGCTAAATTGTTTTTCCAGCCTTGTGCGACACACTGCTTGTTCTTGGACAGCAGACCTCCAAGCTCTTGGGCTGGAGAAGTAGCTCAGTTGGTAGGTTACTTACCTTGGATTTGATCACTAGCACTGCATAAACTGTGCACATGTGTGATACAGATGCATTGTTAAACATTGGAATCCCAGCACTAGGGTGGTAGAGGCAGGAGGAAGAAAAGATCCAGGACTTAGACCATTGCCCCTCAGGTTCTTGGGCTTAACACTGGGCTATGTTTCTGGCGTCCTGGAATTGTTGAGTTTGCCAACATCTTGTTGTGAGCTTCCTTACCCTCTGTAATTGTGTGAGTCAACTGTCCTAATGGTTCCCCCTCATATATCTGTATGCTTTTGGCTCTGTCTCTCTGGAAGTCAAAAGTGGCAGACTGTATGCATTACTTTATTAGCTGAGCCCTGTGGCTGGAAACTCACTTGGCATGTGCTTGTTTAAGTCATGTTAAGTTGTATCCTAAAATGTGCCTAGCCTACCGGAGACTTGATGTGCCAGGGTGGGAAGATACCCAGGGAGTTCCCCCCCCCACCTCATTAGAAGGGGAGGGAGAAGGATTGTGGGAGGGGGGGCAGTGAGCGGGATGTAAAGTAAATATGAAGAAAGGAAGGAAGGAGAGAGAGAGAGAGAGAGAAGAGAAGAGAAGAGAAGAGAAGAGAAGAGAAGAGAAGAGAAGAGAGAAAGAGAGAGCGAGCGAGCAAGCGAGCGAGAGCCGAACAAGTCATGAGGAGCCCTGTTCCTCCATGGCCTCTGCATCAGCTCCTGCCTCCAGGTCCCTACACTGTTTGAGTTTCTGTGCTGGTTTCCTTTGATAATGAACAGTGCTGTGGAAGTGTAAGCCAAGTAAAACATTTGCTCTCCCCCCAAAAAAGTTTCATCCTAAAGAAGTAATTTGAAGTCTACTCTGCCTCCCTTCTTTCAGTGAGGGAATATATATGAAGGGAAAGTAAGAGATTATCTGATTTACCCATATAGTATGAAACAGCACTGGTGAAAACCAAGCAGTGTGACACACAGGCAGAGACAGGCTGTGCCTAGTACTTACTGGTGAGTTCCAGGGTCACTGAAAGACCATGTCTACTTCAGTAGACTGTGAGGAGTGACACTCAAGGTTGTCCTGGCTGCCACACACAGACAGGCGCAAAGCATCAAACAGTGCACATGAACTTTAAGTGCTAACCTATTTTCCTTTTATTATCTTATTTTTTATATTATGTGAGCCGCTGTTAGAATTCCCACTGCTTACAATACAAAGGAAAATTGGGCCCCAAAGCCTTTTATAAGCACTTACTGAGCCAAGCACTAACTTACTTAACCTTCATAGTGTTAACTTTACAGTAGGTGGCATTATCACCATATTCCATGCAAGCTGATAATTAAGAGAATTTAGTTTGCCTAAAATTATCCAGTTTAAAACTGAGACCGTCACCTGACTTCACAAGCTGTTGCCTTTTACCTACTGTGCTTTCCAATTAAAGTAAGAACAGAAGCTAACCTAAAAAAAATCCTGTCTTTCTGAGGACTCTGTGTGGCCAGCTTAGGAATGTTCCATGACAGTCTTACCTCCAGTGTGACAGCACTTTATAAAGAGCTCTTTCACATAGTCACAAAGTTAATTCAGATATTAGATTACACCAGATGAAAGCAACCTTTCCATTTCCCTATTTAACTATAAGCCAGGTTCTCCATGGCAAGGCTGCAGTGAGCACAGCTGCCTGCAGTGTGTCTTGGGTTACCTCAGCCGCTGAACACTTATAGCCATGTCACTTCGGCTACCTGAAGCTGTTTATAACAATGCTTTCAACAGTTTGCATAATGGTACCTTAACTTGTTTTCTTTCTTGAGAGTCTCATTGTGTATCTCTGACTCATCTGGAACTTTTTTTTTTTAAAAAGAATTATTTTATGTATATGAGTACAATGTAGCTGTCTTGAGACACACCAGAAGAAGGTGTCAGATCCTGTTACAGTTGGTTGTGAGCCACCATGTGGTTGCTGGGAATTGAACTCAGGACCTCTGGAAGAGCAGTCAGTGCTCTTAACCCCTGAGCCATTTCTCTAGTCCAATCTGGAACTTACTAAATAGACCAGATCTGCCTTGAACTCAGATAGCCCTGCCTCTGCTTCCTGAGTGCTAGGACTGAAGGCATGCACCACCACACCCAGCTTTACCATACTTACTGACAATTTTTTAAAAATCTGAAGACAGTGGTTCTCAGGAGTACATTTGCATATAAACCTTTAGCAAGTGTGAGGGGAACTTTGTTTTCCCTCTCCTAGCACCCAGGTCCCTCACTGTTGGAAGCGAGTTACAGTCAAAGCTCCGCTCTTCCCTCTGCTCCCACATCACTGAGTTCCTACAAATTTTCCCTACCAATCTCAGCTTCTAAATTGTCTCTTAATATTTTTCTCTTGTAATTCGTTGTAATCACCAGGAAAATTATCCAGGTAGTTGTTTATTACTCTTACCAAGTGATTAAGTATCTTTTTTCTTTTCTGTCTTTGTTTGTTTGAGACAAGGTTTCTCTGTGTGACAGCCCTAGCTGTCCTCAAGACCAGGTTTGGCCTCCAACTCACAGAGATTCGCCTGTCTCTGCCTCCTGAATGCTAGAATTAAGGCATGTACCACTATGCCTGGCTTGAATGTCTTTTTAAGGATTAAGACCACTTAGAATCAGCAGCCAGTTTTTTAATATTCTAGGTTAACTGGTAGAACAATCTCAAATGTACAGACAGCTATGTGTAACTTCCCATTCCTTTGTGTAATTATTGATAGAGTGT
Source organism: Tokudaia tokunoshimensis (assembly GCA_036184795.1). Lineage (NCBI taxonomy): Eukaryota > Metazoa > Chordata > Mammalia > Rodentia > Muridae > Tokudaia > Tokudaia tokunoshimensis. The sequence continues at coordinate 68,563,034 of BTHU01000010.1, forward strand.
CCTTCATCAGGAGGATTAGGCATTAGCAATATTTCATATTCTGTAGTTCTTTGGATTTTGTAGTAATTACATAGACTCTACTAGTTGAACATCCCTAATCCAAAAGTCTGAAATGCCATCAAACCTATCTTGTGGATTTTGGATATTCAGAGTAGGACCACTCAACTTGTATTTGTCACCCTGAAGGTGGAGATTGTATCTGATGTACTCTAAAGGATCTAATAGTCTGGGCACACGGAGGAGAGGAAAAGACTAGGGAATAAAGAAGGGGAGACATTAGTTTGTATTGATCTCGAGATTTGTTAAAAATTTGTTTTTAACTAATACCAAAAGAATATAAATATTATATATGTTAATGGAGTTGCTCTTCAGATCAGCAGGCTATGTAGCAGGAGTTCTGGGAAAGATGATCTACTAGGTTGTAGATGTGAAATCTAATGTCTGGGCTGGGTGTGGTGATAACACACCTTTAGTCCCAGCAGGCTGAGGTAAGTGGATCTCTGTGAGTTCCAAGGCCATCCAGGACTTCAAAGTGAGACCCTTTCTTAAAAATATATAATAATTAAAAATAGCATCTGGCTAATCTTTCCATTTTAGATAATTATTTTGTGCGTATATAAAATGGTCATATTTAATGACTCTTTACCAAATGTATCAATGTTTTGAAGTAAATAAGTATACAAAAATGCTTGCTCTACTCATTTATTAAGAGGCTTATCCCCTGCCAAAGAAGAGACCTTACTTACCTCACGGACAGGAAGGGGCAGTGCAAGCTTTTCTGTCCTTCCTGTCCCTTCCAGTCCTGCTGGCTGAGTCTCCCTCTGGTCAGTTTAGCCCGACTATAAGGAAGGCGGTGTTATCACTAGCAGTCTGCATGTGCCTGTTAGTGACTTGTTAGGGAGGTCATGTCAATAGCTTGTTTATTTTTGTTAACTGATAACAATATTTATGTCTAGATACAGGAAAGGTGGCTACAGGATAACCTTACACTAAGAAAAAGGAGAGAGGAACTAAAAGAAGTGGAAGAAGAACGAAAACAACATTTGAAGGAGATGGGACAAATGCAAGTTTTGCAAATGAAAAAGTATGTTTTCATAAATGGTGTTTGTTGTTTATTTTTGAGGTCTCCTTGTACACCCCGTGCTGGCCCCAAACTCAAAGTGCTCCTTCCTCCTCCACTTGAGGGCTGGAGGCGTGATCACTGCACCCAATATAAAATTGTGTTTCAGTGATGGTTCTTACTATTATAATATAAAGAAACCAGGAGCTGGAGCAATGGCTCAGTAATTAAGAGTAATGACTGTCCTTCCAGAGCACCTAGATTCTGCAATGAAGTATCCTCCCAGATCCTTCCCCCAATATTATTTTCTTTCTCTCTATTTCTTTTTGCTTTTGTTTTATTTTATGAGTATTTTGCCTACATGTATGTATGTGCACCACATTCATGTAGTTCATGTAGAAGGAAGTAGACAGTGTTGGATCCCCTGGAATTGACTTTAGGTGATTGTAAGCCACAATGTGGGGTTGTGGGAATTGAACCAGGGTCCTCTGGAGGAGCAGCCAATGCTTTTAACTGCTGAGTCATCTCGCCAGCTCAAGCTAGATAAAAAAAATAATTACTTCTGTGATTAGAATTTAGCTATATTTTAAGACAAGGTCCCACTGGGTAGCATCCTGAGTGCTGGGATCAAAGGTGTGCACCACCACACCTGGCTGCATGTGCTTCAGACTGCTTAGTGCGTCTGCTCCTTAACAGGCCTGTGACTACTAGGAAATGACAGAAGTATCTACTTGTCAACCAAGTAGATAATCAGGTCAGCTGTATAAAAATTCCCTAAACTTGTGAGCAATGTCTAGCACATGACAGGGACTTATTTTATTAAGCAGTTGATAAATAAGTAAAAAATTTTAGGGCATATATTGAAGCCTGTATAATATGTGAGGGTACCAAAATTTTTTGAATATTTTACTTCTTTTGGGGCAGATTTATGATTTTTAGACTTTTGCAACAGAAACAAAATTTTTAATGAATTTTATTATAGAAAGTAATTTATTGCAGATAAAATTGTACTGTGCCTTTGACATTTGTAAATAAAACTTATTGAACCTGTTTTCCAGTTGGCAGTTGGTAGCTGTTCTTAGTTCTAAGTGTGTGACTTAGCTGTGTGAGTCCCCAGCAGTCCTTCGCCTAGTGAGTGCCTGCAGGCCCGGGGCTTTCCTGGTGCTCTTGTGGTATGAGAGTTAGTTGGAGTACATAAATTTGCTGCTCAGAAACTTAAATCCTGCACAAGTTTGGAAGGAAGAGAATTAGCTCCAAGTCTTAGAAAACAAGGAGAGCTGCTGTTGGTATGCTTATCATTGCCACTGAGGAGAGCGATAGCTGTCTGAAGGGACTTTCTGCTTAGGTTGCAAAGAGCTAAACAGTGGTCCTCACTAACCATTTCTAGTGAGCATCAGAAGCTGGAAGAGAACATAGACACTATAAAGAGAAATCACAGTTTGGCACTGGGGCGACAGAAAGGCTATGAAGAAGAAATTCTTCACTTTAAGAAGGAGCTCCGAGAACCTCAGTTTCGGGATGCTGAGGAAAAGTACAGAGAAATGATGATCGTCATGAGAACCACCGAGCTGGTGAATAAGGACCTGGACATCTACTACAAGACTCTTGACCAGTAGGTACCTGGGTGGGTTTTGTTTTCTGCAGTGGTAGCAGCTAGCACACTGTGCTCATCTTTTTTCCCATTTTCGTCTCTTTAAGTATATGACATTTTATATATACTATGAAATGAAAAAAAATACTTGCATGTTGTATGTGTGCTTACCTGCCCTAACCAGTCCAAGAACTACTGGTTGGCTGAGCCATCTCCCCAGCCCAGATTGGTTTTCTAAAATGATTTTACTAGCCCAGTATTGTGGCTCAGTGCCTATCAGCCCAGCAGGTGAATTGCTGTGAGTTTAATGTAATGCGGTTAAAGTGAGAAACAGTTATGGCCTTCATGTGCAGTCCTCTGATTCTTTCTTTCTTATTTATTTATTTATTTATTTTAAGAATAGAGTATTGGGGCTGGAGAAATGGCTCAGTGGTTAAGAGCACTGACTGTTCTTCCAGAGGTCCCGAGTTCAATTCCCAGCAACCACATGGTGGTTCACAACCATGTGTAATGGGATCCGATGCCCTCTTCTGGTATGTCTGAAGGGAGGGCCAGTGTACTCACATACATAAAATAGATAAGTCTTAAAATTTAAAAAGAGTATTTTTGTAGCTTGGCCTTTAATCCAAGCATTCAGAAGGCTGAGGCAGGTGATCTCTGAGTTTGAGGCCACCGTGGTCTACAAAGTGAGTTTCCAGACAGCCAGGGCTACACAGAGAAACTCTTGCCTTGAAACTCCCTCTCCCCAGAAAACAGAATAGTATTTTTAAATTACTGATTTTATTAACTTATCAATTATAAATATATTAATGGGGTCAGTAAGATATTTCCACACATGCATACAGTAGGCACTGATTAAATATCACCACCCCCTTCTCTAGTTATGAGTGTTTTATTTTCAGAATTTGGAGGGGAGAAGATCTAACCATGTAATCCTGTACAGCCTGGAATGTTGATACATAGCCTAGGCTGGCCTCAAGCTCACAGAGATCTGCCTGCCTCTACCTCCCAAGGTCTGGGATTAAATGCATGTGCCACCATCTTCAGCCTTTCCAGGACATTTTTTAAGCTGTGTATATTGGGAACATGTAACACTTTGGATAGTATGGTAAATATATTTCTTGATGAGTTTCAGAGTTTTATGTTTTTTAAACTTCCAAAAAGTATATTGTTTTTGTTTGCTTGTAAGAGTGTGTGTATGTGTGTGTACATGCCATGGCGCCCCTGTGGAGGTCAGAGGACAACTTTGTGAGTTGGTTCCCACCTATCTTTGCATGGGTTCCAGTGATTGAGTTAAAGTCATCAGGCTCGTGCAGTAAATGCTGACCCCTGAGCTACTTGGCTAGTTTGTTAGAGTTGGGGTCTTAACTGTGTAGACTGGCCTCAGATTCACAGAGATCTGCCTGCTTCTATATCTCTAGTATCTACTGGGACTGAAGCTGTGTAGTGCCCAGCTCTTTTTGTTGTTTGCTTTTTGTTTTAAAGAATCTTCAAACTGACCTCCAGAGTGTATGAGAGTTCCTTCTCCTGCATCCTTACTAGCATTTTGCTTCACAGTAGTCATTCTAACTGGAGTGAGATGGTCTCTCATAATTCATCAGTGAATTATGTGTATTTCATTGATGGCAAATGATAGTAGAGTGGCTTTGTGTTTACTGATCATTTGTATCTTGAGAGGTCCCTGTGCAGCTCATTTGCTCCTTCTTTAATTTGTTAAGACCTGGGTTACTGTCCCTCGTTGCTGTTATTAATATTACAAGGAAACGTTCTCATGCATATTCTGTTATGTTCTATGCCTGGTGTTCTTGGGAACAAATCCCAGTAGTGTTCTGTTAGAACTGCTTTGTTTGGTTAGCGAACCAACTGCCCAGCAGCACCCCTTGCACCTGTGTATGAGTTTTTATGGTGTTTGCTTTTATAAGCTGCCCCTGGGATGCACCCCAACATAAGAGAGACACCTGCACCAATACAAGAAGCCATTTGGCATAAGACTTCCATTTTGAGTAAGGGTCAACTAAAGTTTTAAGTTTCTAAGTCCTCCCTGGGACTTGGCATCCTACTTGGCAGAAAGAGACATGTATATGGGTAACTGACATCCTGGTTGGCAAGTTAAGACGTAAATACTAGGCAAGGCAAGTTCTCTGCCACAGTTGAATACCCCCAGCCAATGGGAACAGGATAAGTCTACCACAAAGACATGTTCCTAAGGAAGTCCCCTATCCCTACATCCTGATTGGTGAAATAACTTGGCACAGATGTTTATGGATTTCAGGCTTTAAAGGCCTGTAGGAGTCTGGCTCCTGGGTCTGGTCTACAGCCCTAATTGATCAGTCCTGGGGTGAATGCTGAATAAACTATGTCTGACTGAGATCTGTGTACCTGTGGTTTGTGGGGCAACTCCTGGACCCCAGCAACTGAACCACTCGTTTGTTGTTGTTTGTTGTTTGAGACAGGGTTTCTCTGTGTAGCCCTTGCTGTCCTAGAACTCACTATGTAGACCTGACTGGCCTTGAACTCAGAGCTCTGTCTGCCTCTACCTCCTGAATGCTGGGATTAAAACCATGTGCCCCCACGGCACAGTGAACCACTCATTCTTAAGTCCCTTATATGTTCTGGATGTTTACCAAGCCAGATGAGTAGGTAACACCTTTTCCTAGTCTGTAGGCTCTTTACACTGTTGATTGTTTCCTTTACTGGGAAGAAGCTTTTTAATTTGATGTGGTTTTGTCTCTTTTGGGTTTTGTTCCCAGGACTTTTAGGATCTTGCCCCCTCAAAACAAGCCCTTGCCTGTTGCAGAAGCATTGCCCTGGTGCTTCCTTCCACAGTCTGAGTCTCAGATGTTAAATGTTACCCATGTTGAATTTTATGTGTAGAGAGAGGTCTAGTTTCATGCTCTGCATCTAGATTCTCAGCTTTCCCTGTACCATTTATCAAAGAGGCTGTCCTTTGCCCACTGTCTGTCCTTAGCCCCATTATGGAAGACCAGGGAACAGCAGGGACATGCTTACATTCCTAAGCTCTCTGCTCCTTTCCACTGATGTGGTCTCTGTTTCTCGGTCAGTACTGTGCTGTTCTGATTGCTGTAGTGTTTAGACTACTCTGTGGTAATGTGATAACTTTGTTGTCTTTTTTGTCCAAGACTGCTTTGACTACTTGGGTTTTGTCTGCTTGCTTCCTTGTTTATGGGTCAGTATGAATCACTGACTTTTCCCCTAGTTACCTGAAGTTATCCTTGGTATTTTGATATGGATTGCTCGAAATCTGTAGGTCAGTTTGGGTAGCAAGGGGACAGTTCAGCGATACTTACTCCCCTTCCATGAATGTAGACATAGACCATCTCTCAACCTTTTTGTGTTCTCTTTGAGTCTGTGACTGGTGTTTTACAATTTTTTCTTTCTCGTCTTTAAGTAATTCCCAGGATTTTGTAGCTGTTGCAAATGAGATTGTTTCCATATAGTTTGTTGTTGGTTTATGAAAACACTGATCTTTGAACGTAGGTACTTTTTGATAGTTTTCACTTTTTGATAGTTTTCCTTCCTTCTTTCTTTTTTGTTTGTTTTGTTTTGGAGTTTTTTGTTTTTGTTTTGTTGTTGTCCATTTGTTTGTTTCAAGACATGGTTTCTCTGTAACTGTCCTAGAACTCCCTCTATAGACCAGGCTGGCCTTGGACTCACAGAAAGCCACCTTCCTCTCTCCTTTTTGTTTGTCCGTTTTTTGAGATAGGGTTTCACACATCATACCCAGGCTGGCTTGAACCTTTCACTTTGTAACCCAGACTGGCCTGGGCCTCCTAAGTGCTAGTCTGGGTCTGACTCTGTGTTCCGGTCTTGAAGTTTTAACCCTCTGTTCCCTACGGATGGTGGGTGACTTGTCTGTAGCCATGGAAATGGGAAACAGTGATGGTGATGGAGTTGATGCAGCTCACCTCTAAGTTGAGGGAAGGGGAGCATTGGGGGTGTTTCTCCATGTTCTCATTTGCACAGCAGGCTCTTGGGGAACAAGTTGTCATTCCTGAAAGGGGCAGGGATGTGAGAGAAAAGGAAACGTTCTATGTTGGGTATGTTAATGTTTGTCCAGGTTTCCAAGTAAAGAATTTAAGCAGGAAATTAAATACAGAATCTTGGGTCTAGACATTCCTGTGGCATTTGAAGCTGGAGTGATGTTCCATATAGGAAGGGTGCTGCTAGAGAAGGGGAGGGTATAGAGACTAGTGTACAAGTGGATCAGAAGCTGGGGAGGTAGACAGGTTGTAACTCACAGATCGAGTGAAGCAAACTTTTCAGGAATCTTAACTCCTGAGATGCTGAGTAAGATGGGCTGAGCAGTGACCTTGAATTTGACAAGTTGGAGGTTTATGACTGGGAAGCCAGCAGTTGTGAGTTGGAGTGGGTGAGGAGAAAACGGTGGGAGAGAAATGTTGATGCCATATCCTGCTGTAAAGAGAGCCAGAACCTGGGCTCATGAGGGACCTAGAGGACCAGTGACAGGGTGGGAGGTTGTTGCTGCATTTACAGGTCTGCTGTGAATTCAGTTCTTGTTTACGGTACCTGGCCCTGTGTTTCTGTGTAACATAGTCCAGGAGCCCTCCAGCGGTCGCTCAGTAAGGCACCACATGCTTACATGCGCATTAAAGAGGTCATAAAAGACGGCCGGCCGTGACCTGTCCTTTCCCTAGAATGCCTAGTCAGCCAGGGGAATGCCTAGATATCCCCAGGCTGTCTGCCTGGGGAAGGAAGGGCATTTCCACAGTGAACGTGAGGTATCACACTGAGTAAGCAAGGAGGAGCTGGGCGCTCTCTGGAGCCAGCCAGGAGTGGGCTGAGGTGAGGAGATGCAGGGGTGCTTTCCAGAAATTTAACTCGCTTAGGAGCACTTCCACACTGTTCAGTGAGGTATCTTACTGCTAATCAGATGCATTCTTCTAAATAAGAAAAATAGCAGTAAAATTTTCTTCAAATGGAGTCTGTGGGGTTTCTCCTGCAAACAGTGATGTCTTAAGATTCATATGTGATCCCTAAATTTGCCTTCTCTCCTTGCCCCCCCCCAAAAAAAAGGTTTAAAATTTCCCTCATTGTTTGTGGTCTTAGAATAAAGCATACTGTGTGTCATTGTTGCACAGCAGTCTATTTAAGGTAACACAGGAAGTTAACAGTGCATTTTCGAGAAGAGCTGATTAGCATCTGCTATTAGTAATCATCTAAAGCAGCAGTAGCAGAAGCATTGGCAGAAACACTGGCCAAGAATGGAACATGCTTAGGATGCATGACCCTACCCTACACACAGCGCTACAGTTTAAACATAATTGGAATATGTCACTTGCCCAAAATTCCTTCCAATATTTTGTTTCCCAGATGTGAAATGTGTTAGGTCATACTGCTTCTGAGACTTGGGAAACATGCAACCCTCACAACTTTGTATCTGAGGTAGCCAGGTCTCTGCCAGGTTATTGAAAGCCTAGGTCCCTGCCTTCAAGGGGAGTTCTGGTGGAGAACTTTATTCAGTATTCATCCTGTGCTGACCACAGATGCATTATAGTTTCATACATTAGCATCCTGTAGGAGATTGATTGCAAGTCATAATAGTTATAACTTGGGGGAAAAAGTAACTTAAATTTGCCAAATTAAGGATTCTGAGTTCAGCAAGAAGAAATCCTAATTTGTTTAGAACATGGTACTCATGACACCATTTCTTTGGGCAGGAAGACTTGTGCTGACCCAAATATAAGGAGTCAGAAGGTTCTCATGGTACTGATTTCTAGGGCAGTAGGAACCTTTAAAAAGCCAATCATGGGGACTGGAGAGACGGCTCAGCAGTTAGGAACCTATGTTACATCTGCATTCTGAGTTCAGTTCCCTGCATCCACACCAGGAGACTCAACTGCCTGAAATTCAGCTCCAGGGAATCCTATGCCTCTGGGCTCCTTGGGCACCTATATTCTTATACACAGGCTCACAAATACATACACATATATACACAAAATTAAACATAATAATATTTTTAAAACACTAATAAACTACAGCTAGGTTTACATTTTTGGTTTTTTGTTGTTGTTGTTTTTATTTTTTATTTTTTGGCAACCTATGTATCAAGTTTGGCACAATTTTAAACACAAAGATGAAAGTAGTTTATTTCAGAAAATGCCTTTGAAAGTATCTTTACTACTTTTTTTCAAACTTGATTTGCATTAACTTAGTTTTTATGCTTTCAAATTAAAATAATAATTACAAAAAAGTCCATATGTACTTAGTTACTCGTCAGCAGGATGGCTTGAGACATGGGGAATCTGGTTAGGGTTTGCCTTTGTTTGTACACTTGCTGTTTTGAGCATTAATTCAGATATTCACTAATCGTTTGTCTCCTTGGCTGGAGTCTTTCAGATAGTTTGAATAGAGAAGAAAGCAAGAGCTGGACAGGTCTCGAGGATGAAACTTGGGTCTCTTTAGATGATTCTCTTCTAACCTCTTAAGCACCTGCTTTCTCATGGCTGCATCTTAAGCCTTTGATTCTACACTCGTGGTCAGATGCTGAGGTGGGAAAGTAACCTTTAAAGTAACAACAAAAGGCCTGGTGTGCTGCTCTATTTGCGACATGAGGCTGGCAGCCCTGTGTGCTTCCAAAGAGGGTAACTCAGGCACACAGGCGTTTCTCCTTCAAAGAGCAAGCGTGGGAGGCAGCTGTCTGGCTTGGAAGCAGAGGAAAGAGCAGCCTCCTGCTGGACAGTACATCCCCTGGCCCATGAAGGGTACCTGTGTGAAGAAGCAGAGGAGATGTGCTACAACAGTTGTGCACGCTGCGTTGAGACCTCTGGGTTTGATCTTGTTTTTCTTTTAATACTTTATTTTTTACAACAGTTTTAGTTCTGTAGTAAAGCTGAGCAGAGATTTCTGATATCCCCACCATGTCCATACAGGCACAGCTGCCTCCACCATCTGCTGCCTTCCAGAGTGCAGTGTGCATCCATTCAGCTGGTGACATGTTCTGTGGGAAGAATGAGATGCCTCCTGTCACAGTGGCTTTATTATTAGCACAAGGCTTCTTGACTTTTTGGCCATTTGATGCTGCCTTCCAGGTGGGAACCTTTGTCACTTGGCAGACATTCTAAGGCTCAGGGCCACCAGAACTATCATTCATCCACACAAAATGCAGTGGAGTATTAGAGAAGTCTTTGAGGCACTCTTTCAAGCTATTAGTGAGTATTTAATTATAAAACTGAATAAGTTTATAAATTGCTGTTTTCCTAGATCTTAGAAATTCTTACGCTCTTTTGAGAGCCTGTTTTTACAAGGAAAGCATTCCACTTCACATGCATTAATGTATTCATTAGCCAGCAGACGGCACTCTAGGCCACAGCAGGGCTATGGACGTGCCAGATACCTAGTCCTCAACTGCCTCAAGCTCGTGCCTTTTAAATTCTTGCCTCAAGAGACAGCAAAGATTTTTAGGGTCATTCTTTTGTTTAAGGGATAGTTTCGTGTAGTGCTGTAACAAGTGCTAAAGAGTAATGTAATTCAATCCCTTGACAGTTCCAGTTTGCACAGGGTTCCTGCAGGGCACTGCTTCAGGACAGCTCTCCTTCCGTCAGCTTCACCCAGTCACTCACCTACTGCTGCGGTGGCTGGCTTCACCTCTGCACTGTGCTCCTTTTCTTCTTACCCTTCACGCCCCATTGGAAAGACTCCATCCTTGCCTTCCCCATCTGATCTCTACTCACGGGGCCCCTCACCAAGCTGAACAGTTTGTTCCCTTAATGCCCATGTTTTCCTGTGCATTTCTCCTTCTTGGAATATTCCCTTAAGCCCTTCACAAATAGACATTGGCCCCTCCCATCAGTCCATATTGTTTGTGCCTTATGCTTTTCCATACTTCACATCCACAAGTCTGAGAACACAGGTCAGGGCAAACATAGGTTCACTTGGTACTTGGTGACAGTGCCTAGTATTCACCAAGGTGCTCCTGCATTGCTAACACTGCTCCCCTCCCAGTGCATTAGCACAGTGTGAATGGTATCGAGTTATTCCCTTTCTTTCTTTTCTATTTTTGAGACAAGGTCTCTCTGTGGAGCCCTAGCTGTCCAAGAACTTGGTCTGAATACCAGACTAACCTTGAACTCCTAGATCCACCTGCATCTACCCCCAAGTAGTGGGATTAAAGATGTGCACCACCACCTCCCAACTCACTCTATTCTTTTTTTTATGTAACCATGAAGTTCTTTTATGTTCATAGGTGTGTTTGCTTCATTGCTTTTAATGTTTGCATAATCCATAAAATAGATTTTACCTTTTCCAACCAGTGACATTAGGACACTTTAAAATTTGGCCACTGCTGCCACCGTATATATGACTTTGCATACTTGTGCAGATAGACCAGAAAGATAGCTTCTTAGAAATGAAGCTACTAGGTCAGAGGGTATAAACAGTTTTAACTTGTTAATACCAGATTGGTTCCCAAAAGCGCTTTTTTGTTTGTTTTTGAGACAGGGTTTCTCTACATAGCCCTGGCTGTCCTGAAACTTGCTTTGTAGACCAGGCTGGCCTCAAACTCAAAGAGAGGCACCTGCCTCTGCCTCCCAAGTACTGGGATTAAAGATGTGTGCTACCAACATCTGGCCAAAAGCATTTGTAAAACGTGTATTTCCACTTGCAGTATATGAGTGTGACTGCCAGTGTCACCGTGACCCACTGTTGCATGAAAATGTTCCATTTTAAGTTCTCACTTGTCTTTTAACTTTGTTCATAACATCACTGATGACTTAATTTATATCTTCATAGATCTGTATTTTAGTCAGAGCTTCTCAATCCAAGGATTACAAAACTGCCTTTCTTTTGGTTATTCTCCAATAATCTTTCTGACCAGTCTTGAGTAGCAGGTGTATGCCACTACACGGGTTACTTTAACTTTTTTTTTTCTTTTTTTAGGAATTATTTATTTTATGTATGAGTACACTGTAGCTATCTTCAGACACAATAGAAAAAGGCATCAGATTCTATTACAGATGGTTGTGAGCCACCATGTGGTTGCTGGGAATTGAACTCAGGACCTGTAGAAGAGCAGGCAGTGCTCTTAACCTCTGAGCCATCTTTCCAGCCCCTGGTTACTATAACTTTGTGTGTGTGTGTGTGTGTGTGTGTGTGTGTGTGTGTGTGTGTGTGTGTATGTCTGTCTGTCTGTCTGAAATGTGTATGCCACAGCATGGGGGTGTCAGGTCTTGCTTTGATGCAGGATCTCTTATGTACAACTGTCCCCTGAGCTTCCAGGGACTCCCATCTCCACTTCTCACTTCTCTGTATGGGAGCTGGATTTATAGGCACATATTATAACTTTTACATGGGTTCCTGGAATTGAACTCAGCTCCATAGACTTGGCCTGGCAAGTGCTTTTACTCAACTGAAACAGCTTCCCCTTTTTACTCTGTTATTTGAATTTTATTTTGAAGTACGATACAAAGTCATGATGTTATATTTTTCTCCTTTCCAACAGTATTGAAATTTTTCCGATTGATTGGAAATGTCAGTTACATTTTATAGTTTTTATTGACATTTTTAAATAGGATCTGTGTGTGTGTGTGTGTGTGTGTGTGTGTGTGTGAGAGAGAGAGAGAGAGAGAGAGAGGGAGGGAGGGAGGGAGAGATCACATATCTAGTAGCTTTTCATCTTTTTTTTTTTTTGAGACACAGTCTCTCTATGGAAGAGGGCCTCTAGGGGGCTCATCACTTCAGATGGTCAGTGAGCTTGAGATCTTCCTGCATTCATCTTCCCAATGATCAGAGCCACTGCCCCTGGCCTTTTACAACGGTTCTGGGGTTCTGAATTAGGACTGTTGCTGCAGCTACTCTGCTGACTGACCCATCCCTCCAGCTGTAGGACACCCCCCCCCAACCCCACCATTGTCTTTCCTAATAGTGTTAGAAACTAGACAGTAATACTATATAAATTGTTTTGAGACAGGATGCCACTATCTGTGTCTCTGACTGTCTTGGAGCTCATTATATAGACCAGGCTAGCCTGGAACTCATAGAGATCTGCCTGCTTCAGCCTCCCAAGTGTTGGCATTAAAGACCTGTACCCCCATACTTAGGCTCATTTCTTCTTAACTTGGTAATCCTAATACTTCAGTTGATTTTCTTAAAAGTTTAGGTATACAGTCAAACCTTACTTGCAGAAACAGTGGTAGGTGCCGCTACTGCCTATCATTGTACTCCTTTCTCTTTCGTGTCTTACAAGCTACAGCACCTCTCCTGGTTATTGTGGGAGGAGTCTTGTGTCTGTGTTAGATGCCTTTGCTGTTACTATAGATGCCCGACTGAGACATTTTATGAAAGAAAAGACAATTTCTTCCATTTGTCATTTACTTGTGATTTTTACCAAAACTCTGTGCTAGTGCGGCAAATGTTCCTTTTATATTCACTGGCTCATCAGTCTTTCTTTAGTCTGATATGCAGTGTTACCTTGAACAGCTTTCTTCCTGCTGTGCTGTTCTTGCTTTCTAGGGATAAATACCACTCAGTAAGCTGAGATTGGGGGGCCGGGGTGGGGGAGACGGTGTGCTTGTCTGAGTTGTGCTTACCCAGGTTTCCATGTGCAGCAGGAAAGGTTCCACAGTCCTGTGTCCTATTCAGTGCCTTTATGACTAAACACCTTCAGGGTACTTACTTCTCTCATCATAGGAAGAACAAACCCAAAGGTGTTTGCTCTTTTCAATTTCTCCTTGCTTTATACTACTTTGTATTCCCAGAAGGTAGGCATGCTTTGAAGATTTGATAATTCTCTTCTTGTCCATTCACTACCTTAAAAACAAACAAACAACAAGAAAAATACCTATCATAATCAAAGCTGCTAGTGTCCCAGCCACTTTCTGTATCTCGGGAAAATTTTTATAGGATCTGTTTCCATGGTAATTGTCACTGTGTGGTACTATGAGACTGAGGTACTATGTGACTTGGAGCATGGCTTGACTTTCAGAAGGTGAAGCTTACTGGTGACCAGTGGCTTCTTCAGATGGCCTACTGCAGTCACCTTTGTTATCACCAGTGGTTGCCCACTGTGCTGTTAACTCTAGAGAGACTGAACCGACAGGCCAGCCGACAGTAGCAGTCATCATTTTTGTGACACCCTGAGCCTTTCTGTACTGAGGAGCCCTTTCCTACTGCTCTGACTCTCTGCCCTACCTGGTCTGTGTTCTCCATTCACATGCTTATTTATGTTAGCTACCAATCAGAGGAAAAAATAACATTTTAAAATGTCATTTATAAAATTAGGATCCTAGTGTATAAAGCGTTGGAAAAGTAGCCTTCACATATGATTGGTTCCCAGAAAATTCTGTGAAGTATTTTTTGTTACAGTTTTCCCTTTTTAAGAAAATAACAGCTGGTTTGTCTACTCTTTATGAAAGAAGCATAAAGTGTCAGGCAGAGATGAGCGTGAGTTAGAAAATGGAGACCTGGTAAAGCAGCGGCTTCTCCAGGCTTACTTCTTTAGCAGCCCTGCATCTGATACTTAGACGTATTTATGTTGAGTCATTTCTTTCTCTTTGGCTGGTGACCAAAAGATCACAGAATGATTGTACAGAGGCAGCGGCATTACGTTTAGTTTCTTTTTTTGTATATATCAGATAAGAGGCCTGCAAATGGAAGGGAGTCCGCTCACATCCTTTGCATGGTGATAACTATGAAACTTGCCTTCTTACCACGGGAGTGACTTTGTTAGTCCTGTCTCCTGAGATCTGAGGTAGCTAGGGGCAGGCATGGTGTTCAAGTTTAACAGGAAGCTTTGGCTTTCACAAACATTTCTTCTTTCAGTATCTAGAGACTACTGCTTTAAAAGAGGATTGGAAGTAAGGGCAGGCCTATGGAGGTCAGTTTACACTAGTGCTAGGTCTGGCGACTGATTAAAGAGTCAGGCTTCGAAGTCAAGGCCTCCTTTTGAGCCAAAGATGCCTTCAGGTTGGTAAAATTCACAGATCTGAGAAATAAAAGAGTATAAGAGGCTGGCTTTTGATAAACCTTAACAATTCTAGAAAAACCTGGCCATGGTGCGTGGTGGCACACACCTTTAGTCCCAGCACTCAGGAGGCAGAATCAGGTGGCTCTCTTGAGTTCAAGGCCAGCTTGGTCTAGAGGACAGCCTGTAGAGACCCCATCTCAAAGAAAAATAAAACTAAAAATTCTAGAATGGCCAGATAACAGTTCCAGAGACTTGTCTTTGTTCTGTGACAAGAGCCTCTGGCTAGCTGCACCCTCAGCCTCTGCACATAGGTCTGCCTGCAACAGGCCTCCTGCCAGTCGGCACCGAAGGCTACCCTCCACCCCCTCTCCATTGCGATCTTATGGCCTAGAAAAGAAGTCTGTTAAAGATGCACTTTCTAAAAGGTTTTGGGGATTTGTTTGTAGACAGGGTCTCACTATATAGCTTTGGGGAATTTACTATGGAGACTAGGCTAGCCTCTGCCTCCTGAGTGCAGGGTTAAAGGTGTGTGTGTTTACCATCACACTCAACCTTTGCAGCTTCTGAGAGCTTAAGTCCTTGGATGCCAGAGGAAAAGACAGAGAGGGTGTGAAAACCTGGGGCCTGGCACGTTCCTGGCAGTTCTCAGTACCAGGGAAATGGCACTGTTTGGTCCTGTTTAATTTTTTTTCTAAGTCTACTTTTCTAATTGAAAGTACTAGGGCAGTGACATTTTTATTATCATTATTAGTTTATATATTCATATATAATTTAGCATATACTACTACATAGTTATGTCTTTCATATAAATAGTACATATTGTATTAAGTAAAAACTGGCTTCCTTTTTCCAGAGCAATAATGAAATTTCACAGTATGAAAATGGAAGAAATCAACAAAATTATTCGTGATCTTTGGCGGAGTACCTATCGAGGGCAAGGTAACTAACATGGTGTGTCCCAAATGCTTGTTCCAAAACTCTGCCCATAGCCTCTCCTGTATGACCTTAGTTGCCAGTATTGCCTTCTCAAACCCCTTCCTGAGCATGTCTTTAAGAGTTTTCTAAGAATTCTTATCTTTGCAACATCTTACAACAAAAAGAAAATGCAGAGTTTCTCTTCCAAAGCCCTTTAGAACTCATTGGCTGCAGCAGACACAATTAGCTGATGACATAATGGGTTCTGTGAAAGGCAGATAGGGATAGGCCCCGTGTGATAAGAAAAGTACCCAAAGGAAACTCTTAGAAAAGAGCTGGGCCTGGGCTGGGGTGGGCCATCCAGTTGCATCGTGGCAGACCACGTGATCCTGAGTCTTCCTGGCCAGAGAGTTTGCAAGGCAGCCAGTGCGTCTAAGGACATCAGACTCACTATTGTCCCCAGGCTTCCATGACGATGTGTATAAGTGACAGAGGTATAGTGTAGCTTCTCTAAAAATACTCTGCTTCCTGTCTCAGATATCGAATACATAGAAATTCGATCCGATGCTGATGAAAATGTGTCGGCTTCTGATAAACGGCGGAATTACAACTACCGGGTGGTGATGCTGAAGGGGGACACAGCCTTGGACATGCGCGGTCGGTGCAGTGCTGGGCAGAAGGCAGGTATCAGCAGTGAGGGAGCCAGCTTAGCCTGAAAGATGGCCCTGATGTTGCAGAAGCCTTAAGAGGACCATTAAATGAATGAGACGCTCCTACAGCTTCCCTGCCACCTTGTGAGGCAGACACCCTCCTAGTGCCAGCTAACATGCCTGTAGCAGTCTGAAGATAACTTTTAAGAAAAGGGGTCAAGGGACTGGAGAAATGGCTCAGTGGTTAAGAGCATTGGTTGTGCTTTTTGTTAGAGGTCCTGAGTTCAACTCCTAGCAACCACATGGTGGTTCACAACCTTCTATAATGGAATCTGATGCCCTCTTCTGTCATGCAGACATATAGGAAGACAGAACACTCATATACATAAATATATTTAAAAGGAAAAGGGTCAGAGTTACTCAAACCCATTTTCACTTCACAGCATTTCTCAGAGTAAAGTCACTGTTTCATGGGCCCCCAGAGATGATCAGGCTTTAGGCTGAACCCACCACTACCTAAACTTGGCTGTAATCCCAGCCCTATGGAAGTAGAGACAAAAAATCAGAAATTCAAAGTTGTCCTTGGCTACAGAGTGAGTTTGAGCCCAGCCTGGACTACACAAGATCATATTCAAATGAATAAACAACACTAGCAAACTGGAGCCTGAGTTGAACCAGACGAGGCATCCTAATCTGTGTCACTGAGATATAGCCCCAGCATAGGCCTCAAGCTCCATTACCCCAGCATGGCTGCTGTCAGAGCTTTGGTGTCATAGAGGCCCTTACTACATAAATAAGACTCAGTGGCCCTACATGAGGCTCCTGGAGGAGGGGCAGTAGGTAGGTTTGGAGTATGAGGAGAAATCAGGACAAGAAATGATATCTCAATAAGGCTTAAAGCATGAGACCTGCATCCCAGGGGCACAGGGAGGTCATGAATGTTTAATTTCTGTTAACCATACACAGAGTGCAGATTCTGAGCTTTCAGGTTAAAGCAGATTTTCATAAAACTTCACAGGCTTAGGAAAGGATGTCACATTATTGGCATAATTATCCCAGTTATTGCCAAGCCAGACAGCTAACACCAATTTCAGATAAATGCAGGTTACTGTCACAATCAGTCTGAAGAAATGACTAACTTGCAATCTGTAAACAGGATCCCTAGGTGCTTTGTTTGATGTCTAATGTTCATTAAATGAGTTTAAAACATGGTCTGTGAACAAGTCAGTTCCCTGTAGCTGCTCTTAAATTGTGAAAGCTGGCAGTGCTCGCTTCCGGGTGTAAGGAGAGGTGTCAGCTGGATGGTTGGGAGGCTGTGGCCAACACCAGCGTGAATGGGAGTGGGTAGTGTAGATGGGCAGGAGCAGGTTTCAGAGGCAGGGAAAGTGTCTGCAGCCTGCCGACCTGCTCGGGGAGTCAGAGGGAAGGTGTGCACTGCTCTGCATTCAGCAGCCCAGGAATTCAGCAGGCAGTGAGGTTAGAGCTCACACAAGAGCACTGTGCTCTTCCCAGAACAGCCTGGGGCCTCTGCTATGTCCCTTCAACCCTGAGAGGCCTGGGGCTGAATCTGGGAGTTTAATGTTTGATTTTTAATAACCATGAATGTATTTAGTAGGCTCCCTGCAGATAGGTACAAATAGAGCCATACTCTAGTAACTCTAACCTATGATTTTTTTTTCCCTCATTGACACAGTTATACAGCAGACACTTAGGTGTGATTTACAACACACTACCTGGTTTCTCTTTTGGACCAGAGAATTATGGAAACTTAAAAGGTGTTTCTCTAGGAGTTAAAGTGCCTGTGAGGTTAGGAAGATGTAGTGTGTTTGCATTTTCTAGTAAGTTTCATCACTGAGGGGCTGTAAGGCCTGGTGTGGTTTCACACACCTTTAGTCCCAGTGCTCAGAGGACAGAGGCAGGCAGATCTCTGAGTTTGATGCCAGTCTGGTCTATGTAGTGAAGTACAGGTGAATCTCAAGACTTCTATTAAAATTATCAACTGCTCATAAATTGTACACATCATCCCTTTGCCTGTGATGCCAATTTTTAGTAAATCTGGAATGCTTACAGAGCTGTTTCTCGGTGTTTTATTTCAGCACAAATGATAGGCTGAGAGAATGTGGTTAATGGTCCACCTTCCAGAAAAGCTTGTGTCTCCATTGAACTGTCCCTGACTTCAGCCACCTGTGACATTTCCCACCTCTTCCCACCCTTTTTTGGTTTTGGAGACAAGGTCTTATTCTTTAGCCTGGGTTGGCCTAAAACTCTAAAGATCCCCCTGCCTCTGCCTCCCGAGTGCTGGGATTAAAGGTGTCACCAGCACACTCAGCTCATCCCCCATGCCTTCTGTTTTCACATCTGCTATGCAACTCTTCTCCAGGTGCTAGCCTCGCTCATCATCCGCCTGGCACTGGCTGAAACCTTCTGTCTGAACTGTGGTATCCTTGCCCTGGATGAGCCTACAACAAATCTTGACCGGGAAAACATTGAATCTCTTGCACATGCCTTGGTTGAGTAAGTATTTCAAGTTTAGGGGCAGGTTGTAATGATTTTTAAAATAGCAATGGCAAAGCCGGGTGTGGTGGTGCATATCTTTTATCCCAGCACTTAGAGGCAGACGCAGGCTGGTTACTGAGTTCAGGGCCAGCCTTGGCCACAGAGTGAATTCTAGGCCAGGCTGTGCACTTTGCCTTTCAATAGTAATTCTCCAGATTCTCTTGAAAAAGCACTTGTGAGGCTGGAGGGGTGGCTCAGTGGTTAAGAACACCGGCTGCTCTTCCAGAGGACCTGCATCAATGGCAGCTCACAAGGATCTGACATCCTCACACAGATATACGTGCAGTTGGAACACCAGTGCACATAAGAGAAAAGGAGCTAGAGTATTGAGACACAGACATATCTTGCCTCTCCCCAAGTGTGCATAGGGTAAGTGAGGGCAAGAAGTTCTGGGTTTTGTCTGTATTTCCTGTGAATCCCTCATGTTAAGCACAGGAGTCACTTTGCCCTGGCCAGACACCTAGAGCTTTTATGGAAAAAGAATACTGGCAACTAGACAGGGTTGAAGCTAAATTGTAGTCATGTGTACCCCATTCACTCATGTTGGCAAGCCTCCGGGGAGGGCAGCTTGTATTTTTGTGCACTCCTGGCTCCAGGATGCTGACGGCACTGGAACTCCAGCCAGTTTTTGATCGTCCTGGGGACCAGCAAGAAGGAGAAGGTTGTGGTATTGAAACATGAAGTGCATCCAGTCCCACACAAGTGATAAACAAGTTTGAGTTAAAACTCTTGTTGCATCTCCCTCATAGCTGATACCTCAGCATGCTGATGATGAGCAAAACTGTCCCCATACACCCACTCAGGGCCTTGCGTGTCACAGCACTGATGCATCTAGTGACTGGAGGAGGGAGAATTCTAGGTAGACCCAGCTCCTCAGAAGGTAGTGTTATTTCCCTCCCTGCTTGTTGTCTGCCTGAGTTACTTTTAGACTTTGAGAGAAGTCTGGGAGAGTCTGGGCAGAGGAGCGAGCTGCTGGGCTCTGGTTATTTTAGGTTTTCCTAGAAGACTTTCCCCTGCACCAACAGCAACTTAGGATCTTGGAAACTAGTCGAAATTCTTGACGTAGTTCTTAGTCAGATGGGTGGGGAACGAAGCTATGTATCCCAGTGTAGGGAGGAGGAAGGACTCTTCCCTGCCTAGGTTGAAGGCCTCAGCTCTCCTCTATTTCCAGCAGAGGCCCTGTCACACCTGGCCCAGGAAAAGCTGGGCTGCCACAGCTGTCCTTGTAGCTGACAGGATTCCCAATGACTTCCAAATCTGTGTCCATTGGTAAAAAAGCATTCTTGATATATTGTTTCAGGATCATAAAAAGTCGTTCACAGCAGCGCAACTTCCAGCTTCTGGTAATCACTCACGACGAAGATTTTGTGGAGCTCTTAGGGAGATCTGAGTATGTGGAGAAATTCTACAGAGTGAAGAAGAACATCGACCAGTGCTCAGAGATTGTCAAGTGCAGCATTAACTCCCTGGGCTCTTATGTTCACTAACTTGTTTTGGGAGGGATGTGGATTGTGTGAAGGGAACCATGTCTGGCCGGTTTGAGAGATCCCTAAGATCGGGAGGCTGCCTTGAGTGAAGACTGAACACAGTTTCCACAGCAACCTCCCAGCTCTGCTCAGCCCTTCATTTCCTGCCGCCTGAATGTCATCCAGATAAACAGTGCTCTTGAGAGCAGAGCTGGCAGGAGGTGTGGGCGTTTAAAAACATTACTGTTGTCTCTGAAGTTTGAAGTGATTGTAAGTGGCCCTGCTGTAACATGAATCCATGCACACAACCTGTCTGTCTGAGCCTAGGTCTCCCCTGAAACCACAGTCATGGAACGGGGCTGGCAGAGTGACAAGAGCCATCAGTGATCATTTAGTGGAATACCTAGTCCCTCCCCATGCTGCCCTGCCTGGTTGTTAGGAATTTCCCCAATCCTGACCTGATCTGCCCATCATGCAGAAGCCTGTCACTCTCTTCTGTGTCTGCCATGTGTATCTATGTGGCCTGGCCATAAACCCCAGTTAGTCTGAATAGCAGGTACCCATGTGGGTGGAAAGGAGGCTCACCACAGCTGGAGCCTTCCCCCATGCACAGACCTGCAAGGGCAAATCACACTCTTCACTCCAGAGGCCACGCCTGTTGAGGTCTGGTTCACATTTCTGTGGCATTGCCAGCTGAAGCCTCCTGTGCAGACAGGGCGCATCTCAGCCACATGCTTGCAGATTCCACTGACAGTTCTAGCACTCGCTTGGTCAGGCCTATTCTGTGCCATCTGCACATCTGATGGGCATCAGCTCTAGAATAAAGGTCTTTTCTTCCCATCCTCTTCCTTCAGGAATATAAAAACATGTAAGTCAAATGCATACTGAAAATAGTTCATAAGAAAAATTACTTTAAAATAATTCTTTGGTGTATATATAACATTTATTAAAGATAAAAGCAAATGTTTGTGTATTTTAATTTTAAATGTTTGTGTATAGACATGCTTGTTTTACATAGAGTTAATCTTCATGGAATATTTGATACTTCATGAGGATATAAAACATCTTAAACATTTTTCAGAGTTGATTAGTAGTTTGATTTTATAATCAAATCATTTTTAAAGTTGCTTCACATAGCCAGGTATGATATCCCAGTGGAGGCAGGTGAATCTTTGTAATTCAAGGCCAGCCTTTTATACATAGCAAGATCTTGTGTCAGAAAACAAAATTTTTTAACAACTATGCAAATGGCAAGGGAGGTTTATGGCAATTTTAAAAGTTTTTGGAAATTCTGTCATTCCCAAACAGTTCTCACGGGGCAAAGATTTACTTACTGAGTTCCAGAAGAGCATATTGATTCTGGTTAGACTAATCAGTGAGCAGACTGTCTATCCCAAGAACACAAGAGGGTCCAGAAAATAAGCCTGCCCACCAACCACCACAGCAAAACTGAAGACAGATCCACTGGGCAAATACCTAACACAAATATTTTCTTTGTCACGGAGTTGGAACTTAAAGGCAAGAACATGTAATGGAACACATAAGTCAGGTAGCATCTGCCCTGGCCATAGAGGCCCTGTCTGCAGTGATGGGGAAGGGAAGGCAGTAGCAAGGTGGGATGCACACTTTTAGATCCCAGCACTCAGGAGGCAGAGGCAGGCAGGTCTCTGAGCTCAAGATCAGCCTGGTCTACAGAGTTCCCAGGGTTACAGGAAAGAGGAAAAGGCAGAGCAATCTAAGTATGAAATGAGAGCAGCTCCCCCCCACCCCCCCCCCGTTTCAGAGCTACTGGGCTCTCGGGACACGGCCTCCCTCACAGCTGCTTTCACTCAACCCCCATCCAACAAGCTTTGAAGTGGGATAGGTGCCTTTCCAGTCACCCAGGGGCTTAAATCCCAATGCCACTGCTTGATGGCTAAGTGGCCTGGCCTCGGGGAAAATAGTCACCCTCTGGCCTCTCACCCACCTGTGAAAGAAAATCTTGCTTGTGTTGTAGGGCTGTTCCAAAAGATCAGTGATTTCATATTTATAAACTCAAACAGCAGTCCGTGCCGGCTGAGTGTCGGCACACAGAAGCCCTCATTCGCCAGTCTGCTCCCGCTACAGTCGGTATTCCTTAGCCTCAGTTTTGGCTTGCTCGCACCCTCGGTCCTAGTTCCCTTTCTGGCTGTGATAAAACGCTGACCAAAACCAACTTGGAGAAGGAAGGGTTATTTGACTCACCCTTCCTAGTCACAGCCGGTACAGAAGCTCACGGCAGGAACCGAGGCAGAGGCCCTGCAAGGATGAACACTACTTAAGTGGTTTTTGCCCATGGCTTGCTCGGTTTACTTTCTTCCACAGCTCAGGCCCCTCTGCCAAGGAGGGCACCACCCACAATGAGCTGGATTCTTGAGCACCAATCATCAGTCAAGAAGATGCCTCACAGACTTGCCCACGGGCCAGTCTGTAGGAGGCTGTTCCTCAACTAAGGGTCCCTCTTCATAGACAACTCTGGGTTGTGTTGGAAACACACACACACACACACACACACACACACACACGACAGCCAGCACAATAAACCTTGTCAATTGACACTATTGGTTTTTTTTGTTTGTTTTGTTTTGTTTTTTCGAGGCAGGGTTTCTCTGTATAGCCCTGGCTGTCCTGGAACTCACTTTGTAGACCAGGCTGGCCTCGAACTCAGAAATCCGCCTGCCTCTGCCTCCCAAGTGCTGGGATTAAAGGCGTGCGCCACCACTGCCCGGTCAATTGACACTATTAAGCTATAACTTTTCCTTTTTTACTCCTAAGACCTCACAATAACATCACAGTCTAACTTTTTTACAGTTCCACAGTCCTGGTGCCTCCAGTATGCTGGAGTCTCCACCTGCAACTGCTACACCTTCACAAATGACCACCAGGCCTCTCTGCAGGAACTCTAACTTTTCAACATAGGGTCACACCTCAGCATCTCTCCATTACCCCTTCATGCCTTCAAAACACTATCATGTGAGAGCCTCACCCATTACCAGATGTGGTCTCCAGCTTGAGATACAGCCTTGGCCCCTTTGAACCACAGTTGAATCCAGAAGACGTTGCAACAGATTCTTAAATCACAGTGTCACATGAACAGCCCCAGTAGTCTTTGCTTCTCCGAGACTTCACAAGCCAGGCCTCTACCACCACCTCGCGACATTTCTATATTCCAAGATTTTAACCCACCAAGCTCTGCACACTCAATGGCTTTTCTGTTCCAGAGTTCCAAACAACACGGTCAATTCTGTCACAGCAATACTGTGCCATCGGTACCAACTTCTGCTCGAGCTTGCTTTTCTACTGCTGTGCTAAAACACCAACCAAAACAACTTGAAGGAAGGGAAGCTGGAGCAGGAGTCCAAGGCAAGAACCTGAGGCGAGAACTAAACAGACCACGGAGGAGCGCTGCTTCCTGGCTCTCTCAGTTTGCTTTCTCATAGTGCCTAGGACCACCTGCCCAGCGGGGGCCCCACCCACAGTGGTCCGGACTTTCCCATGTCAATCATCAAGAGAATGGCCCATAGGCCAATCAGATGGAGGCAATACCTCCAGGTTCCAGGTGACTCAGGTTTGTGTGAAGTTGACCAAAAAAAAAAAAAGAAAAAAGACAAATGAACAAAACTAAAAAGAGCACACCCTTACAATCATTTAAGATTTTAGCGTCCAGTTAAATCGCTCCAAACTAGCTTTATAATCACGGGTGATTTCAGTATCCAAATAGTGATAACATCCAGCTTCACAGCCCTGTTCTTCTACCCCACGAGAACGTTAGCACTGGAGCTAATCCCCTCAGCATTAAGCTTCATCCCTAGAGAACTCTGAAAGCCCAGCAATCCTGGATCCTACTGCAGATTTATCCTACTGAGTCTAACACCTTCCCCTCCTTTGTTTTCCTGGTGCCTTTACTTCCCCCTTCACAGAGTATATCCCATGGCCCATTGCCATAGCTCCTAGCTGTGCTGCCTGTCCTCCATACTCACAGTGTCCTGGCCACCCAGCCCTGGATAAGATCAACTGTCCCCATGAGATCTCCTTTTACTAGACCTGCTGCTGCAGGCTTCAGCCTGACTGCACTTTTTCTCTGTACTCATTTATTCCCTGATTTTGAGCCTCATAGCTTCAGAATTTAGCCTCTTAGTTTGTGTTCCTGAAGCAGAGCCTGAACTGGCTTCAGATGAAAGCAGACAGCCAGGGTGAGAGCCAACTGGTAAACCAGCTACCACAGTGGGCAGTGGGGGCTTGATCCCACCAGGAGCCTCTGACATGGTCAGATAGATGCACATCAATGTACTACCTGAAGGCATGACTCTTTATGCACTGTTAGTGGGGGAACTGGCTATGTGAACCCTCAGAGCTACATCCACAGAGAAAACAAGGGGCTGAAGAGATGGCTCAGTAGGGCAGGTCCTCACATGTGAGCAGGCCCAGAACTGCTCGAGTGGCCTATATGCTGATGCGTGTCAGTGTTTGTCTGCAGTCCAGATCTCTTCTAAACTGATTCACCCAGCAGCCTGTGGACAGCTGGACATCCAAACACACTCGACTACCTAACGAACATCTGAAACTTACAACGACTCAGCCCGCTTCTCCTCCAGAAACTCCAAATAATGACCGCGCATTCTTCCAATTTCCTCAACAAGCCCAGCATCTTATGTTTTAACTCACAGTTCACATCCATTCCCTCAGTTTGAAACTCGATTTTCGGACGGTTTCCAGAGGCCCATCAAGATGGCTCAGCAGGTGAAAGTACTTGCTGCTAAGTTCTGGTATTCTGAGTTCCATTCCCTGGCCCCATGTGGTAGAAAGAGAGAATCAACTCCTATACGTTGTCCTCTGACCTCCACAGATGCATATGAATACACATACATGTGAAATACATAAAATGTACTTTTAAATTATTTTTTAAAGCCATCTAGAATCTAACCATTCCTTACCATCAAAACCAGCAGTGCTCTGGTCCAGACAGCATTGTCTCTAACCTGGAGAGTTTGAGTAACCACCCAGCTTCCCACATCCACTGAGCCCTGCTCAGTTTGTTCTGTCACGGCAGCAGCCAGTGTTCTTGTAAATGCCCCTGAACTGACAGCAGTTACAGCCCTGTAAGCACACTGTGAGCTGGAAACGGAGATGAGAGAGGCAAAAATTACCCCTGCTCTACGGGCCTTCCTCCTCAGCAGCGCAGCAAAGGCTGTTTCCACATCTAGGCTTGCAGCATTGGAACATATGCTATAGTGCGACAGGCCTAGGAAACATTCAGAACCCAAGATTAGAAGTAGTCTCTAGGGCCAGTGAGATGGCCCAGTGGGCAAAGGCGCTTGTCAACAAGCCTGACGACCTGAGTCTTCAATCCCTGAGACCCACGTACAGGTAGAGGGCCAACTCCACAGTCACCCTCTGAGCTCTCACAGGCACATGAGCATGCATACAGTAACTGTGTAAAAACACACATTTTAAAAGGACAAAGGCCAGCTCTACTCAACACATGGAGCTTTTATACCATCACAAAGTCAAAAAAAATTTAAAACCCTAAGTCAATGCTCAGCGATGCATGCCAAAGCCAAACACACTGCGAAGGTAACATGTAATGATGTTAAGCTAGTAGTTAAAGGGCCAGGGGTGGAGCTCTGTTGGTAGAGGGCTGGCCTGGCATGCATAGAGCCCTGGGTTCCATCCTAAATACCATATATATAAGCCAGGCATGGCAGTCTGTACCTGTAATCCAGGCACTCAGGAGGAGGTAGGAAGACTGGAAATTCAAAGTCAGCCTTGGCTACATAGTACATTCCAGGGCAACCTGGGATACATGAGACTCTAAATAGATAGGTAAGTAGGTAGGTAGGTAAGTAGGTAGATAGATAGATAGATAGATAGATAGATAGATAGATAGATAGATAGATAGATAGATAGATAGATAGAGTTAAACACTTCCCACAAACAAAGGCCCAGGGCCAGTGTCTTCATTAATGATATCTGTCTGACGTGTAGAGTAACACCATTTTTTTTTCAAACTCTTCTTAAAAATCAGAAAAGGAGAAAGGAACACAGTCACAGTCATTCTGCAAGGTCATTCCTCCATGGATAGCAGCCAGCAAATTAGAAAGCAACTCCTCTTTTTGTTAATACATTAGGCCAGCAAACGGAGTAGTGGATGTTTTCAGGACACTTGCGTATGTACGTGGCATCAGACACCCCCCTACACACACACACACACACACACACATACACACACACACACACACTCCTTGACCCTCCGGAGGGTCCCCTTCCTACTGAAGTTCCTCCGCCTCTGCTTCCTTATCTCATGAATTCTATTACCCTTCCTTCTCCTACAGTTTACTATCTGATGAAAACATGCTAGCAAGCCAAATATCTAAAAACATATATGTGCCAGAAGCCCAGGCAGCCAATGGAAATCAACTACACAGTGCATGAAAGGTCAATAGAACAGAAAGGAAACGTGCAGCACAGGGAGAAACATTGGTGAATCAGCTACATGACATGAGGTGACATCCCAAATAAGAAGGGAACCCTTACAATGCAGCAATGTCTAAAATGAGGCTTTAATTTTGGCGTACAACTGTTTGCCTTCATGTGTGTCTGTACACCGTGTGCACGCAGTGCGTATTATGGCCAGCAGAGGGCACTGGAACTGAAGACCTTTGTAATCCTCCATATGGGTGCTGGGTACTGAACCTGGGGCCTCTGCCATAACAGAGCATGTTTATCACTTCTAAGTTCTTAACTTAGCTATCTCGACAGCCTCCACAACATGGCAATGCTTAAAAAATGATTTTAAAATGAGCAAAGAACTTGAATATGTATTTTGTTAAAAGAGGGCAGGGGCAATAAAAGCTCATACCTGTAGTACAATCACTTGGGAGGTAGAAGCAGTAGGATCAGTATTTCAGGGACAGCTTGGGCTACACAGTGACTTCGAGGGCAACCTGGGTTACATGAAACCCTATCTAAATAAGTAAATAGGCTAATAACTCCACAAGTGATTTTCAACATCCTTAAATAATAGGGAAGTGCAAATCAAAGATACAGCATAGGGCTGGAGAGATGGCTCATAGTTAATACTCTTCCAAGAGGACCCAGGTTTGGTTCCCAGCAGTGACATGCTGGCTCACAACTGTCTCTCACTCCAGTTTCATGGGATCTGATGCCCTCTTCTGACCTCTTTAGGCACCAGGCATGTATGCATATATATACATAAATACATATATACATACACACATACAAAGGTACAACACAACAATTAGGATGACTGTTCTCTCTCACACACACACACACACAAACACACACACAATGGGTGAGGTATAAAGAGTGTGAATCCTTATGTACTGTTAGTAGAATGCAAAACAGTGTACCTTCCTCAAAACAATGAAGACATTTAGCGCAATTCGTTTTAAACACTTAATTTTTTTTTTATTTTTTTTATTTTCTGAGACAGGGTTTCTCTGCATAGTCCTGGCTGTCCTGGAACTTGCTCTGTAGACCAGGCTGGCCTCGAACTCAGAAATCTGCCTGCCTCTGCCTCCCAAGTGCTAGGATTAAAGGCGTGCACCACCACCGCCCGGCAACACTTAATTTTTAATGATATGTTTGTGCACATGTCTGTGTGTGGGTGCACATGAGTACAGTCTCTTCAGAGACCAGAGGTTTCAGACCCTCTGGAGCTGGAGTTATATGCAATAATTCTTAAGAATTATGTTTTGGGGGCTATAGAGATGGCTTGATGGTGAAGAACCTGTATTGCTCTTCTAGAAGAAACGAGCTTAGTTCCCAGCACCCACATGGTACCTCACTATTTGTAATTCTGGCTCCAGAGGACATGACAGGCTCTTCTAGCCATGGGCACCCAAAGGTATGCACCACCCAAAGACACATAAGTACAAATAAATCTTTTTATTAGCATTTCTGGAATATACCCAAAGCAACTGAAAGCACTCTCAAAGATCTAGGGTTGGCACGGCAGCCAAGAGGCAGAAGACGGCACTCTAGCAGACCTTCCTACTGTGAAATACTAGCCTTGCAAAGGAAGGAGTTCCTGATGCCCACAGCAGCATGAATGAGCTTTGAGGACATTAGGCCAAGTCACGGGGCCAACTACAAAAGGGAAATTACTGCCTGACACCTGAGAGTCCAGTTCATAGAGACCAAAGTACTGGGCTCCCAGAGCCTGGGCGAGGTGGGGATCTGGAAAGCCAGGGTCTGTTTCTCCAGATGGAGAGTTGTGGCTTCAGTCACACAGCATGAAGGCTTAGCAATTCTGAGCTCAACATAAAAATAGGAGAAGGCAGTGGTGGCACGGGCCTTTAAGCCCAGCACTTGGGAGGCAGAGGCAGGCAGTTCTCTGAGTTCGAGGCCAGCCTGGTCTACAGAGGGTGTTCCAAGATGGCCAAGGCAACACAGAGAAACTGTGTCTCAAAAAACAAAAATAAGTAAATAAAAAACGGGCAAATGTAAGGTTTATGTGTACGTTGTCAAGAGACGTGGGACTGTGATACACAAAGTGCTTCATGTTGATCTCAAAACTTCAAGAAAACAAGCCAGACCGCTTGAAGAGGTTGATTGGAGGGCAGAGGAAGGAAAGACTAGAATGCATAGTGTGGGGCAGTACACCTTGCTACCAGACAGAAGAAATGGCAAGGTCAGAACCCCGGTAAATTGAGAACAGCAGGAGTTTGAACTAGCTCCCAACTGGGTCGCTGCCCTGGAGCATGTGACCATGACACCCCATTAAGAGGACCATGACAACCAGTCACATATCGTAGAACCTAGAGTTCTCCATGCTAATGAGGTACCTAGATAGGCCCCGAGTGTTTAGCCAGTGAGCTTCCCTTCCTGGGCATCCCTTCCTGCAACAGGTATTGAATCTCTGGTTCACCCTGAGTGAGACGTATTCATCCTCATCTGCCATAAATAACTGTTTGGACAAGCAAAGACTGTCTCCTTCATCAAGGACTGTAGCAGGGGAGGGGGGAAGGCCTTCGTCATACAAAGCCACACCTAAGTCTCCTGAAGAAGCCCCCCCCTCATACTCCTAGCACTCATTCGGAGCTAACCTGGATCCCCACCCCTGCCCCAGGCTCATTCCAGGCCAGTGGCCCCATTCTCAACTCCTCCCCCCAGTGGAGTCTGGGTTCACTGGAGTTTGAGAACCATAGCCTCAGTCCCAGCTCCCTGCCATTTCTCACCCAGAAAAGCACAGGCTAGGACCCCTATCTTAGACTGCATTATGCCTTCCCTGTGCAGCATGTCAGAGACATGCATCATCGGTGGAAGAAATGCAGCCTAGGGCCGGTGTTTCACCTCCCAGAGATGCTGGAGGCGTTCTGACACCCCAACAGTGAGACAGAAATGCAGACCCACAGCATAGACAGGACAAGACGGCCTCAGACTGATGGTCATCCTTCTTAAATCTCCTGAGTGGTGAGATTACAGGTGTGGGGCTATGTTGCCTGGCTTGCTGTCAGAAAATTAAAATAACTTTAAATAAAAAGTGCTCAATTTATCAAAAAAAAAATCATAGGACCTCCCTGAGAGTGGTGGCACATGTCTTCAATTCTAGTGCACAAGAGGTAGAGGGTTGGCGGGTCTCTGTTGAGTTCAAGGCCAGCATGGTCTAAACATTTGAGTTCCAGGCCAGCCAGGGTTATGCAGTGAGACTTTGTCTCAAACAAACAAACATACAAAATAGCTAACTAACAACAACAACAATAAAAACCCACAGGACCTAACCTTTCTAACTAGGGGTGTGATTCTGTTGGTAAATTAAAGTACTTGCTATATAAACCCAAGGACCCGGGTCAGATCCACAGCACCCAGGTAAAACACCAGAACGTTCCTGTGTGGCTCTGCTCAAGCTCTGGGGAGGCAGAAGCAGGACGACCTTGGGCTAGCTGGCAGCCATTCTAGGGAATCAGCCTCAGCTTCAATGAGAGAGCCTACCTTGAAAAATAAGGTGGAGAATCCTTGATGAAGGCTCCCAACATCAACCTCTGACTTCCACACGTGTGTGCATGTACATGTGTACCCCCCCACACACTCGAAACTGTTTTACATGCGTGTGCACGCGTGTACACACACACACACACTCTCTACTGTATATACCACAGAGATACAACTACACACACACAGGACCACATATGCCTCAGAGATACAACTATAAACACACACTCACACACACACTCTACTATGTATACCACAGAGACACAACTACACACACACACACACACACACACACACACACACACAGGGTGGAACAACTGGAACTGGTAATGCATTCTTACCTACAATCCAAGGGAAGCCTATAACACAACACACAAAAGAACTGGGGTGATGCTGACTGAGCAGCGGAGTGCTTACCTGGCAGAGGCAAGGCCTTTGGGTCAGTTGTCGATACCAGTAATCAATCAATCAATCAATCAACAATATTGGAGGCAACAAAGTATGAAGAAAAAAATAAAACAATTCACAAATTCTTAGATTGTCACCAAAGAAACAGAAACATGGTTCTCACTCTCTCTCTCTCTCTCTCTCTCTCTCTCTCTCACACACACACACACACACACACACACACACACACACACACACAC
Organism: Tokudaia tokunoshimensis; assembly: GCA_036184795.1. Classification (NCBI taxonomy): domain Eukaryota; kingdom Metazoa; phylum Chordata; class Mammalia; order Rodentia; family Muridae; genus Tokudaia; species Tokudaia tokunoshimensis. The sequence continues at coordinate 68,593,832 of BTHU01000010.1, forward strand.
ACACACACACACACAAAGAATAAAATACTCTTGGGATAAAAAAGGAAAGCTATAGAAATACACCAGCAGAGGGATTTTTTCCCAGTGGAAAGCAGAAGAGAAATGATACACACCAGACTCCAGGAAGTGTAAAACACAAACAAACAAATCCACAGAAGTCCAATTAGAAAAGGGAATAGAGGAGAAAGGCTGTCCATTGTCCCCCTGACCCCAGACCAACGTGTGTGTGTATTTATATGCACATATAATTGTTCTAAAGTACATGCTGTGTAAGGAGCAGAAGGAAGGGAGAGAGAGAGAGAGAGAGAGAGAGGAAAAAAAGGAAGAGAAAGGCATATGTAGTCCTGAGTGTGTGTGCATAGTTGTGTCTCTGAGGCATATGTACTCTTGTGTGTGTGTGTGTGTGTGTGTGTGTGTGTGTGTGTGTGTGTACCTTAGTGACTTGCTTTTCCAATCAAGGATCTTGTTCCTGTCTATCACAGCAGATAACATTGGTCACTCCCAAGCATATCACTGGTAATCAGAGCACAAAGACCTAGAAAATCCATTCACTTTCCAGAGAGGGCTGAGGGAGGACATAAATTCAAAAGCCAAAAAAATTGGCTCTGGAGCTTCAGAAAGACAGATAATTAAAATTCCGAAAGAAAATTTTCCCTCTAAAGTTTTATATTTAGCTAAACTTTGTACTTATTTGCTATTGATATAAAGATATTTAGATGCATGAGTTCTGACAAGCTTCACCTCTTATACACCTTTCAGTAGAAAGCTTCAGAAGGCTTGGGAGGTGGCTCACTGTGGGGAAAATGCTTGCTATACAAGCATGGGGGCCTGAGTTCGGATCCTCCACATCCGTGTACGTAGGCTGCGCACAGTGGAGCGCACCTGTAGCCCCAGGGTTTACTGGCCAACCAGACTAGCTAAATCAGCAAGATCCTGTGTCAGTGAGAGACCCTGTCTCAAAAACACAACGGAAAGTGATAGAAGATAGCTACAGTCAGCCACTAGCTTGTGCATGAACAACACACACACACACACACACACAAGTGCACACACATGCATTCACTATACAGAGAGAGAGAAGTGCACACACATGCATTCACTACATACACACAGACACATACACACACATACTCTACACTGACATAGATAGACATCAAAAGACAGAAACTGAAGATGAATGGTTAACCTGATTCAAGCATCCCACATATTTGCATGTCCTGGACATTACATGAACCCTCCATTAATATGCACAACTTTTATGGTTTTATATATCAGTTAAAATTAACTATAAAAAATTAAAAACCTAAAAGAAAATTCCCACAGGTATCTCGCTGAGACAGAGGAAAAGCTGGGTGCAAGGACTAGGAGAACAGAGGGTGGGGCAAGGACACGCCCCCACACGTGCGCATGTGCACACAGGTGACCTGGAAGGACAGAGAGTGGTTCCCTACCAAGGCCACAGGATAGACTTCTAGGAAGGAGAATTTAGGGTTAAATTCACTGCAGAGAGTGGGAGGGGAGGGAGGGAGGGAGGGAGGAAGGGAGAGAAACCACCCGGTAACCAACACCTGGACGCCTGGAATGCCAGCACTCGGCACTAAGTCTGAGGTCAGCCTGGTCTATGTAGGAAGACCTTGACTCCAAAACACAAACGATAATAAGAAACCAGGTAGGACCTGAGATTTGTATCCTACTTGCAAGCTAAGGAAGTCCACTGCTTTAGACTCGCAGATGTCAACAGAAGAGGGTCTCTTGGCTCGGGGAGACAGGTATTTGCCACACCCAGGGTGGTAGAAGGCCAGCCCTGCCTTTATGTCCTGGGTCCCAGTTTCAGCACGGTGCAGCGCCAGACCATTAGGCACACACGGTGTGCTGGAGTAGGAGAGTTGAAAGCCCCAGGTTATGGACCTGGCCTTCTCTGTGAGCAGCAAGTTGCCTGCCTTTTGCTCTGAGGAAAGCGGAATCTCTTCCTGGATCATGTGTTTTGCAGACACCCTTAAAAACCAAGCTCACTCAGGGGTCAAGGGTGGGAGACCTTGTTGAGAACTGAGAGCCACATTGCTCGGGTTCTCTTCTGAAATTCATGGCAAATAAAACCTCTCTGAAAATCGAATAAACAGTTGTACTTAATGAAACAACTCACACTGTCTGCATTCTTACCAATTTGTCACCTTTTCTTTACAAAAGAGACCCAGTGCCCTGGGGCAATCCAGAAACTCAGCAGGAGCTGTTCTGAAATTCCAGCTGGTTCCAAGGTGAGCAGAGGGGCAGGCAGTAACGTCCCCAGACCAAGTTACTTTTGGAAACCTGCAAACTGCCCAGCTGCAGACCATGGGCGCATGAGTGTCCTGAGCCCAGGCCACCCCCTGCAGTAGTTTGTGTATATTGGTTTCTCAGGGTGTAATAGATAATTGGAGCAGGCTGGATGCAAAACACAATCCTGGCACCTATCTATCCCAGCACTGCAGAGGCAGAGGCAGGAGGATGGCCCCAACTGCAGGGCCATCTTGGTCTAAAACACATCCAACCTTTTGACATTGTCATCTACAAAGTTCACACTCAAGAACAGAAATGAGTTACACACACACACACACACACACAGAGAGAGAGAGACAGACAGAGACAGAGACAGAGACAGAGACAGAATCTTGTTTTTAAATCTTCACGTTTCAGTGAGTTTAAGATTGTGTGTTTGGCTGCTTTTGTAGCTCCAATTTGGACATACTTACTGAAACTGCAGGCCAGCAAGCTAAGCAAATCTAGACTTTGTCTCAAAAAAAAAAAAAACAGAAATCAAAAGGGTGGTGGTGGTGATGGTAGTGGTGGCATTTGCCTTTAATCCCATCACTTGGAACGCAGAGGTAGATGGATCTATGAGTTCAAGACCAGCCTGGTCTACAGAGCAGTTCTAGGATTCTCGGGGCCACACAGGGAAACTCTACCTCGGAGGGGGGGGGGAGTTCTCAATTCTCCAACTGCAGCGGGCGGTGGCCCCTCTCCTGGTGGCCTGTTGGCGGCGGCGGCAGGAGGCAGGTGCGCGATGTTCAAGGGTGCGCAAAGGCGCTTGGGACACTGATCCAGCGGTCCAGCTGGGACCGTCCCCGTTTCGCACGGCGGGTGGTGGCCGCTTCCCCGCAAGGCAGCTCTGGCCGCGCCTTCCCGGAGACCACGGAGGAGGCGGCGAGGGCGTCCTCTTATCGACCCCATCTCCCGTTACATAAGGCCGCGCCCCTATCTCCGCGGGTCATCGCAGCGCCAGTGCGCCTTCTCCCACGCGCCGGGGGCGCCTACCTGCTGCTCCCCGCACGCCTTCTGCTTGTCTTGAGGGGCAGAGGCCGTTGACTCACCCATGCAGCGCCCAAGGTGTTTCCCCAAGCCTTTCCCCACCCCAGGAGACTTCCAAGGGATCTGCCACCTTGCCCTGTTCTCCAGATTGAGAAATCGAGGCCCCACAGGGGTCACTTGGCTAGGCAAGGCACTTCAAATCCTGTGAGGGCACTAGGGTCAGAGGCAGATTTGCAGTTCCCAGGTCTGTAGACGATCGGGGGGGGGGGGGACCTCCACGGTGGACAGAAAGCTGCCATGCTGTGCCCAGTGGGAAGAGCTGGGCAAGAAGGGATCCTGCAGGCGTGAGGGCGTGAGGGCGTGAGGGCGTGAGGGCGTTAGAGTCCCTTGAGGAAATGTGTGAGAAGATGGAGTCTGGCTGAGGAGAAGAAATGGGTGGGGGAGAGTGTAAGAAAGAAGAGAGACCATGGAGGGGCCGCTGGTGGCCTAAGGGAGGAAGTGGGTGAGGGTGCATCTTGACATCACTACCCATTAAGCAAATGCGGTGGCCTCTACAGGGGGTGGGTCGTTCAGTATGAGGAAAGAGTAGGGAAAAGGCTATGTGTGGTTGTCCCTGCAGCAGAGAAGCTGCCCCTCCAATCATTGTCAACATTCTGGGAAATTTGAGGCCCTTGCAGGACCAGTGCAGCTTCTGTGGAGATGAGGGGGTGGGAGTGGGGAGTGGGGGGAGTGTGGTGGCCACAGTCTCAGCCATATCAATAGCATTAATGCTCTTTGGCCTGGGCTGGAGTTTAAGCCTACCCAACCCAGATACAATGTCCCAGCAGAAGGGCCAAGAGAAGACACTGGCGGCCCGTGTCCAAGCTTCCTATCGGCAGAATTAGTATCAGAAGAGTTATACTCCTTAAAAGCCAGGGGAATACCAGAGCTGGCTGTGTTTCTGTGAACCTTTGGGCAGGACAAATGTCTATATCCCTCCCTCCCGGGAAGTTGAGGAGCAGTGGTGTGGTTGGAAATGACTTCTTATTCTCTTTGTCCTATTTGAATTTTGTATCCAAACCATGCATTGCTTTGGTGATTTATGAGATATGTTTGTCGGAATTAAGAAGAAAAAAGGAAAGAAAGAAAGAAAGAAAGAAAGAAAGAAAGAAAGAAAGAAAGAAAGAAAGAAAGAAGAAAACGTCCCCAATTCTCACAGCTAATAGACTGACTCACCTGCCCAGAGGCTGACAGGTACTTAGTGACCCAAAGGGGTCAGTACTGGGCTGGCTGCCCTGGAGCTTGGGGCAGTCAGCAGGTGGAATTACTGGGGCAGAAGTTAGCTTTGCTGATGCCCACCGTGGAAACAAGCCACCCAGAACTTGGAAACTCTGTCCCAGACCCTTCTTAATAAATCCACTAAATCAGACTCTTTCCTTTAGAGGGCACTGGATTTTCCAAAAAAAGAAAAAAAAATTTCAAGATGCGTAAAGATGTGGTTTTCAGATAATGCCCAACAAGGCAGAGACCAGGGGGTGAGGCGTCATCACTCTGGTTTATAAAAGCCGCTTCAACAGGCTAAGGCCACAAGCCAGCTGCCTAGGCCAGCCCACAGTTCCACAGCTCCTTGGTTCTCTCACTGACTCTGGGCTTCATGGCGCTCTGGGTGACTGCAGTGCTGACTCTCGCTTGCCTTGGTGGTCTCGCTGCCCCAGGGCCAGTGCCGAGATCTACGTCTCTCCCCCTGGCCCTTAAGGAGCTTATTGAGGAGCTGAGAAACATCACACAGGACCAGGTGAGGAGCACACACAGCCCCTTCCCGGAAGAGGTCGTGAGCAGGCTGGGTCTGGGCAGGTGTGAATGACAGAAGAAGCCCCCCCCCAGTCCCCGAGGAAGAAGAGCAGTGAGCTTGGGGGGTTCAACAGTGTGTGGACAGTGAAGGCTCCTCCAAAGGAAAGACCTTTACGACAGGACAGGTTTGATCTAAGAAAACCCGTGGAGGAGAGGCCTCTGGATAGGGAAGCCAGACAGCTCTCAGACTGCTATAAGCCTAGGGATAGTTATGGGGACTGGGAAGGGTTGAGATGTTGGTCCAAAGCTTGCAAGGGGTAGTCAAAGAATGGCAAGTGAGAGGGCCAGGTGATCGTTATCTGATCTGATAATGACTGGCTAATCATTATCAGAGGTCTGCAGGAATGGCGGACACTGTTTATCCAAAATGGAGGATGTTCTCAAAATGGCGTGGCCATGGCTAACAAATGGACCTTGCAGGGGTTGGCAGAGTCACTCGGGGCCTGGCCCCAGTTCTACCAGCTCGGGACTCTTCCACAGAGGAAAATGGGGAGGAGCCAGCAGCTTCCTAGAACCATTTGGCATCTGCCAACCGGATTTCCCATGCCATGTCCAACTGGATTTCCTAACCCATGTCCCCGGCATGATTTCAGTCAGTGGAATAGAAGGACGAAGTAACACCAACCCCTCTCCCTACTGGCAAATCAGCTCATAGCGTCCAACCATTGATTATTGCCAAGCCTGGAGCTGGATGCTGTGTTATCTCTACTGACACCCCGAGAGGCAGACATAGTGGTTTTGTTTTGTGAGGTCCAGGGAGGTTAATGTCAGACTCAAGCCTTTTAAGAATCTCATCCTAGGCCTCGTGTGTGTGTGTGTGTGTGTGTGTGTGTGTGTGTGTGTGTGTGTCCCTAACATAGTGTCATTCAGAGAAATGTGACATGAGGCTCCCGCTGCCCCACATGCTACTCGACTAGGTCAACAGCAGCCTCTCCCACCCTTCCTTTACCAAACCCCTCTGGCCTTCTCTGTAGACCCCCATCCTCCTGCCCAGACTGTGGCAAGCTTCAGATAAGGCATTTTCCTGCCAATAGCCACTCGGTTTTCCTTTCAGTTCCAAGACTCTCATTCCTGCTCTAGCCCCTTGTGCAGATCAGACTCCGAAGCACAGGGTGTTGAAGTGTTGAAAAGCCAGACTCTACGCTACCCTAGGGGTGCTTGTGGGCCTGGCCTGGCTGGGGTAGGCCCGTGACTCCTGATACCATTGAACTCATGGTCTCTTTGCTTCCTCAGACTCCCCTGTGTAACGGCAGCATGGTATGGAGTGTGGACCTGGCGGCTGGCGGGGTAAGGAGCCTGGACTGAGGGGATGCGACTGCGGCTATCGGCTATTGGCTTCTTTTCTCTAAGCCCAACTCACATAGCTAGGGCTTTCCAAACAACCTTCAGAGTCAGGCGTGCCTGGAACGTCAGGATTTTAGAGAGTGAGGCAGAAGGATTACCATGAGTTTGAGGTCAGCCTGGACTATATATATCATAAGTTCCAGGTTGGCCTAGGCTATGGAAAGATATCCTGCCTCACAGAAAGCTATTGAAAAAGCAAACTCTAGAACAGCAGTTCTCGACCTTCCTAATGCTGTGACCCTTAAATATAGTTCCTCATCCTGTGGTGACCGCGCCGCCCCCCCCCCCGCCAACCATAAACTTGTTTCGTTGCTACTTCACAACTGTAATTTTGCTGCTCTTCTGGATCATAATGTAAATATTATATGCAAGATGTCTGATATATGATCCTCAAAGGGGCTGAGACCCACAGGTTGAGAACCACTGCTCTAGAAGCTATTCTGTATTCCCCATAATTTAGGCTCCTCCTACCACCTGTACCCACCTGGCCAGTTCAACGGCCTTCCTGTGGCCTGAGCCAGGCCTGACATCTGCCCTCTTTTCCCACAGTTCTGTGCAGCCCTGGATTCTCTGACCAACATCTCCAGTTGCAATACCATCCACAGAACCCAGAGGATATTGAAAGGCCTCTGCGCCCGCAAGGGCCCCGCTGCGGTAAGGCTTGTTCCACTCCTGCACCCACCCCTGCTAGCCGGGATGGACGTCCCATGTGTGGGTCCATGTGTGTGTCCACCCACGTCCACTGTGGCAGTAGGGACCCAGACTTAGGGAGTTACAGTGCTTGGGCTCAAGGGCTCCCAACTTCTACCTGAGCCTCAGTTTCCACATTTGTCAAGTAGAGGCAGAACCAGAACCAACCTGGCAGGGACTTTTCGGGAGCATCGTCAGGGCGGGTCCCTGGAAAGCCCCTGTTGGATGCCTTGACCTTGGTGTCCCTCTAACAGATGGGCCTCTCTGTCCTTCACAGGTTTCCAGCCTCCCAGACACCAAAATCGAAGTAGCCCAGTTTGTAACAAAACTGCTCGGTTACTCAAGACAACTTTATCGCCACGGCCCCGTCCACTGAGGAGAGGCCGGCCCCAGACATCTCAGCTGTGGACGTCTCAGTTGGGGACTCAGTTTCCTTTCTCACATCAGACGTTGCTTGGGGAGGCAGGGAGGAGGGCTGGGGAGGGATGACGTTGCCTTAGCTTTGACCTCAGCCTGCACCACCTGGCTAGTGCTCAGGGTCTCAGCCTGGCAATTCCCTCCCACCCCGCCCCCGTCCTCCCATCCCTACAGCAAACTGGAGCATGACAGTGAGTCCAGTCTGTGGCCTGGTCCACACAGGACGACTGAGGCAGACCGCAGCTTGAGACAGCCCTTCTTCATCTTATTTATTATGGTTGTATGTTATTTAAATGAGTCTGTCAGAATCGGGGTGGGGAAATGGTTTGCTGCCTGTGCCCTGGGGGACCCCAGCATTGAAGCAGTCGGCTCTGGGGTCCCCGGCAATATTACTGTATACACGATTCTGCTACCTCACTGCAGCCTCCAGGTCTCACCCCAGGCAGGAGACAGGAGGGAAGGCCAGAGCAACACACGTGTCTGCCACGGCAGCCCCAGCCCCCAGCCATGAAGTAACTTATTGTTTTGTTCTTATATTTAAAGTATTATATAGCTTAGCAAAGAGTTAATAATATATGGAAGAATGGCTTGTTACACTCAAGGTGGGAGGGTGGTAGGTTCGTCATTGAAAAAGTTTTTCATTGACTGTCAAACTAGAAACCAGAAATAAAAGATGGTGACAGATAGGCCTGCCTGCTTTTGTGGCTTTTTTTGTTGTTGTTGTTGTTGTTGTTGTTCCTTGGGGATGCTGCCCTGTGGGCTCCAAAGTCCTGAGTTGCCCAGTGAGAGGCAGCCTGCTCAAAGGAGATCGGAGGAGGGAAGGGCAGGGTCTGGGCTGAGGGAAAGTAAAGCCTCTGGTCTGTGGCAGACTGAAGAGATACGCCCCCTGTCTATTGTTGGTGAGCAGAGGGACCTTGGGCCAGGAAATGTCTGGGGCAGGCGGGGAACCTCTTGGGTATCTCCTGATGACTGGCCAGCCTTGTCTGCACCACCCACACAGTCTCAGCTCTCCCTTGCCACCCTGGGAGGCACATAAGTGCCTGAGGCACAGCGCGGGCAGGAGGCTTGTCCACACGGCACATGCTGGGAGGGAGTAAAGGCCACGCGCTGCCTCCTCTGTCAAAGTCACCTGCCTAAATGCATGGCTCCTCTCCAGGACACTGCCTGTTTGGCTGTCCCCTGGTCCCCTGGTGAGGAGACATTCACAACTTACTTTCTAGGGACAAGCTGTTCAATTTCTGGAGCCCACTCATTGCTTTCTAAGCCAGGATGACTTAGAAATGTCAGTTGACATGTGGGGACTAGGGTAGACAGACAAGGCCATGGAAGACAGCACCTCAGAGCAAGGGGCCTGCCTCTCCCTCGCTGGCCTGCAAGCTGGAGTGGTAGGAACACCTGCATCAGTCAGCTCTAGCTAACACGATGGCTGTTGGCGTCCTTGTGAGGTGCTGCCCAAAGCAGAAAGCCACTGAGAAGGACAGGAAGCTTCTGCAGCAAGTGTGGGATGGGGTCAGGGACCACTCAAGCTCTGAATGCCAGCAGGAGCGGTCCTGGGGCAGGCCAGAATCTGAGAGTCCAGTACTCACAGCGCACGTCAGTCAGGCGACATTGAAGACATGGCAGGAACTTAGCCAGCGCATGGGGAATAGTCTTCCCTTCTTGCCTCGCTGCCAGCAAAGAAGAGAGACAGAAGAGGCCAAGCAATAGCACTGGGAGGGAGTCAGCTACTCTGCAAGAAAGAGCGGATGTGCGTAGCAGCGCAGGACTGGCTTCTAGTTCTGCCAAAGGGGTCACATTTTCTGAGGGCCATCTGTGCTGCCACAGGACCAGCCACCCTGACTGAGGACTGCAAGACATGGTGCCAGACAGAAGTTACAAAAGCAGGGAAGAGGACGCTCTCCTTCATCCTTCCCGCTGGGAGCGCTGCTGGAGAGAGAGTCAGGGCTAAGCAATGGTCTTCTTGCCTCCTTCTCTACCCACAGTCTAAAACCAAAGGCTAAATGGACTGTTTTTTGGTTGTTTTTGGTTTTGTTTTATTTTTTGAGACAGAGTTTCTCTCTGTGGACTTATTCTGAAATGTGATGTGTAGACCAGGCTGGCCTCAAACTCATATTCACCCGCCTCTACTTCCCCAGTGCTGGTATTAAAGGTGTGTGCCACACTGACCAGCTTGGTTTGTTGTTTTAAAAAAGGGTGATGTGTGTATGTGTGTGTATGTGTGTACATGTATGTGCATGTGTGAGTGTGCATGTGTATGCATGTGTGTGTGACTATGTGTATATATGCGTGTACATGTGTGTATGAGTGTGTGGGCATGTGTATGCATGTGTGTGACTATGTGTGCCTTTGTGTGTATATGTGTATATGAGTGTGTATTCATGTGTGTACATGTATGTGTGACTATGTAGACATATCTGTACATGTGTGCATGTGTATGTGTGTACATGTGTGTATGGGTGTGTATATGTATATGCATGTGTGCATATGTGTGTACATGTGTATATGAGTGTGTGTGCATGTGTATGCATGTGTGTGTGTGTGCGTGTATGTGTATATTGTATAAGGAGCTAGAGGACAACCTTGGGTGTTGTTCCTCAGGAGCAATCTACCTTGTCTCTATACGTCTCTCACTCACTGGTCTAGAGCTTTCCTTATTAAACTATGCCAGCTGGTCAACAACCCCCAAAGATCCTTTAGCTGAAGTTACAAGTGAGCACCCTCCTGCCCTCTTCCTCATGCTTGCAAGGCAAGCATTTTACCCACTGAACCATCTCTCCAGGCCCCAAGAAAAATATTTCTTAAAAACAAACATTCATTTTTTTGTGTATTCCCTCATCATGATAGCTTCATCTTTACCCAGGTCCCCTAACTAGCCAAGGTGTCAGACAGACAGTCTGACATAAGGGAGATGGTTCAGGGGGTAAAAACACTTGCTGTATAAGCCTGGTGACCTAAGTTCAATGCCTGGAACTTGTACAGAAAGGCCAGACACAGGGGAACCACTGGAGTACCAGTGTTCTTACAGCAATACAGGAGATGGAGACAGGAGAATTACTCTGAAACTCATGGGACAGCTGGCCCTCAAAAAACAGGGAGAGACAGGGCTGGAGAGGTGACTCAGAGCCATCTGGTTAAGAGCACTGGTTAATCTTCCAGAGGCCTTAGGTTCACTGACTTTAACTCTAGTCCCAGAGTATCTGATGCCCTCTTCTGGTCTCCATGGCTATTGCACACACATGGTGCACAGAGGTATACATGCAGGCAAACCTTTATCACACAAGGTAAGAAATTAAAATCTCAACTGGGCATGGTGGCACACGCCTTTAGTCCCAGCACTCAAAAGCCAGAGGCAAGCAGATCTCTGTGAGTTTGAGGTGCATCCTGATCTACAGAGTGAGTTCCACAACATCCAAGGCTGTTACATAGAGAAACCCTGTCTTGAACCCACCTCTCCCCCCCCCAAAAAAAATCTCAAAAAAAAATAGGTCAAAAGTAAGAGGCAGCGCCGGGCGGTGGTGGCGCACGCCTTTAATCCCAACGCTTGGGAGGCAGAGACAGGCGGATTTCTGAGTTCGAGGCTAGCCTGGTCTACAGAGTGAGTTCCAGGATAGCCAGGGCTACACAGAGAAACCCTGTCTCGAAAAACAAAAAAAACAAAAAAACCCCCAAAAGTAAGAGGCAAAAGTTCTCCTTTGGCTTCCATCCACATGTACGGAATGGCACAGGTGCACATACACTTAACTGTTTATTTGAGTACACACAGACACACACAGAGACAGAGACAGAGTCAAAGACAGACACACAGACACACCCACACACACACAGAGACAGAGACAGAGACAGAGACAGAGACAAAGACAAAGACAGACAGACAGACACACACAGACACTCACTCACACACACATTTTTTAAATGAAGGAGGGCTCGCTTCCAGTCCAGTTCCAAAGGAAGCCTTCACTCTACAAGAAGCATATGGAGTCATTCCAGGTCTCACCACTAGGGGTCCGCAGCTAGTCATATCCTCATCTCTACAGCTCCAAGCCTTCTACACTGTGCCTCAGGCAGAGGAGGAACCTGTGCCCCTCAATAGGGAGCACTGGACCCTTTGGGGACAAAGGATGCCTTACACTGTCACAAGGCAAATCTGCTAAAGCTGACAGCAAGGAGGTGTCCCAGTAAGAGCAAGAGCAGGAGGAAGAAGCAGGAGAAATTTAACTTTGACGCATCACCTTGACTCTAGGTCCTAGAGAGACCATGAGACATCTAGGAAGCTCCTGGGCCCTTTCTCCCATATGCAAAGGAAACTCTCAGCAAGGCCAGAGACAGAGGAACCGAGGAAAGCTGAGGAGAGCCCCTGGTGAGTGGGAGACAGAGCTGGTCAGGGCGTGGGGTGAGCTGCCCCTCAGCACCCCAGGCTCAGGAGGTTTCACTGAAGGCGAGAGGGATGGGGGCGGGGAGGGGGCGCTCAGGTGAGAAATGAGACTCAGTTTCCGTTGAACTCCACAGCAAACAAACACTTCTGCTCCTCAGGCAAGGTGTTGAAAACACAGTCACTTCAGGGGTTTCTCTGAGGCCAGTCCCTGAGCTGCTCAGTATGAAAAGGAGCTTCTCAAAGGACTAGGCCTATGTCTGTCCCGTTGTCTGAGGACAGCTAGGAGGATGGGGCTAATCAAGTCATCCATTGTCACGTTTACGCACAGCCGCACTTTGCCCGAGCAGGCAGCTGGTCAGTGGGTACCAGGTTCTGCTTTGCTGAGATGGTGGCAGATGCAGTTGGCCATGCACCAGTCTGAGTGTCCTGGCCGTGGGAAACCCCCGTTGTGTGGTCCCACGCTTTAGGCCGGTCAGGCCTAGAGCGGCGTCCACAGTCACCCTCCCCCACACTGCCCCCTCTCACTGTGAAAACTAAAAGTCACGAGGCCTCATTTTATCTTCATTCATTTCTCGGCTCCACCCAAAAGCGACAGGGCGCATGGCTTGCAACGAACTTTCCCAGATCAACTGATTTCTCGGCAGCCAGGGAGGGGCCCCATGACGAAGCCACTCGAAATCCCAGAAGCAATTTTCTACTTACGACCTCACTTTCTGTTGCTCTCTCTTCCTCCCCCTCCACAGTGCCATCTCGAGTGGAAAGTGATCCCCTCACAGACGGCCTAAGAAACACCCCCAGCCCTGCCCTGTCTGGGCTGCTGTGTGGTCAGAGGTGACGCAGGCACCAAAATTAAATATAGCAGGCCTCGTCATCTCCTCTCTGAGCATCACAGTGGACCAGTGCGCGGGGGCTGCACTGCTCTTCCTGCAGCCCTCGTGGGGCAGCAGCTCTGATGTATCCGTCAGGTAGCCACCCGGACTGTAGATCTGTGATCCCTGGCCCTACCCAAACCCACTCTAAAGGAGTTCCAGGGATATAAGAGAGGGAAAAGCAACTTCTCACCTATTTACTCCTCCATATTTTCATCCCTTCTACATACTTTTCAAATAATGAATGTACATCCCTTCCTCAGTCTGGCAGGGGGGCAAAACCAGATTTAATATAGAAAAGTAGCACCATTCTTGAAGTCCATGCAAGGGACAGATCAGGACTTGGGCTGGAGACAGGACAGCATCCTAGGGCCCTCTGTTCTTCCAGGAAAGGATCCGGTCTGGGAAGCTTCGGCTGTAGCACCGCCAGAGAGCCATCTCCTCTCCTGGGCCTCTAGGCCTTCAGATCCTCTGTGGGAAGTGAAGACAGAGGTGGGAGATCATCAGTTCTGAGTCCAAGGCTGCAGTGACATATGGTCCTGAGGACAGTTGAGAGTAGCTGCTGACTTCGACTTCTCTCTCTCTCTCTCTCTCTCTCTCTCTCTCTCTCTCTCTCTCTCTCTCTCTCAGAAAGCGTCCCTGGCATCTCAGGGAACAGAGGAGCCCAAGGCCACACAGACACTTGTCCACACACCTTCCTCTCTAGTGCATGTGCTTCGGTGGCGTCCTCTCTGTGTCTGTGATCATGGGTCCTTATCTGGACCTTTCGAAGACACAGGCAGACAGGCAGCCAAAGGCTCAGGGTAAGAACTCTGGGTTAAATCAACTCTGGCTTTTAAGTTCCATGGCGTCTCTGATGGCAGAACTTGTTGCTTGGGCCAAGTCTCAGGTTCCATTCTGAGGCAGAGCTCCATCCCTCCCACCCATCTGTGCGTCTGTCCATCCGTCAGCAAGGATTCACTGTAGCCTTACCAGGTACCACTGATCTGGTTCCTGAGCACGGCAAGGCCACATCCAGTGAGACAGTAGAGCAGAGAACAGCACAGAGATGTCAGGCACCTCGGAAGCCACAGAGGAGAGAAGCTGGCCAGTGGTTGGGGCAGAGCACAGGAAGCCGAGAGCGCCTCACTCATGAGATGGTGAAAACAGAGGGTTGGCTGGATAGTCAGTGTGAGAGAGGCTTTGCATTAGGAAGAGCAAAGTGTCAGACGTGAGTACTGGAATGGCACAAGCCTTGACCAGACAGACGCACATAAAGCCTAACTCCGGCACTCAGGAGGTAGAAGTAGGAGGGACAGGAGTTTGAGGGCTGTGAGAAATAGCCAAGACCTTGAGGCCAAGCCATATCTGAATCAGATTTTAGCAGAGCCATTCTGGCAGCTAGGGCTGCAAAGAGCAGGGCCAGGGAGACTGCTTTACCAGGCTCCTGTAGAGACCCAGGTGGGAGAGGGTGGCTGTAGCGGGGTGAGATACAGTCTAAATCTGGAGAGGTGTGTGCAAGATATGTGCAAATTAGATATTTATACTTTATATTATATAAAGTAAACACGCATAAGCTATCTACTGCACATTAATACGTACATGAAGTTTCTATGATTTCCGTGTTTCTGTGTGGGGTGAATGTCTATAGAGGCAGATGAGAAGGTCGAGTGTGCCCCTCTTCTGAAGACAGCGTCTCTCACGGAGCCTAGAGCTAGGCTGGCAGCCAGCAAGTCCAGTCATTGTCCTGCCCCCATTCTCCACAGTGAGGGGGTAACAGGTACATGTGAGGCCATGTTGGCTTTTTTCACATGGGTGCTGGGGATGTAAACTCAGGTCCTCATGCTTGCTCAGCAAGCCCTCTTACCCTAAAGATGTCTTCCCAGCCCTATATTTAAATGTATTACCCATACACACGTTTCTGCAGAGCTTCACACATTAGCCGTGTGCTCCACCACTGAGCTAGACCTCTGAGCCCCATATCAACTTTTTTGTCTTTGTTTCATTTTCTTCCTTCCTTTCTTTCTTTCTTTCTTTCTTTCTTTCTTTCTTTCTTTCTTTCTTTCTTTTTTCTTTTTCTTTTTTTTCTTTTCTTTTCTTTCTTTCTTCCTTCCTTTCCTTCTTTTTTTCTTTCTTTTTTTTTGAAACAACTTAGTCCTGGCTGTTCTAGACCAGGCTGGCCTTGAACTCACAGAGATCCTCCGACCTCTGCTGCCCAATTACTGATATTAAAGGCATGAGTCACCATGCCCTGGCCCCCAAATCAGCTTGTTTGTTTGTTTGTTTTTTAAAACCTTTAAAATTTTAAAAAGTATGTATGTGCATGCAATGACCCTAGGAGGCCAGGAGAGGGCATCAGATCCCCGGGAGCTGGAGTTACAGGTGGCCGAAAGTCATCTGATGTGGGTGCTGGGAACCTAACTGGACCCTCTGCAAGCCCGGTACAAACTCTTTACTGCTGAGCCACCTCCCCACCCTCTAAGAGATTTATTATAAAAATGTCAAATATTTACCAAAGTACCCCTGAGGAATCCATTACCCAGCCTCAGTGGTTAGCATGTGAGGGTCCATCTGTCTCATCTCTACTTTCCTTACTCCCCTACTGACAACCACTATCCAGGTTAGAACAGAAGCTGGGGTGGGCTGACTGCAGCTGGTGAGGTCTGGATGCACCACTGTGGGGAACTTGAGCTCCAGTACACCATCAAAGCTGAACTGTGGACACCACGTTCCTCCCTGGAGCACAACACCGCCTGGCCTCCCCATTCTCAGGACACAGCACAGGATCTACATCATCTAGGTCCTCCCAGCTTACCTCCATCCCCATTGCACAGAGAAGCCACTTTGCTGACATCACTATTTTATCAATCCATCACCCTTATCTCCTGTCACCTCCCACCGGCCACTGTGATCATGACCCTCACTTCTGCTTCTTGAGATTCTCACTCCCTGGGGTTCTGACCCTGCCTGTGCTGGGCTCCTGGTCAGGCCTCCTACCCCTCTTTCAGTATTACTGGTGGGTAGTGGGTCACTTCTTATCCCCTTGCCTTTCTCAACCCAGTATAACTCCATCTGTGGAAACACCTCCATGCCCAGAGCCACAGTGGCCCCTCAGCTTAGCATTGCTGACCTCCGACTGTACCTCACACCTTCTAAACTGCCATCTCCCAGCACGGCCAGAAGCTCCCTGGGCCAGAAACCTAGGCCACCTGTAGCTGACGCCTCACTCAGCCCAGTGTGCATTTGACGTGAGTGGTGATCCGTGGCCGCCACCACTGCTAGTGATGATCACAACTGGGTTTGAGGTTGTTTTATGTTTTTCTTTCAAACATGGTATGCTTATATACTTTTTCCTGATGCACCAGATACCACACCAACACTTGACACTTATTACCACACATGATTTTCTCACACCCCTTTTCTATTGTCAGCCAGTTTTCCTGGAATACCCAGACAGAATAACTTACTCAAAGCCACTCAGAAAGGTGTCTGGAGCTGGATTCACAGATGGTTGACTCCAAGTCTCTCTTCATGAGTGCATATTCATGTGTGTGCATATGCATGTGTGCATAGATGTATGTGTGTATACATATGTGTATAGATGTATATGCATGTATGTATAGATATGTATGCATTTGCATGTGTGTATAGATGTGTGCATATGCATGTGTGTATATGTATGCATGTATAGATGTGTATGCATATGCATGTATGTATAGATGCATGTGGAAGTCAGAGGACAATTTGCAGGGAGGGAGTCAGTTACTCCTTCCACTGTGTGGGCCCTAGGGATTGAACTCAGGTCATCAGATTTTGATCTACTGAGTCACCTCACTGGAGCCCTGACTCCAGGTCTTAACTCTGACATGACACTGCTAAGCCGCTCAAAGGCACAGGACTCCTTCCCATTCTCACACCCTGGCCACTCTCAAGAAAATTGCAGATTCTAACTGCCCCCATCCGTCCCTTCTCTCTTTCTGACACCCCTCTAGGGCTTCATAGACACCACACCAGGCCTTCCACACGCTGCCCCTTGCCTGGTTCTGGCACTCAGCCCCACCATGCCAGTCCCAGCTCCTAGTCTCTGAGGAGCTCCCAGCCTTCTTCAGCTGCAGGGAGAGAAGGGAAGGCAAGCCCGGGCTTGGGCAACCAGGCTGTAGGGACGGCCAGCCAGGCCTGAGGACACAGTGGTGTTGCTTGGTTCTGTTCCTTTCTCCTTAAATGGTACATGTGACACTATGTCTTGCCAGTTCCTAGTGGCATGTCTGAGCATCCGCTGAAGTGACTCTGTGTGGAGATGGTTTCACCTGCCTGCCCTGTCCCTCCACTGACCACAGCTGACTGACTAACACTCTTCATCCTAGATAGGGCAAGCACCGACTTTTCCAACCTCTGCCTCATCCGCTCCATTCACAGCTGTCTGTTGCTTGGGGCAGTGTAGACCATCCTTTCTGCTCTTTGGGAAGACTTGTTGGAGTCTGGGACTGTTGAAGCTCTTTTCTCTGACCTCATCCAACCACTGAAACAAGCAAGGCAAACCGAACTTTGCTTCTGAGCAGAGTTCCCACATTCTATCCCTTTCTGACTGTCATCTTCCCACAGAGCCCCAGCCAGAGGTTAAGGTGCTGAGAGAAAAACCTGAATGGTTTATTCTTTGCCCCAGGACACTGCGGGATCCAGCCCTCCCCTAGCTGTCCTTCTGTGTCCCTTCTGAGCAGGATTCCTCTGGCTAGGGATGACAAGCTCCTTCCGGGTCTCAGTCTCCTGATGCCCCACCCCGGCTAGGGTTCAAGCTGGACTGAGGCAGAAGAGCTGCTTGTCCTAGAGGTGACCCTCCCAAATGCTCTTCCAGAGAAGCCCGCACTTTGAGATGGCTCCTTGGTTAAGAGCACTGGCTGCTATTCCAGAGGTCACTGATTCAGTTCCCAGCACCCACAAGGAGGCTCAGAACCATCTGTAACATCCGTTTCAGGGGATTCAACACCCTCTTCGGGACCCCAGAGGCACCGGGTATATGATTGATACACACCTGAAAACAAAATACTTGGATGCGTAAAAAATAATTCTAAAAGTCAAATGGAAACAAAGAATACTCCTCTGTCTGCACAGTGAAGGATCAGCTTCAGCGAGGTGCTCAGCAGGGAGTTGCTCACCATCAGAGAGGTGCTCACCATCAGCAGGGTGCTCACCATCAGAGAGGTGCTCACCATCAGCAGGGTGCTCACCATCAGAGAGGTGCGCAGCGGGGAGGTGCTCCATGTAGCTGAGTGGACCCATAGGACTCACAAAAAAGTGGAAGGAGAAAACTGAGCCCAAGTCCTAAGTAAATAACTTATTTATTTATTTTAGGTTTTCAAGACAGGGTTTCTCAGTGTAGTCCTGGCTGTCCTGGAACTCACTCTGTAGACCAGGTTGGTCTGGAACTCAAGAGATTCCCCCTGCCTCTGCCTCCCAGTGCTGGATTAAAGATATGGGCCACCACTGCCTGACTTAATCTTTTTTTTTTAAATGAATCCCCTTCACCCAAAGAGAGCTCTGGCCTTTATCCTGGCTCTTGGCCCAGGGGAACAGACCTGGAATTTGCCTGTTGCTTGTCGACAGTGCCTGGAAGGTAACAGTTTCCCAAGTGTTGACTGTCTCTAGGCCTACAGAACATGACTGTGTCCAACTTTACAACAGTCACAATTAAAATCTATATATATATATATATTTGTAAGTGGGGTGTGGTGGCTTATACTTGTAATTTCAACACTTGGGAGGTGGAGGCAGGAGAATGACTGTGAATCTGAGGCCAGTCTTACTTACATGAGCTCCAAGGTAGCCTGGACTTCAGAGTGAGAATCTTCAAATTTTTTTATTTTAATAAAAAATTAGTGGTGCCGGACGGTGGTGGCGCACGCCTTTAATCCTAGCACTTGGGAGGCAGAGGCAGGCGGATTTCTGAGTTCAAGGCCAGCCTGGTCTACAGAGTGAGTTCCAGGACAGCCAGGGCTATACAGAGAAACCCTGTCTCGAAAAAAAAAAAAAATTAGTGGGCTGGGGGCAGAGTGCTGACTGAAAACAGCTGGGGAATTAATTGGTGAGAGATGGCTCTGTTTCCTGATTAGTGGAGGATGTTTTTTGTTTTGTTTTAGTTTGGTTTGGTTGGGTTTTTTTGGTTTTTCGAAACAGGGTTTCTCTGTGTAGCCCTGGCTGTCCTGGAACTCACTCTGTAGACCAGGCTGGTCTTGAACTCAGAAATCCACCTGCCTCTGCCTCCCAAATGATGGAATTAAAGGCGTGAGCCACCACTGCCTGGCTTGGAGGATGTGTTTTAAGTTCATTTAAAAAGCAGCCAGTCATTCTTGGGCCAGTGAGATGGCTGAAGATGAAAAGGTGTTTGCCAGCAAGTTTTCTGAATCTGACGTCAACCCCCAGGATCCACATGGTGCAAGGAGAGACCTGACTCCTGCAAGTTGTCCTCTGACCTCCGCACTGATGCTGCAATACAGATACACACACGCTCACATAAAATGAAGTAATTTTTTTAAACTTTTTTTTTTAATCAGCCATTTCTCAGGCTTCTGCCTGGGGGAGGGAAAATCTTCAATTTTCCCTGGCCCAGAGCCTCCTTTATAGTTAAAGACCTTGTTTCATGGTCCTGCCTGTCCCGTTGTATGTCACCTCTCTGTGTCCAAAGACCTCAAACTTGTAAGAGTGGCTGGGCTGGGATGTGAAGGTCTGTCCCCATCCTCCTTCTATGAAGAGAGAACCCAGAGTCAGCGTTCCCAAGACAGCAGAGTTTCCGAGGCGCCCCCATCGCAGGAAGCAGCGAGGTCCAGATACCGCGCAAGGCAGACTTTCTTGATATTACTCTGTCTTTCCCCAGGCCGACGCCAGCACCCTCGGACACCTGTGACCTCTTCCTTCTCTGCAGAGAGCAGAGCCAGCGACAACCCTATGCTGATAAGATTAATCTGCAAGGCCGATTATGGTGTAATTTCCTATGCTGAAACTTTGTAGATTTTTTTTTTAAGGGTTTCATTTTCCAAGTGGTCTGATTTCACAGGAAAATTTACCTGTTTCTCTTTTTTCTCCTGGAAGAGAGGTGCTGATTGGCCCAAAGGAACTGACAATCTGGTGTAATAAAAATTTCCAATTGTAAACTCATTTTCCCTTGGTTTCAGCAACTTTAACTCTATATATAGAGAGATCTCTGCCAGCATTGCATTGTTAGCATCTCTTGATAAACCAAATTGTCTCACGTCACCGACGGTACAGAGCCATTGATGGGTCTCAGTCCCCAGTTTGCTGTCACCCTGCTCTGCCTTCTCGCATGTACCGGGAACTGTGTCCACCGAAGCAAGGAAAGACGTTTGAAAGAGATCATTTACATTTTGAACCAGGTCACAAAAGAAGGGGTGAGTACCCTATCTGGCACCATCTCTCCAGATACCCAGGTGACACTGCAGGGGATTCTAGGCTCGGAGAGCTGAGTTGTTAGAGAGGTCGATGGCAGGAGGTTGGAACAGGACTAGGGACAAAGCTAGGCTTCAAGAGACCCTCTACTTCTACCTCGGAGGCAGAGGGAGGCTTCCTGGGGTGGGGGACAGGTGTAGCAGTACACTCTCGCTCCTGCCTGGATTAACATTTATCTTTCGCTCTTACCCCTGTCTGTATCAAAGACGCCATGCACAGAGATGGTTGTACCAGACGTCCTTACAGAAATGAAGGTAAGTGGACCTGTGGGGCCTGCTTCGGCATAGCCCGGAGGTGGGAGAGGAAGGTCACACACAAGTGTCTAAATGAGAAATGTCTGTGATAGAAAACCAGGAGGCCCAAAGGAGGTGTTTTGATACTTTGTGGAGGCTGAGTTACTCTCCAGTGTGTTTTACGGTGTCAGAGAAAGCCAGGATTTATTCATTGTAACTCAGATAGGGTACAGATAGAGTCCTACCTGACCTTGACACAGTATCTAGATCAGATCATAGGAGGCACATAATTTGTGCTGTTGAGTGAGAAAATTCTCTCTCTCTCTCTCTCTCCATGCATTTCTGAAAAACCAAATACTCTCTCAAAAACAGATATGAAGATTACAGGTTAAAGAAGGCTTTTGCTTTGTCTAAGGGACTTCCTATGGTTCCTACAGGTCTCCTCTTTCTGGTCACCTAACAGCCAGCTGGGATGGTGGCCCACGTGGGGCTCCTCAGCTCACTCTGCCCCACCCCAGTCCCCTTCAGCCTAGTTCAGAACTGTCCTCTGGCTGGAGTCTCTGGCCATCCCTGCTTCTTCTTGGGCACCTCTCTTCCCTTTCTGCCTCCTGCTCAGCCTCGCCCCCGCCCCTCCATCTGTAGTGGGAGGGGACAGATGTGACAGCTGATAGTGCCTTTTCTCTGACAAACACATGACTGGCTATGCTGTATCAATAGCTCTGTGCACTTCAGTTCCTGTTTTCATGGAAACACACCACTGAGAATGAAAGGCCCCAAAGCCTTGACTTACCAGTGGTCTCCAGACTGCCTGCTTTCCACATGTGCAGGCCGAGGGTGAGGTCAGGAACAAAGCCCTATGGGGTGGCTGGGGTCACAGCCCCACACCCAGGCCGTGGATAGGGCTCATCCTGTTTCACCAGAGATCTGTCCTTCTGGCTTTACCTGGACAATCTCATTTTATTCAAGATTACTCCAGGAGTCTGATGCAGGATGAGTTTCTGAAGGACAGATGTACATGTATGTATATATGTGTACATTTGTGTGCATATAAATGTCTACATATATGTCTATCTCTTTCTCTATGTATGTATATATATACATATATATGTGTATATATGTGTATGTGTGTGTATATATATATATATATATATACATATACATATCACTGTTTTCTATATATGTAACCTTACGTATTTACCGATTCTGAGTGCTTCCAACTCAGATGATAGCTTCCAGAAGCTGAGTCTACTGTCCTGCCCTAGTAAAAAGCCAGGGCCGGAACCAGCTCTTGGGGCCTGGGCATGAGAGCCTTTGGTTTTGGCCGCAATTCTGCCGTTCACTAACCGAACGGCCTTTGGTGGGTCTTCACAAACCTTGGGAGTCTTGGTGTTCCCATTTGGAGATACAAAGGTTGGTTCTGAAGGCCATAGGAGGGCTGGTTGGAGGGCAGCTGTAAGAATCTAACTGAAAGTGTTTGTGGATGGCTCTAGGACTCGGACCAAAGGCACAGCCTGGCTGCAGAGATGCAGTGCGTCTAAGGAAGGGCCATCAGCCAGGCAAGCCCACATGGCTCCAAGTCTGGGTCCGCTCCTTGGAGGCTGGGTCTGGAAGACCGCGTGCGCCCACTCCCACCCCTGAGTTCTCGTGCTGGCTTTCCTCTTCCTCGTTCTGCCCCAAAACTTACATGTGCTTGATCACCAGCTTTCCCTGGCTTCCTTCACACTCGCCTGTTTCGTGTGGCCCTTTCTCCGGCTGCTTCGGTGCTTCCTGGGTAACTGGTTTTGAGCTCCTCCCATTCTGTCTGTCTCCCAAACACTTTGCTTACCTTCACTGTGTGGCTCATTATTCTTTATACCCCTCAAAAGTGATATGAAGGGGACTACTTTGGGACTCCCAAAAGACTACCTTTCCAAAATCTAGTATCTTTACTTTAACTCTTTTGGGGATCAAAAATCCCAGCACCTCTGAGTTGAGTGATCCTGTTGGTGTTAGAAAGAGTGTGCTGAGGTAAATCCTGGGCGTCACGGGAAATACTAGCCGGGATGCTGATGGTCAACCGGAGAAGCGAGTGGCAAGCACAGGGCTGGCTGCTCTGAGTAGAGCTTCTGGGGGTCCCGTCAGCTGTTTCAGACTGAAGCCCCTGAGATGTGCTGTGTGTGTGTGTTCATGCGTCTGTGCTTGTTCACATGCATGCACATGCATGAATACATGAGTGCACATGTGTGTTTGTGCACATAGTAGCACCCTCTATATTGTTGCCTTTTTTTTTAAGACAGTCCCTAATTGGCCTGGAGCCTGGCAAACAGACTAGGCTGGCTGCCCGGTGAGCCTCCTGTCTCTCTGCCTCTCCGGTACTGGGATCTCTAAGGTACACAATCACATTCAGTTGTTTAGAAAACAAACAAACAAAAAAAAAACAAAAACAAAAAAAAAAAACCAAGCAGGCTCTAAGAATTGAAATCAGGTCTTCATGGTTGTAAGGCAAGCTCTCTAGCCACTGAGCCATCTCCTCTGACCCCGCCTGATTATCTGTAACAGAGTGCCTCATCTAGAGCACTGGCTGATTAGACTGGGGCCCAATGAGAGATATAGAAATGTAGTAGGGATAGGGATAGCTTTCATGAGCTCCCAACGAGGCTGGTGGAGGCACAGTGGTGGAGAGGGTTGGCTTGTTTTGGTTGGTTTGGTTTTTTTGTTCATTCGTTTGCTTTTTGCTGTATTGAACCCAGGTTTTCACATGCGCTAGACAAGTGCTCTATCACTGAACTCACCCCTAGTTCTGATATTTACCCAAACAGTAGCAGTGTGAGAATTATTTCTGACTGGTGGGATAAGTGAATTCAGTTTTGTTAAATAAACCTTAATAGTCAGAAGAAAAAAAAAGGCAATTGTGAAAAGTGAAACAGTTTAGAAGTTGCTTGGGCCTCACGCCCCCCCCCCCCGGGTTTCACCACCACACATCCTGGCTCAGTGGGCCCAGGGTGAGCATGAGGGTTGCTAAGAGGCTCCCGGTCTGCAGGCAGCTGAGTAGCCAAGGTCACGTATAGGCTAGAGGAGCTTCTCTCAGTGGGATACAGAGACTGGCTCACACTCAGACGCTCTCCATGATCTGTCAGTGGCTCTCCACTGGTGCATTCTGTCTTCTGAGATCTGAGTTCACAGGAAGAGCCAGGAGCTCTTATCTCTACCAAGGATGGACAAAGGCACTCTCTCCCAGGAGCCTTTTCTGGCCTCCTAGACCAGGCTCCTGAACACTTTGCCCACACTGGGCTCCTAACTCTGGCTTTCTTGGGGGCATGCCTTGATCCTCCATTGGACTATGAGCATCTCCAGATACTGCTCTCTCCCTTGGGGAGAGCCGCAGGAAGCATCCCTTCAGCAGGTAGTCAGCCATCAGCAAACGTGGAGAAGTTCCAGAGCCACGCAGGGACAAGAGCCATATCTGAGCTCACGTGGGCACCTTGAGCTAAAAGGAAAGCCCGCCGGGTGGAAAGATAGAGAATGGGGGTGCAGACAGGTGCTCCCCACTCTGCCATTTACCTAGGGGTGTGACCTTACTGACCTCAAGGTTTTCAAAAAAAAACACCATGGAATAGAACCTGAAGGCATCTTCAGAAATACTTTCCCACAGATTCAAAGTTGAGCAGATGGACATTCAGGGCAGAAAATCCTCTCAGGCAAGTTCAAAACCAAGCAGCCGACAGCCTTCTGTATCCTTTCTCTTTGCAGAATACCATGGAGAACGAGATCGTCTGCAGGGCTTCCAGGGTTCTTCGCAGATTTTATTTCCAACCTGAGGTATATCCATGCTTGAAGAACAACTCTAGTGTTCTCAACGAACTGAAGAAACTCCTTAAGGCCATCAGTGGCCTGAATCCACCGGTAAGTGGGGCAGGGCAACAGCTTGCAAGTGACTTGGCACAGTGAGAGCAGCATTGAAAACCAGTAGACAAGAGCTCCTGCTCTCATGGAATGTTCTAGGGGAGTAGTTAGAAGAGATGAACAGCAATATAATGCCCAGTGGTGCTCACGTTGTGAAGAAAGGCATGGGAATAAGAGACTAGATGGCCGAGCAGATATTTGGATTAAGTGAGGAGGCAGGCCAGATGGCTGACCACCAGACAAAAGCCTGGACGGGGTGCATGCACTCCCATGTGGCTGGACCAGAGTCAAGAAAGTAGGTTTAGCAGCTAGGTTCACAGGAGCCTTTGGATGCTATCCCAGGGATGGAGGGAAACACCTAGTTACCTACAGGGTGGAGCCCACGGTGTTCACCAAGTGATATTTGTTCACACTGGCCCCTGGATGGAGGGGGTGCATGCAGGTTAAGTAGGGAACAAGATGGCCTGATGGAGGGCCATCCTAATATGGTCAGGATAATAAAGGCAGTGGCTGACCCAGACTTGGATAAGCATTGATGGATAATGTCAGCACTCCGTACCACCTCACAGTTGTCCTCAAGAGAAGGGACTGAAGTTTTTGTAAGTGAGGTGCCTGGTCTAATCTCTGCAATGAATGACTGGTGGGGCTGAGACCCACTCTGCAGCATCAGCATGGAGGGCGTTCCCTAGGTTGCTTCTTATGTACAGCATCCCCACTCTGAAATGCATCTGCTTCCTGGGCAGAAGAGCAGCAAGACTCATCTTGGGCCACAGGTCGAGTGGTAACAGAGCCAGGTTTGAGCCTGCACGTTCCGTTACTCCCTCTAGCCATCTCTGTCCACAACATGCCCCTCCAGAGACTGTGACACCCTGACAGCAGACCAGTAGTGACCCCAGCACATGCTAAAAAGCAGGTCAAAAACTGCTGGCTTCGTGACAGACAAACTTGAGGTCCAGACAGTCTGGAAGCCCTGGTTTGAACATGTTTTAGAGGCTACCATAGTCGGCCTGACCCAGGCCTGATAGTGAGACCCAGATATATATATATATTCACACAACGAAACGTTTCTTTTATAGAAAAGCTGCACCGTGAATGAGTCCACGCTCACAACACTGAAAGACTTCCTGGAAAGGCTAAAAAGCATCATGCGAGAGAAATACTGGCAGCTCTGAACCTCCATGCCTTAACTTATGAGTTTTTAATGGTTTTATTTTTTTAATATTTATATATATTTATAACTCATAAAATAAAATATTTGTATAATATAACAGAAATGATAAATACTGACACTTCATTTGGCAATGAGGTCTCAGTTTACACTGTTAGAGAAAGCATTTCGTCTACTGTGGCTTCAGTGCTATGGATACAAGAGAGAGCTGGCTTCCTTTCCAGGAGTTCCCGCTCTCCTCAAGAACACAATGCACAAGATCATTAGGGATAGAAGTGGGCTGGGGAGAACAGCAGTTAGGAGCACTTGCTGCTCTTCCAGAGGACCCAGGTTCAATTCCCAGCAACCACATGGCAGCTTAAAACAATAACTCAAGTTCCAGGGGAGCTGATGCTCTCCTCTGGCCTCCTGTGGAGAGATACACAGACGATATGCATGTAGGCAAGACACCCACACACATAAAAACAAAGGAAAATAAGAATAGAAAGGCCAGGGAGATAAATCCAGAGGTAGAAGAGAACTAACTCCCTGGAATTGTCCTCTGACACCCCCTCCCAAACTCCCTAACACATGCATACATACCCCCCCCCTCTCTCTCTCTCTCTCTCACACACACACACACACACACACACACACACACACACACACACAAATGAGGGGTATGCATATACATACTTATATACACATACATACACACAAATGAGGGGTATGCATACACACACACATATATACACATACACACAGAAAAAATGAAACAGAGAAGAACAGAAGCATGGCACCGCACCCCACCTTTTATGGGGAGGGATTACTAAGACAACAGAGCCTGTGGCTGGTGAAACAAAAACCAGAAATTAAAAAAATGATTCTTGGGGCTGGTGAGATGGCTCAGCTGTTAAGAGCACTGACTGCTCTTCCAAAGGTCCTGAGTTCAAATCCCAGCAACCACATGGTGGCTCACAACCATCTGTAATGAGATCTGATGCCCTCTTCTGGTGTGTCTGAAGATAGCTACAGTGTACTTCCATATAATAAATAAATAAATCTTTTAAAAAATGATTCTTTTAAAGGACAAGGAATGGTAGCACTTACCTACATTCCAGTTTGAAGCACGCCAGCTTGGATCCCCAGAATCCGTAAAAGTGGAGGGAGAAAACAAGCTCTACAAAATGTGCTCTGACCTCCACATGTGCATCATATGTACACACCATCATCATAAATATATTAAAGAAAATCAAGAAATTTAAGTGTTTAAAACTGCTAACAGCCGGGCGGTGGTGGCGCACGCCTTTAATCCCAGCACTTGGGAGGCAGAGGCAGGTGGATTTCTGAGTTCGAGGCCAGCCTGGTCTACAGAGTGAGTTCCAGGACAGCCAAGACTACACAGAGAAACCCTGTCTCGAAAAACAAAAAAAAAAAAAAAAAAAAACTGCTAACACAGTAGAACTACAAAACTTGACTACAAAAAATTTCTTAAGGAAGCCAGACACATGAGTGTGGCCTTAGACCGATGGGAGACTGTGGTGGATTGAATGAAAGTGGCCACCATAGGCTCATATGTTTGAAAACTTGGTCCACAGTTGGTGGAACTGTTTGGGAAGGATTAGGGGGTACGGTCTCGTTGGAGGAGGAGTGTTACTGGGGGTAGGCTTGGAGGTTTCAAAAAGCCCAGACTATTCCCATTGTGCTCTCTCTGCCTCGCTCTCAGCTGACCCTGACACTGTGCCTCTGTTCTGCCATCATGGACTCTAACCCCCAGACACCTAAAGCCACAAATTAAACACTTACTTTTATAAGTTGCTTTGGTCATGGTGTCTTACAGTTAAGAGCAGTAACTAAGACAGCAACTAAGACAGGACAGGGAGACTGTTTAAAGAGCAGGAGTAATTGTTTAGGTGAGGTGGAACACACCTTTAATCCCAGCACTTGGGAAGCACAGGCCAGTGTATCTCTGAGTCTGAGGCCATCCTGGTCTGTATATTGAGCTCCAGGCCAGCCAGAGCTCCATAGTGAGACCCTGTTTCAAAGGGAAAAAAATGAGTTGCTTGGCAGGAGAGATGGCTCAGTGGTTAAGACCACCTGCTGCTCCAGCGAAGGGCACAGGTTGTTTCCAAGCAACCACATACTGGCTCAGGATTATCGTAGCTCCAGGGAATTTGACACCTCTGGCTTCTGCAGGCACTGAACTCATATAAACATACCCATGTGCAAACACACACATCTACACATAATTTACAAGAAAAAAATAGCTGGGTAGTGGTGGCGCACGCCTTTAACCCTAGCATTTGGGAAGCAGAGGCAGGCAGATCTCTGAGTTTGAGACTAGCCTGGTCTACAGAGCGAGTTCCAGGACAGCCAGGGCTACACAGAGAAACTCTGTCTTGAAAAACCTAAATAAATAAATATTTTTAAAAAAGAATGTGAGCTATGACCAACCTGAATAAATGGAGATTTTGCCTCAACTCTGTGTCCCACCCCACCCCCATCAAAAAACATAAAGAAATCTTCATTTTTCAGTAAGGAAATCTATCTATCTAATCTAATCTCTCTCTCTCTCTCTCTCTCTCTATATATATATATATATATATATATATATATTACATACACACATATGTATGTATATATAGATAGATTTACACGTGCACGCATGTGCACACACACACACACATATATATGTAAAGTCGATAATTAAGAAAATAGCTAAGTATAGTCATGAACTGGGGCTGGAGAGACAGCTCAGTGGTGCTGAGCACTGACTGCTCCTCCAGAGGACCCATGTTCAAGTCCCAGCACTGACATAGGGGCTCACAACCATCTGTAACTCCGGTTCTTGGGCATCTGGCACCCTTTTCTGACCTCGGTGGGTCCTGCGTTCAGAACAGAGACATGCATGCAGTCAATGCCCTCACACACACACACAAAAGCAACATGTACAAATCTTAATCAACGCTGTTATTAAAAGGGAAGGAAGCGAGAGGAGAAAAACCAACCAAGCTCCGCACCATCAAACTCCCCTGTTAGAAGAAAGATGCTCTGTGCAGAATCTTCTACTAGAGGGATCTAGTAACAGTGACTTGGCACTCTTTTGACCCTTGATCACACACATGTGACAAAAATTAACACCAACACTGACATCATACCAAAAATACATACCAACGTTTTAACCCCTTCAAAATAAGGGGAAAAAAAATCAAAAGCTTAAAATCTCACCCTGACCACAGTCAGTTTCACCCTGCCCACATGAAATACCAGCATGCCAAGGGCAATAGCGGCTTCTAAGGCCAATCGGGGAAGCTATGTAGTGAAAAATTTAATTTCCTCTCTCTTTTGATTGAAACTCATTTGCATGTCCTGGCTAATGTGAGCTGCCACAGGATATGAGTTGTGGGTTTGTACTTGGTATATGAGGCCAAGATGATAAAGGAATGGCTGTCAAAAAGAAAGACCTAAAATAGACCACAGGACACAGGCAGGGTCAGTCAGCCACACCTATGCTTGGATGGTCAGAACATACTAACACTTTTGTTTGCATCCGGATAGGGAGCCCTGGACTCTAGATTTAAACATCCAATCATCAGCCTCTGATTCGACCAAGAGAAGAAGAAACACAGGTAAGGACAGCCCTAGAACAGGCGTGGAGAGACTTAGGGATTAAGAAAGTCATGAGGCTTGTGATTGGAGCAGTTACTGAGGCCACCGGCCACAGCCAGTGCTCAGGGGAGGTGCTTGTCACTGATGGTGAAGGTGGAACTGTTGGCCCTCTCTCCCATAATGCATCTCTGCCTTTGCCCTCAGCCAGTGGATGGGTTATCAGTAACTGGCATCTGACAATGGGAAATAAGTATCTCATGGATAAATGCCTAACAAAACCATATATAGTGGTGTCTTGCATTCTTAGGGAGTCATTAAGAAATGTTGGCCTCTGATAAAAATGCCACAGGGATATTCCAGCGAGATGGCTCAGCAGATAAAGGGCTTCACTGCCAAGCTGGAAGACCTGAGTTTGGTCCCCAGGACCTACATGGTGGAAGGAGAGAACTGACTCCCACAAAGTGCCCTCTAGTCAACACAGGGAGTGCGCATGTATCCCGAGCGTGTGTTTGATTCTTGTTATGGTCTCTTTGCACTGGTGCCTATGTCCGTGGTGGTTTTTCTTCACTACCTACCCCCGTGTTCTCAGATAGCATCCGACATTCTCAGACCTGTAAGGATGGGCAGCTCAAGGCAAACTGGAGAGCACAGCTTCCTCATGGAAGAGGAATGGCCCCTCAGCACACAGGCCAGCATCTCAACCCTGTCAACCTCCACCCAGGGCAAGGCATGGGCTTTCTCTAGGCTTGGGGCCAATGTCTTGTAAATTTGCAGGGCTAACTTATTCAAGGCAAGGTAGGGTTCCACCCTCAGGGACTATATAGCTCCTTAAATAGCTGTCATTGCTGAAATCTCCTAAACTGGCTTGAATTTAGCTGGGCATGGTGGTATACGCCTTTAATCTCAGCACTCAGGAGGCAGAGGCAGGTGGATCTCTGGAAGTTCTAGGCCAGTCTGGTCTACAGAGTTTCAGGCCAGCCAGGGCTATACAGAGAGAGACCCTGTCTCGAAAGACCAAAAGCAAGTTTAGATTTCCCCCTCCTGCTCTACTAGGGCTTGAACCTATGGGACAAGTGCACAGCAGGAAAGCACTTTACTATGAGGTATACCCCTAGCCCTCTTGGTCTCCTACCCTGAGGCTATGACTTCTCACCTTAGCTCTCTAGATTGACTGCCTCTGTGTGTGTGTGTGTGTGTGTGTACCTGCGCCTTTATACTACGTGAAGCCCAGACAATTTCCTGGCTCTTTTTTTTTTCCGAGACAGGGTTTCTCTGTGTAGCCCTGACTGTCCTAGAACTCACTCTGTAGACCAGGCTGGCCTCAAACTCAGAAATCTGCCTTCCTCTGCCTTCCAAGTGCTGGGATTAAAGGTGTGCGCCACCACTGCCTGGCTCCTGGCTCTTTCTTAATCATTATCTTACATTTTTTTTATAAATGTTAGTGTGTGTGTGCTTCTGCCGTGCACATGTACACATAATATGTGCACCTGTGTGGCATGGTGTGCATGTTGAAATACATGAGTATCAGAAATGGAACTCAGGTCATGAGGCTGTGCAGTGCCTTTTACCCGGAGCCATCTCCCCAGCACGAGATCGCTTCCCTTCCTGCCAGTTTCTTTCCAGTGCAACCTTCAGAAGGAACCTGTCCCCTGTCAATAAGAGCTGATGGCCTATTTCCTGCCTCAGCTAATAGGGGGTGGAAGTTCCAGTAGGGAGACAGGAACTCCAGGATAGAGTCAGGCTGGGAAGAGACTCTCCCAGAACTCTGAGACAAGATGCACAAAACTGAGGCGAGGTAACTAGCTATGTGGCACTCATAGAACAGAATAAATGGCTAATTAAGCTACTAGGTAGTCAAGGGATGACCCAAAGCTCATGGTCTAGGTAGTTATTCACAAACAGTAAGTCATTATTTTGGGAACTAGGGTGTCGGTGGCAAAGCCTGAGGTTAAACCCTCTTGTTCTCTGTTGGCCAGTGTTAAGGCAAACAGAAAGCATACTTTCATGCTGTGGGCCCAGCACACTCGGCACTGTGTGCAAAAGACGTTTGCTCCCTTGGTCTAAGAGTGGAAGCTGGCACTTCTGCCTATTGTCTCTCCAGCCCACGACTGGCATGTCTGTTCTCAGGGGCACACTATTTGCCACAGCGGGGAAGGTGGTTGGTAGAGTCCTGCTGCAGCGTGGGAGAGACAAGTTTTAATTTTTATGATTTTTTGTGTGTGCATGTGTGTGGTGTGTGTGCGGATGTGTGCACTTGCCTGTGTGGGCCCACATACACAGTCCGGAGGACAACATTGGGTGTCCTGCGCTGCCATTCTGCCTTATGTCCTTAAGATAGA
Source organism: Tokudaia tokunoshimensis (assembly GCA_036184795.1). NCBI lineage: Eukaryota > Metazoa > Chordata > Mammalia > Rodentia > Muridae > Tokudaia > Tokudaia tokunoshimensis. Next base: position 68,625,286 of record BTHU01000010.1, read on the forward strand.
ATCTTTCACTGAAACTTGATTGTGTCTGTCCCCCAGCAGTGCTGGGGTCACAGGCACTGATGGCCATGTTCAGCCTTTAAATGAGTGCTGGAGATGAGTATTCAGGTCCTGATGCCTCCTCAGTAAGTGTTAATGCCCCACTGAGCCATCTCCCCAACCCCAAGATACATTTAGGAGGGCACCGGGGCACTTAAACATTGCTAGCAGCAAAGCAAGCTGGGGCGGCTACTGTGAGAACTGTATGGAGGGCTCTGAAAAATTAAGTATAGACTGCATGACTCAGCTGTAAATCCGACGGACTGACTACCATACAGAGATGCTTGTACATTCACAATCATTGCGGCACTGCACAGTCATGAAGATATGGAACCAAGGTATCAACAGATAACTAGATAAAGAAGATGTTGTTCACATACACAATGGAATTGTGCTTAGGCGTGAAGAATGAAATCATGTTTACAGAAAGTAGATGTAGCTGCAGATTATGTTAAATAAAGCCAGATTGAGAAAAATTTTTCCATTTTATGCAGAATCTGGATTTAAATCTGTATATTTAGAGCATGTGTACATGGGTAAAGTGAAAAGGAATTAAGAAAGGCAGAAGAGGGACTGGAGAGATGGCTCAATGGTTAAGAGCAGTGGCTGGTCTTCCAGAGGACCTAGGTTCGGTTCCCAAGGCCCACATGGCAGCTCACAACTGTCTAACTTCAGTTCCAGGGGATCTGACACCCTCACACAGACACATGCAGGCAAAACACCAATGCATGCATATATATATATATATATATATATATATATATATATATATAGAGAGAGAGAGAGAGAGAGAGAGAGAGAGAGAGGAAAAGGAGGAAGAAGAGGAGGGGGAGAGATAATCAGGGATGGGGTGGGCTGAACAAGGAGAGTGGGTGAGGGGAGCTAATTAAACACATTATCATAATGATATATGTTAGCATTTCTTCTAGGCTCCACCCATTACCTGGCAAGAGCCAGATATGCCTGGCTTACTATAAAAAGGGCTGTTTGTCCCCTCCTCTTATCTCTCTCTCTCTCTCTCTCTCTCTCTCTCTCTCTCTCTCCCTCCCTCCCTCCCTCCCTCCCTCCTCCCTTCCCATGCCCTAAATAAACTCCATTCTATACTAAACCCATCTTATGGCTGGTACTTAAGGGGGAAGGAGCCCACAGAGGCCCCCCCTCCCACCTCACCACACCTCACTCTATCAAACATATCCTTAGCTCTTTCTTTTTATAAAACAAACAGTGTATGTGTATCAGGATGCCACAGTGAAACCATTTTGTAACTTGAAGAATTAACAGCAAACAGGAGGCAGTCCAGCCGGTGAGAGGCAAGACTTGGGGATTAGAAGTCGAGGCTAGCATAGGACTTCTGCAGCATCTCTGGTACCAGCTTTTAGGTCGGGCTAGGCAATATCCTCTTTGTTAAGATTGGTATCGGACTCTGAGAAAATTTTATTCGGTTGTAAAGTCCCAGTTGAGTTCTTAGCTACAATTGGAGAGATGCAGCCTTTGACTAAACTCAAATTTCCCCAGCCCTCCCAAGGGGCTGGGGGAGGGAAGCAGGTGTGGGAGAGCGTCTGATCTGTCCTGTGCTTCGGTGAGAGCCATAGCCCTGTTTGGGTAAGACGACGTGATGTTCTGATAACACTGATAAAAGTAACTTGAAGGTTGGGTCGCAGGAAGCCCAAGATAAATGCTGAGAGGAAACAGGTTGTTTTTGAAGTAGCCCTCTTCACAATCATTTTCCCACACGGGGGCTCAGCTTCTCGAGGAGGACGGAATATCTCATTTGCTTTGCAAATCAAAGAGTTTAAGGAGGAGCGATTCTGCTAATCCACTCACAAACCTGTCTGGAGGCTCTGTCCCTCAGCCTAAAGCTCAGGCCAGGGCTCAGAGCCTCCAGACCTGTTCTTGCTGGACTTGGATCGGCTGTGATCACCATTCATTCAGATACTACCTAGTTTTACAAATGAATTTGAGTGATTCACTGGAAAAGATGAGGACAGGAAACAGTACGGTGACTAGCCTTGGTGGCCTCTGCCTGTGATCTCAGCACTCAGGAGGGGGTGGGGGGAGAGTCAAGATGATCAGAAACTGAAGGTTACCCTTGGCTACATACAGAGTTGGAGGCCAACCTGGGCTAAATGAATCAGTCTCCAAAAAGGGTATTCGGGATGGGACGAAACTAGATTGGGGAAGGGTTGTTGTAGGGATGGTCCAGAGGCTAAGAGCACATAGTGCTTTTCCAGAAGATTGAAATTCAGTTCCCAGCTCCCATACTGCGTGGTTAACAACTGTCTGTAACCCTAGTTTGAGGTGACCTGACAACCCCTTCTGGTTTCCATGGGTAATTACACTCATGTGGCCATACCTCCTCACAGCACCCCCACTAACACAAAAATAAAATCTTAAAAGTGGGGAAGGGGCATGGCTGGAGAGAGCACTCAGCAGGTCAAGTGCTGAGTGTGCCCCCCCACCCCCACGCTCATGTAAAAAGCTGAGCATAGCAGTATCCAGCCTGGGGAGGCAGAGAAAGAAGCATCCCTAGGACTCACCAGTGAGCCCTAGAGCAGTAAGAGACCTGCGCCTGCACACACGTGAGCGTGGATGTGTGCACCCCAAAACTATCATTATTCATCTTAAAAAAGAAAGGGAGTAGGAAATGGTGATTCAGAGTCCACCAGGCAAGAGGTAAGGAGGCAACCATTAGATCTTACAGTTCAATCAATCAACAAAACAAAACTTGAGGGCTGGGGAGACGCCTCAGAGTTAAGTGCACTGGCTGCTCTTGCAGAGGACTGGGGTTTGGTTCCCAGGACCCACATGGTGGTCCAGTTCTGAGGGCCCTGATGTTCTCTCCTGACCACTGCAAGCACCAGGCACACTCACAGTACACAAGCACATTCAGGCAGAACATGCAGACACATAAAACAACCCAATCTTTCAAAAGGAAATGGAAACCGTGAAGACACCTTCCCAGAGGCCTCTGGGGCTGTCTGGAGCCTCACCTGAGTGCCCAGTGTTCTCCCCAAGCAGCTGTATGTAATTCTGCCCTAACTGTACATGGTCTTGTGGTCTTTGGTGAGGAAGGAGGAAGGGAAATGGTCCCATCTACACAGACATGGAGAAGCTGTCATCCCAGCACAGCCACATGGCACACATGTGGTACACACACGTGCAGGCAGATACTCACACACAACAAAATAAAAATAAAGATGTTTTAAAAGATATTAGATGGGCTGGTGAGATGGCTCAGCGGTGAAGAGCACTGACTGCTCTTCCGAAGGTCCTGAGTTCAAATCCCAGCAACCACTTGGTGGCTCACAACCATCTGTACAGCTATAGTGTAGTCATATACATAAAATTAATAAATAAATCGTTTTTAAAATAAAAGACATTAGGCATTGGGGAGGCATTTATTTCTCATCTTACTGTGCTGCTTGTACACACAACATTGATACATATACACAGCGTGGACATGTACAATTTATATACAAAATACAGCTCAAGTGTGCATTTTGAATTAACAGATCAAACTTTCTGTACAGTTTGTTTCCTGGTTGGTAACAGCATTACAGTAATGCTACTCAGGGTTTCACTGATTCTAATCAGACTGCAGGGTCAGCTCAAAGGCACTAGGAAGAACTATGGGTTCTAGTAGTTTAAGAAAAAGGAAGACAGAAAACAATTATATATGTTAAGAAGGGGTGGAGAAGACGCTGGGTGTAGTGGCACATATGTATGATCCCAGCAATTGTGAGGTGGAGGTAGGAGAATCAGGAGTTTAAAGGCCAACCTGGGCTACACAGAGGGTCTGTGGCCAGCCTGGACTACATTGGACTCTATCTCAAAATGGAAGAGGGGGAGAGGAGAAACTGGGCAGACACAGGTGTGTGTAAATGTAAACTCCGTCCATTCCTTAATCCGCAGCTCTATAAGGAAAAAAGGTGTTCCTTGTGCTAAGAGTTTAAAGAGAAAAGGGTGATGGGCCACACAAACGTAAAATAGAAATAAAATCTCTGAAACTATAATCACAACTTTAAAACATGTTGCAGATGAAGTAACACTTTCCCCTCTCCTTCCAAACTAACCTTGATGTTCTGGCTGCCAAAAACATAAATTCGAAAATCACCATTTCCAGAATATAAATAAGACAGCTTACCAGAGGATTCTGGGGCAAGCATGGGTTGGCTATAGAGCCTTCCTCTCAGGCAAGCCTGAAGATCGCAGTGGGCACTGAGTGGAGAGCCCTGACTGTCAGGAAGTGCAGAGACAGCCACAGCTCGCGGCCGGTTCCTTTCAAATAAATACATCAAGGAAGAAAGGATCCGCATCGACAGCCTATGTATAGATCTGTTCTGCTCATTTAAGTCTGTACATTTATTTTAAACTTTAGGCAAGTTTGTTCTACATCTCTATCCATTCACAAAATTAACACTGAAAATACAAATGATTCCATTTGCAGATGAAGACACTCGCCCATGAGAAGCAGCCACAGCACGGCTGTGGAGAAGTAGGCGTCCCACCGTCTTCAACAGACCTCCCCACCTGGTGAGACTCCAGTTTGGTTTTCAGAAAATGAACACCATGCACCTGATTAGCGTTTTGACGTCAATGCTTTAATAAACATATGGCTTGGTATGATGACATGCACCGGCAACCTCAGCACCTGGGAGACTGAGGCAGGATTACGCGTCCCAGGCCAGCCTGGGCTAACAAAAAAAACCAAAACAAAACAAAACAAAACAAAAAACCAAACAAGCAAGCAAACAGAATTACTAAGTCAAGATGCTTAGACAAGTTTCTAGTATTTTTAGTTTTATGGAGTTATTTTTGTTACTGTGATAGGCTTTAACTAGATTTAATTTCTCTCGTGTTTTCCTTTAATTTACAGCAGATATTCCTTCTAGGTCAACTGAACTGTTAAATGATAGAAACACAGACTTTTAAAATGAAGGCATATAGATTCTTCTAATTACTAACAGTTACATTTACATCATTGCGAAATTTGACGTCACCAAGACGCTCGGCTCACATGAGCCTTTACTAGACAGAGACAGACAGGCAGGCAGGCAGGTACTCGAATGCGCGCACACGCACACACACACACACACACACACACACACAGAGCTCATCGAGTCATAGCAGGCCACTCCCACGATCCTGAAGATGCTGCCACGTGGCCACGCTCACACCAGCACCCTGAACATACAGGATGCTCAGGGCTCAATTCAGAAGAGTCGAAAAGTGTCCCGCCGTGTTCTCCACCCCCTCGCCAGGGCTGCCCCTCTCTTTAGCCATCCACAGCCACACAGAGCAATGTAGTTTAAGTCAGTATTTATCCAAACTTGTTAAAATCATAGCAATCTAAATCTAATTAATCCTAACTTGGGAAGGATTGAAACTTTTGTAATCAATAGCTCAGAGTTGATTGTATAATTTTAAACTTAGGTTTAGGAAGCACGTGACCTTCAAAAAAATAATATGAATAAACAACAAAACCAAAATTTTCATATTTACTATAACTTATCTTACTATACAATGAATGACAACTTTCTTGTGTAGAGGAATACCATCTAACTGGATTAATTGATACAAGAAATCCAGAAGAGTATTTTTATATATAAAATTTATATATATAATAAAGAAAATTAACAGGTTTTTTTTTTTACTTTGCTTCATTGTCTGAAAAATGAGACTGGTCTCAATTTTTATAGTTATTTCCATCAAACTTAAAATTAGGGAGTGTCTGTAAGCTGTGTGTCCAGAGAATTTTTTAGAATTTGTGTGTGAGCAAAGGTAAGTGGCTAATGCTGGCTTCAGGAGAAGTGGGGAGCCAACTTAATAACAACAACAGCTGAATGTGGAGTCCGAGCGACAGAAGTGGAGGGTGGTCGGGTGAAGCACGCGTTCAAACTGCATCTTTAAAATATAAACGGCAGGGCTGTCAGACTTTACAATTTTCCATAGGAGATCAATAAGTCAGTCATCGCGCACTTAGATGCAATCAGTGTTTATGAGGTTGGGCTGCATTTAGACAGGCCAGGCAGGTGTCACCGCTTAGATGAGCAACCCAGACTGGTACAGGACACAGGACACAGGACAAGGTGATCTGCTATATGCTGTGTGCAAACAAGACAGACTTGATTCTACTCTGAGACTCTGCTCGTCTAGATCCAGAGTAGCTGAGCACAGAGCTAAGAGACGCACATTTACGGACAACCACGGTGCCCTTACTTCCTGCAGAGCAATGTGGCAGGCACAGTGAGCCATGCCCAACGACCATGAGCTGCGCACTTACATGTTACAGAAACTTAAGAGTCTAAAAGATATTAGGAAAATTGCTATCTCCAGTCTCTCTCCATGATTTACAGCTTCCATTATGTGAACCACACAGGTGTCCTCTGTGTCTTAATTAAGGATTTCTCTCCAGGCATGAGATATCACTCTTTTTATTTTTGTAACTTTAATGCTGTAACATTTACTGAAGTAAAGAATCAATTACAGTCTCAGGCTTTGCAGAACGCTTTCTGTTAAGAGAAGAAAAAAAACGCAAGGTGAGTGATTTTCCCTAAGAGACTGTTCTGTCAACAGTTTCTGTGGCTAGGGTCCATGAATGGATCAACGCTGCCCATGCCTGATCGTGGCAGTTTGACTGCTACCCATTTTTTCAGAGGAGGTCACCAAGAGCAAGCGTAAGAACATGCCACCACAGCACAGTATTCCAGAGTGGGGAGGAGCTGAAAGCAGTCAGGGTCACACAAGGTACGGTCAGGTGGCAGCTAAACTTATCAGGGATGCCCTCTGGTCATCTCTTCTGAGGATGCTAATGGTACAGGCAGCCTCAGAGAAGCAGGAAAAGAAGTCACATTTCCCAGGTGCAGATGCAGAGCCTACAGGAGTATCCCATCGGCCTTTGTTGCTGTCCAGCACAATCAGCTGCATGCCTCTCATGAAGCACTGCATGTTTCCCTATTTCTTAGGAAAACTACATACGGGTTTGTTTTTTCCAGGGCTTGATTCTGTTACAGAGTTGAGTCTGCATTGTATGTTGGCCCACAAGAATTTTCTTTACCTTAAGTTAAATTAGAGGCAGTGGCGCATTAGAAAAAGTATATCAAAGCAGCTTGCTAAATTATTTGTTTTTAAGATCTATACAGTTTAAAAAATGTAGCTGAGTAATCTGGATCTTCTTTTAAAAGCCAACAGTCCAGCAATAACGGGGCCTCTGTTCCCACACTAACAAGGGACAGAACCACTCTTGCAGCTTGCTCCACTGCCCTCCTCTGCCTGCCTCTCTGTGAGGCCGGCCAACTGTCTCATTCTGATTCGCCCCATTTGAATTGCATCTTCTTAAGAACAGGGGAGCTTAGAGAGAAAAGCATCTCACAGCAGAACAGGGGGCTGCCGAGATTTGTTACTCTTCCAGAGACCTGAGCTCACATCTCAACACCCACATGGTGGCTCTCGACCAACCATTCCAGGGGATCCGACACCTGGTGCACATATAAACATGCAGATAAAATAATATTTATATATTTTTAAAGATTCCATGTGTAGATTCTGTTGGCATATAAAAAATTTTAAATCCTCTACATGTTATAAAGTGCAAAAATCTTGTGTATTTTCTTTTCTTTCTTTCTTTTTTTTTTCTTTCAGTTTTTCGAGACAGTGTTCCTCTGTGTAGCCCTGGCTGTCCTGGAACTCACTTTGTAGACCAGGCTGGCCTCGAACTCAGAAGTCCTCCTGCCTCTGCCTCCCAAGTGCTGGGATTAAAGGCGTGCGCCATCACTGCCCGGCCAATCTTGTGTATTTTAACATGCAGCTGATTCCTTCAAACCCTAGTTTAATGACTCCAATTTTTTTAGTATTACATTTAAAGACCTGTAACACCAATTAACCACCATGCATGTAAAACAAAAGTTTTGTAATTAGTTCAAATTACTCAATGTAGGAACATCAGCCCCAAGCCAGGTCTCCCACTGAGCCATGTGACGAAGCACACACTACACAACTAGGGTCACACACACTTCACTGAGATCTCGGAAATCAGTGTCCTTGGGGCAATGTCTAACACCAGAAACACTGACCAGCCAAACACAGTCTTTTGAGAGTCAAACTAGGCACATTAATTAGCAGCTAAGTAGGAGAACCAGTGTACTAATTAGGACCTCGAACAAGGGAGTAGGTGGTGGGTAACACTAGGAAAGAACACAGCCAGCAGAAGCTAGTTCTGTTCCTCTCATGGCAGAAGTCCGAAAGACTGCCGATCTTTTTCTGTTTGGTTAGAGACAGGGTCTTACTATGCAGGCCTGGCTGTCTTGAAATGTGCTATCCAGATGAGGCTGGCCTGGAACTCAGATCTTCAGGCCTCTGTCTCCCAAGTCCTGAGTTAAAAGTGTTTGCCACCACACTGTCCCAGAGTACAATTCTTTATCTCTATTTTGCCTGTCAATTTGTAACTGCATAAAAGGACGTAACTGCAAACAAACTATGTGCCATTCTAACTGAAGTTTGGCTGCCTTTGAGTGTATCTGAATCTACCATCTCAACATTGTCACTTCAGGACTCTGCCGTGCTCACCTTCGCCCCGTCTTTGGCCTGGCTTTCCCCTTGGAGGTCCGTGGCCTTTCCAACTTCATCAGAGACTGACGCAAACTCTCTTCTGTATAGGCAAGGTACACGTGGGAAAGGTCTACTTCAAACGGCTACAAGAAACACACATAAAGCAAGTTAAACCAGATTTGGGGAAGATTTAAACATGTTGGACACTAGACAGAAGAACTTCTAAAGACAAAATCAAATAATCTTAAAGGTGTCTTCTATTCCAGTATGTAAACTGTACTCAAGGCTCAGGAATTAAAAGTGAGGTGGGGGAAAGGGTGCACCAGAGTGACAGCAGCCGTGCTTGTGGAAGGGAAGGCACCTTTGCCTAGTGCTGGAGAGCAGCCTGTCCTAGCAGCCCCACCCCAGAGCCTCTACTCACAAACAGTACGCCGTGCAGTGCCCCACCCTATGAAGACAGAGGCAGTGTTTAAGTCTCTTACGTCTCTCTCCTTCTTGTCAGGGACTGGAGTTTGTTTCCTCATGTTATTTCCTGTGTAGGCCACACATTTCTCAAAGAAGGAAAAGAGACACATCTGAATTAACACTGTGACCTGGGAAGGTGCTGTAGGACGCCCTGACGGCTCGCTAGTAAACAAGACGCTTGTCCTGGAGCACCAAGGAGCCCCAGGCCTAAGCCAGTCCCACAAAAGCTCTCCACACTGCTGTGAATCAGAAAATTATCCGGTGCACTGGGCTCCCACCTGCTCCGTCCTGCACCCGCTTCCTCCCACAGCAGCCAGCACACTCTCCATGACGGAATGTCACCAAGACTGAAGGAATACTCACTAGCTGCCATTCTCCTATGTCTTCATTCCAGTGGACATAGTTTTCAATCATTTCCTTCAAAAAGAGTACAAGCCTACTTTTAGTTAACAGTTAAGGTACTGAAAAATATTGATAGACCTGTGGGTACACAAATGACATGGCCATGTGTGACACCTTCCTATACCTATGACTGCATCTGTTCATAAAAATCCCTTTACTTCCCCATGCCTTGAACTAAGTAAGTTCCTTTAAAGGCCTTGCATTTTATCACTACTGCATAATGTACATGATGAGGTAGGGACATGTCATGGTGCTTATGTGGGAAGTCAGAGAACAACTCTGTGGAGTCAGTGCTCTCTTTTTATACCTTTATGTGAGTTCCGGGCATCAAACAGAGGTCACCAAGTTTATATAATGAGCCTTTACTTGCTGACCCATCTCACTGGCCCATTAGACCTACACTTTCAATGTTAAGTGAAAAAGTTGTTTCTAAACATTTTGTACTGCATTTTTGGTTTTGTTTTGAGACAGAGGGTGTAATAGGCTAGGCTGTCCTAGAACTCATTCTAGAGACCAGGCTGTCCTAGAACTCACTCTGAAGACCTGGCTGGCCTGGAACTCACTCTGAAGACCTGGCTGGCCTGGAACTCACTCTGAAGACCTGGCTGGCCTAGAACTCACTCTGAAGACCTGGCTGGCCTGGAACTCAAGAGATCCACCTGCACCTGCCTCCGAGTGCTGGCATTAAGTGTGCACTATTGCCAACCAGCCTGCATCAGGCATTTAAAAATATAGACTCCTTGGGCTGGAGATTGGCTTTAATAACCTTGCAATTGCTCTTGCAGAGGACCTAGGTTCAGTTCCCAGCACCTACATGGTGGCTCACAACTCTAATTCCAGGGGCATCTGACACCTCATCTCTGTGGGCACTAGTCACTAGTCACGTATACAGTACACATATATACATATAGGCAAAACATCCATATACACAAAATAAAAATAAATTTAAGTACAGACACTTCTTAGGAATACATGTACATGCTATTCAACTACATAAAAACAAAAAGCTAAAGTTGGGATCCCAGGAATCAGAAGGACAGACAGGCTGGGCTGAAAGAGGCAAAGAAACAGAAAGGTTGGGAAACCATCTGGCTAGAAACGGCTACAGTCTAGAATTCAGCTCTGATTTTGGGTAATGAGTTAACGGAACTAGGGCATCCTGAAGTGTCCTAGAAACCCAGGATTGATTCTGGGTACTTGGAGTCAAAGGGGAAAGTTTCAGACAAATTTCTCATAGCCACACTGAGATTCACAATACTTAAAAAAACCCACACATAAAAGTGTATTAAGATATACTAGAAGGTGGGCTAGAGAGATGGCTCCAGAGGTTAAGAGTACCCACAGCTCTTACAGACAACGGGGCTCAGTTCCCAACACACACATACAGCAGCTCATAACCTCCTGTGACTCCAGTTATAGGGGACCAAAAACTTTCTTAGATTCTATGCACAAACCCACATTCTCACGTGAACATGAAATAAAATTTTTGCTAAAAAAAAGATTAGATTTTAAAGTTATGTTGATGATAACAATTGCTACGTGTTTGAAATGATTTTTGATGATGTCTGGTTGTACAAGGAAGTAATAAATTTCGTGTTATTCAGCTGCATATATACAGATGACTAGAATGAGCAATTTCATGTTCTGTCTATTTACACAGAGAAAGAGAAAGAGAAAGGAGCAAGGCGATGGGCAGAGCACATCCATCAAGGGGAGGCACCAGCGCATTCTTACTTTTCTTTATTTGAAAGTTATTTATTCATTGGATTTTGTGTATTTGGTTGTGTCTGTGAACTACATGCCTGCCTGATGTCTGTGGAAGACAGAGGAGGGTGTTGGATTTCCTGGGACTGAAATTATAGATGGTTGGTTATGTGGGTGCTGGGAATTGAACCTGCGTTCTCTGGAAGAGTTCTCTACTTTCCAACAAAGCGTGCTAATGAACTGGTAGGTCTATCACCTCCTTAAGTACACATTATATGGACTGAGGTTCTTCCAGTGGGCTGACACACTCTTAGATGCTTAGACACTCAAAAAGATAATTACATTCTAAAGAAAATTAACATCTTTTATGCTGGCTAGTTTTATCAACTTGACACACACGAGTTATCTGAAAGAGAGGAATCTCAGTTGAGAAAATGCCTCCATAAGATCCATCTGTGGGCTGGGCAGTGGTGGCGAACACCTTTAATCCCAGCACTTGGGAGGCAGAGGCAGGTGGATTTCTGAGTTCAAGGCCAGTCTGGGCTACAGAGTGAGTTCCAGGACAGCCAGGGCTACACAGAGAAACCCTGTCAAAAATGAATGAATAAATAAATAAATACCATCTGTGGGGCATTTTCTTAATTAGTGATTGATGGGTCAGGGTTCAGCCCATGTGGGCAGTGCCCTACCTGGACAGGTGATCCTGGGTTCTGTAAGACAGCAGGCTGCGCAAGGCATGAGGAGCAAGCTATTAAGCAGCACTCCTCCATAGCCTCTGCATCAGCTCCTGTGTCCAGATTCCTGCCCTGCTTTGAGTTCCTGTCCTAACTCCCTTCAATGATAAACAGTAATATGGAAGTGTAAGTCAAATCAACACTTTCCTCCCCAAGTTGCTTTGGTCATGGTGTTCGATCACAGCAATAGTTCAAGCAAATTTTACGGAGGACAGTTGGAATGTAAACATTTAACATTTTAGTTACAACAGTTTATTCTTTAGCCTTCACCAATGACCTAATGTCTGGACCAGAGTCTCCCGTCACCTGGTAATCCTGAGGTATGAAGTTATCAATGATGAGCATCTGAAGCCGAAGCTCACGGCTGAGCTGCCGGATGTTCTCCAGGAGGCCTTCGATTTCCCTCTGATGCTCTTGCTGAAGATCAGCCATCTATCAGAGAACCCATGACAGTGCAAATTAAACAAGGCATGAAGCACAATGCACCTAGCCCAGGACGCTAGTCTATGAGGCCTAGAACAACTGGCCCGGTTCAGACAGACTAATGCCATTGCTGGCTATTTCAGATCACTTACAGCTGGAGGAGGGGGATGCAGGGGTGCTTAGTAGGTAAAACTTAAATACAGAGAAACAAGTGTTTTTAGTGCTTTAAAACTGTAAGTATACTAAGCCAGGGCGCGGTGGCACATGTCTTTAGTCCCAGCAGAGGCAGATGGATCTCTGAGTTCAAGACCAGCTTAGTCTACAGAGTGAATTCCAGAATGGCCAAGGCCAAACAGAAAAACCCTGTTTCAAAAAACAACAAAAACCTGGGGCTGGAGGGATGGCTCTGTGGCACTGACTGCTCTTCCAGAGGTCCTGAGTTCAATTCCCAGCAACCACATGGTGGCTCGCAACCATCTGCAATGGGACCTGACACCCTCTTCTGGTGTGTCTGAAGACAGCGACAGTGTACTCATATAAGTAAAATAAATAAATGAAAATTTTAAAAAAAGCAACGAAAACCAAACAAAACTGCAGGCACACACTAAGACTCTAACTGCATTATGGGCAATTTTTAAGACATCAACCTCTGACTTTGCGGCCATCAGCATGGTCCAGACTTTCTTTAACTTCTTGGTCTTTCCTTGAGCCTCCTCTTGCAGACTGGTATATTTTTCCTCGATGTCCAAGCGTTCTTGCTATGATAAAAACAGGTTAACTTCAGAATAATTTCCTTAAGTCACAAACTCAATGTAACAAACGATCTAGACATTTGGCAACTCTTGTCTTTGAAATGATCCATGATCTGCTTCCCACCCCTCTTCTGGCCTTTAGAAGAAAGCATTTAACTTTGGTGTCTTGGAAAAGGTGAGCATACTACACACAGCACACTCAGCATGGCAGCACCTCTTTTTCCTCCAGTTCTTTCCGAAGTTGCTCTGCTCTTATCCTCCGCTCCTCCAGCTCCATATTGGACTCCTCGAGAAGCTTCTCCTGCTCCTCAGCTTTGGCCAGCAAGTCCACACCACCGACAATTACCTTCTTCTCCAAAGCAGACAGTTTTTCCAGCAAAGACTGATGCTCTTGTCTATAATTAGAAGAACATCCTAAAGCCCTGTCATCTGCTGTTCTAATCTCACTGCCCCAATTTAAGTGGACTGAAGGTGCTGCTTACAGAAATTCAGTCATGTGATATCTCTCCAAACCACACCACTACATGGCATTAACTCATCACCTAAGGTAGAATTCGCATTGGCCAATATTTTCTCCTGCACGGAGAATAAATGATCAGTAAGATCCAAGTCTTAGAAATATATCATACTCAGTGGACCCACCATCCACCCCAAAACAGCTATGCTGGAGACGAAAATCAAGCTTTTAGTTGTTTTTTAATTGGTTGGTTTTCCTGTGAAAAACACTAGAGCCCGAAGTCGTGAGCCCACTGCCCCCTCCCCGCCCCCAGCACACTCACTGGGCTTTCAGAAGGTCCTTCTCCCGTCTCTCTAGTTCAGCTCTAGCCTTGTTTCTTTCTTCTTCTTCCATGTCAAGTTTGGTTTCCAGTGCTTTTCTCTCCTCATCAATTTTCGCTTGCATTTCCACCATCTTATCTGGGGAAACTTTCTTTTTACCTATTTGAGTCATGTAATTGCAGCAGTCACTAAGAGCAGTCAGAGCTTCAGACATAAGCATCAGCTTAGCATAGCCATGCCTATGCTCAGTCATCAACAGAGAATGTTAAACTTCCGCTTCTACATAGTAGTTCCTAGAATTTTTTAATTCATTAATAAATTCAAACTGTTGCCCAACTGTGTAGTGATATGTAAAGGAAAAAATGAAGAGGAACAAAATAGATGAGCAGAAAATAGGGAAAGAAAATTAACAGGAAAGCCAAATAAAAAGCAAAGCCTGTGGGCCCCCAAATAGCACACAGAAGCTAAAAGGAAAATGATTCTTCAATCACTGTCACACTCGATCTGTAAGTTTCTTATTTATTGTCACACTGGTAAGCTGCCCTGATACATCATAAAGGAGCCACCAGAGTAACTTACTATGTCAAACTAGATCCTCAAAGTCCCTAACTCAGATCAAACATGACAAGTATGAAGTCAGCAGAAGCACTGCGAGCTAATAAGGCTGAAAAGCAGCTTCCAACTGACAGCACCGTACTAACGTGTGCAGATAAATGCAACCTGCTCACATGACAGCACCGTACTACCGTGTGCAGACATATGCAGCCTGTTCACACTACTGTGTGCAGACATATATGCAGCCTGCTCACACTACCGTGTGCAGACATATATGCAGCCTGCTCACACTAACATGTGCAGACATATATGCAGCCTGCTCACACTACCGTGTGCAGACATATATGCAGCCTGCTCACACTAACGTGTGCAGACATATATGCAGCCTGCTCACACTAACGTGTGCAGACATATATGCAGCCTGCTCACACTACCATGTGCAGACACATATGCAGCCTGCTCACACTACCATGTGCAGACATATATGCAGCCTGCTCACACTACCATGTGCAGACATATGCAGCCTGCTCACACTAACGTGTGCAGACATATGCAGTCTGCTCACACTAACGTGTGCAGACATATGCAGCCTGTTCACACTACCATGTGCAGACATATGCAGCCTGCTCACACTACCATGTGCAGACATATATGCAGCCTGCTCACACTACCATGTGCAGACATATATGCAGCCTGCTCACACTACCATGTGCAGACATATGCAGTCTGCTCACACTAACGTGTGCAGACATATGCAGCCTGCTCACATGAAGCTCACCAGTGAACCTCAAAATCACGAAGCTATGTGAGATAGATAACCAGGAGCAAACAAGCGCTGCCTTCATGGTTCTGAAACTGAGCCGACGGCAGTTCATCTGTGGCTGACACGAGTTCTTAGAAATGTGTCCCTCAGAACAACAAGCATTTCACAGAACTGTCAGGCCTGAGGCTCCTGAAAGCTGTCATTCTCAACTTCCTTCCCAAGGGACAAGGACAGAGGATTATAAACTAACACCTCTACCCCAAATCCAGCCCCTCCTGCTAAGAGAAGGAACTGAAAAGCAATCACGCGGGGACCACAGATCCAAGTGGACTCTTGCAGGAGCTGTGAAAGGCAGGGTCAACTCTTAAGACAAAACCACACTAGGAATTCAAGAGTTTAACAGCATCCTTCCTTCTTCAGAACCAACGTCTAAAGCAAAATCTCAGCACAAAACCAAAGAGGAGCTAAGAGCTGTGATCCAGGCGGCTGGTGTGGTGTGATTCACTGCACTCCGTGCCAGAGGTGGCCTGGGTCATCTACCTTGAACCTTCAGAATTATGCTGTACAGAACAGTTTTCACAAACAGTTTAATTCCTATTCCCAATGAACTCTGTGAAAAGACTTTCTATCAGCAATAACTTATTAAAAATTTGAGAAGAAAAGTCTAAGCTCAGGTTTACAGGAAGTACATACATATTAAAACATGTCACTTCCACCTCAGGGTTACAAACATTTAGAGAAAAATGGTAAATACGTTAAAACAAAAATAGCGTGTGTAGAAGGCATGGGTACTGACAGTAGAGATGAGTTGTGCAGAGCGATATGTGAATGTAACTTTGGACTCATAGTGTTTTGTTTTGCTAACAGTTATAAACAGCTCCAAAAACCCATCAGGAGGCAGTAATACAAAAAAGGGTTGCAGAGAAAAATGTATAAATGCTTTCTGTTGCTTAGGTGATCGCCTTACATAGGGATCCCTTCAAACCCAATGCTTTAGATGCAAGTGTCTCACCAAGCTCAAGAGGGTTTCATGAAGACACTATACACACAGCTAGGTTCAGTTCAAAGGTCCACACCTTCAGTCCCATGTGGCTCTAGCCAGAATCACTGAGACAAGTCACATTATTTTTTTCAAATAACACTTTAAGCTAAATGTGACTGTGTAAAAATTTGGTGACCAAGAATAACTTTTACACAGATCTTTAAGGAATGAATTTTTATCCTGTGCTCCCCTAGACACAGGCCTTAACCTCCAGTGCTGTGTTCCACTGGGGGATGCTGCGAGGAGCTTCTGTGGCCTCGGTGAGCACTCTGACCCCTCCAACAGCATAAGAGCCTACATGTACTTCTGAAGAGATTTGTAAAGGAGATGCGGGCATAGCTCCGTGCTTGGCCACCATGTGCAAAGCTCTGGGCTCATTCCCGGGACCATACACACAGTTTCACAAACCACATCAATAAAGAAACAAAACAAAACAAAACAGCAACCACAAGAGCTCCAGAGGGTTTGAAAAAACCCAACCTCAGAAACTTTTTCTAGCTCTCACTGATAAAATTTAGCACAAAAAGTTTAAGCAAATAAATCTAAAAAGGCACGTTGATAGTATAAAAAGTATTTAGCTAAGTTAAAGAGAAGTAGTGAGCCTTCCAGTGCCTGGTCTGCCAGGTGCCACCGAAGTGAAGGTGACCTGGTGGGGTGGCAGGGGTGGAGCTACAGTAAGCGACAACTGGACTAATGTCATATGTGTCGCAAGCACCCATGGTGTAGGCAACAAGAACTGACTCTTGACCTTCAAAAAAGGGGGAAACTGCCTGAATGTCATGTCAGGTACAAGTGCATTCCAAAAACTGACTTAAATCGATCTTTAAGGATTCAGGGGGAAGATTTTTAAAATAGCTAAAATGGATTGTTTTAAAAAGACAGATACTTACCTTGTAAAAATTATTAAAATAAAATAAAAAAAAAGTCAAGTACTTAAACAAAGGTCTTGAGAGAAAGAGTAAGTGCCCAGGTGAAGTGCCAGCCAATCACACCAACCTGCTTGGTCTTGCAAAGAAGCGGTAAGCGAGTCGCAGACAGGAAGCATGTGCACAGAGATGAGGAGGGAAGAAAGGAAAACATTATTTCCTTTGTTGAAAATGTGTAACGGCATTCATTTAGCATGAGCACAGACATGAATCAAATAATCAAAACTGAAATAGAGCCAACAGAAAAAGAAAGCACATTCCATAAGACCCAGGGATGCTAGACTCTGTTCACCCCTGGTTCCCATACAATATCAGGTGCCCACAGTGCCCCCTGCAGGCAATACAGCTCAGGGCATGTGCTTATGCTGATGCGTTACAGACATGGAATTGGGAACCTGCTAAGACCTGGAAAATAGCTAGAAGGGCAAATGAAGTCAATTTTTAAAATCAGTAAATTAAAAGTTCTCATTGTCCGTTTCCAAAATTTCCCAATTCAATGTTGTTGGTTTTTTCTATATAAAAACCCATTACAGGTGTCCCCCATTTAAAGAAAATCTACCAGGCAATGAAATAGATAAACTAATTTAAAGTAGTTTATACTGATCATGTGACTAGCGAAAGGGTTAATGAATTTCAAAACCAGTCAGTTCATAATATTTTGTTTTCCAACTTGATTTGTAAGCTGCTCTAATACGTAAAATGAAGAGCACCTGTAGAGTGGCAAACTCACATTCAGCCTATGGCTAGACTGTTCTGGGTGATTAAATAATGACTAGAGAAGTAAATGACAACTGATGACTCAAGCAAGGGACATTGAACGGCCATTTGTATTTTTTAATGGGAGGGGACATACACACAAGTTACACACAGCACCCACATGCTGGGACAATCATCTCTCCACTCCCCAACACACTCATGTTACAACAACAGAAAGTAAATGTTAAGTATGCAAACAGCAACTAAAGCTTCTTGAATTGGAAAACAAAGGTCTTGAATTGAATAAGGTACAACTCATTTCACAACCTACTTTCATATAAGTACTCTCTAAGAATGCTAAGTTTTAGAACAGAAAATTCGAGAACAATGCTTCCTGCTCAGATACTTTTCTCTCGCTTCACAGTTTATATACAGAACTGTGCTTCTACATGTGTCTGGACAATGCCGTGTGCCTTATGCGGTACCCGGTGAGGTCAGCTGTTCTGGTAACTTTCTTCAACAGTGTCACAGACACAGTGTCTTGAGATTCTGAGATACTCCCTAGTAAAGCTAAAAGCAATGGTTTCTGCCATTAGTCTGGAGAGGGGAAGGATACAGACAACGCTTTAAGAGACACCAAGCTGCGAGCGAGCGAGCTGGGGGAGCAAGCATCGCTTCCATTTTCTTCTGAAAGTAGAAATAGGCAAAATTAAATAATGCTTTTCAACTTAAATAGTTTACAAAAAATCTAAGTCTGAAGTAAGTCTAGACAGAGTTTATGAGCTCTGTGTGACTTAGTTTTCTAATCACATCTCACAGTCTTAAAATCGACCTGGTAAGTAGTGAGGGGAAGCATCCAGTTGGGATGAAACACTACTCAGTCTTCTCTATCTGTCTCAGGCTTCTCACGTCTCTGTTTGGAGCGCGTACGGCTTGTTACAATGGGTGCTGCTGCACCAACAAATTTTAATTTGTGCTTGTAGAGATTCAAGATTTGTTCTTCATGTCTCTTACACTGACCAGAATTTAAAGTGTATAATGAGGCATAAAAAAGAACCGTGAGCATAACCCTTTCACACAGCTTACTCGCTCTCTTTACGTCATCTCAGCGGCCAAAGCATGATTCTCTCTTGCACTGTCTCAAACATAGGCTCTGGCCTATGTTTCACAGTTAACTGAAGCCATGGCAGGGTGGGGGTCACATGCTTGTTCTACCGGGAGCCCAACATGGACCAGTAATGACAGGGAGTGGGGCAGCATCTCCCAAATGAAGCCCATGAGTGATGGAGAAGCCAGAGCTCTGTTAGAGAAGGTGAGGGCCGCCACTCACGAGGCAAGAACTCATCCAGGGGCTTCTCTATGACAGAACATGTGGAGTCTGAGCTACTGCTGCTGCTACTGCCTGGAAGACAAAGAAACGAGCCCACGGCAACCAGAGAGAGGAACAAGATTGAGCAAGTACACAGAGCAAACCTGAGTTCTGCAGGAGGAACTCAGAGGACACTAAAGCTTTCTCTGCATTCAAGCATGACCCACTCCAGCTGGAAACTAGGTAGTCCCACCACTGAACTCTCGCCACAAAGCCATGCATTTCTTTAAAGATCTGCAGCAGTGGCACACCCCACTACTCATCTAAAGCATAATTATTCAGAGGGTTGAAATGACAAAAATGTCACTCAGTGACAGGCAAGTCTATTTAAGCTGCTAAGAAAAAGAAACAGCTTTAAACTGTAAAGTCACTCACTTCACATTATAAAAATAAGCTGTTCTCCATCACAGACAACACCGTCTCCACCTCCCCACCTCCCCTCAAGACATGAAGCTATCAGACTTTACTTACTTACGTTTAAGGCTTCAGTACAATTGACAAGGCTCACCGAGAACTGTGACGCTTCTCGGCACATGTCGCTTTAAAACACCTTAACATATTAAACAGCAGCTCTTTTTTTCTACATAAAATTTACTTTTAGTAAGTCTACTATCTGCTTTCAGGTCAGAAAACAAACTAGCTATAAAGTCCTGGACAGCTGACAGTTTTTGCAAAAGGACCATCAGCCAGGCCACATGCTTTAGTGCGAAAGAGCCAGAGACCACAAGTAGACAAACGAGCATGGCTGCTTTGAGACACTTTATTTACAAAAGCAGGTTCTGCGTGGCTTTGCCCAGCACGCTGTAGTCTGCCAACCTCCGCCCTACCATGGTGCTTTCTGTGCTGACTGTAAAGAATCCTCAGCTTGACTTGAGTCCCCGTCAGGCACCAAGGGGTCTGTTTTCAACAAGACCAGTTAACTACCTACAAATGTGCAGCAGCCTGCAGTAGCTGAGGAGAGGTCTGAGTTTGAAATGAGGCAGGGACATCCTTTGCTATATGCCGCCTGCAGCCTGGGCACCACAGGTCTAAAGGGTGAGAATGACACACAGCTCACAAAGAAAGGAATTCAACGAAAACTTGTAATCTTCATTCAAATTTAGCTCCGGCACATGGTTTTTAACAACTAACATCACTTGGGGAAAAAAAAGCCCATTGTCCTAATCTTAAAAGCAGATAGGTAACTAACAAAGATGTAAAACTGCCCGATGGTATGTCTACCACCACAGTTTTACGACTTTAAATTTTACACGTGATGATATGACATCCTAGGTCAGCAAGATAAACAACAGTTTACAAGGTTAACCGCATGTAGCATGCACTCCCTGCTGGATCCACTACCTTAATTAAAAACAACAAACAAAAAGTGGGTGCTGTACCATCAGGGAGCAGCTCTAGCCAGTTCCGATCGGCTAGAGCATGAGTGGAACTTACCCCTTCTCTTCTTCCTTTTTTCTCCATCTTCTCCAAGTTCACCCTCCTCGTTGTCATCCTCCTCTGACCCACTGATGTCAGAACCTGACACTTCTTCCCCTTGGACAGAAATTTAACATTGACTTTTAGTCTGTTACCAAGTCATTATTGGCTATTTAGAAAGTGCCTATATCTGTTCTCTTCATAAAATTTTTGTTGCATCAAATACAAACTGAAAACCCACTGAAATGTTCTGGACAGTATCTGATGTGTAAACTCAGAGACTGGGAAGGGCAGGTGGAGACTGTGGATCCCTGGAGTTTGCTCACAAGCTGGCCTAGCCGACTTGGTGAATTCCTGGCCAGTGAGAGGTCCTGTCTTCCCCTGGTCCCACCAAGAGGAACAAGCCCTGCACTGTCCTCTGGTCTCTAAGCCTGTGCACATGCACAGGTCACATGCAAGCACACACACTATGTACACAGAAACTTTATTTTACTTTTTTAGAAGAAAAATCTTGAGACGGGATCTCAGTATGTGGCTGACAGGCCTGGGACTCACAGCATTCTGCCTGCATCTGTCTGCTGAGCACTGGGACTAAAGGTGTGCGTACCTTCATGCCTAACTAAAAATTTTATTTTTACGGTCCTGAAAGAGAAGTTAAAATCTGATCCACTGTAAGTACAGCTTTAAACACACACAAGGATCATGTACTAGCATTTGCTTTTTAAAACTCTGACCAGGAAAGCTGGAGAGATGGCTCAGTGGTTAAGAGCACTAACTGTTCTTCCAAAGGTCCTGAGTTCAATTCCCAGCAACCACATGGTGGCTTACAACCATCTACAATGGGATCTGATGTCCTCTTCTGGTGTGTCTGAAGACAGCTACAGTATACTCATATAAAATAAATAAACTTAAAAAAATAATACTTTAAAAAATTTTAAGAAATAAAATTGTGATCATTTTGGGGAGCATTTTCTCCTGTTTTCTGCTTAAGATTTCTACCTTTCTTTTGAATTTTATGTCTGTGGGTTCTGAATCAGCATTTTCTGGGCTCAGTAACAAGATGCTGGTGTGAATAATGCCATACATGGGCAGATGGAAACTCTCCGTACTATATGAACGTCCACGAGCCTCAAATAATTAAATAAATTTATAAAATTATTATTTTCATGATTTTTGCCTACATTTTATTGTTTATAATCATTCTATTAACTAGATCATAAAAAGAAGAGCACAGGGTCAGAAGGACACAATAAAGTTCCAGACAATATGACTGCCGACGTGACCTCCTGTGGGTACATACACGCCCAGCACCTTCTGCACAAGTGCTTGACCGTCTGTGCATCCAGTGTACACAGTCACACCATTCACACGAACTAAGAGGTGCATCAACTCGCACCCAAATAGAGGAACAGATACACAAAACAGTGTTGAAGAAGGATGGAATCCTAGTAATCTAAGCTAGAAAGAAATCCTAGCAAGGCACAGCACAGAAGAGCCCTGAAGCCCTTACACTGTGAATAGCCCAACTCAGAAGCACAAATAATGCACAATTTTGTTCCTTATGTGTGGTGCCTAACAGAGTCAAATGTCAACTTTTATCATGTACATTTTATCTGTAAAGATGTGAAAAATAAATGAATCATCAAAATAAAGGCATGTGCTCAGCACTAACTGGGGAGTGAAGTATCTCAGAAACAAACAGGCTATAAATGCCACCTAGTGGCCACTTACAGATGGCCACTACCATTACCTGCTTTTTCTCAGCATCTGGTTTTTCCTTCCCCAGACACATTCAGGTTGGCCCCTCTGGGTTTCCCCAACACTCTAAAGGCTGGGTCTACAGGCCCTTCGCCTGCCGCACAGGGTGCTAATACTGTCAGAGCTCTCGTGGATGGTGTGAGAGTGCCCAGAAGCGACCAGGAAGCTCCTCACCACCGTCACTTGGGTGGAAAATATCCTAGAAAATATTTTCTCAACAGACACAAATTCCTCAGAGTATTACTTTTACATATTAATGTTAGGGGCCAACAAACGGCTCAGCAGGTAGGGTATTTGCCATGCAGGCCTGACAGAATGTGAGGCCTGGAATCAGAGTGCCAGGAGAGCCAGCTCCCACAGGCGTCCTCTGACCCAAACGCACTCACTCACTCACGTGTGTCCAACACACAGACGCACACACAGATACTTTAAATATCCGTGTTAGAGGCTACTGCCCGACAGGAAGCAAACGCTGCGGTCCCAGCATGCCTCAGCTGACAGTAATCTTTGGGAGACATTACCTTCCTCAAGTTTTTTCTTCAGCTCTTCTATTTCTTTCTGAAACTGGCGAAGCAGAGCATCCTTTGGGTCTTCATTAATTCTAGCTTTGTTTTTAATGTTCTTGGCGCGGTTGGCATACCGCAAGGTACTGATGGTTTCATCATAATTATAATCTGCTGGCCCAATATTTGCACACTGTTGAATTAGAAATGTAAATCATTCTACACAACACCATCGAAGCACACATGCAATTTGGTCTTCTTTAAATTGGTATCAATCATATAGGTATGGAAATGATACAAGCGTGGGCAATTATACAGTGCATTACACAAAGAAGAGGGACTGATCTGTAAAGTGCTACTCTCGGCAATTACGGGCATTAATTAGAATCTAAATTCTGCCTTCTGTGAACTAACCGCCGTGACTGCCATCTTACCATCATGGTTTTTGAGTTCCCTCCTAAGGAATCCTGCAGGAGACGGGTCAGTTTAGAGTTCCGATACGGCACATGAGTGCTTTTGCCATCCACCAAGGCAGAAATGACGTTGCCCAGGGTGGACAATGAAAGGTTGATTTTGGTAGCTTCCTTCAGACGCTGTCCTGTGGCTCCAGTTTTTGCTTGTCTTTCTGACCCCTACCAATAAACAGACAAAAAATGGGCTAATTTTTTTGAATCAAGATTGTGCTTTTTCTAGTCTGTTTTTTTTTTAAAGTAATTTAAAATATCTCATCTGACATCTGAAATTCACTTCAAAATAAAGAGGGAAGAAGTGAGTAAGAATAGAAAAAGAGCCTGGCCAGGAGTTGATAGATGCTGATGGTGGGTGACATAACACTTTCAGATATCCCATAATAATAAGCACTCTGAAATTTCATGTAACCAAACCTCCGAGTTAATTTTTATTAACAGGCAAATGGACCCCAGAGAAGAACTAGGCAGATCTGGTACTTACAGCAAGGTCCACCAGGTGGAGCTTCCCCATCCTGACGTGCATGTTCCCGTCCACGCCTTTCTCGCTGCACTCGATTGTGATTGTAAAGATGGCGTGGGACCGGGAGCTGTGCTCGTTCATATTAGTCGCTCCGACAGAACCTTTAACAAAGAAAAGACACCTTAAAAATGTAACACAATGCCTTTATGTTTACTCTGTTTGTTTAGACAGGGTGTGCTGTAGCCCAGCACATCCTTAAACTTTGGTCTCCTATCTCTACCATGCCTATTTTATGCAGTGCTGGGGGTTGAACAAGGGCTTTGTGTGTGCTAAGTAGGCATTGTACCAACCGAGCTATCCTCAGCCCAGAGAGTAGCTTAACTAATTAAATACCCAGAACATCTAAAATATTTCCTCACAGTCAAAGTCACTGACTATGTCTAACTAACTATTAACCACAGGTTGTGTTTGGCCATTATATACTTCTTTTATAATTCACACTATAACCAAAGAATCTACAATGTACTCACATTATAACATAATCACAGCATAAAGTTCTGTACTTCACTCCAAAATACTACTATCTAAAGACTGTCATTAGCTATGAAACTGAACATAGTGGTATCTACTTAGGAGGCTAAGGCAGGAGGGCATGTCAACTCAGGTGACCCAGGCCACCTCAGCAACATAGCAAGACCTTCTCTCTTGGATAAAAGAAAAGATTACAACACACACATAAAAAAAAAACCCATGTGTTAACAACAACAACAACAAAACCTGTTGATGACTCAACCCTCCTTAGAGAATTATGTTTGGGACTCCAAACTACAGAGTGATTTGCACACACGTCAGGTGCTGCAGGGAGAATCAGCGCAACACTGTTTGAAACAGTGAGTACCAGAAAGACCTGGTACAGGCTGTCCATCTACTGTGGGAGAGTTAAGTTACTAAACTGCTACTGAAAACATGAGGTGGATCCATGACCATTAACATCAGAAGACGCCAACACCACGGGAACTTTTCACAACACTAAGATCTGGGCGGGATGGCACATGCCTTGAATCCCAGCACTCAGGAGGCAGAAGCAGGTGCATTTCTGTGAACCTGCTTCATCTACATCTCAAGTTCCAGGCCAGCCAGGGTTATGTGCGAGACTGTGTCTCAACAAAACAAAACAAAACAACCAAAACCAACAACTAATAATAATAAAAGACTAAAACTTCAACGTCTATGGGGCAAAAGCCAACTTATCTGCTTCTTGACCAGCACTGAGACAGGCACCCCATCACCATAACACAACACACTCACGGTTTTTGTGGCCTAGAGTCATGATTCTATCCATGTCGTCAGCATTGTTGACTACATATGCTGATAAATCTTTGATATACACTCCCACGTCAGGCCTTTCTTTAACCTAAAATACAAAAGTCATGCCTAAGACTTTAGTTTATAACAGTAAGTGTTCCAGTTACTCAGAGTTTTCAGTGTTACACATGGGAAGGTACTAGGCAGGGTATAGTTATGAGCTATGCCTGCACTCACGGAAGTGATAAGGCAGAAGAACATACAAGGGAATCCTGCACACAAAATTATTTGTGATAGGGCCATGAAGAAAATACAGGACAGTCTAAGAAAGTAGTTCACGGTTCTCTCTGTCCACCATGTGGTCTCAGGGCTCACACTCAGGTGCTCTGGCTCAGTGGCAAGCCCGTTACCTGCTGAGCACTTGGGAATGTATTGGGGACAAGCTAGTGAAAGGAACAGGGCATCATTCAAAGTTCTCACCCGACTCTGCAGTCATGCTTTGGTGACTTACACTCGAATGGATATGACATATGCACTGACATATGCAGTGGTTTTAAAAGCACCATTTGTAGAAAAAGAGCCTTAATTTGGCAGGCACTCTATTTTGATTTTTATTTTAATTCTAATTCCATCCTTACCTCCAACCTCTGTGTCTGATCTTTACCCAAAAGGTCTCGAACTTCTTCATTATATATCTCCAAGTATGACACTCGAACCAAAAACCTGTAAGGACAATGGTGGAACATTCAATGTATGAAATGTGGTTATAATTTCCAAGCCTCTAGGTCTTTCCAGTTGGAACCTTTCAATATTAGGAAATAGAAGCACTCTCACCTTGTGTCACCCTCTGCTTTGGCGATATGACCGAATATGTGAGCAAATGAGTTAGGGATCACCCCTCTGAGCCCCGGCACTGCACGAACACCTTCCATGGTGAAAGTCTTGCCTGTCCCAGTCTGTCCATATGCAAAAATGGTCCCTGAGAATGGTGCAGACCATCTGTTACTTCCAGAGTCTGATGAATCTTAAAATTAAGCCTTTTGATGTTGTTATGTAAATATTCCCTGAATTAAAACTTCTTTCTACACCTGGGCACAATGGCACACATCTATAATCCCAGCAGTAGAAACAAAGAGGTGGGAGGTCACTGCAAGTTTGAGGGTAGCCTGGGCTATATGGGACATTCCAGGGCAGCCTGGGCTACATAGTAAGACTCTATCTTTAAAAAAATAAACAAAAACATATTCTAGTATATGTTTGACCTTTAATATCAACATGTACAACAGGTGTTATGCCAAATAAGCAAAGTATTGTTAAAGTACCATGATTAACAAAACACTCCTAATAATCTTTATAAAGTATCTTAAACCCTAAATGCAAAATTCTTACATGTCTGGGCATGGTGAGAGGCAAATGAATTTCTGGGATTTTGAGGCCAGACTGGTCTACATAGTGAGTTACAGGACAACCAGGGCTACACAGTGAAATCCTGTCTCAGAAAAGAAAATAAAAGAAAAGAAGAGAAGAGAAGAGAAGAGAAAAGAAAAGAAAAGAAAAGAAAAGAAAAGAAAAGAAAAGAAAAGAAAATTCACATTGCAGGTAATTCTAAGAAGTTAAGTTGGAGGGAGTTATTAAATTGGAAGCAGTAAAAGGCTGCAGCACAGACGTCAGAGCAGAGCGTCTGTCTGAGTCCATCACACCTGGAACTCTTTAGCCATCCAACCTTACAGTAACTTCCCAGGGATAAAACAAGAGTGGGATGACGTGCTCCACTCACCAACAGTAAGAATAAAATGAAGCTATTGACATCAAGTAATCAATACACACCTGGTTTAGAATATTGGTAAAATGGTATTTTGTTCTTTTTAATCCTAAAATAATTCACTATTTTAAAAGAAACTGTCCAAAGTAACAGTTGTGAAATACTATTAACTAGAGAAGTGATCATTATTGTGGGCAACTGAGTTATGACTTATACTTATTTTTTTTAAAGATTTATTTATTATTATATGTAAGTACATTGTAGCTGTCTTTAGACACACCAGAAGAGGGTGTCAGATCTCATTACAGATGTTGTGAGCCACCATGTGGTTGGTGGGATTTGAACTCAGGGCCTCTGGGAAGAGCAGTCAGTGCTCTTTCCTGCTAAGCCATCTCACCAGCCCAATGACTTATACTTCTTAAACGTACCTACCCATTTAACAAGTATTCTCCACACATACCTAAGCATGACATGGGACCAGGTACCAAGGACAAAGTGACTAATAGGGTGGATACAAACTCTGGTTTTATGGTGGAGAAACAAATCTAGACAGAAGTACAGACATAAACCAGGCAAGGGGTGGCTGGGAAGGAAGAAGAGAGGTCAGAAATTCTTTCCACAGGAGGTGAGGTTACACTAAGATTCAAAAGGCGCAAGAACAAGAAGGTGGCGAGGAGAACGGAGGGAAACTCCTAGGAACTGGAGCAGCCAGGATGGGAGAAAGAGATGGAAACTGAGGATGGACCCGCAGAGAGCAGAGACTCACGGGACCCTGATCACACTAGCTCACGGAGAAGCCAGCGTGAGCATCCTGTCAGAACTGCAGCCTCCAGGTCACTGAGGCCCCAAGTGCCAGGACGCTGTGGAGACAGAGAGTGAGAGAGCTGCAGCAGTTGGCCAGGACTCTGCAGGGTGAACCTGAATGTGGATGTCAGGCTCTGAGAGATGACGGTATGGCCATGCCAGCACACCGACTTCAATGCATTTGGCTCTGACGGGGACAGCCGCACTGAGGACGTCTGCACACACAACACTGGGTTCCGTCAGAACTGTCTATACTTCGCTGTTGACTTTGCTGGAACCTAAAACTGCTCTATTATTATTTCTTGATGTAGGGTCTTGCTATATTTCCCAGGCCAATCTTGAATTCCTGGCTTAGGTGATCCTCCTACCTTGGCCTTCCAAGCAGCTGGTATAGGCATGCATCACTGAACCTAGCTAACACTATTTTAAAACAGGTAAAGATTAGTAACTACCCTTGAGAATTCTAAACATTACACCAAAATTACATTTTAGTAATGGAGAATGAATTGCACTGTTACATCATTCCTAAGTATTCTCTCTTCCAAACTGTCCTTACAGTTACCACAATTTCCAGAGTCAGTACAAGACAATGGAAAATAAGTACAAACTCCTGATAGTCAAACACCACTCTTCACAGTATTTATTTTTAAAAATTCATAATTCTGTTAACTCAAAATTACAGCAGGAACACTTCTGATTCCAACCAAGAAGGAATATCAAGGACTGTATTAGCTATCCTGGCTGGATTAAAGTAGAAAAAAAGCAAAAACAAAAACAAAAAAAAGCAACAGTCTTCAAAGCAATTAATTAAAAAAACAATCGAATTCAGGTGTGGTAGCATACACACCTAGTACTAGCAGACCGGAGGCAGAGGCAGGTGGATCTCTGATTTTTAAGGCCAGCTTGGTCTATGCAGTGAGTTCTAGGATAGCCAGGACTATACTATGTAAAGAGAAAAACAAAACAGAACAAAACAAAAAAAAAAAAAAACCCAAAATTCAGGCGTCCATGCTCCTGCCCTTAACGGACGCCCTGAGGAAACTCCCTTCTGGCCAAGGCCTGGGGTTTACAGGGGAGGCTTCTGCAGGCCCTTCAGTCTCACCTGAGGGCTGAAGCTGGGGTCCCATTCACTCCGGTTCCTCAGCCTACAGCAGCCAGGCTAATGCTTCTTGCATAAGGTCAAACAGAGCTCCACAAAGAACAAGAGAGGGACACACACAGAGAACAGAGGACTTCCTATGAGGCTAGAGTCTGGAGGAGGCAGTGTCCCGGGGAGAGGGCAGCACAGAGCGCATGGCACTGAGTTGTTGGAGTGAAGTTTGTATGCACTGTGTAAAGATTATCTTTGCATTATTCAAATGTAGATATCCAAAACCAGAAAGAATAATTTCACAATAGAAAAGTCACCAAGATAGCAAAAAGTCCTAACCATCTATGCTCCTTCTCACAGAGCTCTAAAATATAAGGAAAAAAACTAGGGAGTACAGCATGGTGGTCCACATGTTTAATAACCCCAGCACTGAGTTCAAGGCCAGCCAGAGGTGCATAGTGAAATGCTATCTAAAATAAGGGGTTGGGGGAGCTGGAGAGACGGCCCAGCAGTTAAGAGCACTGACTGCTCTTTCAGAGGTCCTGAGTTCAATTCCCAGCAACCACATGGTGGCTCACAACCATCTGTAATGAGATCTGATGCCCTCTTCTGGTGTGTCTGAAGACAGCAACTGTGTACTCAAATGAAAAAAAAAAGGCAAATTTAGAAAATGTATTCAGAGATTTCTCAGTAATTGACAGAAGAGCTGAACATACCAGCAAACCAACTGACTAAAAGAGGTTAACACCTCTGCCTCAACAGCAGAACACACAACCTTTTCAAATATGCACAAAGCATTTAATGATAAATTACATTCCAGGAAAGAAAACAAGTCTCCATAAACCTCATAAGACTCTAATCACATGAATAATGTTTACTAGTTAAAGTGAAAATCAGGCAAGAATCTAAAGAAGAACCTTTGGAAAAATCTCAAAACATCTGGACTAAATAACACATATAGGTAAGGTATCAAAGAAGCAGCAAGGGGCTGGGGCTGGATAGTTCAGCTGGTAGAGTGCTTGCCACATAGGCACAAGGGCCTGAGTTCAATCACAACATGAAAAGCCAGAGGTGTTGGCATGTGCTTGGGGTCCAGTGCTGGGCAGGAGTGGACAGAGGAGCCCAGGCTCAGGAGCCTGCTCAGCTCTCAGCCTCAGAAACCAAGGGAGATTCTCCTGAAGAACAGCACTCAAGGCTGACCTCCAGCCTCCAAATACACGTGCATAATACACATGCATGCACACCGGCACACACATGAAGGTACAAATACATAAATGTGCGCGCGAGCACACACACACACACACACACACACACACACACACACACAGTAAAACAGCACTCTGAAATGGGTGCAAGTGAAAACATGGTCTATATGTCGAAGTCTTTTAGACAACACTGAAGCAGTGAGCGGGTGGGAGCGGGGTACATCACTAAACTCCTCTCTCAGAAGGATGAAAAGTCTCCAAACACTGACCCCAGATCCCATCTTAAGAAAACAGGCTAGACATAGTAGTGATACATGCCTTTAATCCCAGCACTTGGAAGACAGACGAATCTCTGAGTTCTAGGCCAGGTTGGTCTACATAGCAAGTTCTAGGATAGCCTGGGCTACATTTCAAATAAACAGAAAATAGAAAGAGCAAATCCAAAGTCAGAAAAAAGCAACTAAAATCAGAACAAAAAAAACAGAACAGAAAATATGAGACAACACAGGAAAAGTGAAAAATACCCAAAGTATAAACCTCTAGTCAACCAGAGAAACAAAGACTCGGATCACTGTGAAGGGACGAGAAAGGTTATTGGAGACTTGAGAACAGAGAAACACTTCTTGATTAAAATGACAACTGTTACCTTTAATTCCAGCATGCAGAGTGAAGCAAGTGGATCTCTGTGAGTTTGAGGCCAGCCTGGTCTACAGAGCAAGTTCCAGGACAGCCAGGAAACAGACAAACAGAAACAAACAGACAAACAGAAACAAACAGACAAACAGAAAATAAAACAGAGAAAGAGCAAGAGAAATGACACAGAGAAACTGTCTGGAAAAACTAAAGAGAAAGAAAACCAACTAGCATTATCCTGACACTCAAACTAGAAAGACATTTCCAGAAAACTGTGTTTTATATCCCTCATGAACACAAAAATTTTAAATAAAAATTTGGCAAGTCAAACATAACAGTATTTGAAAAGAACTTGTTCATGATTAAGTGACAAAGCTGGCTTCACTTATAAAAACCTAGTGACAAACTTCAAAAGAACAAAACTGGGGTTGGAGAGATGGCTCAGTGGTTAAGAACACCTGACTGCTCTTCCGAAGGTCCTGAGTTCAAATCCCAGCAACCACGTGATGGCTCACAACCATCCATAATGAGATCTGACTCCCTCTTCTGGAGTGTCTGAAGACAGCTACAGTGTACTTACATATAATAAATAAATAAATCTTTTTTTAAGAAAAGAACAAAACTACATTTGAAAATATGTAACATTACATTCCTGCAAAAAACAAAAGACAGACAGACAGATAAGCAAAACAAATACGGGTGAGCAAGCTGAACTAGGGGAGAGGCACCTCCTCAGTCTAGCTGAGAACGTGTGTGGGAAACCTACAACTAACGCGAGGTTCACCAGTCAGATCAGGAGCAAGATAACAACGTCCACTCTCTCCAATTATGCTCTACATTTATTGAAT
The DNA here is from genome assembly GCA_036184795.1 of Tokudaia tokunoshimensis. Classification (NCBI taxonomy): domain Eukaryota; kingdom Metazoa; phylum Chordata; class Mammalia; order Rodentia; family Muridae; genus Tokudaia; species Tokudaia tokunoshimensis. The sequence goes on from BTHU01000010.1 coordinate 68,656,731, forward strand.
TTTCTGGCCAGGGTTTCAGGCAACAAAAGGAAATTAAAGGCAAAAGACTGCAAAGAAAAGTAAAACCTGCCCTTACTGCAAACAATATAATTATGCATGTAGAAAATCCTAGAGAATTTTTTAAAAGCAGAAAGGTCTAGATTTTGATCTCCACCCCCTAACCCAGGGGCAAACACTAAAATGTGACAAGAATTATTAAATTTAGCAAGGCTGCAGAATACAGACGAGGTCGATGCGAGACAGCACTTGTGTCTTTAGGATGATGCTACCAAAATGACGGTAACGGATGCTGGCAAGGGCAATGGAGAACTGGACAGCTCACACTGCTGGGAGGAATGTGAACGATGATGTCATTGTGAAATACACTTTGGCAGGTCTTCAAAAGGTCAAAGAAAGTAACCCCATGACTCAGCAACTCCACTCTTAGGTGTGTATTGTTCAGAGAAGTTAAAAGCTTGTACAAGAATATGCTAACCATTACTCCTAATAGTTAGCTAGAAAGTAACAACAGCCCAACTGTTCAACAGTTGAATGTACAAGGCAACACTATTTGGTGATGACATGCATGATTGAATACTGATACACTCTACAATAAGAATGAGCACAGGAAACACTGTGCTTAATGAAAGAAACCAGATAAAAGACTACTCAGAATGTGAGCCACTTTTATGAAATGCCAGAGCAGGAAACTCCAACAGAGCAGCGGTGTTGAGCGGACTGAAGTGGCTGAAACCTAGATTCAGATCCCATCTTGGGTTGCTGGAAACAGTCTAACACCAGGGGGTGATGACAATCTGCACCCTGTGATCCACTGGAAACATATCAATCCTATACGATAAATGAGGAGTGGATTTATGTCACTTAAATTTTAACTTAATAAAAATTACTTTAAAATCAAATGTATTTCTGTATATTAATAACAATACTTAATTCCAATATGAAATTATGCAAAAAAATCCATTTCACAACAAAATGCCAAGAAGCTGGCAAGAGAGATGGCTGAGTAGGTGAGATGCTGTGGCCAAGCCTGGCACCTGAGTTGGATTCCAGAGTCTCCACTGTGGAAGGCAAGAAAGACCCCCAAAGTTGTCTTCTGATTGCTACGAATGCCATGCACACATTCCTCACAAAAGGAAGTTTTTAAGTTCATAAGAATAATGTAAAAGGGGGGGGGGGAGATGGCTCAGTGGTTAAGAGTGCTGACTGCCCTTCTGAAGGTCCTGAGTTCAAATCCCAGAAACCACATGATGGCTCACAACCATCTGTAATGAGATCTGATGCCCTCTTCTGGGGTATCTGAAGACAGTTACAGTGTACTTACATATAATAAATAAATATATCTTAAAAAAAAAGAATAATGTAAAAACTATTGAAAGAAGTGAAAGAGTTTAAGTGAGCAAGACATAGTCATGTTAGTGAAACAGAGGAAGCAATACTGACAATAGAGGGTTTAAACACAATTGTGATCAATATCCCAAAAGGTATTTTATGGAAACGCTAAGGTAGTTATAAAATGTAGATGAAAATACAAAGGGCAAAACCATGGAAACAGACCTAACTTCAACAGCACTACAAAGCTGGTGTGTGTGTGTGTGTGTGTGTGTGTGTGTGTGTGTGTGTGTGTGTGTGTGTGAGAGAGATATCAAGCTATCAAGGCAGACTGGACATGGACCAGAACAAGCAGTCCAAAAGTAAGCAAGCACACACATTAGGTCAATTGATTTTGACACCCCCGCCCCACAAAAGCCATCCCTCCCTGCTGCCCCCCTTCCTCCCAGACAAGGTTCTTCTGTGTAGCCCTGGCTCTCCTAGAACTCCCTTTACAGACCAAGGTGGCCTCACACTCGGAGATCTGCCTGCCTCTGCTCCCAAGTGCTGAGATCAAAAGCACAATGCTGGAGCAACTGAAGACACACACACACACACACACACACACCATTTGACAATCCAGTTTCTAGGTAGCTATCCAACACAAACTTTACATCTTTACAAAGGCATATAGCAGCATCATTTATCTAATAAAGAATCTAGACTTCAATCAACTGGTACATACATACAACGGGATGCAAGTCAGAGGTGGAGGCTGGAGAACCTGTTCAAGAGTTCAAGGCTAGCCTCAACTACTAACAAGTTCAAGGTCAAGCCGGACTATATGAGACCCTGTTTCACTAAAGCAGAACAACTCAGCAGTTAAAACACACACACACACACACCACACAAATAAACTAGGTATGGTGGCACAAGCCTTTAATCCCAGCACTACGGAGGCAGAGGCAGGAAGATAGGAAGACCTCTTGAGGTCAGCCTGATTTACAAAAGACAGAGAGAAACCATCTTTAAAAAAAAACAAAACCAAACCAACCATACAACATAAAATAAAATAAAATAAAAATAAAATAGATAGGGGCTGGAGAGATGGCTCAGCAATTAAAAACCTTTCAGCTCTTCCAGAGGACCGAGATACAGTTCCTAGAATGAACTCCACATGGTGGCTCACAAATCCAAAGCCCTCCTGTGGCCTCTGAGGGCACTAGGCATGCACATGGCCCACATACTACATGCAAGCACTCACTCATACACATAAATAAGAATAAATAAATCTTTTTTTCCCCTCAAGTCACACAGTTACTGATGATATACAAAGACAGGTAAAACTGAAAACATTGCACAAGGAGAATGAGAATTGCTTTTTAAAAGGTAGCATTTTACGGGCTGGAGAGGTGACTCAGTAGTTAAGAGCACTGGCTGCTCTCCTGAGGCCCCAGGTTGGATTCTCAGCACCTACTTGGTGGCTCCAAACCCTGGAACTCCAGTCCCAGGACTGGCATTTAAATGAATTTTCAAATGGACAAAACTATTGTGACGTGATGGCAGGTCAATAGATGGAGGTGGGGGCTGTAAAAGGGGTGGAAAGGAACGCTGGAGGATGACATTGGCGTTCTAGAACAGGACTTGGCTGAGGCCTCACAACTGTCTGTTACCATAAATCACCAAGCTGAAGTTGCAATACATACACTACCTATTTTACCGGGCATTACTTATACAACAATAAAATTGTGTGCCTGTGCGTGTGTGAGTGTGTGTGTGTGTGTGTGTGTGTGTTTCAAAGCAAGCTGCACAGTCACTCACCATTGTAGCCTTCCAGAACAGAATCAATAATTGGTCTTGCAGTTAAGTTATATACATCAAGTTGTTTACTTTCTGGTCCAAAAACAGTATCGAAAGTAAATGTCTTTGGAGGTTCGTTGGAAGAATCGGTCTTATGGACGGTGATCGTTCCCCTCATTTCATCGACGCTGACGGCCTGTCTATAGCACATTGATTTCTCTCTCTCATTGAGAGGCCGGCACCTAACCACCACCTTCACGTTATCGCAGCTTTCCGGCTTCTCCGACTTATTGATCTGGTGGAGACAGTGTTTATAAAGAATGAAAAGAACATTCCTTTCGCCCTAAATACAGTTGGAAAAGTCTACTTTTCCACCTCAGCACCTGAATGTGCTAAGACTTCATAAGCCTCTGTTAAATGCAATTAAAGATCTCTATATATACACAGAAAGGGTTTACTGGGATACAAACAGAGATTGTTTCTTTTGAAGTACAAAAGAGGGGAGAGTAAACTCTAATTTACATCTGAAACAAATGCTTTAAACGCAGAAAATGAACTAGTATACATGACATCAGCTCAACAGTCCACAGCATCTGAAGTTCCTGCCTGCAAAAAACACAGTAGCCGTGGTTGACAAGCTTTATTTTATTAAAGATGTATAAGGTCAAGACGGGTGCTACAGTCCACACCTTTGATCCCAGAACTCCAGGAGGCAGAGGCCGGTGAATCTCTGCGAGTTTAATATAGTGAGACCCTCTCTCAAAACAAACCATCAAAGTCTGAGGTCCTTGGCTCCTTGAAACATCTAGTTTCATTTCCTAGAATGTATTTGTAAAATTTTTACCGTGCAATACCTCCATACATGACTTACCTCTTTACACAAGACAAGTTAAGGATAGAGAAGCCCAATAACATACATAAAAAAATGTCTTATGAACATTTATATAAAGTTTTGATTTTTAAAATTTTACATGACAAAGAAACTAAGTCCAATCCTATTGCTATCAGTATGCTTCTCTCCAGTTTGGCCTTCATCAGCCCTAGGCTAGGTAACTTCACCTGGGCCCTGCATTAGTCTCCTAACTACCTAAGTTCCTGAATCTAACTAAACGGCCCTTCTTCCGTCTGTCCTCTTACATGATGGTATAAACACAAATCAAATCACATTATTCTCCAATGCAAAAATTTCCCCAGATGACAAGCCAAAAATTGTTGAGGTGACACAGAGAAGCCTCCAGGCTTCGCCAAATACTCTTCCTCCTCTCAGCAGAGTTTTGTGGCCTTTTCTTCACTGTGGGCTTTCCTGGAGTCCTTCTGCCTAGAACACGCCTCATGCCCTTCTTCACTTAGATGACACCTATTTATCCTTCAGTTTTCAGCTCAGCAGCCACTTCCTATGGGAACACTTCTCTGATGACTAGGTCAAATGCTTTCTTTATTTGATAGACTCAGAGAGAGCACATCGGGCTTGTAAAGGATACAGTTTTACTCTGGTTTACTCCTTGACTGATGTCTGCCATTCTATCTTCATCTGAGATCCAAACGGGAGTCAAGGATCTGAATTCAGTGCATAAAATTCTTTTATTTGCCTCAAAGTATTTTTGTTTTGTTCTGATACTGGGTCTCATGAAGTACAGGACAGCATATAACTCATTATGAACTTGAGACAGGATTTCTGTGTGTAGCCTTGGCTCTCCTGGAACTTACTCCATAGACCAGGCTGTCCTTGAATTCACAGAGCTCCATCAGCCTCTGCCTCCCAAGTGCTGGGTTTAAAGATGCCACCACTGCCTGGCCAGCCTTAAACTCTAAATCCTCCTCCCTCAACCTTTCAAAATGTTGGTCAGCTGGCTCAAAGCATTTTTAAGTATTTTAATCAACTGCTAAAATTGAGAAATTCCACAAATAAAGCAATTTAAGTCTTTTGAAATCAAAAGTATGATCTGATATCGGTAAGCCAGCATTCCTTCTAGAAACATTTTCCAATTAACCAGATTCTATTTCTGTCATATGGCATTTACCCACTTCCTTTATTAAGGCTGTCTTTTCTCTGTTAATGTATATGGTTTTCAACTCTGCCTCAAAAGGCAATCTTCTCTTCTCCAAAGTCAAAACCTTTGTACATGAGGCTGGAGAGATGGGTCAGTGGTTAAGAACACTTACTACTCTTGCAAAAGACCTGGGCTGGGTTTCCAGCACCCACATGGCATCTTACCATTGCTTTTAACTCCAGTTCCAAATAGTCCCATGCCCTCTTCTTCCTTCCCCTGGCATGTGGTACACATACATACATGCAAACACTAATACATAAATAAAAATTCCATTAAAAATACCTGGCAAGTTTTGCTCAACCAACCTTACCACCCACATAGTTAACATATATACGGCTAGTGCCCAATATTTATTGAATGAATAACCTGAAAGCAATAAATATAAACAAACACTGAGTATTTTGTGCTAAATGTTAAGCCCTGTCCTTCAAGTGTCCTGTGCATTAATATATTTCGCCTTGATAAAAACCCCAAGAAGGAAAGTTTAATTGTATAGGAACTAAGGGCCCAGACAATGTAAATCATTGTCGGAGGCCCTATAACGAATATATAATCTACCATGGCTCAAGTCTTCTCCAATGGGACTTACAACCACCCCCTTATTATGGCACGATAACAATCCGTGAAATCCTAGGAGGTAACCAAATCGTCACCGCATACTCGCACAAAGACACTTACGGGTTACATTCTGCACCATAAGCTAAGGTGCCCGCTCGGAATGACAGCTTATACCCAGGGAAGTAGGGGGCCAGAGCACGGACTCTAGGGTCACGAGCATCCGCAAGACCATGGTGGCCACGCGCAGCCACCAAGACCCCGCTACCCGCGCGGTGCTTTTCTGTCTGGCAGCGCAGGCCTAGCGAGATGCAGCGCGGTTCCGGGGGACAGGGCGGGTCTCGGGCGGCCCCCCGATGCGCCCAGACCCGAGCCCGGCGGTCCACACGGCTCTTCTCCTCCAAGGCCTCGCGGCCCGGCCGCCCTGCCCCGCCCGCCCCGCTGCGCGCTTCTATGGCAACGGCCGCGCCCCCGAGCAGGGCCACCACGATGAGCCGAAGCCCCCGTGGCCGATTGGCCATTCTCACCGGCATGATGGCCGCGTCCGTTGCTCCGCCAACGTCCCCGCTCCGGATGCAGCCCAACAACACCGGGTTTGGGGGCGAGGCTGGCCACAGGCGACCGAAACACCTTAGCGCTCCAGAGACTGCGGCTCACACAGGGACAGAGCACAGTGCGCAGGCGCACTCTGAGCTCGCCCCGCCCAATCTCGGGTGTCCTCGGCTCTTGATGTACGCATGCGCAAGGGCTTTCTGCGTCCATCTCCATGGACGCCAGACTTGGGCAACGCCTGCGGGCGCTGCCATTCCTCTGCTCTGTAAAGCTGGTTCATGTTGAGGCCACCAGGACATCTGACCCGCGCAGATTGCCAGGAGCTTCTGGCGCTGGCAATGTCCCAAATATTAAAAACATCAGTGGACAATAGCGCACCAGATTCTGATGAATCCTTATTTTATGAGGAATACCAGAGATTGAGCTTTGTTTATCTCTATTATCTGCCTGCACCAACGGTTTGAGACTTTGAATAAAAAGTTGTGATACATGAACTTTGTCTGTTTGCGTGTATGCATCTGTGCATTCCTCAACCATTACATTGAATGCTCCATGAGACAGGAGAAGGCTTTTGTTTGGGGGGGATGTCAGGCCTCAGGCAAGCAGGACAATGATCATGTTCTTATTTAAAACTGAGCTCTTTGAAGGACATAGGCTTATTTCTGGTCTGAGGTATCTGAATAAAAGAAGAAGAAAAGGAAGGAAGGGAAGAGAGAGAGAAGACTGTTCTTAGGTATGGTGAAGAAGGTTTATTGTACATAAAAGGGAGAACATAGCTAGAGGCAGAGAGAGGTATCAGAGAGTCCAGAGTGAACAGGACCCTGAGTCAGGCATATGAGGAGAGTGTGGAGGAGAGAGAGGAGACCAACAGGCCAGTAAGGTAAAGGGAAGAAAAAAAAAAGTAAAAAGGACTATATAGTCAAAATGGCTGGATTATATAGGGAAGAGCCCCAGAAGGGCAGCCCAGCACCTGGGCTGGAGGGTTCAGGGGATGGAGTGTGCCAGCCAAACCCTGTAACAGGTAGGGACTGAGGGATGCTGGGAGAACATGGCAGCCAGTTTTGTTTTAATGTGTGAAATAGGCACCTCAGCCATTTGTTGGGAGTTTGAGACCTGACAGTGTCCATTCCAGGAACTAGCGCAAAGCAGACGCTCCGTCTAGATAGTCATTGGCTCAGCAGAACTGGTTTGGATTTCTCAGTTATGGGAGGGTTTGTCTGGGTTTTGGTTTGTCTTGGGGGGTTCTCACTGGATAGACCAGGCTGACCTGAACTCACAGAGAGCTTTTGACTCACCAGTGCTGGCATTAAAGGCATCTTCATCACACCCAGAAGTTATAGGAGAGTTTAAGTTGCAAATAATTATAGCGTGTTTTGTGTTAACATTCAAAATGTTCATCTTGGGACTGAAGAAATGGCTCAGCAGTTAAGAGTACATACTGCTCTTGCAGAGGGCTAGGGTCCCAGCACCCAGGTCAGGCATTCATAACTGCAGCTCTAAGGGAATCCCACGCCCTCTTCTGGTCTCTGTGGGAACTGTACTAACATGCATATACCCACTCACAAGGACACACATATACTTAATTTTAAAAAAGTCTTCTTTTAAAAGTTCCTCTTCAATACATCACCCAGTTGGTCTTGAATATTAGTAAAATGTTCTGTATTATTTCTCGAAGATGAAGAGTAGGAGAAGGTAAAATACCCATTTCTTATGATCATGTAGAGCACCACTGCACAGCTGTTGCTAATAAATGACAATCCCCTAGCCTTTCATTAAAGTTTCATATTTATGTAAGTGTATGCTCCAATACTCACATGCCAAGCACATATGTGTGGAGGTCAGAGAACACTTTTCAGGAGTTGGTCTCTTCCGTCCCTATGTGGATCTCACCGATGGATCCAAGGTAGTCAGGCTAAGTGGCAAGCACCTCTACCCACTGAGCAATCTTGCTGACCACAAAGGTTATTTTTTTTTAAGATGTCTTTATGCTACATGAATCCTGAAGTGGAAATTTCTAGTTTCTTTGGAAAGTTATATCAAACAATGTTTTGCTGGGGCACAAAGGTGAAAGAATGTCTTGTTAAAGCAAACATGTGAAAGACTGTTTTCCTGAAGCAGATACAGGTGAAAGGATGTTTTGATATAGCAAACACATGAAAGGACCCATGATGAAGGAGTGTAAATATGACCTCACAGACAGTGGAGGGGAGCACTGAGCATTGGTTTGCTTTGCTCCGCCTCACTGTTCTCTAACAACACGCATGTGTTGGTTCACCTTACATAGGGTTGATGAGCTCAGCTTGTGATAACTCTGACAAAGAACTGCTCGTGAGGTTCCTGTGGCAGCTTACTGCTTCCACAGCCTTGCCTCAGGCCAGTAGGCGAGCCCGGCGGCGGCTTCTTCAGGATTGAAATACTTTTGCTGATTTGTGCCTGGTATCTGCCGGCCAAGAGGGCTGGAATGTGACTGCTGGTTCCTGTGTGGTGTCTGCCTGCCTAGAGGACTGGTCTGCAGCTGCTGAGTCATATTTGGTGTTTGCTTCAGGACTGAAGGGCTGCCCAAGAAGATAAAGTTCGCCCTCAAAGAACTATAGTTGAACAGGTCCACTTCCCCCATATCCTAATAGCTTCTCTCTTCCACTACCTCTGCTGGGTGGTGGGCTAGAGGAGAGGTTGAACCCTTATTAAAAGTAGGTTGTGGGAGCTGGGGAAATGTCTCAGCGGTTAAGAGCACTGACTACTCTTCCAGAGGTCCTGAGTTCAAATGCCAGCAACCACATGGTGGCTCACAACCATCTATAATGAGATCAGATGCCCTCTTCTGGGGTGTCTGAAGACAGCTACAGTGTACTTACATATAATAATAAATAAATCTTTAAAAAAATGTAGGTTGCAAAAAAATTATGCCTACAGAATTCAAGTTCCTAGCTATGCCTGTTTTACCTCATATAATCCTGCATTCAAATGCATGTTATAGTACATCATACTATACTACACAGAGACATAAAGGACACCATAAGTCTCTTGAGGCTAGACACTTTAGATGTTTTTTCCTCTTATGTTACATCTCTGAAATAGTATTTAAATGTTTGCTGAAAGAATGAAATTAGTCCATTTTGAGTGTATTGCTTTACATTCAGATACCCTCTACTAATGTAAAGGTTTTAGTTGTGTAAAAATCAAATTATTAATTCTACACAAAAGTAAAAATAAAATAAAAATGGCCATCATACATCGTGTTGCATCGTACACACGGGGAGCTGAAGACCTCTCAGAATGACTGCGTTTGTTAGTTTTTTTCCTGTCCCACCAGCAGAAAGAGAGCTCCTCTGGAGTAAGCCCAGAGTCTCACCTGTCTCACCACAGCCTGGCACAGAACCTAGTCCAGAAGAAACAATGATCCACCCTCCTTCCACCCAACCTCTCCCCTGAGCATCAGGCCACTTGGATGTGTAACAGATATTTTAAGTTTATCGTGTCAAAGTTTAAACCCAGTTCCCCAGTCCTCTTACCTTCTTCCATACTATCCCTGTCACATATACACAGAAAGGCTCCATCTAGGCCTCCTCATCTCAACAAATCAAAGCAGAATTCTGACAACTGCTCTGCTCATACCCCACTCTCTTTCTTCCACCCTATGCCCAATCCTTCAACACAGCCCATTTAAGGATTTGCCTGAGAGTAAAACCAGAGTTTGATTCTTACCACCATCACCACCACTGTGGTACATCCTCCTGTACCTAGCTATCCTCAGAGTTGGTTTCCATAACAACATCCTTGCGGGGCAACAGCTGTGCCTTGGTTCAGTCCTTGCCTAGTGAGCCCGAATCCCTGAGTTCCATTCTAAGTACCACAGAAAGCTGGTATAAATGGGCAGGGGCAGGAGAATCGGAAACCCAAAGTCATCCTAAGCTACATGCTGTGTCTGAGACAACCTGAGATCCAGGAGACAAAGGAGGTCAGGTGTGGTAAACCCAGCACTCAGGAGAGGCAGAGACAGGTAGATATCTGTGAGTTCAAGCCTGGTGTGTATAGTGAGTCCCAGGTCAGAGCTGCACGGTAAGACTCATCTCAAACAAAAACCAAACCAAACCAAACCAAACAAACAAAATAATGAGGGGCAGGAGAGACACCTCAATGGGTGAGAACATTGACTGCTCTCCCAGAGTTCCTAGCTTCAATCCTCATTCCCACATGGTGACTCACACTGTCTGCAACTCCAGTTCCAAGGGATTCAATGCTCTCTTCTAAGCTTCCTCGGGCACCAGGCATGCACGTGACACACATGCAGACAAAAACACTTATACATATAAAATAATAATAATTTAAAAAAAAAACAAGGAGGAAGAGAAGCAGGAGAAAAAGTGGAGCAGGAGATGAAACAGAAATTTCTGATTTCCTTAGAGACTCAGCTGTGTTATGTGATGTTTTTCTGGAAACTGTCTTATGAGAGGATGTTTTGCTGAATCAGACACATGAGTGGACGGTTTGCTGAGAACAGATGCGTGGTATTTTCTGGAAGCTGCCTGGTGAAAGGGCATGTGATGTTTTACTGGAACAGAAACTTGAGAGGACACTGATGTTTGGAAAGGGTATAAATACAACCCAACAGACAGTGGACTGTGCTCTGGTATTGGGTTGCCTTGCCACTTCTTGCTGGTCTTCGTTGGTCTCTGCTGGTCTTGGCTGATGCTGGTTTTCACTGAAGATGCTGTGGCATTGGTTTGCCTTCTTCACTCATCATTACTTGTCGTGACTTCATAGACAGAAACGCACCATAGAGAATATCACTTCTTGTGATATTCTTTTTTGTTGTTGTCTTTTTGGTTTTTTTTTTTAAGATTTATTTATTTTATGTATACAAGTACACTGTAGCTGTTTTCAGACACCAGAAGAAGGCATCTGATCCCATTACAGATGGTTGTGAGCCACCATGTGGTTGCTGGGAATTGAACTCAGGAAGAGCAGTCAGTGCTCATAACCGCTGAGCCACCTCTCCAGCCCTTCTGGTGGCTTCTTGCTGCTTTTGCAAACTCAGGCCGATTGGCAGAGCCTTGCCACTTTCTTCTGGCTCGAACTGCGGTTGCTGATTCATGAATGGTGTTTAGAAATGGATCGAGCTACTGCTGCTGATTCATGTGAACTGAGCTGCTCATATCCTCACAACAAAGATTGGAACCATCCCCAAAAAACTATTTCTAAACAGGTCCACATCCCCCTTTGTCCTGTTTTCCTTTCCTTTCCACTGCCTCTGGTGGGTGGTGGACTGGAAGGGAGGTTAAAGCACTTAAGAACCCTTTATCAAAGTAGCTCAGCCTACAAGGGTCTTGAGAGACTCAGCAGGCACAAATTTGGGCCTGGGAGGACCCTGGATCCAGTCTCCCACACATGTGGAGAAAGGACCTATGGGAATAATGTTAAAACATGGAGTGGATCTTTTTCCTGCCCTAATCTAAACCCTCCTTTGATTTTCCACCTCTCAGAGTAAAAGCCACAGCCATCCCTCTGCCTCTCCGTTCTCCCTCCAGGAGGGAGTCAGCCCCAGTTGGCCTCGCCATTTCATTCAACATCCCAGATATGATGTCATCTTAGCAGGCAAGGCTTATGTGCTTGTAGATAGGAACTAACAAACACAGCTATAATGAGCTTTAGCTGGGCATGACGGCTCATACATGCAATCCCAGTATTCAGGAGATTGAAGCAAGAGGATCGTCTGTGAGTTCAAGAATGATCCTAGATTCCATAAGGAGAGCAGTGAGGGCTAGAGAGTAAGACCCTGTCTCAAGAAAGCCAACAGAATTTTCCTTGATATATTGTGCTGATTTTTTCCCCTTTTAATTATGAAAATAGGTTTTTTCGACATTTTTTCATGTGTATGAGTGTTTTTCCTGTGTGTATGTATGCACAGCATGTGCCTTTGGAGGTCAGAAGGCATCGAATACCCTGGAACTGATAGTTGTCAGCTGTCATGTGGGTGCTAGAAACCAAAGCCTTCTGGAAGAACAGCCAGTGCTCTTAACCACTAAGCCATCTCTCCAACCCTTTCTTTTAAAAATCATTTGATCTGGTAGACAAGATGAGTTAGCACGTAAAAACATAGCGCCAAGTCTGAGAGTCTGAGTTTGATTCCTGGGAACATACCGAGAAGGAGAGAACTGACTCCCAAAAGTTCCAGATGGCCCATGGCACATACGCACATTTCCAAATAAATGAGGAAATGTAATAGAAATGCATTTTAAAATATTACCTGGGGGCAGGGCTGGAGAGATGGCTCAGTGGTTAAGAGCACTGACTGCTCTCCCAGAGGTCCTGAGTTCAATTCCCAACAACCACATGGTGGCTCACAGCCATCTGTAATAGGATCTGATGCCCTCTTCTGGTGTGTCTGAAGACAGAGACAGTGTATTCACATACATACAATAAATAAATTTTTAAATATATATATCATCTGGGATCTGGGGAAGATTGTACAAGACTTTAATCCTGTCTCTGGGGAGGCAGAGGTAGGCATGTTTCTGTGCATTTGAGGCCAGCCTGGTCTACATGGTGAGTTCCAGGACAGCCAGAGATGTGTAAAAAGACCATGACTCAAAAAAATTCAAAAAGTCATTTGATCCACACATTAGCCTTTTGTAATAGTTGTTCTTATTTTACAAATAAAGAAAATGAGGAACGAGGCCATTAGTTATGTAACTCTTTCAAAGTCGTGTGCCCAGATGGTGAAGCCCAGATACAAACCCAGGCTCGCCAACAAGCTCTTCCCTGAGATGTCCACCTGACTCACCCCCTATGCTCCTTCAGAGTCTTTGTTTAGAAAACATCTCAGTGAGTCCTAACATCATCCTAATTGAAAGTTCCCCAGATCCAGCTCTCCGTATCTCTTCTCCCTACCTTATATATCCCTAAAGCTCATCTGGTGGTATACATATAGACTTTTAAAACTGCATTCACTTATTTATTTTGGTGGGAGCACTGCAGTGTACACGTGCAGGTTGGAGGATCCCCCCTCGGGGAAGTCAGTTCTCTTCTCCTACCACATTGAGCCTGGAGATCAAATTCAGGTCTCCAGGCAAGGCAGATTGGTCTTTACCTGCTGAGCAATCTTGCTGATCCTACATACTTTTTTATTAAGATGTAACTAATATCCCACACCATACAATTCATCAATTTAAGCTGCACAGTTTGTTGGGTTTCACTAACACGGGTGGATCTTCATGTCTGTAACCATAATCAGCTCATAATATTTCCTTCACCCTAAAAAGACATCCTGTGCTTATAGTATTAACAGAGGCCCAGGTTTAGTAGGCCCTCAGACCTTAACACAACTGACTCCATGATGGAAGTACTATTCAGGCTGTAACACTCAGAACATAGACACAGCATCCCCTGCCAAAAATGAAAATAAAACCCTATAGTTCTGGGAAAGTCTCTAAATGCACTAACCTCGCTTTTGGCCTCTGTTCTCGCTTCTGGCTGACTGTTCTTGTTAATTGAAGTGTGTCAACCCAGGACATGGGTTTTGTGTGTAAAAGCTTACCCTGAAGCCGGGCAGTGGTGGCGCACGCCTTTAATCCCAGCACTTGGGAGGCAGAAGTTTGAGTTCCAGGTCAGCCTGGTCTACAGAGTGAGTTCCAGGACAGCCAGGGCTACACAGAGAAACCCTGTCTCGGGAAAAAAAAAAAGAGGCCAGAAAGACAAACAGCGCATAGCTGCATGGTTTTCATGCAGTCGGAATCACTGCAGCCACTATCGATTTTAAGACGTTTTTACCACCCCTCCCATACCCTGAGAAGTTACTTCTCATTTCCCTCATATTCACACCCCAGTTCCAAGTAACCACAAATCTAGGCATGCAGATCTGCTTCTCCGGACTTTCTTAGAAATCGAATCATGCAACATAAGGTCTTCGAGAACTCTGCTGTTCTCAGGGCTGGGCCACGTTATTATGTTCTCTCTCTCTCTCTCTCTCTCTCTCTCTCTCGCTCTCTCTGGCACAGAAAGAGTCTAGTGTACTGGGTATCTGACATTTTGTTATCTGTTTCCCATTGATAGACATTTGGCTTGGTTTCACTGCGCGGTCAAGACTGGTGGCCCCTGCTCTGAACATTTACACACAGGCATTCTTGTGCTTGTCTGTCATGGTCCTGGGTCCTGGGTGGAGACCAAAGGGTGGACTTGCTCTGTGCCCTAGTGCCATGTTTAAGTGTTTTTTTTAAATTTATTTATTTTATGTATCTGAGTACACTGTAGCTGTCTTCAGACACACCAGAAGAGGGCATCGGATTCCATTACAGATGGTTGCTGGGAATTGAACTCAAGACCTCTGGAAGAGCAGTCAGTGCTCTTAACCGCTGAACCATCTCTCCCGCACCCCCCCTTTTTTTTCCTTACTGTTTAAGTTTTTAAGGAACTGCCCAGCTGTTCCACCAAGCTGTTGTAGTGTTTGACACTTCCATCAGCAGTGTGTGGATTCATTTCTACATATTCCCAACCAGTACTTCCAACTTGGCTTGTATGTGTACACACACACATCATGTATGTGTGGAGACCAGATGCTGGTACCGGGTGTCTTTCTCAATAGCTCTCCATCTTAATTTTTTGGGATATCATCTCTGAGCAAACCTGGATCTCACTGATTCAGTTAGGCTGGTCAGCAAACCTCAGGGGTCCTCCTGGCTTTCCCTCTCCAGCGCTGAGATTCCTGATGTGTGTCACTGTGCCTGACTTTTGCCAGGGTTGCTGGGTATCCAAAATTAGGCCCCGTTATTTTTGTATCAAGTTGTTTACCAACAGAGCCAAATCCCTAGTGTCTGTTAGCTGGCCAGTCACAGTTCTCCTAGTTAGTATGTGGACATTTGAGAGCATTCTTGGGAACAGCACCTGACAGGAGACCAGAAGGAAGTAAGAGCTGGTTTTGATTGACTGTGGTTAATTTTGCGTTTCCTCTGTCCGTCTGTCCGTCCGTCCATCCACCCGCCCACATACACATGTGCTTGTACATGGTATGTATTTATGTCTAATCTATACTCAAATAGGCTTGAAACATCCTTAGCTCTCTTCCTCCTTTTTCCTCTCTGCTCTGCCTCTGCCTACCTGGCTGTATCAGGCAATCTGCAGGTCACGGCTGCGTACCTACCCCAAGGTGTAACCCGTGTATACCCTCTGGCCTCAGCTGCTCAAAATAGGGTGTGGATCTGTGTAGACCCTGGTGAGCAGAGCAGCCAGTCTCGCATCTCCTGTCCACCTACCAGCCCATCCTGTGTGTAGCTTTTACAGATGGAAGTCCGAAATAGGTGTTTCTGCCTTAGAACAGGCCACCAAGGGCCGCTTAATTACATCCGGGTTTAAAATCTTAAAGCCCCTTTGGTCACCTTAGTCAGGAGGCCCCTGCCATTGCTGAACCAAAAGTATCTCAAATTTGGTGCTCTCCTCTTTGATTCTTTGCCCAACAAGTTGAGATGTGCCACACCTTGCAGGAAATCCTCTCCAGGTTCCTAAAGTTAAGAGCAGTTCCATTTTTCTTTCGGGGCCACTTAAATGTGTAAATGTGTGTGTGTGTTTGTGTGTGTGTGTGTGTGTGTGTGTGTGTGTGTGTGTGTGTGTGTGTTAAATTATGTGGATGGGTGTCTGAGTGTGAGTTTGTGCATATAAGTGTAGGTGCCTGTAAAGGCCAGAGGCATTGGATCCCCTAGGAGCTTAGAGTTATAGGCAACTGTGAGCCACCTCCTGTGAGCACCAGCAACTAAAATCTGGTCCTCTGCGCGAGCAATGTGCACTCTTTACCGCTGAAGCCTCTCTCCAGGAATTCCCTGCTGGCCACATTCAACCTGGCTATCTTCCTTTTCACTGCCTTTCTATAGTTTCAGTAAAGATAGGGAGGCCTCTATGGGATGGTGACAGTCACTAGGACAAGTGACTTCAAGTCCAGAAATTTGACTTGGTTGTGCCCATGAACTTGCTACTTAGTGACTCTGAGACCCTTCTCTGAGGGTAGCAGGAGACCTGAGAAGAGCAGAAGCTCCGGAGGGGCTGTGAGCTAGCGTGGCCATCTGAGTTTTACTGTGGCTTTCTGTCAGGAGATGGTTCCCCAGTCAGTTTCCCAGACCTTTACACTGTCCTCTGACCCCTTCCATTTTGAGGATAGGGACACTATTGCCATCTCTCCAGTGCCTTCCCAAGGCACTGTCCAAGGAAGTCTCCAAGGATGGAAAATATGGCTTGTGTGTCCAGTTCCAAACCTTCAATACAAATGTTTATTACAATATAATTTATGGGCTGGAGAGACGGTTCAGTGGTTAAGAACACATTCTGTTCTTGCAGAAGACCTGGGTTTCCTTCCCAGAGCACACATGGAAGCTCACAAAAAAATCTAACTCCAGTTGAAGGGGATCCATCGCCCTCCTCTGGCTTCCTGGGGCACCTGCACTTTCATGTGCACAATCCCCCACATAAACACACACACCTGCTCTCATGTGTACAACCCCCCCCACACACACACAAATTTAAAAAAAAAACTTTTTTGGGGGTGGTTGGTTTTTTTGTTTTGTTTTTCGAGACAGGGTTTCTCTGTGTAGCCCTGGCTGTCCTGGAACTCACTCTGTAGACCAGGCTGGCCTCAAACTCAGAAATTCGCCTGCCTCCTCCTCCCAAGTGCTGGGATTAAAGGTGTGCACCACCACTGCCTAGCTAAAAAATCTTTTTTAAAGATATACTTTGAGCCCTCTAAAATTTCTTTTTGCCAAACAAAACCTCAAGTGAATGACCTTTAAAATAAATACATTTGGAGGTTATAATAATATTTGTTTCTCTAAAAATGTAGGACTAAATCATTAATGCCCTTGGTATTTGGAAGTTTGCAAAGGCTTCTGGGAATAAAGCAGAGTTGTTTTGCTTTTGGTTTGGTTTTAGTTTTGATTTTCAGAGACAGAATCTTGTATAGCCAGGCTAGACTCAAATTCACTAGATAGTTAAAGTTGACCTTGAACTCCTGATCCTCCTGCCTCCCCCTGCCCAGTGTTGGGAATCACCACCGTACCTGACAGAGCAGTTTCCTCAGAGCTGAGCCATCCCAATAAAGGCTGAAGGAAGTAGGTGGGGCTCTGGATCGGTTGGTAAAGTCTTGCTGTGATGTGAGGACCTGAGGTGGAGTCCCCGGACCCACGTTTTAAAAGAAAACTGAGTGGATTGCTGGCCAGCTAGCCTCACTACTTGACAAGTTCCAGGCCAGGAAGAGATAAAAGACTCTTAAAAAAACAAAAGGTAATCAATGCCTAAAGAATGACATTTGAGGGTATCCTCTGGCTTCCACATGCATGTATACACACACATATACATACAGACACACACACACACATACACACATATACACACATGCACACTACACACACATACATACACATACACACATATACATATACATACATACACATACATATACACAATGCACACACACACAAGTGCACACACACACACACACACACACGTACACGTACACACACACCTAAGGGAAAATAAGGCTGAGGGAAGATATGAAGCTGCAGACCTGTGAAGGCCATGTGTAGTTTGTCAAATGCATGTCTAGGAAGCTGGAAGGCATCTTTATTCTTTCTCCAAGTAACCATGCTGGGATCGAGTAAGCAAAACCCACAGCTCCGAGGAAAACTTGGAGTGAGCTCTTGCAGCTGAACACACAAGACCCAGACCAACCTCTGAGGCACCTTTGAATTTGAGCTGGCAGGCAGTGGGATCTCAAGACCTTTTGCAAAGGGGGTCCATGTGATGTACATTATAGCATTACCACTTCTTAGTGACTTGCCAAACAGGAAAGATGTGGTTTGGCTTTTCTTCCAGAAGTCTTTTCAGTGGCAGGCCGCTGGAAGACAAATCTACTGTTTGTGGATGCCCTGGTCCCCATGTCTAAGAAAACAAAAGTTACTGTAACATGATATAAGGCTTTGGCCTCCTTTATTTATTTATTTATTTATTTATTTATTTTTACAGTCAATTCCACGTGTAAAAGACTTCGTAAAGCATTGTCTCTAGCTGTACCCCAAATGAGCAGCTGAGGATGGGGTTGGCTATTCTGGACAGACTCCATTAGGACCTCCATGTGGGAATGTCGCTGGGTTTCTTGATTATAATGAGCATGAGTTTAGAGTCTCCCTGAGACTCGTCTGTGCCTTTGGAACAGCTGTTTACAACACAGAACAGGCAAGGCACAGGCGTGCAACACGTCCTTGCACATGCACCACGTCGCGGTGATCCACAAAGGCTTACAACATATGGAAGAGTGGAAAAAAATGTTATCTTTATACCTCACACCATTCCACCAGATTCTCACATCTAAAGGACATAGAGATCACTTGACAAAGACATTTAAACGGCACTATGATGGTCAGTTTCTCTCTTAGGTACACACTGCAAAAATATTTAACTTTCCATTCTATGAATATTGTATATAAATATCTGTCTGCCTTTACTACACTTTACACACATTCACTTAGCTGTCTTTATTCACCTACACACAATCCTTACTGAGGCGTGAGACCGCACTGATCTGGCACTTTAAAAAAATATCAGGTATCGGTTCATGTTGGTTTTAGTTGGGGGGATGGGGAGCCGTCTTTCAGGATGTGCTTGTTAGTAAGGCAAAATTATGCCAATGAGGAAATGTCATGGCGTTTTGGTCTGTTATAAAGCATGAGGGTTAGATCACTAAGGGCAGTTTCATTATGGAAAACTGGTGCTGTTGACTAAGTTTCTGGTTTCTTCTCAGGTCATACGGTTACAGGTAACTTCCCCACTCTCTTTAATAGTAGAATATAGCATTTCTCAGAATCCAAACATGGCCATCTATACGCTTTAGCCTCAGAGTACCATGTCGCAAATCTGACTGTCTGGGAATGAAAAGGCTTGGGCCACACCGGATGCTCCCTGAAGGAAATTGGAAACTGTTTGCACTTTTGGTCATTGATATGTGAAAACTAGGGGGGAGGGGCCTCTGTCCTAACATTAAAAACCATGGTCTCCAGTTCCATGCCCTGGTGGTCCGGAGCTGGCCCCGTGTGGCAGAACTGTTGTCTCAGAGGAATCCTTCCCTCCACGTCGCGTCCCTGACCAGGCAGCTGCAGCACTGGATGGCAGGCCACCAGCTGCTGCAGTTCAAGGGTTCCACATTTGCTTTGGTCATCATCACCTTAGAGTTGGAGAGGCTCAGGCCCGACTGCTGTGCTCCTATATCTGATCTGCTAAAGAAAGCACAGGTAGACATCAACTCGGCCCTTCTAGCTGACACATTCTGTGCTGCAAGGGGTACCATGACCCTTCTTCTTCCTTTATGAGCTCCAGAAGATGCCTGGAGCATGGAGGCTATGGCAAGAGTCTGACTGCAGGCCATGCTTTCTGTACGTGGTCATGCTGTATTCCCCGGGGATGGCAGACCTTGAACTCATGGGGAAGAGTTTTTGGCAGTGGGGAACAAGAATACAGGCAGTCCATTGGCCAAGAGGATCAGGAATGGGCAGAGGACTAGGAAACTTAATGTTGAGGATTACAATGAATTATGTAATAATTAATGAAAGATTATAGACTTTCCTTCTACAGGAGTACGTGGTGACAGACACAGGGTGGGGGATGCCGTGTCAGCAGCCCTCAGGACAGATTAGGATGAAATGGTAGAGAAATGATAGTTACTGAGGTTGGAGATTGGAGGGGTTAATGGTATGAAGTAGGGTGGTTGTACTGTGCTCATAGTGTCTCTTGTTATTACGCTGGCTCTTGCCTGCCCATTCCTGTGTCTAAGATGACTCTGGTTCAAGGTCACCGCTCTTTGACACACATCAGCGCTGAGCAGTACAGCGGCTGAGTGGCACTTGTGAAGCCACACCTGGGAAGTTTGTGGTTACCTTCCGGCACCATCGACTTGGTTTCACCTGCCAGCCGGCCTCTCTGATACCATCTCAAGGCCCACAGGACCTGTGGGAGACCATGATGCTTGGATGCTGACACATTCTTTGGTTTATGAGTCTCATGATGAGACAGGGAGAAGGCTCTACAGCAGTGGTTCTCAACCTTCCAAATGCTGTGACCCTTTAATACAGTTCCTCATGGTGCAGTTGCTGCTATTCTGTCTAAACTCCATCCTCACAGTTACCTGGCAACAGCCAGGTAACCTGCTCTTCCCCAAGGTTATCTGGTAACAGCCAGGTAGGCCTGGCCCACTATAAAAGGGGGTGCTTGCCCCCCTCTTCTCTCTTACCCTCTTACTCCTGCTTCCCGCTTGCTTCTCTCTTGCCCTCTTGGGCTCTTCCCTTCTCCCTTCCCTCCTCCCTCTCTCCACGTGGTCATGGCCGGCCTCTACTTCTCTACTCTCTCCCTCTTTCTGCCTTTCTCTGCCTCTACTACTCTCTTAACTCTCCTCCCCAGGCCCTGAATAAACTCTAATCTAGACTATACTGTTGTGTGTCTGGTCCCCCATCCTTCACCACAAGCCCCATAGCACTTATTCTTATACCGAGTTATCTTTCTATGAACACATCAGTAGTGACTCCCCCCCAACCATAACATTTTTTGTTGCTACTTCATAACTGTAATTCTCCTACTGTTATGAATCTAATATAAATTAAATATCTGATATGCAGGATATCAAATATACAATCCCTGTGAAAGGGTCTGTTGACACCCCCTACACACTTACTCTCCCACCACACACACACCACACACACACCACACACACACACACACACACACACACACACACACACACACACACACAAGTTGAGAACCATTACTCTAGAAGAACCTCTGGGCAAGTTCTTCTGTCTTCAGAAGAAAGTTAGAAGGGATCAGGACCAGCAGAGGTAAGGTGGACTGAAGCTGTGACCTTTCCTCCCAGTCCCTGGAAGCCAGGAAGCCAGGGAGAAGGTTGTTACGGTTTTCCTCTCTCCTTCCTCAGCAAGGGCTGGTTCTGCCCCCTCATAGCTGGGAAAGAGCTACGGTGAACCCTCCTCAGCCTGAAGCACAGGGCTGATCTTCAGGCTTTTTGTTTTTTGGGTTTTTTTGTTTGTTTGTTTGTTTGAGACAGGCTCTCACTATGTCAGGGCTGGCTCAGAACTAGCAGAGATCCACCTGCCTCAGCATGCCCAGTGCTTGGATTAAAGGTGTGTGCCACCATGCCTGGCTCCCTTACCGGCCAATTCTTGCTATTCTACCTGCCAGGCCTGGCCAGGTTGTTCCAGATTCTTAGGCTTGTCCCAAACATAGGAGCAACTTCCGCCCAGCTACCCTGCTCCCTCTGAAGGATGGAGTCTCTCTGCACCTGAGGGTCCCGGTGCAGTGGTGGTTTACACCATCTTCTAAGGGCCAGATCAGAGAGTAGCACGGTCCCCTGTGGACTCTGAAGCCCCACAGTTCCTTCATCCAGAGGACTTCATGCTACAGATGCTCCTGTGACATGTGTGGAGGGGATATGAAGGCTGGGGTGGCTGAGTACACTGAGCCTAGCTTGCTGTGACTGTCACGCTGCCAAGAGACAGAGACTTGCAGGATGGCAGGGAGGAAGCCAGCTGCCCCTCTGAAGCTCTGCTATTGTTACTCTCAATGCTGTGGGGCACAGCTGTCCAAGATGGAAGCTGGGGCTGGATCCGTCTCCAAGTTAGAGACTTGAATGACTAGGCCAGAAATTTAGAGGTGGTCTGTGAAGCTTTGTCACTATGAATGGTTCTTTTATGAATGTGCTAAGCCTGGAGGTAGGGCCGGGGATTGGGTATAGTCTGTTGCCAGATGCTCACTGTGGTTGGGGAACCAGACAGGCCACATTGTGAAGCCAGGGTACCATTTTATATTTTCTTTGGTTTTGCTTATGGGAGCTCCCCTCCCCCATTTATTTGTGTGTGTATATATGTGGAGGTCAGAAGGCAATTTGTGGGAGTTAGTTCTCTCCTTCTACTACATGGGTCTCGGGGATCAAACCCAGGTTGGCAGTCTTAGCAGCAAGTTCCTTTACCTAATGAGCCATTTCACCAGACCTTATTTTCATTATTATTATTATTATTATTATTATTGATGTTTTATTTTTTTTTGAGCACAAGTATCATTGAAACCCAGGCTGACCTCAAACCTAAAATCCTCCTGCTTCAGCCTTTGGAGTACTGGTGTCAAGGGCTCATGGCATTACATCTGGCTGTTGGGAGTTTCTATAAAAATGCTTTGGATGCTTTTCAGTGCTGTTGGAAATCTGCTTTCCAGAAATGGAACCCTGTCCATCTCTCACTAGAGTCATATATACCTGAAACCCTTGGATCTTGTCAATACCCATCTACCAGGTTCTGGGGGATAAGAGCTGCCAGCTGCCAGAAACCTGGCATTCAGACATTTCCAGTAACCTAGAACAAGCAGGCAAGGTGGCCTTGCTGTCTGGCATATTGCTGTTTCATCCAGAGGACAACATATGGGAGTGGACCCCGTGTGGATGGGATTGCACCAGTGTGGGTATCTGTGGCATTGGGTGTCTGCTACATAGCATATCAGCTTGTGAGCCAGGTGACTCTAGCTGTAACCTGTCCCCAAGCTGATCTTATTCTCAAGCTGAGGGTAGTCCTGAGAGCCCCACACCAGAGTAAGGACACGGCCCATTGCTCTGTCTACAAATGAAATAACTCTTTGCTTTATTTTGTCTTTTCGAGACAGGCTTTCTCTAGGTAGTCCTGGCTGTCTTGGAATTAGCTCTGTAGATCAGGCTGGCCTCACACTCAAAGAGATGCCCCTGCCTCTGCCTACTGAGTGCTGGAATTAAAGGCACGTGCCACTACCACCTGGCAACCAATGAAAATGATTCTTCTTGGGCAGCTAACACTTCCAATGCTAACATTCCATTGTAAATTGTTAGAAGACCAAGACTGTATCAGGGGCTGGGGTCTGTTCTCCTTGCCTCTTAGTTTTTGATGACTAACTCATCTCACTCCAATGGGAATGCCCTATAGTTGGTTAATATAAACACAATCCACTTTCCTTCTGTCTCCACCTGGAAGGCCCAGAGGCGAGTGAAGGCCCAGGGCCACGGGAAATGGGGATGTGAGACAGCCCAGAGGTAGCATGATCTTTCCAACCACCAGTCCTGTCTCCCAGGCTTCCCACCTCCACAAAACCATCGCAGGCCCACCACGGCCCACACCATCACACCATATTTTAACAATAACCACATTTCCACTCTTCCCCCGGGATCCTACTGGGATGCCAAACTTTAGCTCAGGAATTAAGGAACAGAAAACTAATATTCAGACCCCAAGCTCTTCCCGTTGCTTCCTGTGTTGTCTTAGGTAAGCATGAAACCTCTCTGGAGCTCTCCCTATAAAATGGGGGCAGCAATAGTATCTAACCAGAGGATGGTGAGGCTTACAGATGTTAGAGCACGCCATTACAAGAGCTGAGGACACATTAGTGAGCTATCTCAAGCCAAGCTTCCTCAATAAAGCTGTAAACTCCTCAGGGGCAACGTACACCTTGTCCCAGTCTTGGGCCTTATAACTCAAGAGCCACAGAGTGTGGTTTCTTTCCGGTGATTTCTCCAGCTCACAAGCATTCACATGTCCCTGCAGCAGGATTCACTAGGAAATGGAATTCTTGCAGGTCTGCCTCCACAAAGGTCACAGCGGAAGTAGGCTGCATACTGCCACGGCTACAGGATTATTAATAGCCTCAAGAAACTCGAAGCAGAAAAGCTACTGCCCAAAAAAATGACACCATAAAAAAACTCAAAATAATGCAAAATTTAATGAAAACAAATGAGTACAAAGTGTATGGAAAGGAACAGAAACGAGTTCATGGATGGAGGAGTAGACGGATTGACAGCTGGAGTGGTTTTAGAAATGCATGGTAACGTAACAGACAAGCAAGCTGGCTGTCCTGGGCCTCTTACCCAGTATGAGCCCCAAACAAGGAGAGTCTACACAAACACACAGGAACATATGCGGGGTCAGTCTGCATGGTCACGGGGTGCCAGAATTCATGCCACCCAGCAAAAGGGAGAACACACATCCTGGTTGGCCTGGGATATATCTGCTTGATGGCTGTTGACTTGGTTTTCTTGTCTTAGTGCTGGGGAGAGAACTTGGTCTCCAATCATGCTAGACACATTCTCTAGCCATAAGTCACATGACCAGCATGTGTGTGTGTGTGTGTGTGTGTGTGTGTGTGTGTGTGTGTATTTAATTTTGACATGGGGTCTTGCTACATGGCTCACTATGACCTAGAACTTTTGATTCTCCTGCCTCAGCCTACTGAGTGCCTAAGGAGCTGACGGGATTATCAACAGCATCTTTTCTCTCTCAAAAGTACAGTTTTAGACCATAACTCATATGGTGATTCTACCACAAAACAAAATGACCAAAGGAAGACATAACGGTAAATGTCAATGGGATCCTACAGCAGTCCTCCTGAAGCCAACAGATGACAGGAAAAACAGGCATAAATCCCAGCTGCGCATGGGGCACATCCCTCAAGGGGCAAGCTTCATGTTTTTCTTGCACAGCAAAGATTAATTTAACCTCACTTAAATAAAGATAACAAAATCCCACACAGGGGAAGAGCTTGCCACAGCTGATGGGATCCATGGGGGCGGGGGGGGTCTTAAACCCTAGAAAATGCAAGTCGGGTTTCCCCAGGGATGCTGGCAAGCTTTAGGCCAAAGGTGGGCACGGTAAACAGCCTTCCAGTATGGCCATGTTTGGTGAGCAGCAGGGAGGGGGTGGTGGTAGAATTTGCTGGCTTCAGAGTTCTCTGCATGGACTATGAACCTGTGATCCTGTCTTTTATACAACCAGTGGACCCACTGGTTCATCCTGGTCTCTGGAATATATTGGCTAGGAGAGGTTGCTCTGAATGCAGGTCAGGCTTTGACCTAAGTGAATACATACACGATTTCCCTAAGAGGAGCCACTGGCCTGCAGTTCACCTCTGCCTCAGATACCAAAGTCCAGCATCAGTTCCGTCCGCCATGACCAGAGGCGGACTAGCTAGGATGCTCCAGAAGCTTCCAGGGCCCTGAACCTAATCTCATATTCTTAAAACTGTCTTCGTAAGTAGTTCAAGTGTCCAGCCTTGCAGCCAGAATCCACCCTGGTTATGGGTTTTTTTTTTTCCTCAGAGCATCAACAAATCTTACTCTCCTGCTGTGAGACACCTCTCACAGGTACAGTCGGCCTTTGGGGAGTTGTGCCTCAGAGAACTCACAACCACCTTCCCCCTACAGCTCATTCTGAAGGAACCACTATATCAGAAGAAGCCGGACTGACTGGTCCTGGGAGAAGTGAGGCATGCCTGGCAGTGGTGAGGAGGGAGATGGGGGTCAAAACCTGAATGCAATTCAGTGTGGCCCCCTCTGGTTCTCAGCAAGGGGCCCACCGGGAGATCAGCTCTTCAGAATGAAGTGTATCTTCTTGGGGTGGGGAGGGCACAGAGCCCAGGCTGGTGCTACACATTACTCTTCACCCCCACTTTCAACCCTGAGGCTCGCAAACCACCAGAAGTTGAGCAAAATGGCTGTTAGCACTTTTCTCGTTTTCATTTTGTTTTTTGAGACAGTCTCAAATAGCCCAAGCTGGCCCTACCTCGCTGTGTAATTGAGGCCGGCCTCTGGCTTCCTACCTCCCAAGCGCTGCCACTACAGGACTGCACGGTCACACCTGGTGGCCACTTTCTTAAAAGTGTGCACTGGGAAGTACAGCTGGAGGGGACAGTCTTAGTCTCTAGCGTTTCATGTTTCATCTTTCTTCTCTCTCTCCTTCCCTCTCAAATTGTCCTAATACTTCAAACACCTTTATTTCCCTGCCCTGGGACTCAGTCAGGAAAGAAGTAACAATGACCTTGACGTGACAGCCTTCTCCCCACTGAACACACTGGTTGGGAGTAGGCGGCTGTTGTGGAGTCAAACACTGAACACACATGCACTTGGTCCCTGTCACAGGTAGCACCTCTAGGGCAGAGACAAGGGTGTGGGGCTGCTGTTCCATTTACATTCACAGTAAAAACGCCGGGCGTGGTCTCGTTCGGGATCCACTTCTGTCCATAAAGAAGTCCCAAACACTGGCAGAACAGGAACTTTATTTCCTACTTCCCCCTATATATTATAGGGGTGCTTTCTTTTCTATGTAAGAAGGTTTAGAGATCTTTTTAGTTTAAAAAAAAATCAGGGAATCTGTGTTACTTATGAAAATAACGGGAGAGATAGATATTATTTGTCTTTATACTGGTGCCAAAATAAAAATTTAGACATGTTGAAAAAGTTATTGAAATTAAGCTCGAGGTTAGAAAATTTAAAATAAAGAGGAACCAGGCGAATTCTGCAGCAAGTATCTACCAGACCGCAGGCCACGCCTAGGGCAGGCACCACATGAGTCGCCGGCTTGCTGATTAGCATTGCTGGCTGGGGCCCTCGCCAGAGTGGCACATTGCTCCGTCAAGGAATAGTGACACTGTAAATGGAAGACCAGCCACCGGCTCTGGAAAAAATAAACCTTGTCAGTTTTGGATTCCAGCATTCATGGCTTTGATGCATTTGCATAGAGAAGGGTAGCTGACCAGACCCAGGCAGCCTGAGGCCAGCAGGTGGGGACAAGGCAAGGCTGTAAACATGGAGTCTGTACCGGCTCCCAGTCCATCCTCACACCATGTTATGGGAGAAGGGTCACAAGGTGTAACTCAAGCAGTTTAACACATGAAAGCCTAAAGTCCGCTCTTGACATGTAAGTCTGTGCGTGCTTTAACTGAAAAATAAAAATAAAACAAACAAAACAAAACAGACACATTAAAAGATACGCAGACCAAATCAAACAGAAGCAAAAGACAGCACTGGGCACTGGGAAAGAGCAGTCAGTTTGGCATTTGTGATGAGCAAAGCAGGGAACTCGCTTCAGTTTGTGGCGTCCCGGGCTGAGGGTCAAAATCTGATTGGGAAGTAATTTCGCAAAAATTGATTAAAATTTAAAGAATGAATACAAACCAACCAAAGCCATTTAACTAAATGGCCATGAAAAGCATCCACTTCCCAAATGCCTGGCCCACCCTATCCCAGTGGACCAGTGCGAGAGGGAGGGCGTCTCTAGCTCCATAGGTACAGATGACTGTTCGCAGGCCTGTGCTACCACACCGACCTGACCTTGGGGCCTCTCAGTCTCTTACTTGGGGATGCCTGCTGCCTACCTCTACTTTCACAAGATAGCCTGAATCAAGCTGGCAGGGAGCAGGGCAAAGTCATTTGAGTGTACAGACTCTGTCCTCTGTTCCCTCAAGAAAGAGGGGCATCTCTGAGCTGCGGGCTTAACGCCCACAATGGTTGCACCTCAACCTCCACACTCATTGAACCAGGGCTGAGAGCAACTGTATAATTCTCCTGGCTGAGGGGAGCTGGGCCTGGGGTCCTTCTTGGGAACAGGTGAGCCACCAGGCATCCAATGGGCAAGACTACAAAAAGGGGGAGTGCTTGTCCCAAAGCAGATAGCAAACCTTGGGAACCCCCATGTACATTTAGTCCTGAGTGCTTTGTCTGCCCCAGTGAGAAGTGAGAGCGAGGGCAGGGGGGGGGCAGGAAGGAGAGAAGGAGGGAGGGGGAGAGGAGAGGAGAGGAGGAGGGAAGGAGGAAGGGAGGAAGAGAAGATGCTTGTGCATCAGGGAATTCCACCTAGGAGTGAGGCAGGACATGGGAGAGTCCATGCACAAAGACATATTACAGGGCCACAGCTAACAAGCCACTGTGTGGCCCTGACTACTAGAGTCCCCTGCCCCCAAGAATGGAAGGCCAGGGTACATGCATCCTTAAACAATACAGGGGAAAACAGGAGACCAGGAATGAGGGTGAGGACGGATGGGCCTGCTTGCTTATTTTACAGGTTGACAAGAAAACAATGAGACCAAAACAGGCCGAGGCTGTCCGGGGAAACTGAGGCGGATGGGAACACCATGGTATGACGTGGCCTGAATCTCCGAATGAAGGAGACTGGAAGACTGAGAGCCACTGGAGACAGGTACCAGACTCCGGATAAGGACCCTGGAAAGTACTGTGCAGGACGCCAACATGGCTGCGTGTGTAGGTCAGTGGTACTTAGCTGGCATGTGTGAGGCCCTGGGTTCAATCAGCAGAACCACAAAAACAAACAATAAATAGCTTTTTTTAAAAAAAGGAAAAGAAAAGAAGGCAGCAAAGGCAAGTCAGGGCGAGCAAAGAAAACGCTAAGGGAGCGTGCCTAGGAGTCCTTCTGTCTGGTAAGCTGGCATACCTGGGAAAAGCCTCCTTCCTTGCCACCAGCCACTCTCTATAAGAATTGGTCCAGCCCCTACAAGAGGGCAGCCCTGCTCCCTGGACAGCCCTGGAGCTCGGCCAGGCCTTCCAAAGTAGCTGTGTGGAGATGACCGTGGCTGGGACCATGCCGACATGAGTCCCTGTTGTTATGGGTCACCATCTACCAGCCTCAGAGGCCAAGGGGGTACATGCCACAGCCACTCAAGCAGAAGCACAGGGTCTGTTGGAATTTGGCAGGAAATGAGGACAGTCCCACATGCACCCCTCTCCTGGCCTGACAGACTCGTCCCGTCTCCCATAGCTACACCCGCTTGACTTCCCTGCTATTCACTGCCCACATGACCCAGCCTCCTTCACTACTAACCACAGCAGTGAAGAGGCCCCAGATGCTGAGGGTGCTGTGGAAGAACAGGGGAGGAGGGAGGAGAGAGAGGAGGTAAGCACGGGGCTGGATGGAGAGTAGACAACTGTGAGACAGAGATCCAGGGGGAGACACACCAAGACACTAGTGCAAGAGCAAGATGGAGGGTGAGCAGTGAGTGTGAGGCTGGGGGTGAGCAGTGAGTGTGAGGCTGGGGGTGAGCAGTGAGTGTGAGGCTGGGGGTGAGCAGTGAGTGTGAGGCTGGGGGTGAGCAGTGAGCGAGAGGGACAGAGTAGTCGAGAGAAGTATGACTGAGCCCAGGGGTAAGGAGCCAGCCCAGGGAGGGAGATGCCACTTACTTCTTCTTGTCCTTGTCTTTCCTCAGAGGCTGCTGTGAAGTGGCATGTAGGGCCTGTGACTGCAGGGCCTCCATGGCCGCCTTCCGGCAGTTGAAGGCGTTGGTCTCCTCTTCCAGCTCCCTGCGCTTCTCCTCTACCTTGCGCTTCTCCTCGTGGTGGATTCGCTTCAGGTGCTCAAACTTCTCGTGGAGCTGGGGTTAAGGGAGGCACCAGGGTATGGGTAAGTCAGGTTCCACCCCCCACCCCAGCCAGCCGGCCCTCCGACATTCCCTCCCCTCAGCCCTGTCCCAGGCTCACACACACCTCCCGTTCCTTCTCCTTCAACTCAAGCTCTGTCTCCTTCACTTTGTTGACAAACATCTGCCTCATCTCTTCCTCCTTCCTCTGCAGCTCGCTCAGGAACTCCTTCCTCTTTGCCTCATATGTCTCTTGGAGGCTGTGGAGACCCAAAGGAGAGACCAGAGGTAGAACTGAGGCAGTCAGAGGTCTGAGACAGCAAGCGCTGGTGTGACAAGAGTGGCTGAGGCAGCGCAGGCTGTCACCTGAAGGGCTGGCTGTCACCGTCACTGTCCTGGAAGCCCATCTCCTCCAACTTGCAGCGCCGGTAGAGCTCGTAGTGACGACTGTGGGTCTGCTCGCGCAGGTCCTCCATGTTCACCCGGATCAGCATCTCCCGCAGCTTCACAAAGTCACAGTGGTTCTCATTCTCCACTAGAAGCAGGCGTGAAGCGTGAGACAGGAGTGCACACGAGCGGGGCTGGGGAGGCAGCAGGGCAGTGGTTGGGAGCCTTGGTGGCTCCAAAGCATTAGGGGATTAGGAGGCAGGTGTGCAGATGGATGTGGTAGGGGGGGGGCCTTGGTGGTTCCACAGAGCAGAGCAAACATAAAGATGCTTGGGGGTACAGCAGACAATGGCTAGGTGTCCCGTGGCTCCGCAGCAGGAGGTAGGCATGGAGACGGGCAGAGGAACAGCACGAGAGTGGCCAGGTGCCTCAGGGAGCTCCACAGAGCGAGGTGGCCATGCAGGTAGGCGGAGGGATGGCAGGACAGTGGTTAGTGGCCTCAGCTTGCAGGACAAGAGACTGAGCCAAGGCCCCAGTTGGGGATGCACTTGCCTGACACTCACCCTGCACCACACCCCAGGGGTACTGTCGTGCCCGAACCAGCTTGTTCCCCACCTTCACCTCCTCTGTGCTGCCCACCACGGCAAAGGGCAGGTGTGCCTGAAAAGGGGTCCAGTTATGTGTGAGCACTGCGCTGGAGTCAGGGACAGACTCTCTTACCACCCCCGCACTCTAGGGAGGGCCTTCCAGCCTTTTACAAGGCTCTTGGGTCCGAGGCTGACTTCCTGTATCTTTCAGAGAACAGAGAACTGGGTATGCCTGTGTGTGGGGTGCTCTTCTCAGGAACAAGAGAACTCTCTGACAAAGACCGTAAGCCTGGTTCCTTCCAGATTCCCAACTCCTGGCCATGCATCTCCTCACCCCTTCATGCAACACATTCCCACCCAGAGTAGGACTTGAGACATTCAGATCTAGGGAACCCTTAGTGCAGACCCAATAAACAAGTCCTCTGATGCCATGCCCACAGGATCCCTGGGAGGGATGTGACGCCCACCTCTCTGTGCTGGAGATGATTAGATTGGTGTGCCCCCGAGGCCCCGCCTCCACTCACGTTCATGACCGCATTAATCTCGGCAACAGCCTCGTCATCGGTGGGAAACTGGTAGATCTGGACTCCATTGCTGACCAGCTCACCCATGATCTTGATCTTGAACTTGTGGAGCTCGCTCTTGGAGATGGTATCAGCCTTGGCAATGATGGGGATTATGTTCACCTGTGAAGGCCAGGGGACGGGGCGGCAGGTTGGTTGGTTATTTTAAGTCATGGTCACTGACTGTACACAAACAAGAGGAGCAGGAAACCAGGAAGACAGCTGCTCCCAATGAGCCACCTGTCCCGGAACTGTAACAACTGTGATGTTTCTAGAGGTCACCCTGGGCATACTCGACTTGGACCCAGGATGCTCTGAAGGTTTTAAGTGGCCTGGGACCTGACAGAAACAGTAGCGGTGACCAAGCTACCCACTGAGCAGGTAAGGTGACGCAGGAGTAGCAGCTATGGAAAGGGCTTAAACTCTCCCAGGCCAAGGTTACCCCATTTTTCATGGTGATAATTAACCCCTAGGATGGAAAGGCAGTCACAAGGACTGAAAGATCACTAAGAGGGGCGCTTGTCTTCCAGGACCCCAACTTTCCTTGACCGCCCATGAAACTGCACTCTGCCCTCATTCAGAATCTAATTCTGAGTCGTCATTCTCCTCTCCTAGCGAGCTCAGAAGAGAGCCAAGGAGAAGCCATGTCAGAAAGCAAACAAAGAGGCTGAGATAGAACGGGGTACTGAGCAGAGGTCTGCAGGGCAGGTAGTCATTTCACAAGGAACAAGACTCCAAATGAGAAGGAAAGAGCTTACTTAGGGCCAGCCTGGAGCAGGACTCTGAAAAGTTCAGTGACAGCCACAGAAAGCCAAGCCTCCAGAGAGGACCAAGCCTACCCCGGCAGAGCCAAATGCCGCCACCATACCCCCTTCCAGAGGACGATGGTAGAGGTCAGGTGACAAGAGGGCCATGTACCTTGCTATCTAGTTTCTTCATGGTCACCAGATCCAGGGACTTAAGGGAGTGCCCGGTGGGCGTGATAAAGTAGAGGCAAACGTGGATCCTCGTGTCGTGGTAGTCAAACAGGGAACGGCGGATCTTCAACTCCTCCTGTAGATAGCTTTCAAACTGCGCGTCGATGTAATCAACTATGGGCCTGTAACTACAGACAGCTTCATCACCTGGGAGGCAGACACTGGCGACAGCAAGGGCAGCCCAGAGCCCAAGCCGGGCTGCTCCCACTCTCTTCCCCGGGAACAGCTTTGCCCTATGAGGTATAGAAGGCTGGCTGACCCCTTCTCCTAGAGCCTCCTGGAGGAAGAACAGGTCTGCCAATGGCCCAAGACCGCAGCCCTTCCCCAGCAGCCTTTCCAGGTAACCTTAGGGCTATATATGGAGCAGAATGAAGCACAAAGTGCTTGAGAAGTGTTAGGACAGGGGTCAGCCAGCACTGAGGAGGCTGGGTGGGGCCCAACCTTCCCGCCCTTCCCGCCTCTTGCCTGTCATCCTTATTGATCTGATCCCCAAAGCCCACAGCATCCACGATGGTCAGTTTGAGATGAACGTTACTCTCTTGGAGGTCATAGGTCTGAGGACGCAGGCGCACACACTCTTCATGGTGGCTAGCTTCTTCAGTCTCAAAGGTCGTGTTGAAGAGTGTGTTCATTAGTGTGGACTTGCCGATCCCGGTTTCCCCTGGGGCGGGGGAACAGCAGGGAGAGAAGTGAACACTAAGGCTAGAACAGGGCTCTCTCTAGCTGGCACCTAGGTGAGGCGGGCCCTTAGCTCCTGAGTGAGAAGAGAAGCCTTTCCACTCCTCAGCGCCCACCCTTGCTGGTCTCTGGTGGCTGCTCAGTGGTAGAGTACTTGCCTGACATATATAAGGCCCTGGGGTTCCGTCCCAGCATGCCCCCCACCCCCCAAAAAATACCAGGTCTGTGAGATGGCTCAGAGGGTAAAGACCCTTGCTGCCCTGCCTGATAACTCAAGTTTGATCCAGGCGACCCACATGACAGGAGGAGAGAAACGACTGCTCAACCCCCCGTCACAGGCTCCTCAAATCAAATGTGTTTAAAAAATAAATAAAGGGGGAGAAGGAAGGAAGGGAAAGGTAAAAACAATATTCAGAAGAAAAGTCATAAAGGAAGCCTTTGGTGTAAGACATAGCTGTGCAGGGCATGTGACATTTCCCCAGGGAGTAGGGAAAAGGCAGCATCAGGCTATGGAGATTCCACTGTATGCTGGCTTCAAAGGGACCTAGTCACAAAACATTTAGCTTGAGCCAGGAATTATCCTTCTTAGGCTAAGGCAATCCACAGGAACAGGAGCTGAAACCATCAGTTGCTGGTACCTGTAGCCTGGGCAGCCTCAGGCCCACGTGGTCTCCCTCCCAAAGGATACCTGCAAAGGGCCTTGCAGAGCCTTTGTGCCGTGGACACATGGGGCCCTGCCCCTACCCCCATCCGGTTGTGTTTGCTCCAAAGTGTATTAGAGATGAACTCTGTGGTCTGCTGTCAGAGCAGGGTCTGGTTCCCCACTGCGTCCTTGCCGCATGGTAAGAAGGAGACATTCTTTAAAGATTTATTTTATGTGTGCATGTGTAGCTACCCAGGGAAGGGAGAAAGAGCTGTCAGGTTTCTTGGACCTTGAGCTATAAGCAGTTGTGAGTCACCTGATGTCAGTGCTAGGGACAGATGTCCAGTCCTCTGAAAGCAGCAAGTGCGCTTAACCACTGAGCCATCTCTGTGGCCTTGTGATTTTTTAAAAATTTATTTTTTTATTGAGATTACTTTATGTGCATGCACAGATATGTGCACCACATGTATGCCTGCTACGATGGATCCCCTGGAACTGACGTTAAAGACAGGTGTGAGATGCCAAATGGGTACTGGGAATTGAACATGGGTTCTTTAGAGGAGCAGCTAGTGCTCTTAACCACTGAGCCATCTCTCCAGCCCTGATTTGTTGTTTTGTTTTTTGTTTTTAAAGAAATGAATGAACTAGTGACTGAGACTCTCTAATGGTAAACACCCATTTTTAGTGTTTAGACAGCACTTTCATGGGCTCACTTCTGTTTCCTCTCTGTGGCAACTCTGAGTCAGATCCTGGATCTAATCCCATTCTTGACCCTGGAAGAGGCAAAACTAAAGCCTGGACCCAAGATCCCTTCTGCTTTGGAACCCCAAGCCCCAGCCCCAGCCCCAGCCCCAGCCCCAGCTCCAAGCCCCAAGCCCCAAGCCCCAAGCCCAGCCCCAGCCCCAGCTCCAAGCCCCAAGCCCCAAGCCCAGCCCCAGCCCCAGCCCCAGACCAAGCCCCAGTCCCAGCCCCAGCCCCAGCCCCAGCTCCAAGCCCCAAGCCCCAAGCCCAGCCCCAGCCCCAGCCCCAGCTCCAAGCCCCAAGCCCCAAGCCCCAAGCCCAGCCCCAGCCCCAGCCCCAGCCCCAGCCCCAGCTTGATGGGTGGCCAGCACAGCAGAGTACCACCAGCTCCAAGAAGTCTCACCCACCTTCCGCCTCTGGCCAGGTCACTTACCCACACAGAGAATGTTGAAGCTGAAGCCCTGAGTGACTGACTTGCTGACCAGCTGGTCAGGGAGGCTGTCGAACCCAACATGGCCGCCCAGGGACAGGCTCCGGGGCTCAGGCTCTGCGTTCTGCCAAGAAAAGCACAGCAAGACAGTGAGGCCCCCCCAGGAAAAGATGTGTCTGGGTGAGACTAGCCCTGACCCTGGTGCCTGTGTTCTTGGTACAGCCCAGGACATACCTTGAAGGCACCAGGACTCCATTTCCATGCCACATTCCCACAGAGGAACCCCTGAGACACCCCCCCCCAACACACACACACACACACACACACACACACACACACACACACACACACTTTGGAGACGGGGTGGCCTTGAACTTGCTATCCCATTGTCTGTGGTCTCCAAAGTGTTCAGATGATAGCGTGTGTGCCACCACACCCATCTCCCTAGCCTTTTTCATTAAAATGGGACTCATGTAGCCCAAGATAGCCTTGGGTTTGCTACATAGCCAAGAATAGTGTTCATCTTCCAATCTCTGCTTCTACCACCTGCATGCTGATATTACAGGCATGCGCCTCATGTCTGGTTGATGCGGTCCAGGGGACCCCAAGGCTTTATTTATGCACGTTAGGTAAGCACTCTGCCAGTTGATCCCCAGTCCTCCTCTGGATCTTAAAAAGCCCAGAGGCCCAGGTTGGGAAGTATATTCCAGCAAGTGGTTCTGAGGAAGGTGGGAATGTTGCCACTCCCTCATAGGCCCTTCTTTCCCAGCCCCTCCTAGTTGAGTGCATCAGAGGGCTCTCCTGTCAGGCTGGGCTGGTGATTGATCCACTGCAGCCGCTTTCCACTGCTCAAGTATCCAGTAGAGTTCCTGCAGGGACCTAGCTAGCAGAACCAAGATGCCTAAGGACGGAGCCAGAACTAGGGCTCAAGCAGGCTTCTGCTTCCTTCTCAGTGGTGGTCAGTCTCTGGAGACATCAGGCTCTGGGGTCTCCAACCTTACCAAAGCTGGACTGTTTAAAAAGAAGATTCTGGGAGAGAATGTGGAGGTCTGATCTCAGCAGAGATGTGGGCAGCAGGCCCTAAGAGTGCAGGACCCACTGGATTTGGTCTACAACACTACTAAGAGAAATGGTAAGTCCCAAAGACAGTCATGGCCAGACTCACTTATGTGGACACTTTCTCTGGCTTCCCTGGGAGCGGCAGTAGATGTCACCCTGAGAACAGGTTCCTAGGCTCACGTAGCTCCATGTTGGGGAGAACTATGCCTCTTTCTTTCTCAGGGCCTATGCCCTAACCACCACCTGGGACAGGGCACAGGGATTCAGTCTCCCACGTCCACAGCCCCAAAGTGGAGCTCTCAAGCAGTGTCATAGCAACCCTTGTGTAAATGTGGACACAACACAGTTGGCAAAGCAGTCAGGGGCAGACAGGGGGCCCTGTGGCTCCTGCTACCCAGGAGCCTCCTCAGCACCAGGACACCCACCCTCTGCAGCCACAGTCTGCTGCCTCTGACCTGTACCTCTCCAGCCAGTCTGGCCTCTGGCACAAAAACCCAACCTACCTTTGGATACTTACACCTGTACCAAGCATGCCAAACTATGTCAAGCAGCCTAGATTTTACGTGACCTTCCTACCCATTTCAGATAAGCCAGGTCTGCCCTAAACCTATTTTCTCCAAAGACTCCTGTTGGTAGCTATTTTTCATGACCCTTCCTCCTTACTGCCATCCCCAGGGCATTATGTCCCAATCTACCCACTCAGGACAAGTCCCCTAGGGCTGCATATGTAACCTGATAAAGGGCCACCAGGCGGCTTTCTTTTCTTGGAGCCCACATCAGAAACAACAGAGATACACCGGACCTTCCCCCGACTCTTTTTTGCCTGGCATTAAGATCTTCCCAGCAGACTCAACTCCAGCTCCCCTGGTTACTTCTAAATTCCTTCGTTTATGTGTGTGAGGAGGGTGTTCGGTTTTGTTCTGAGACAGGCTCAAGCTGGTTTTGAACTTGCTGTGTCATGAATGATTCTGAACTTCTAATTCTCTTGCGTCCATCTCCCAGTGCTGAAATCACAGGCACTTGCTGCCGTACCTAGTTTTATGCGGTGCTGGAGATCAAACCTAGGGCTTTGTGCATGCTAGGTGAGCATACAGCCAACCAAGTCGTGCCTATGTTCCTCCTTCTTTTACGTTCATTTCATTCGTTCATTTCTCTACATATTTTCTTATTTACTTATTCATCTATTGGGTGTGGGGCTCGCACATGCAGCAAAGCCCCTGTAGGGTAACAGGATAGCTCGTCGGTTTTCTCCTCCCACCTTTCCAGGGACTGAACTTAGGTCAGCAGCCCTGACGACAAGCACCTTTACCCACTGAGCCATCTCTCCGCCACAAAGTCCACCTTTTAAGCTCATCAGTTTCCCTGAACTCCTGGGCTCTGGGGGTGGGGGTGGGGGGTGACATCTCCATCTGTCTTCTTGCTGGCACCTAGCTGGACCCCAAACAGCACAGCAGCCCATCTCAGACAGTGGTCCTTAACATTTTGTGCATCCTGGTTGGCCACCTCTTCTGGGGAAGCCATATTCCCCATGCCTTCCCCACTTGCCAGCCATGGCACCACTGCTCATTTTTAAGTTCATGATGACCATGTTCAACTCCTGCCTCACAGAGGTGCCGCCTGCCCGCCTCACACAGGACTTCGTTATTCAGTCTTCCTTTCTGCTTCTGGCAGCCTGCGGATCAAATGCAGGACAGAACAGTCTGAAGCTTATTTTTAGGTGAGAATGAAAATCTCTAAAATTGAAGGCGCGCTGTGCTCACTGAAAAGGCTGTGGAGTTATTCATGCTCTCGTTCCAAGTGTGACACAATCAGGATGCAATCCAACATCCTGTAGTCTGCCGCCAAAACTGACCAAGTCAGCTGTGTCTGGAACACACACACACACACACACACACACACACACACACACACACACTCCTCAGCAGAAGTCTTGAAAGAGAGAGAAAGAGAGAGGGAGAGAGAGGGAGAGGGAGGGAGAGAGAGAGAGAGAGAGAGAGAGAGAGAGAGAGAGCGCCAGCCTGTGTCTCACTTCTCCCAGCTTTCTTACAATTCTGGGCTCCAGAGGCTAAAAGCAACACCGAGGACCACGGAAGCCTACCCGGTGAGGCTTTAGCAGCCTTGCCTGACCTTCCCTCAGATAACAAGGCTCTCTATGGAAGGTGTAGAGGACGAGCAGATAGATCATCGCCCCCAAGTTATTGCCGATATTGCACCCATGTCCTCCCAGGACTAAGGACCAGAGTGGGTGTCATCTCTGGTGCACCTATGTAGAGAGAGACACGGCTACTGCTTTGACAGGGACAGTGTCCCTCTCTGTTCTTAGGAGACTGATGTGACCTTCTGGCTTTACTGAGGAATGACTCTCACTAATGCCGACTTTCCTGATCACACATTTGGCATCAATAACTCGTGACCCAAAATGTCCTACTTACTGCAAAGTGTCACCCTCCCCTCAGATGTTCGCTAGCCTGAGCAGTCATAGCGCAGCAAAAACTAGTGACAACCAAGGTGTCCCCTACATGATGTGGTGACCAGGACTCAGATAGAAAGACAGGTCTCCTGCTGGGTGATGACAGCCCTGCCATTTGGTGGCAGTCAATCAGCATGATGCGTAAGAAAGTGGCTCAGGGAGGCCTTTACGAACATCTGGGGAGCAAGCTGCTAGTCTCCACGGAGCAAGGCACGCACGGGGACAGGAGAGGGTGGGGAGACTCCGCAAACTTCAAGAAGGGCAAAGAAGGCCAGGCATTGAGTTTACAGGATCAGAGAA
Source organism: Tokudaia tokunoshimensis (assembly GCA_036184795.1). Lineage (NCBI taxonomy): Eukaryota > Metazoa > Chordata > Mammalia > Rodentia > Muridae > Tokudaia > Tokudaia tokunoshimensis. The sequence goes on from BTHU01000010.1 coordinate 68,695,019, forward strand.
GAATGGAGGTCACCAGCCACCATTCAGAACCACTGTGCATCAACTAAACCAAAAGCGCTACAGTCTCTCAGTATTTCCCACCCTGTGCAGGACGAACCAGCCCAGCGGGGATGGAGAGTGGAACAAGCCCTTAGCCAATGCACTCTGCTTCTGCTACACTTGGAAGGCTCCTAATCCATCCCAGTCCGTCATCAGTGGACACATCTGCTGTGTGGTAGGCGCTGGGGCAGTGAGAAGGTGAGGCACTACGTCCTTGACCCCAGACTTGTTCTAAACTCAAGCGCCACAGAGGCCAGAGAAGCACCATCAATGCCAAAGAGGATCAATGCTGATGATCACCACAGTTACGGCTAATGCAAGTTCTGAAATATACAGCTTCCACCTTACTCCACACAGCAGCTCCACGAGGTCAGCTGCAGGGTGGTCTCCACTGTACAGATGAGACCGACCACTGGAACCCTGTGAGACAGTCACATACAGGAGGCCACACTGCTCAGGATCTGACTGGAGGCAACATGATCGGGGAAACTCACACTTCTGGCTGCAATACTCTGGTTGAAAGACCGCAAATTCCAGAAAGAGGTGGAAATGGCAGAGCCCATGTTCAGAGGTGGTCCAGGGGTGCCACAGACCTGGGATTTCAGTCAACTGTGAGAATACATCAGTGGGAAGGCCATGGCAACACACACATGCAATCCCAATGTCAGGGAGGCTAAGGCAGAAGGATCAGGAGTTCAAAGTTAGCCTGAACTACATAGAGAGAGCCTGTCTCAAAACACAAACAAGCCAGGTGCTTGGTGGCTCATGCCTTTAATCCCAGCATTCAGAAGGCAGAGGCAGTTGGAGCTCTGTAAATTGAGAACAGCCTGGTCTACAAAGTGAGTCCCAGGACAGCCAGGGCTACACAGAGAAACCCTGTCTGAAAACAACAACAACAACATCTACAAATAAGTCAGCTTTGGTGTCACACGCCAGTGGCAAATGCTGAAGAGGCTATGGCAGAAGGATCACAGATTCAAGGCTAGCCTGGATTACCAAGGGCTATGGATGGAGCTCAGTGGTAGAGCACTTTCCTAACGTTGGTAAGGCCCCAATTTCTATCTTAGTGCCTCCCTCAAACAAAACCAAGTGAAAAGAAAAGACAGATGTGAACATTAAGTATAAACTAGGGACAGTGGTACATACCTGTAATCTCAGCACTGAGACGCACAGTAGAATCAGGAATTCAAGGCTATCTTTAGGTACTTAGCAAGCTTGAGGGAGCCTGGATTATGTGAGATCCTGTCTCAAAAAGGAAGAAGTGAAAAGGAAAAAGAAAATAAAACCAAAAGAAAAAAGAGAGAAGAGAATACAGGGCCCGACAGAAGGTTTGGCATTTTGGAAACGTTTCTGGACCAAAGGCATAACTGTCTGGCAGAGAGATCTGGGGAAACGGCGTGTGCACTCCATTCTGGAGCCACAAGGCATGGGTGACTCTTCCATGAGGACAGGCTTTAGGTTGGCAGGCCCTAGACAGGGGCAAATCTTGCTGACTCTGGCCCCTTTCATATCTAGCAACCTAGGGTGCCCACTAGGAGCTCCAACATTTTCAAAGAGCCCCCTGGACAGAGAGAGTTGGCACCTTGGAGATCTGCACACAATAAGATCTGCACATGGCCAAGATCCCATCTTTAATCACTAACGAGCTCTTGGATCCTGAGCCAAGCCAAGGGTTTCTACATCATCCTTTCTTTGGCACATCAGAGAAAGCAACCAAACTAAGAAAGTGCAATCTTTCATGCCTGGCCACCTAGAACAAAGCAGGGGGCCTTGTTTATTATACAGCCCAGTGGGTAACTGGGACATCCCTGTCCTGGTCCGGAACTGCTCTTTCTGAACCTTGGGGATCAGCCCTAATTGACAGACATGAGGAACTGCCTGTTTTTACTACGAATCGAGGTTGGGCATTTACGGAGAAACCGGGTCTCCCAGCTTGCCCCCACATAAAAACAGACTATCTTCAGAGACTGGAAATCTGCTGAAGTACCCACACCAATAAGACTGGCAAAGCTGCAGATGAATAAAGAACCCCAAACTATGCTGGCGGTGGGGAGGGAATCAAGGCAGACACCCAATCTAAGAAATGTGGTTCCTGAGTCCTACATGACGAGCCCTCACGCCAAGTCTTCCATACGCCTCTCTAGTGCTGTGGTCTCTGAACACATCTGTTCCCCGGCTCCTGTGCCTAGCATCGGCTGGCCCCCTAGACTCTCTTAGGGTTTAAAATTCAGAACGGTTTACCCTCTTGTTCATCTCAAAGCATCCTCGGGTACACCCTGCCAGTTAGACAGGAAGCCCACTCCTCAGGAATCACTGTACCACTGGGAGCCTTCTCCACCCATGTTCCTGGCACCAAGTGGCTTCAACTACTCCCAAGCAGTCTTATGCCTTAAAAATAGCCAGAGCAGAGGCCTCAGGCCAGAACTGTGGTGTTAAGCACAACTGTCCTTGAGTCCAAGAGGAATCCTAGGAATGTTCCCAGGAAAGGCTTAGGCTCTGCTCCCAGGATTCCAAGCAAGCCTCTAAACCCAGGTCAGAGGTCGCGGGAAATAACTAAAGGTTGTATGAAGAGAGCAAAGCCAGAGAAGCTGTCATCCTGGGCCTGAGGAGAACACCTGTCCTCGATCCAGAGGACACCTGGGAGGAAGACTCAAACCCAGATCAACCTTCACAGTGCCACCATGGTGCCCGCATGGTTAACAACGGGGAGGCTACTGCACCAGCAGTCATTCTCCCTGGGCTGGTCACTCCCACTCTCTTGTAGGAAGACCGGGTTCTCCCTGGCCCAGTAATTGGGCCTGTGCTTCTCTGTTCAGGACACTTTCTTGTCTTCCTACAGCCAGGCTGTAGCCCATCAACTAGGGATGGTTTGCTTGACACATCTTCCAAAATCGGGTTTCCCAGAAACAAGAGTGGAGTTCCTGAGCCCATGCCTGTCCCCACCACCTGCCACCGAGGCCTGGGACACAGACACATTCTCAGGCTTTGATGTGTTGCTGGAGGAGGAGGAAATGTCCCATCCTGCCACTGCACATATGCGGCTCTCTGCTGCAGAAGGCACAGCAGCTCCAGTTTTCCACTTGACTAGGGACTGACTCTAGGGGCAGCCACCGCTGTTTGCCAGTGAGCTCAGTCACAAGTTGTCCAACCATTCAAAGAAGGAGGCAGCGTTTCCTTGTGAATGAAACACCAGTCTTAGAAGGGGGAATGTGGGTTCCAAAATCTCCCTGCCTTGTTTACCACCACGGAATGGATGATGGTGCTGGCAGGTTCCAGAGGGGTGGCCTTCACCAACATGGCCAGAAGCAGCTATGGAGGCACAGCTATGCATCTCTGCTAACCATTCACCCCTACAGCAGACAAGGGGTTGTCTTTGTCCCTGAGGGGAATTCTGGGTCCGTCCCACAGTTCCCCTAAAGCCCAGGTTCCTAGTGGCCCACACCTAGAAGGTCCCTCCAAGAACAGCCGGAGAGCACGATCAGAGATGGACACTCCCTCTGATTCTGTCCCTCTGACATGGCTCATAAGGCCTACTATGTACCTGGAAACTTCTCATCCTAAGAATACCCAATTCAAGGCAAGCAAACAAGGCGACTGTAGGTATTGCCAAGAACCTTCCCTACCCTGTCCTCTGCTGCCTCCTCCCAACCAGGCTTCCTCACAAGTGCCCTGAGGATGCACACAACTCCTATGGAAGCCAATAGAGAGCATCCCAGCTCCTAGTAGAGCATGCTGACTCTTGGAGACATCCCATTCTTCAAGCAGATGTGTATCCCCCCCCCCCCCAGCCAGCTCCACATGTGGTTATCCACAAAGCTAGTGCATTGTAAGATGTGGCTTGGGGGGAGGGGGGATGTCCTGAAACCCTAAAGGCAGCAGGAAGCAGGAGAGGCCCTAAGAGACACCTGGAGGCCAGCTGGTCCTGGCTTCTTTGCTCTAGGGCATGGCCCCAAGGAATCAGTCACAAAGACATCTGGGAGTTCATGTCCCAAACACAGACCACTCCCTAGTTCATCCTAGAGCTGGAAAGTCAATCACTTCAAGGGGACCTCAGGTGGAAGCTAGTATTTGGATATTGGGCCCATCTTTGAATGATCAGCAACTAAAATCTGCTTCTTCACCCAGTCTCAGCTTGCTGACATCAAAAAGACAATAAGCACAAAACATCCATCGCCCACCCAAAGCTTTTGGACAAGCCCTGAGATCTCCTCGGCTTATCCTCCCTGGCTCTGTGGTCTCTTGCCATGGCCTTTCTTCCTTTCCCAAACAGTCCACAGTTGGATGATGCCTTGGGCCATCAATCCCTCACCAGATTCATAGCTCCGAGCCATTCCAGAAGGTCCCAGTAAGGTTGTTCCTTAGTTTGTTAGGTAGGGAAGAGAGGAAGGAGAAGGCAACCCTACCTCCCAGAGAAAAGTGTGGAGCTGAGGCTTTGCCTGTGGCATTCACATGTGACCCCTCAATGCTAGGCACTGGGGGCTACACAGACACCTTTTTCTCAGCTATCATTTCTGCCCCCAAAAGGCTCGCCAAGGTCATTTTCACAGGATAGGGTGATCCCAGGGGACTGGGCCCTTGAGCCACACTGGGGTGAGAAGTCTGCTTCCCGCATCTAGCTTCAGGACAAAATAGGCACTCCCTGGATAGCATACTTTTTGGGGAAGTGTCAAGATTACAGGGTGACAACAGATGTAACAGATGGTGCTGAGGATAAAGCGGAGATGGGGGGCGAGGGAGCGACTGGCTGGGAAGAATGCTAAGTATGAGGCTGTTTCACGTTTCTTCCCTCTCCCCCACACATCCTCACTTTGCCTGGGACCTACAGGGTCCCTCACCTAGGAGTCTGAACCTTGTTCCATTAGATGCAGACAGGAGTCAGGAGCTAGTCAGGGGTGGAGGAGAGTGAGCCCCAGAGTCAGAGTGTAAGAGGAGAGGGGCCCCAAAAGTATGCCAGGAGTCTGATGGCCCAAGGAAGACAAGAGATGTCAGAACCTGCTGAGAGCTGACCCCGCCTACATATACAACAGCCATTAACCTAAGCCTCTGAGCTGACCGGAGGCTGAGCAGGACCCAGTCAGAAGTCAGAGATGTGGGGCCAGCAAGATGGCACCTGCTGTCCAACGTGACAACCAAAACTCCATTTCCAGGACCCATATGATGAAAGATTTGAAAGTTGACCTCCGACCTCCACACGCACACCATAACACAAGCACACCCACATAAATACATCCTCAGATACACAGAACAAATAAATAAAATATAATATAGGCCTATGGTGTATACACCATGCTGGTAAGGATAATTCAAAATACCAGCACACTGTCAGGCATGGTTGTGCACACCTTTAGTCCCAGCACTTGGAAGACAGAGGCAGGTGGATATCTGTGAGTTCAAGGCTAGCCTTGTCTACATGGTGGGTTCTAGGACAGCCAGGACTATGTAGAGAGACTCCAACTCAGAAACAACAACAACAAAAATATGAACACACCTCCATCTCAAAGTACATTACCGTGTGAGCTCATTTTAAATTCTAGGCAGCTCTAGTGGTTGAACCCAGGGCTTCCTACACAAGTAAGCTCTCCACCCCAAGTTCAGCCCAAGCCCTTCTGTGTGCTCTCATAGACTCCAGACTAAGAGAGTTTGCAGGTCACCTGAGGCCTGTCTAACCACCTTTACAAAAGCCAGAGGGGCAGTGGATACCTGCCAAATGTGCCACCAAACCTTGCAACTGGCGAAATATCCAGTGTGTCTCCAATAAGCCAAAAACTATAGTTAACCTTCAAAAAACTCTTTAAGGAATCAGTATGGTTTTGCACATGATAAGGGAGGAAATTACCTTCCCAGGATGATAAGGAAGGGAAGAAAGAGATCAGACTTCTAAATGCCAGCCAAACTCCTCCCAACATCTCCACCCAAATTCAATTCCATCTGAGTCCTCCCAGGAGGCTGATGACACAGGGCGCAGGGGGCGGGGAAGGCGTCCATCCCTCTGCATAACCATCATATTAAGCAAGGCCCCAAGATTCCAGCATTAGCTGAACTTGAGTCTCCGCTCTGTGCTTTGGCTCACTATGGGGATAATATGAAGACTTCCCACAGAAATGATCCGAAAGCAAACAGGCAAGGTCTTCCCAAGCCCAGCTGTACAATGGAGACGCTCAGCTGGCCCTCTGAGGATACCTCTGGCCACCGTGTGACCAAGGCGAACGTATTTCCTGCAGCCATCTCATACCCAGCTGGGTATTTACTGAGTCCTTATCATGTCCTGACACTATCCACACAACTCTATGAGGGAGATACGCTTTTCTCTTACTGTGTAGATGAGAACACGGAGGGTTAAACAGCTTGCCAGAGGTCCCATGACCAACAAGTGGTATCTCTAGGAATCCTCTCAGGCCACTGACACTGGGTGCTTTACACGTACTCTCATCTGGGCAAGATCAACTGTTAGACAAACCTCTGACCTCAATACAAAACAGACTTAACCTTCTGGTCAGCTAAGCACAGAAAACACAGCGCTCAGACAGACAGACACACACACACACACACCCCTTTTGGTCTCCATCCACTAGGCAGGTTTATAACGACTCGGCTGTTTTCCTGCAGTACATTAAATTCCATTTTACAGCCATGGGAGTGCAATGGACCTTGGTTTGGCCCAGGCTCCGCATCTGTTCCCCATGTAGTCAAACTTACTTAACAGACACACAGCCCCCCCCCCCAAGGGGCATAGAACACACTAGTCTACACATTATGAAACCAAGAGCTCCTGCTTTGTTAATGCATATTCGCAAAGACCAACAAATGTATTTTCAGATTAAAGAAGAAATTTGCATATATAAATTCAGATGACAGTATTTATAGCAAAATTACATAAGTCCTGGCTCCCTTATTTAGCCCCAGAACCAATTCGTTATCGGTCACACATTCAGAATTCTCCCTCCCTCCAACAGCCCTGGGCCCTCCTCCACCTCCTCCCTCCCTTCCCCTCCTCCCCTTCCAGTCGACTAGGGCCTCACATGCTGGCAAGAGGACACAGCTTCCTTCACCGTCACAGCCTAGCCTCCCAGACACACCCAAATCCAGCCTTAGACACCAAGAGAGTGCAGACAACCCCCAAAAGGCCTCCCTCCGCATGCTATGGCCTGACTCAAGTCCACAGACATCCCTCTTAGGACCACCAAGGGACGTCAGCCCAGAGAGAGGCAGACCCAGACTGGGGCCCAAACAAACACTCAATGGTTTGAATCTGGAATCACTTCTGCTCCTGGGAATGGCTGCCGCAGAGCCAGAGCCTACCACTGAGGCCCTGGACCTGTCTGGAGTCGCACCCAGGATCCAAGTTCCCGGGAGGGCAGTGGAGGAGATGAGCAGCGGGTCTGGGTTCTTCTGACCCAAAGTCTGCAACTCCGTTGAGCTCTTTCGGGAGTGTGTGTGTGTGTGTGTGTGTGTGTGTGTGTGTGTGTGTGTGTGTGTGCGCTGGGGGAAGAAAAATCCCTGGATCCCTGGGGCTCCATCCTCACTCTTTGCACCCAGATAACAGCACCTGCGCAGCAAAGGCAAGTCCCCAGAGGAGCAGGAACACCCTGGGAGACAAGAGTCGGGGGCGTCCGGGATCCTCCCCTCTGGACACGAGTCTGTCTTCACACCTGCCCTGATCAGCCCAGATCTTGGCATCTTCCCGCGAAAGGAGCTCAAAACCGCGCGAAGACCAGCACTCTGAGACACCCTCCCAGGGTTGACTCCCAGGTCCCGGGGTTCGAGGCCCCGCCGCGAGGTGCTGACAGCCCGCCTCGCGCCCCCTCCCGTACCCCTGCGCGCCGCAGGCCTCACCGAAACGCGTTCCAAGTCGGTGGCCGCCATGGCGAGCTGCGCACCGGCCGGGCGGGTTGCGGGGAGCGCCGGGGCCGCGGCAGGGACGAGCCGGCTGCGGGACGCGCTCCGCCCGGGCGGCTGCAGCTGAATGGATCCAATATGGCCACTTCCTGGAAACTCCCCTTGGCGGCGGCGGCGGGAGAAGCCGCGGAGCCGGCCCCGCCCCCGCCCGCGGGACCGGCCTCCCTACCCGGCTCGGCCCCAGCGCAGCGCGCTCCCCGCGGCTGGGACCGACCGGGGGTCTCCGCGGCTTGGCGGGAGGTACTAGCTGCGAGTGCTGCTGGGACTTGTAGTTTGAGAGGTGGGGGGGCCCGAACTGCCACGTCTGGGGGACCCGGGCTGCTCTCCGAGGCCTGCTGCGTGTCCCTGGGAAGCTGGATTGGTGCATAGCACAGAGGTGTGCTACGAGTGCTCTAGGAGTTCTGTCTCCAAGCTGACTGTCCCTACTGGAACCTGCAAACGCACTGGGACCACCGATCCGAGGGTTCCTGCGCTGCAGGTCCGAGAGAGACCCCTCAGCCTCTTCTGCCTGTGCCATAGGTCCCACCTGATGCTCTAAACTGGAGCTAGGGCGGGAGCCCTGGGCTGGACCGGTGCATCCTGCCAGGCAGCCTTTGGCTCCTTGCGCAATGATGAACCGGAGAAAGATGCACAGTTTGGGAAGCGGAGCTTGACCATCTACGTAGCATACTGCTAGTGATCCTCACCCTTCTTGTCCCACGGGTTTGGAGTTATGTCATTATGCAGAGAGGACCTTGGTTCTCACAGCATACACATCTTCTTCGCCAACCATATCCTGGGCACAAGTAGCACCTCTCTGTGCTATGCACTAATCCAGCATCCCAATGGTAACTCAAAAAACCTACAAACTTCTCAAGGGGCTCCTGAAGAAGATCAGTGACTATAATATCCAGCTTGTCCCGTCTTCCTTTCTCTCTGGTCTCCCTGATAGATAGTAAGGCAAACTTTGCTTCTGTCCCTCCATTACCCACAAGCGTGCACCCCACCCCCAATATCTTCTTGAGAAACAACCCTGTCCTTCCACGCAGTGGAAACGTATGCCTGCTGGAGGTAGCTGGAGACCACATCTGGATTTGGTACACCCCGTGCTGTGGAACACTTCCTGTCCCCTCCATAGCTTCGGTACCAAACACCACCCCCCAAGGGGCTTTTTTTCCTCTTTCTTTACGATCCATATCTTGTCTCTAAGGTACCCAACTGAAGTACCTTGAGTACTTAGTGTTTTTATTTTGTTGGATGCTCCACCATGCTGTTGTTCCATGTACATTTCTCTGACAAGAAATTCCGCCCCATGCAGCTCGTTTGGTAGCCTGCTGGAAGCCCTGAGTTCTGTCCCAGGCACTGCATACATCAGATGTGAAGGGCACATTTATAATCCTAATATAATGGAAGTTAGAGGCAGGACAATTCATAGTTCAAGGTCATCCTCCACTATAAAACAAATTCGAGGCCAACATGCGGTTGAAAAGACTGTCTCAAAAAACTAAAAACAAAAACAAAAAAAGAAACAAAACACCTCCCAAACAAACCTGGGGGGAGGGCGGTCACAGCACAGTGGTTAGAGTGCAGAGGCAGAGGCAGATCCATGGCTAACTTTCCTGTTTGAACCACACACCACACCCAGCTTCTTAACCTTACCTACAAAAGCTACTCTTCTGATTGTATGTATCCATGGGCCAGCAAGATGACTCAGTGGGTAAAGTTGCTTGCCACCAAATCTGATGGCCTGAGTTCAATCCCTGGGATCTACATAATGGAGAGAACTGGGTCCCTCAAGTTGTTCTCTAAAAATGAAGAAAATTAAGCAAGGGGCTTTAAATCGTGATTGAAATCCATTGTTCATCAGCGTCTCCTGTAGCCCTAATGTCTGACCCTGTGGGAGTGAATGCTTAGTTGAGAATTTCGTCATCTGAAACAGTTGCTGCAAGGTAACATGCAAGAAGTTTCTCCTCGCTACCTTTTTCTTTCTCACTCCTCCTTGGTCTTAAACTACCTTTTAAATGGCCTTTCATTTCCACTTGAGCGTTATTTCAAAACATCCACTCAGTTTGGTGTGGTGGCACTCACCTTTAATCCCAGCCAGCCAGATCCTGTCTCAAAACAAAAGGAGGAAGGGATGGAGAGACGGCTCAGCAGTCTTTTAGAAGACCCATATTTGGTTTCCAACATCTAACAGTGTGTGACTACAGATCCAGGGGTGTCTGATGGCTCTGGCCTCCTTGGACAGACACATACACCCCAGGGAGACTGGTGACTTCCCTCTCTTAAGAAGTGTCCACTCTCCTAGGAAAACTTTCTCCTCATCTCGCCACCGATTCTCATGTTGTACATGTTACTCTGTCCATGCAGCTGTGGGTTTGCACTTCTGAAGGAGTAAGGATTGTCTGTGGGGACTGAAAGATAAGTAGACTGATCTTTTCACATGTAGCAAAGGATTTTCTACAGCAGTATTCCATATGGTCCTTTTTTTTTTAAGAAGTTGCATACCACTTCTAAAGATTTATTTATTTATTATATGTAAGTACACTGTAGTTGTCTTCAGACACACCAGAAGAGGGCATCCGATCTCATTACAGATGGTTGTGAGCCACCATGTGGTTGCTGGGATTTGAACTCAGGACCTCTGGAAGAGCAGGAGGAAGTCCTCAGAGGTTTTGTTTGCCTGATGAGTATTGTCCCAGAGAAAGCAAATTATACCACTCTCTACCCCACCCTGCCCTGACCCCAATCCCTCCCCACCCCATATGCAAAGCCAGCAGGAATCTAAACAAGGCAGACCTCACTGCAGGAAACAGGGCCTTCCTGGCCCTTTGCTTCTCTTGTGTCTGTTGATAATTTGTTATTTCTTTTGTTGCATAGAGGTTCCAGATTTTCATGGGTCTCCTGTATTTTTGCTATGACTTTCATTTTTCTCCTTTAATAAAAAGCCTGGAATGTATCTCTGGAGGGGGTTGCCTGACTCACAGGAACAAGGCCCCTGGACTTGCTCCCCAGCACTGGTGGAGAGGGGTTGTAAAAGAAGTTCTTGATCTTTATCTCAAGTTCATAAAATGTTCAAAGGGTGGGAAGCCAGGGTGTGGCTGAGTGGTGGGGCACTTGGGTAATAGGAGGTCCTGTGTTCCATCGCCAGCACCAGGGCCAAACAGCTGTACTCTAGTTACTTACTGTTGAGCCTACTGACCTCTTGTAGTGGATTTACTAACTTGATTTTTTAAAGTTCTGTTTGTATTTCATTTTCTTTTGTTGTTTTAATTATATATTTGGTGGGGTGAGGTGAGATACGTCTCACCATGTTGTCCTGACTTTTGTAGAATAAACTAGGCTTAAAGTTGTTAGTGATCCTCCTGTCTCTGTCTCTCTCTCTTTTCTTTTTCTTTTTTAATTAATTTATTTATTTTATGCCTATGAATTCACTGTCATTGTCTTCAGACACACCAGAAGAGGGCATCAGATCCCATTACAGATGGTTGTGAGCCACCATGTGATTGCTGGGCATTAAACTCAGGACCCCTGGAAGTGCAGTCAGTGTTCTTAACCGCTGAGCCATTGCTCCAGCCCCTTAAGTGCTTAGATTTCAGGGGCAACCATGGTTGCTGGCTTCAAATCCCCCTCCGTGTGTGTGTGTGTGTGTGTGTGTGTGTGTGTGTATTGGAGATGTATGTTCACATGTGTTTACAGGTACTCTCAAAATTCGATCTCTTTCCCACTTTTTTTTTTTTGGTGTTTTGTTTTGTTTTGTTGTTTTTGAGGCAAGGTCTCTCCCTGAACACGAAGCTCCCTTTTCCACCAGACCTGACCATCCAGTGAGCCTCTGGGATCCACCCGCCCCACCAGGCTTTTCATATAGGTGCCAGGGATCTGAACACAGGTCCTTGTGCTTGTAGGGATGAGCCATCTCCCTGACCTTTTTGCTTTTCCAGGCTGATCTCACACATGCAGCCATCCTGTGCCCCAGCCCCTCAAGTGCTGGATTACAGGCAAGATCTCCCCTATCCCCCGTGCTCAACTTTATATTTTCCTAGGAAAGTATTTTATGTCAAACTTAGGTGATGCAGCTAAGAGTATGCCAAGCCAGTTGCTTCATATCCTGCGCTGACATACAATGTAAATGTAATTACAAACCCCATTTCTGTGTAGGTCACATACCAGTTAGAATTAGATCCGTCACTTCAACGACATTAAAGTTTCTCCCTTCCCCCTCCCTTCTTTCCTATGTTGTCCAGGATAGCCTAGTGCTTGCTTAGCTGACTCTTTTACACTGTTGTTGGTATCCATGACTTTGCCTTTGTGGTCCAGTGTGGTGGTGACACTGTGTCTGTGAACCAGGTAGCAAAAAGGAATGGAGAAGGTACGGGGGAAATGAGCAAACACTCTCAAATGATCCCAGAGGTTGCTTGCCTTCCATTAGCCAGAGCTGGGAAATGGGATCTTTATTCTGCCCGGCTCATGTATAGCTAAAGATTCCATGAAATACTAGAAAAGGAACTGGGAACAGGCCCAGTCTGCAATGCGCCTGCCGTGCAAACATGGGGATCTGAGTTCAGATTCTCAGCACCCACATAAAAAGCCCGATGTGGTAGCACACATCTGGAACTCAGTTCTGTGGGGGTCATCCTGTTAGACTGTATAAAAACCATACATACACTTTCAATAATTTAGGCAATACAGTTAAGTTTAAGTGACCCCAATATCACCACCCAGAAATGACCAGCACAAGTATCACTTTACATTATTCTAGAAAGCTCTATGGGACTGTTTATAGGCAGGAGAAAAGATAACAGATATTTTATAGAAGTGTCCCCTGTGGGCCAGGAAGATGGCGTAGCAGGTAAAGGTGACAGCCATAAGTCTGATGATTCCTGGAACTCCTGTGGTAAAAGGGAAAATGTAAAAGGGGGAAAGGACTTTGTTCTCTGACCTCCATGGTTCCGTGGTCTGAACCTTTAATCCCAGCACTTGGAAGACAGAGGCAGGCGGATTTCTGAGTTCAAGGCCAGCCTGGTCTACAGAGTGAGTTCCAGGAGAGCCAGGGCTATACAGAGAAAACCTGTCTTGAAAAACCAAAAAATAAAAAAGTAAATAAATAAATAAACAAAGGTAAAACAGACATGTGGCGCATACGTCTAAGCCCAGCACTTGGGAAACAGAGTTCAAGGCTAACCAACCTGGTCTACATCAATGAGATCTTATCTCAAAAAATAGACAAATAAATATTTGATCTGTAATACCGATGCTGATAAAACGAAGCATATTGCTTAATGTTCCTTAAACTTAATAGAAAAGAGTTGGAGTGGAGTCTTAAGAAAGAGTTTAAACTCAGACTGTTTCCTGATTACAGGGGACATTACTTCCTAAAGACAACCTTTGAGGTTAAACACAAAGTTGCAACACCATCCAGAGACTTGTTTACATTTCTCTTCTACATAGGATCTTGGTCTCTCCCATCTGCTCGGCTTTGTTAATTGTTACTCTTACAGTGTCTGGACTAGGAACAATCACGTTCTATTCTGGAAACAGAATTCCACAATTACTCAGTATACAATTTAATTAATTTGATGCTCATCAATTGTCCTTTCAATATGTTTCTATTTGCAATTTAAAAAAAAAAAAAACCTCTCTCAGTTCAGCTCTTAATGGGAGCTTAGTTGTTTTTCCAAGGGTTAGGATGCTTAAGATGGTCATCCTTGCTGGGCACTTGGGAAGCAGAGAACCAACTCCCGTAAGTTATCCTCTGATCTCCACAGGTGTTCTTCACCACCACCCACCCCCTCCCCTTCCCTCCCCCACCAACCCTCCCCTCTCTCACACAAACATAGACATGAAATTTTTCAAAAGTTGTTTTAAAGAATATCAGTTAGCAGGTAGAAGTGGGTGTGCCCTTATTCCCAGCACTCAAAAGGCAGAAGCAGGAAGATCTTTGTGAGTTTGAGACCAGTCTGGTCTACATAGTGAGTTCCAGGGCAACCAGAGATGCACAGGGTGGCCTTTTCTCAGAAAGTAAAATCAAAACAAAACAAACTTGAGTGTCAATTGCCTTTACCTGGGAACCAGATGTGAGCTGGGTAAAGCAGTCACTATTGCTATTTTGCTCTTCTGGGGATTGAATCAAGGGCACCATGCACACTAGTCAAGTCCTCTACCTCTGAGCCTCATTTCCAACCCTGCCTCAATTTTTCCCTCAGGAGTGATGCTTTTCTTTTTGGAAGTCAAACAAAACAAAACAGAACAAAAAAACCCAGTTTTCACCTTATTTATTGACTTACTTGTTCCTTTGTGTATTAGTCAGGGTTCTCTAGAGTCACAGAAAGTATGGGTGGTCTCTATATAGTTAGGGAATTTGTCGATGACTTACAGCTTGTAGTCCAACTCCCTAACAATAGTCAGCAGTACTTGTGAATGGAAGTCCAAGGATCTAGCAGTTGCTCTGTCCCACGAGGCAGGCCAGGAAAATCCAGAGTGAATCTTCCTTCTTCCAATGTCCTTATATAGGTCTCCAGCAGAGGATGTGACCCAGATTAAAGGCGTGTGCCACCGCGCCTTTAATCCCAGATGACCTTGAACTCAGAGATCTCCTAATCTTAATCTTCTGGAATTCATAGTCACTATGCTTCAAGATCTCCATGTCAAGATCCAGGTCAGAAACTTGAATCTCTGAGCCTCCAGATTAGGATTGTAGGTGAGCCTTCCAATTCTTGATTAGTTCATTCCAGATTTAGTCAAGTTGACAACCAGGAATAGACACTACACTTTGTTTGTTTGTTTGTTTGTTTGTTTGTTTGTTTGTTTAAAACAGGGTCTCTCTACATAGCCTTGGCTGTCCTGGAACTTACTATGTTACTATGTAGACCAGACTGGCACCAAATTTACAGAGACACATCAGCCCTGGCTGCCTGATTGCTGGGATTAATGGTGTGCACCACTATGCATGGTCCATTTTTTTTAAATGATAATTATGAAATGTCTTAGTATTCACTATTTCCAATTGCCTTTTCTGGGACATTGTATGTTCTGAGCCTGTGGCAGTAGGAGGTTTTGGCTTTGTCTCTGTGCACTTTGGTTTTCTGCAGTAGAGGAATCCTGCCTTGGCCCTGGTTTTGGTTTCTAGAACATCAGTCATGTCATCTCTATTATCCTTTGTTCCTCTAGAAATGCTTTCATCTCTTCATCTTTAAAATAAATACTTTAGCTTTTTGTCCTCAGTGGGTACCACCCTTTTGCGTTTAGTTCTAATCGATCTATCTGTTCTGTAATGATTCTTTGTCTTCAGCTTGTTTCCTCTCTTTTTCTGGTTTCATTTTCCCCCTCTTGGAGAATTCTATTTATTAAATTAATTGATGTATTCACTTTTATTTTTTTTTGATGTATTCACTTTTAAAGTGATTTTATTATTCGTGTACATGCATGCATGTGCACAGCATGTGTGTGTATGGAGGTCAGAGCACAGCTATCAGGAGTCAGTTCTCTTCCTTTCACCTTGAGCCCTGGGGATCGAACTCACATCTTCAGGCTTGGAGGCAAGCACTTTTACTCGCTGAGCCATCTTGCTAGCCCATATGTTCGTATTAACTGACTTTATAGCATGAGGCTATTCTAAGGATCTCCTTCTTTTAGGAAGGCAGGGAGGAACCCTTATCTTCTCTTGCTCTCTTTCTTTCCCTATTATTAATCAATCAGGGGTACTTTGCTCTCTGCTGTCATGAACTCTTTTGTTTTGTAGTTTCTCTCTCTCTCTCTCTCTCTCTCTCTCTCTCTCTCTCTCTCTCTCTCTCTGTGTGTGTGTGTGTGTGTGTGTGTGTGTATGTGTGTGTGTGTGTGTGTGTTGAGACAAGATCTCTCATGTAGCCCAGGCTGGCCTCAAATTCTCTATGTACCCAAAAGTGACCTTGAACTCCTGATCCCCCTGCCTCCCGAGGGCTGGAATGTGGAAGGACAGGCGTGCACCACCAGACCAGCTTTGTCCACTTCTCTGTGCTTCTGACAAACTTTCTGGCCATTGTCCCACTGCCTTCCAGTCTGGTATTCCCTCTGAAGGCAGTACCAGATCTCTCTTTAAAGCTGCAGGAGAGTTTAGCAGTAACCGACTAGACACTCTGTTGTAATCTTTGTTTAAAATTCAAACCTGGTTTGAAGTTCTGTTTAACAAACAGTTTGGGGAGACACACACACACACAGAGGCATGAAGTCAGCTACTTACTTAGAATTTAAAATATGTATAACATGATCCAGAAGGGACACCTGCCAATGAGAAGCCTGGAACTAGAAGTCTCCTTGTTTTTCTGAGAGCCTCAGTAAAGGGACTACAAAGACTCCCACAGGCCTCTAGTCCCAGAGGCTCCCTGATGCATCCCTATGGTTCACAGTGCCCCCCACCCCCCAGGGAGAAAACACCATTCCAAGCCTGTCTGCAAGAAGCCTTCAACTTTGTAAGGAATATGCAATTTGTCTATATCCTCTGCTGGTGGCCTGCCCTGTCCTCAGGCTCACTAGAACTCTAGTCCACCGCAGGGTGAAAGCTTTCTCTTGTTTTATCTGTGACAGCAAAGAACTCTTGGGATGGGCTAGGGGGAGAGTCAACTATCTAGTAAGGAAAGAAATACAATCTATAGCACAGAGGACTTTATGTTTGAGTGTGGATTCTAAACATGCATCTGTGGACAGTAAGATATAAGCCAAGGCAGGTTATCTGACAGGGATGATAAAGTTTAAAATGTTTGTTTGTTCCTTCCTTCCTTCCTTCCTCCCTCCCTCACTCCCTCCCTTCCACCTTTCCTTCCTTTCTTTTTTTACTCCATTTATTTATTCACTTTACATCACAATTAACCCCTCACTCCTCTCTTCCAAGGCCCACCCTTATACATCCTTCCCCCATTATCTCCGCCCTTCTCCTCAGAGAAGGGGAAGTCCTCTCTTGGGTACCACCTTGCCCTGGGACATCTAATCACAGCAGAACTAAGCACATCCTCTCCCACTAAGACCCAAACAGGCAGTTCATTTAGGGGAAGGGAGTCCAGTGGCAGACAACAGAGTCAGAGACGGCATCCACTGTAATTGTTGGGGAACACACACGAAGACCAAGCTGCACATCTGCAAATGTGTAGGGGCCTTGGTTCAGCCCCTGCTCTTTGGTTCAGTCTCTGTGAGCCCCCACGGGCCCAGGTTAGTTGACACTGTAGGTCTCCTTGTGGTGTCCTTGACCCCTCCTGCTTGCTCAATTCTATCCCCAACTCTTCCACAAGACTCCCCGAGCTCCACCTGGTGTCTGGGTCTCTGCATCTACTTCTGTCTGCTGCTGGATGAAGCCTCTCGGGAGGTAGTTATGCTACACCTGATCCCCAACCCCATTCCTGATATATACCACTCGGGGGCATCTATCAGGCTCCTGTGTGCAAGCCTAGCAGAATAATATTAGCAGTGTCAGGGTTGACTCTCTCCCATGGGATGGGTCCCAAGTTGGAGCAGTCATTGGTTGACCATTCCCTCAGCCTCTGCTCCATCTTTATCCCTGAAAATCTTGTGGGCAAGACAAATTTTGGGTTGGATGTTTTGTGGGTGGGTTGATGTCCCCTTCCTCCACTGGGAGTCCTGCCTGGCTACAGGAGGTGCCTCTGTCTTCATATCTCCCTGCCGGTAGGAATCTCAGCTAGGGTCACCCCTATAGACTCCCCAGAGCCTCCCCTGTTCTAGGTCTCCAGCTGCCCCCACCACCAATAAACCAAATAACACACTTTTTAAAAATGGGGTACAGAACTAAACAGAGAATTCTCAACAGAGGAATTTTGAATGGCAGAGAAGCACTTAAATGTTCAACATCTTTAGTCATCAGGGAAATACAAATCAAAACAACCCTGAGATTCCATCCACTGAAGTGACTAACAACAAAACTCAAGTGACAGCACATGCTATAAGGATGTGGAGCAAGGGGGACACTCCTTCATTGCTGGTGGGAGTGCAAACTTGTACAACCACTATGGAAATCAATTTGGTGGTTTCTCAGAAAATTGGGAATAGTTCTAACCCAAGGTCTAGCTATACCACTCCTGGGCATATACCCAAAAGATGCCCCCACTATACCACAGGTACCCTTGCTCAACTATGTTCATAGCAGTTTTGTTCATAATAGCCAGAAACTGGAAACAACCCAGATGTCTCTCAGTTGAAGAATGGATAAAGAAAATGTGATACATCTCCACAATGGAATACTAGTCATTTATAAAAGCAAGGACATCCTGGAATTTACAGGCAAATGGATGGAACTAGACAATATCATCCTGAGTGAGGTAACCCAGACCCAGAAAGACTTGTATGGTTTGTCACTTATAAGTGGACATTAGTTATAAAGTACAGGATGACCATTCTACCATCCATAGACCCCAAGAAGCTAAGTAGCAAGGCAGACTTAAGGGAGGATGCTTGAATCTCACTTAGAAGGGGAAACAAAATAGTGGATGGAGGGAGGGGACGAGGAGGGGGGAGAGGGTTGGGGATCAGGTGTAGGGAGCTGGGGGCAGGGAGAGGGTTGGGTGTGAGAATAAAATGTTTTTCTTTGGGGGAAAAATGTGACCTTCAAAGAGCGTAATAGAACAAACGCTTCATGCTGGCTGTCACATCAAAGAAAGCACCTAAGAGAGAAGGTGAGACATTTGTGAGACCAGATTCAAAATGGAAGGCCCTGCAGAGTCATACAACAAAGAGAAAGGGCCCAGCAGGTGGAGACCTCCCCCTCCCCAAATAACCCTCCCATCTGCTTTATACATCAAGTTCTCACCTCAACAAAGGCTTCTTCTACAGCTAAAAATAAGTCAGAAACCATGTCTCCTGGGGGAATTTATTCAGAGACTCCGTGAGTCCAGGAGTCCGGATAAGGCTGCTGTAGGGAGGAACCCTGGGGGAACCTCTGGGGCGGAGTTAGGAGAGTAGACAGGAAGAGTTTCATCTGACACCAACAGGTTGGCCAGGAAGATGGGGGGAATTCCATGGAGAGCTGTCGGGAATTACTCTAAGTAGGAGAGGAAATAAGAATAAATGAGCAACAGAGAGAAGACACATCCTTGGAGAGAGCAGAGGGCCGGACTGATGGACAGGACCCACCTAGACAGCCTGAGGAGTAGGGGGCTAAGGCCCCACAGTTCATCTGTCTTGTTCATAGTACTAATTTGCAATGTTCTGGAGGCAGACATAGATGGGTCTCCTATGTCATATGGAGGCCAGGCTGGCCAACACAGCAAGTTCCAGGCCAGCCAGTGAGACTGTGTCTCAAAACCTGAAACTATAAAACTAAACTCCCTCTCCTTCTCCCTCTCTCTCCCTGTCTCCCTCTCCCTCTCTCTCTTCCCCTCCCTCCCCCTCCCTCTCCCCATCTCCTCTCCCCTCTCCCTTTCCCCCTTCCCCTCTCCCTTTC
This sequence comes from Tokudaia tokunoshimensis, assembly GCA_036184795.1. Taxonomy (NCBI): domain Eukaryota; kingdom Metazoa; phylum Chordata; class Mammalia; order Rodentia; family Muridae; genus Tokudaia; species Tokudaia tokunoshimensis. The sequence goes on from BTHU01000010.1 coordinate 68,714,352, forward strand.
CCCTTCCCTTCCTCCCTCCCTCCCTCCTTCCCCTCTCCCTCTCCTTCTCTCAACATGAATACTGTGGGTAGAAGTAGACCAAGCATGAGTATGGAAGACAGCAACAACCTTGTTCCTTGCCATCCTCCTTGAGACAGGCTATCTTGTTGCTCACCCTTGAAGTACCCATGCCTCCTTGCCTGTGAGCTTTCAGGGATTCTCCCCACTCCTGTTTTACCAAAAAGTGCTAGGATCACAGATGTGAACTACTGGTGCCTAGGTAGACTAGGGTTTTAGGGATCCCACCTCATGTCTGGATATTGGAAGACAGGGAGAGGCCAAGGTTGTCTTGTGGTATGTGCATGCATGCACGCAGTGTGTGTGTGTGTGTGTGTGTGTGTGTGTGTGTGTGTGTGTGTTCCTGTGCATGCACACAGGTGTACATGCTCACAAGGAGTCCAGAGGAACTCAGATGTCATTCTTTGGGCATTGTCTATTTAAATCACAAAACAGAGGCTGGAGAGATGGCTCAGTGGTTAAGAGCACTGACTGCTCTTCCTAAGGTCCTGAATTCAAATCCCAGCAACCAAACAGTGGCTCACAACCATCCATAATAAGATCTGACTCCCTCTTCTGGAGTGTCTGAAGACAGTGTACTTACATATAATAAATAAATAAATCTTTAAAAAAAATTAAATCACAAAACAACACAAACAGAGTCTCTGGTTGTCCTGGAACTCACCCAGTGGGTTAGGAGCCCCAATGATCCCCCCTCCCAGCACTGGGATTACAAGAGTTTATTACCAGGGCTGGTATTTCTTACATGGGTCTAAGTATTGAACATTGAGTATAGTACCGATTGAGCTAACTCCCCAGGTCCTGCCCTCCCTTTCATTGAGGGAAATAGCTTCCCCAGAAACTTCCTGGTGTAGTTTTGAATGCACAATATTTCCAACAGGCTCATGTATTTCAAGACTTGGTCCCCAGCTGGGGGACACTGTTTTGGGAGTTGTGGAGCCTGGAGAATGAAGGCCTAGCCGGCTGGGATGGGTCACTGGAAGTGTCCTGATTCAGTTTGTTCTGCTAGCTGAGCTGGTCACAGCAGGAGCTGTGCCACACACTTCCACTGCCTCCAAGCCTCTCCCCCTGCATCAGGCCATCCACGCCTAAACTGTCTGAGCCCTCGGAACCAACGGGAATGGCTCTCCAAAGTTATTCTGACACAAGCTTAAAAAGTCATCTGGGAAGAAGGAACCTTACTTGAGAAAATGCCTCCAAAAGACAACCACCTTGGGAAATTATCTTGATTGGTAATTGATGTGGAAGAGCCCAAGCCAATGGGAGTGATGCCTCCCTGGGTCCTGACCTGTATGAGAAAGCAGGCTGAACAAGCCATGGGGAGCAAGTCAGTCAGCATGGTCCCTCCACTGGCCTCTGCATCAGCGCCAGCAGTCTTTCCTCAGTGATGGAGTATGGCCTGGGAACTGTAAACTGAAATAAACCCTTTCCCCTCCAAGTTGTTTTTGGTTATGACATTTATCAAGAAAATAGACAGCAAACCAGGACAGTGGTGTATGCCAAGTCCTTTGTCATAACAAAAGGACAGGTCCCACGGGGCCTCCCAGACCAGAACTGAGTCATGTGAGTACAATAGGTCCCAGGATTGCAAAAGGCAGGCTCAGGCTGATGCAATGCTTGTCAGCTGTGTCAAGAAGGTTTAAGTTTGAGGGAGAAGACAAGAGAAATAAACTAAGAAACAAACAAGAAGGAGCAAGCCAGGTTGCCAGGGCAATGCTCGGCATAGACAGCAAGTTGGCAACTTGTGGGGCGCACTGGACGCCGAATAAATGGAACCCAGGTGCTGACAGGTAAGAAGAATTAAGGCACAGAGGAGGGTCACTTGTAGATAGAAAGACATTGGGGCTGGAGAGGTGGCTCAGTGGTTATGAGCACTAGCTGTCCTTCCAGAGGACCCAGGTTCAAGTTCCAGCACACACATGGCACATGCAATTATCTGTAACTCCAACTCCAATTCCAGGGGATCTGACACAGCACATAGTGTAGCACATAGTGTGCAGGGAAAACAACTATACATATTAAATAGATTTTGAAAAGGCATTGAAAATCTAATCAAGGAGGAAAAAAATCTGCCAACCCCAGCCTGATTGGCGGTGGTCATCCTTACCTCTGACCCCACAGAGACTCCAGGAAGATGCTACTGGCTCCTCCTGAACTGCCTGGTAGGTTTCTGGTACTCATTAGCTCTAGGTATACGAATGACCTTGAACTTCTGCTCTCCCTGTCTCACCTCCCAGGCACTGGGATTGCAGACATGCACCACACCAGGATTTTACACCATGCTGGGAACTGAATGGTCCCATGTACGCTGGGCCAGCATTCTGCCAATTGGGCCACATCCGTACTCCCTCACTGTGAATTTGAAGAGGAATCAATAAACATGTAAATTTCAAGCATCTTAAATTCGTCAGTGAGTCATGACCTCTGGACTACTTGCCTGAGAAAGGACTCCACGGCTATTCCTACACCTAGATAATTCCACTGGTGACAAACAATAATGACTTGTTCCCTAGGGCTGGAAACGCAGCTATGTAAGCAAAACCGAGCTCTGTTAGGCAAAGAGGAGGGTGGCTGTTGGCCAGAAGCCTGAAGGCATCGGAGCTCCAAGCCAGATACCCTGAGTTCATTTTGGACAAATGGAAGAACTCTGCTCTGATAAATTACAGAGCCGGCCCTTCCGAATTTGCTCATCAGTGAAGCTCCTGTTGAGGAGACAGGTTGGCTTCTCCCATCCTTCTGACCTTGGAAGTTTCTGAATTGTGTTAGTTTTCCTTAACTGTGACCACACACCCGAGATGACTGGTTTACAGGGAAGGCTTATTCGGGCTCATGGTTCCAGTCTGCAGTCACTTGGTCTTGTTTGGGGCCCATGGTGTCATCCTACACTATGGTGGGGAGCATGTAAAAGAGAAGGCCTGTGACCTCATGATAGCAGCAGTGGGGGATGGGATGGGGTCCTGATATTCCCTGCTTGGGCATGTACTCAATGGCCTAATTTCTTTCCACCAGGTCCCACCTTTGAAAGTTCTACCACCTTTCAAAAGTACCCAAGCCTTAAACACATGGCCAAAGGCAGACGGTGTAGCTCCAAACTGCAGCCTGAACAGTTAGTGATTATACGACAACAATTTCCTTATAAATCAGAAGTGATGGCTCACAGCTTGTGAGCATTCAGGAAGTTGGGGTGAGGAGGGTTTCTGTAAGTAGTCTAGCCTGGGCTACAGTGTAAGAGCCTATCCAAAAAAAAAAAAAGTAATAAATAAATTTATTGAACACTTACTGTATGCTATGGGCAAAATAATGACTAAGGCATAGATACTGGCTGCCAGAATTCAGACTTCAACGTGAGAACATATGGCACAATTTATTCCCAGCATTCAAGTAGCAGATGCAGACAGATCTCTCTGGGTTTCAGACAAGCCTGGTCTACATATCGAGTTCCAGGATAACCAGAACTACAAAGAGAGATTCTGACTCGAAATAATAATATTAAAATAAATAAATATAAGTGTATAGCCCAGTTCTTTTAAGAGTTTTCTTATGGGTCCGTGAGATGGCTTAGTGGGTACAGTAGCTTGCTGCAAAGCCTCACAACCTGAGATTAATCCCTGACTCCACAACTTGTCTTCTGCAGTACAGACACCGAAATAAATACTTTCCTTTTTCAGTTTTAAAGAGTTGTCTTAGGGTTGCCATTGCTGGGAAGAGACACCATGACCAAGGCAACTCTTGCAAAGGACAATATTTAACTGGGGCTGGCTTACACTTTCAGAGATTCAATCCATTATGAACACGGCAAGAAGCCTGGCATTGTGCTGATAGAGTGCTGAAGGAGCTGAGAGTTCTACGTCTTCATCAACGGGAAGCCAGGAGCCAACTGTCTCATAGGCAGCTAGGAAGAGGGTCTCAAAGCCCACCCCCACAGCGACACACTCCAACAAGGCCACACCTCCTCATAGTACCACTTACTCTCTGGGCCAAGCATATGCAAACCACAAGAGTCTTTTTTGGGGGGTTGGGGGGTGTTTAGCTCATAGGCACTACATATCAGCATTATGAAGCCCAAAGCCTGAGTCGCCTGGTGCTAGCAGCCCACTTACATCTCTCACTATCAATCTTACCTGTCCTTTTATTTGTCTCATCCACCTAACTAACCTCAGTGGACATTTCCAGAGCTCTGTTCCCTGGTGAGTACACACGTCCCTGTTCCTATTGTCTGGACTATGTTTACTGGAAGCCTGCAGACAAGACATCTGAGGACTCCATCTTGCAAAGAGTGCATCCTTGTGGCCAGATGGCCTGGGGATACAGGGACACACACAGATCAGGAAGTGCCTCAGCTTGATTGATGTCCTCTGCTGGCACCCAGAGACCAACCCAAGGGGCGGGGGATGGGGAGTTTAAAGGCTCCCTTGCCCATGACATTTGGGCTGAAGCTTCAATGCTAACTACTGTGGTCAGAAGCAGCTTCTATGGGGGGGCGGGGGGGAATGAGCCCACCCCAAGGCAAAAACAGTCTCCAGGAATGTAGCCAGGGCCTCGGGGAGCTACATGATTCTTCCAGGTCCCCACTGAGAGTGTGACAGCAGGTCAAATCACAGTACAAAAAACCCATCTGCTTTCTCAGCATGCTCCATGCTACTCAGAATGGCATGAAGAGAGAAAGGACCATGGCCCGCTGCCTGACTATGCTACAGGCCCAGCAGGCCTCCCACAGGTCAATCCTGCCTGGCCACCTCCCTGGCCCACCCCCTGACATAGCTGCCCCAGGGATTAATACCACCCCACCCCACCCCTGTCATCACCCACCATCTCTTCACATGCCTAGGCCTTGAAATCTAGTCAACAAACATGACCGAAGGGCCTACTTGGTCCTGGAGCCATGAGATGAATCAGGTCTTGTTCATGTCCTCACAGAGTCATGGGGGCCAGGAAAGAACAACCCAGTAGGCCTGGGTGGACAGCTGGCCATCCCAGGCTAGCCTCTGAACCCTTTCCCTCAGCCCACCCAGCACTAGCACCCACCCAGGACTGTGCCGTAATAACTGAGCCCCATGAAAGCTATGCCCTAACTGCTCCTCAGAGTATTCACTTGTTTCTTTTTCTTTTATCCATTTTCGTGTGTGTGAGTGGTGTGCATGCATTTATACAAATGTTTTCTCTTTTACTATATCCATTGAGGTATGGTCTGTCAATCAAACCCAGAGCTTGCCAAGATGGCTGACTCATCTTGCTAGGCAGCAATAGGGTCGGGGGACGGAAGAGGACCCATCTCCACCTTCTGAGGCTGAAATTACAGGTGGGCCAAAACATCAAGCTGTATTTATGAACTTACTTGGGTTCCTGAAATCCAAACCCCGGCCCCTACTTTGCAAAGCAAGCACTGAGCTCCCCACCCCCACCCCCACCCCTGCACCTCTCCCCACAGCCCTTCTCACGTTATTTACTCTTCTCTGCAACCTCCTTTTCCCACAGCTGAGCCCTCTTCTCTCTTCATCTACCCTCTTACAAGATACACGCCCCGCCCCCCAAGACTCTACCACCTAAAAATTGGATGGACCCCAATTTCTTTGGGCCCTTCTCATTGCTCCCAAGCTCCTGAAGAAACAATTTATTCAACTTCATCCTACTGCATGGCCCTGGCTGTCCTCAAATCCAGGACAATGCTGCCTCGGGGTCCTCTCTGCTGGGCACTCTGCTCTTCAGCTCACTCGTGTCTGGGGTCTTCTGTGCTTTGTCACATACCTTAAAGGAAGGTGTGTGTGTGTGTGTGTGTGTGTGTGTGTGTGTGTGTGTGTGAGTGTGTGTCCTTTCGGAGCTGGGAACACAGGATCTGGAGCACGTGGAGCAAGGGCTTTATCCCTGTCCTAAGCTGCAGTCCTTGGGGAAACCGTGTTGCAACCATCAATGACCCTTCAATGACTAAGCCCACTGGCTTCCTGAAGTGTCTGAGCCTACACACAGAAGCACAGGCTCTGACATCTTCTCAGTAGTATTTAATATACTTAATGAAAAAAGAGTCAGATATATCAGAGATACTACAGAGGAAAGAGGGATCCTTGTCACCTGATTCTCCTTTCTGGGTTGACATATCTTCTTTTTTCCTTGTTTTTTTTTTAAACATTTATTCATTGTGTGCATGCACATGCACACACATATATACACATGTGTATGTGTCCCAGAATGCAAGGGAAGGTCAGAGGACAACTTGCAGAAATGAAATCTGGCCTCCACAGGCACTGCACGGACATGGTATGTAAACATGCGTGCAGGCAAAGCACCCATGTGCATGAAATGAAAATAAAGGTTAATGAGTAGAGAAGTAAGCGTTTTTAAATCTTTAAGGAAAAGGGGGCTAGAAAGGTGGCTCAGTGAGCAGAGTTTTGCACTGTAAGCATGAGGGCCCGAGTTCAAATCCCCAACAACCGTGTGGCAAACACATGTGTGGTTAAAAACTCCTGCAACTTCAGTGCTGTGGATGAGGGGAAGCAAACCTGCAGATCATGTTGCTCATCAGTTAGATAAATCAGTGGGCTGACCCTTCAGGTGGAGCAAGGCCCCGCCTCAAAATAAATAAATAAACAAGCAAACAAATGCATAAGGCAGACAGGTGCGAGAGATGGCTTAGCCATCAAGAACACTTACTGCTCCGGCAGACTATCCAGGTTTGATTCTTAGAACCCAAGTTGGGTGGTTCACAACCACCTATAATCCCAGCTATGTGGGATCCAATGCCTTCTTTTGGCTTCTGAAAGCCTGCACGTGTGTGTGTGTGTGTGTGTGTGTGTGTGTGTGTGTGTGTGCGCGCACACAAAATAAATCTTTGGAAAAAAAAATGATTAGGTTTAGACGTCAACCAGAGAGGCACACCATACACATACATATACCACACAGCCACCCACACACAACCACCCACCCACACATCAAAATGTAGAATGTAGACCACATAACAAGAAAAACAAAACGCAGAATGGTTTAAAGTTTCTCATTAGGAGCCTTGATTGCTTAGATGAAAATGCATCAGAGTTCTCAGGGGAAAACTATTTTCAACCCAGAATTCTATAAATTCACCACAAGAGAGAGGTGTGGGAGCTGGAGAGATGGCTCAGCAGTCAGGAGCATTTGTGCTCAGCACCTACATCAGATGACTCCAATTGCCTGGAACTCTGTTCCAGAGGGTCCAACGCCCTCTTCTGGCCTCGGAGCTACATGGATGTGGTACACAAATAGACATGCACACATGCATGAACCCACCCCCCCCACACACACACACCACACACACCACATGTAAGTGCACATAAATAAATCTTTTCTTTAAAAGAGGATGTGAAGCTCATTAAATAAATGAATTAATAAATATAATTTAAAATTTTGTAATGAAAACAAAAAGGTTGTCTCACATTAGGTGTGAAAGGAGAAATAAGATCTAAGAAATTAAATAAAAACTTAATTAAAAATCCTTCATTTCCAGTTTGATTAATTACATTTTTGCTTGTTTTCCTTTTTTTTTTCTTTTTTTTTTTTTGTAGTTTTAAGAAACGTGCACATCAGTGGTGGCCCACACCTTTAATCTCAGGACTTGAGAGGCAGAGGCAGGCAGATCCCTGAGTTTGAGGTCAACCTGAACTGCAGAGGGAGTTCTAGGACAGCTGGGGCTCCACAGAGAAACCCTGTCTAGAAGAAAAGAAATGCACACAAGTGGGTGGTGGAGGAGAGAACCAACCAACTCCAATAACTTATCCTTGACCTCCATACACACTGTGGCATGTGTGTATGGACTCATATCCACGATAAATGAATAAATAAATTTAAAACTTCTCAAGTGAAAACATTACCCCGTGGGATTACATTTTTTCTCCCCAGTTTTTTAAGACGGGATTTCTCCGTGTAGCCCTGGCTGTCCAGAGCTCTGTAGACCAGGCTGGCCTTGAATACAGAGATTTGTCTGCCTCTTGCTTGCTGAACGCGCAGATTAAAGGGGTGAGCTGCCACCCCCCTCCCAACTCAATTATTATATTTTCTTTTTATCATTTTCATCTATGGTTCCTGAACATAGCTTCTGCTCGAGTTGGATCATAGAGACTGGATTATACAATCTGCAATCCCCAGATTTTTTCCCTCTCACCCTTGATCTTAGCTTGGAGCTGGCCATAAAGAAATCCTTCACCCCATCCTGGTGTGATAATAGATAGTAAGGCTCCCAATTCCCAAATGGTGCTGCCCACCGCCTGCAAGGACAAATGCGACCACTTTCTGCAACACCCGGCTTTTGAATACAGAGCTTCACGTTAGAGAAACATTCTTCCACTGAGTAACAGTGGACGCAAGCCCAAATACTAAAGCATCTGAACAGACCGGCCTTACTGAGTGTCCCTGCCCACTCTATTTGCATAATATGACAACTTCCTTGCCAGATCACCTCTGTGCATAGCTGTCCACATTCACATCATGCCTTTGGAATGCCAATAGGCAAGATTCAGAGAGCTTTTGGACAGCTGACAGGTAGGGGTTTCTATAGGACAGAGTACTCAGAGAGGATGAGGAGACTTTCTACTCTTCTCCATCTCATTGTGTTTGTAATACCATTTCCCAGGACTTTATCAGCCGGCCACTGATACCCTGTTTTACAGTTGGTCAGAAGCAAAGATTTAAAAGGGAGTGGGGAGGGGGATGTGGATTTGGAGAGATGGTTTGGTGGTTAACAGCACACTTACTATTCTTTTGGAAGACCCAGGTTCGATTCCCAGCACCCATACGGCAGCTCACAAGCATCTGCAACTGCATTTCTAGGGGATCCAATGTTCTCTTATGGCCTGATTGGGAATCAGGCATGCATGTAGTGCATAGACATACATGTAGACATAGCACCCAAACACATGATATAAAGTAAAATAGGAACTGTCCTAGGACTGAGCCCTTGATCTCTGGGACATGATGATCTCTCTAGGTAGACCAGTTATATCAGAACTGGACTATTCTAAAGACACTTGGCTAGTGCCCACTACAGAACTGCTCTCTCCTAATTTGCCTCTAGGTTGCTGTGATGATTTATATATGCTTGATCAAGGGAGTGACACTATTAGGATGTGTGGCCTTGTTGGAGTAGGTGTGTCACTGTGGGTGTGGGCTTTAAACCTGCATTCTAGCCTCATGGAAGCCAGTATTCTGCTAGCAGCCTTCAGATGAAGATGTAGAACCCTCAGCTGCTCCTGCCCCATGCCTGCCTGGATGCTGCTATGCTCCCGCCTTGATGATAATGGACTGAACCTCTGAACCTGTAAGCCAGCCCCAATTAAATGATGTCCTTATAAGAGTTGCCTTGGTCATGGTGTCTGTTCACAGCAGTAAAACCCTAACTAAGACAGTTGCCATGATAAAACATTGACCAAAAGCTACCAGGAAAGAAAGTTGATTTTCCTTTAGCTTCCAGATCACAGCCAATCCCTGAGTGAACCTGGAGGCATGAACTAAAACAGAGACCAGGGTATATGACATGATTCTATGTTCTTCTTGCCACACCTCCTGAAACCGCCCAGCTCCCCTGTTCCTGTGACAGGCAGTCACTGCTTCCCCTGGACATCTACCCGGGCCCTTCCTTTCTTTCCTGAGGGGAGTAAGGAATAAGGAACACTGCTTACAGGCTTGCTCCTCACAGCTTGCTCAGCTTGCTTCCTTATACCACAAAGGACCACCTGCCTGAGGATGACCACACAGTGGTCTGGGCCTCCTGCATCAATCATTAAGAAAATGCTCCACTATTGGGGTGGGGAGGTGTGAGGGAGTAGCACACACCTTTAATTCTAGGATTTCGGGGGCAAAGGCAGGTAGGATCTCTGAGTTTGAGCTCAGCCTGGTCTACACTTTGAGTTTCAGGATAGCCAGGCCTATACAGAGAAAGCCTGTCTCAAAACAAACCAACCAAACAAACAAAAACAAAAACAACAGAAGGAAGGAAGGAAGGAAGGAGGGAGGAAGGGAAGGAAGGAAGGAAGGAAGGAAGGAAGAAAGAAAGAAAGAAAGAAAGAAAGAAAGAAAGAAAGAAAGAAAGAAAGAAAGAAAGAAAGAAAGAAAGAAAGAAAGAAAGGAAAGAAAGAAACCAGACTTGCCCACAGGCCAATCTTATGGAGGCATTTTCTCAGTTGAGGGTCTCTCTTCCCAGATGAGCCTGGCTTGTAGTAAGTTATCAAAACACTTACCAGCCCAGTCTGCTTGTTGGTGGAAAGCAATAGAAACCATTTGTAGTCACAAAGTCTTCTGTATTCATTGTTGAAGTGAGAGACCAGTGGAGATTAACCAAAAGACCCCCCTAAGCAACTTCCCTTTCTCCCTCATCCTCTCCTACATAGTGAATTTAAAGACATGAGAATTTGTCTCAAAATAAAAAAAAGGTCAATATATTGTCTTAGTTAGGGTTTCCATTGCTGTAAAGAGACACCATGATTAAGGTAACTCTTATAAAGGACAACATATAATTGGGGCTGGCTTACAGGTTCTGAGGTTCAGTCCATTATCATCATGGCAGGAGCATGGCAGTGTCCAGGTAAGAATGGTGCAGGAGGAGCTGAGAGTTCTACATCTTGTTCTAAAGACAATCAGAAGACTGGCTTCCAGGCAGCTAGGAGGAGGGTCTCAAAACCCATCCCCACAGTGACATATTTCCCCAACAAGGCCACACCTGCTCCAACAAGGTCACACATCCTAATAGTGCCACTTCCTGGGCCAAGCATATTCAAACACATGAGTCTATGGGGGCCAAACCCATTCAAACCACTACATATATTATCTGGGATCGCGAAGACCAGCAGCCACGGTTGCTGCAGCATAAAGCTGACTGTATGGATTCTTCGGGGAGAACGGTGGCCTAAATCCCAGGGAAGGCCACACCAAGAACATCCATCTTCTATCATGAGCTTCTCTCCCTGCTTGTAGCATTTCCATCAAAAGCTGCATCCCTCAGGGCCTATGAGTCCTTTTGGTTTTTTTAGTGTTTTTCACAGAAATCTGGATTAGATGGTTTTCTAAGTAGAGTCCTCTGATATTAGGTACTGGCCAGGGCAGTGAGGAGCCAGACTGAAGGGCAGGGGCAGGTTTCAGGGGACAAAGGAAAAGAAGGGTCCAGGTAGATGTGCAGGGGAAGCAGTGACTGCCTGGCACCGGAACTGGAGAGCTGGGTGGTTTCGTGAGGTGTGGCGAGAAGAACATAGAATCACGCCGTATACCCTGGTCATCAGGACTGGATGGGTGACAATGACGCCTCCCACGAGCTGCAGAATCCCAGGGGAGGAGCAGAGAGAAGATGGCCAGTTTGTTTGGGCATGTTAGTTTGAGTCATGGAGTGTGTACTGCTCTGAGCGTCTGGCACCATGCCCCCCTCCAACCTATTTCTGTGCTCAACTACTCATCTGGCCCTGTACCGTCAACCTGAGCCTTCTGCTGTTCAAACCACCGATACCCTCAGTTCTTTGCCCACAACACACACTTCTCCCTTCTCAAGCTCAGAGCGGTCACAGTCACAAGCCTTTGACAAGGCTTCTTCCTCCTCTTGGAGCCAGCTGGATCACGGACTGCCACCCTGTCTTGAACACACTCTTCCACATATTTGTTTATAGGGCTGCTGTAAAGACAGAAGACAGAAATGTCATGGATTGCCCTGTATATGCTTTCTTGTAAAGGAGAAGGACAAGATACCACACTGTACTCTGAATATTCATACTTCCTGGATGCTGTCTTGTCCACCATTCCAGAGGGATGCAGGCAATGTAAGATGGGGTTGGAACGTGGAAACTGGAGGAGCCACAAGAACGCAGGGACCAATTCAGCCAACTGTTTAAAGCTACTTCTAGGCTAAAGGTTCAGTGCAGAGATAACTCTTACAGAGAGAAACTTTTCTTGCTATCTGGATACCTTAAAACTGCGGGAGATTTGTATTTTATTTTATTTTTGAGATAGGGTCTGTCTCATATAACCCAGGTTAACCTCAAACTTAGGATGTAGCTGAAGCTGGTCTTGAACTCCCAACCTTCCCCCTCTCTACTTCCTGAGGGTTTGGGGTGAAGTGTGCACCACCACACCCAGCACTGGGTATCTTAAAACAACTAAAATTCATTTCCCATAATTCTTTCCTGTCTCCTCATAAGAATCCTTCATTGTCCCTTCCAGCCTCTGGAAGCCGCAGGCCGGGTCACTCCTCTGTCAGTTGCTTCCTCCTTTTCTCCTGCTGCATCTTCTCTTCTGTCCTTTGTCTCTGTACACACCTCCAGGCTCACTGTCTTATCCAGGAACACTTAATGGATCCAGGATCTACTCGAATAACCCCACAAGAAAGAAGGTCTTGTTCTGAAATCCTCTATTTAATTATAGCTGCAAAGATTTAGTTTTCAAGTAATGTCACCCTCATGAGTCTTGTGACATATACCTTTTAGGAGGTCATTAATTGGCCTGATATAACTTCTGAGTGCAAAATGGACATACGATGTATTTGAGATACAAACAATTTGTCTTTTTAAATGTTAGTTCTATTCATTATGAGTGTGCAGACATATGCTGCAGCACACTTGTGGAGGGTCAGAGGATAACTGTTAGGATGTATTTTCTCCATCCACTGTGGTTCTGGGGACTGAACTCCAGGCCATAAGCTTGCCTGGCAAATGCCTTTGCTGGATCCACTGAGCCATCTCTCCAGACCAATAAACAATTTCTATTAGTGGGAAACATAAACAATATCGGTAAAAAATTTAGATGGAACACTGGAAGCAGCTGTTTGTAAAAGGAAGAGAAAGAAAATGAAGAGAGAGAGAGAGAGAGAGAGAGAGAGAGAGAGAGAGAGAGAGAGAGAGAGAGAGAGAGAGAGAGAGAGAGAAGAGAAGAGGAGAGGAAGAGAGAGAGAGAGAGAGAGAGAGAGAGAGAGAGAGAGAGAGACCCAGTTCTAGCAAACATTAATCTGATTGTTTCTGTCCCAGCTGTCAGAGCCACACAGAAGGTTCTGTACAGACTGTGGTCTTATTGTCTGTCCCCTGAGAGCCTCTGAGGCCCAGTGATGTTGAGTTTGTGGGACACAAGAACATTGTGACATTTTTGCCAAAATTTTCCAGTCTAAAAAAAAAATAGAAAGAAAGAAAGAAAGAAAGAAAGAAAGAAAGAAAGAAAGAAAGAAAGAAAAGATTCTTTTGCTGGAGAAATTCTATGATCACTGCTAATGAAGGGAAAGATTGGACCAAGAAGAAGAAAACACAGTGCCATACATAAATAGTCAAGCATAACCCGCCTCTCAGGGGCACATTCCAGGGACGAAATGGGAGAGGCTTTTCTCTTTCCAAGGACCCCAAAATTATTTTCTTTTCTTTTCTTTTTCTTTTTTTTTTTTTTTTTGTTTATTTGTTTCTTGCTCTGGCTTCTGTCATTCTGTCTAGAATCAGTGCTCTGCAAGGCTATTGTGGTGGTTTTGGTTCTGTTTGTTTTATTTTGTTTTGTTTGAAGAGGGGGCAATGTTGGGACAAAGTTTCTCTCTGTAGCCCAGGCTGGTCTCCATCCTGTGGAGATCTTCCAGTTGCAGCTTCCTAGACACTGGGATCATTGGTGTAAGCACCCATATCTGGCCTAATGGATTTTTATATATTGCCAACTAGACTATGCTCAATTGACATCTGAAATTTACCTTCAGACAAAATTGGGAAATTGAAGTAAAAGGATTAGGAGTTCAAAGCCATCCTCAGAGCAAAGCCTGGTATAGAGCTGACTTGTAATCCCAGCATTCAGGCTAAGGCTGCAGAATCATGAGCTGGAAGCCAATTTTTGGCTATAATGGTTTCAAGACCAGCCTAGGCTACATGAGACCCAGATTCATATTCTCTCTCTCTCTCTCTCTCTCTCTCTATATATATATATATATATATATATATATATATATATGAAATATATATATATATATATTAGAAAAATAACCCTTTCTAAGAACCTCCTCCCAGGTCCTAAAATAAATGAGACCAGAACCATTTTCCTCTTTTGCAACATATCACAGTACTGACTCATACTGACTCAGCTAAAGGTGCCTTTCCCTGACCTCATTTTGAAATGAAGAGCCAAAATGGTGGCATTTACTATCATATGGAAAATTGTTACCATAGTATTACTGGAGCTAGTTGTTGGACACTGTATGCCTTTGTTTCTGCTGCTATTTCAAAGTGCCTGAGCTTGGCTATATACTTTCTAAAGAGCTTTATTTGGCGCCCTTCTCTGGTGGCTAAGAGTCCAAACAGCATAGAGTCAAAGTCCTGGTGAGGACCCTCCAACAACAACATAATTAAGACATAATAACAATATAACAACAACATAGTAACAGCATAGCAACAACATAGTAACAACATAGCAAAAGGTGAAGAGAGGGAAGCGATGACCTCACTTTCTATGGCCCAACTCTTGTACCGGTAACTAGTTCTGAGAGATTAAATTTACAGTCTTGAAGAAGAGTATAAATTCCTTCCAGAATTTGTGTCTCCATGATTTAAAACCCCTCTCGCTAGACCCATAACTTCTAGCTCTTTCTCTGAGTCAGTGTATTAGGATTTCTATCACTGTGAAGAGACACCATGACCACAGCAACTCTTTTTTGTTTGTTTGTTTGTTTTTGGTTTTTCGAGACAGGGTTTCTCTGTGTAGCCCTGGTTGTCCTGGAACTCACTCTGTAGACCAGGCTGGCCTCGAACTCAGAAATCCGCCTGCCTCTGCCTCCCAAGTGCTGGGATTAAAGGTGTGTGCCACCACTGCCCAGCACAGCAACTCTTATAAAGGAAAGCATTTACCTAGAACTGGCTTATACTAGCAGAGGTTCAGTCCATTATGGTCATGGTGGGAAGCATGACAGCATGCAGGCAGACATGATGCAGGAGGAGCCTAGAGTTCTACATCAGGATTCCCAGGCTGGAAGAGATAGTGAGCCATTAGGCCTGGCTTGAGCTTCTGAAACTTCAAAGTCCACCCCTCAGCGACACACTTCCTACAACAAGGCCACATCCCTAATAATGCCACGCCTTATGAGTCTATGGGAGCCATTTTCATTTAGACCACCACATCGGCGCCTCATGTAGCCAAGATGAGCCTTAATTTTCTGGTCCTCTTGCCTCCACCACCATCCAGAATGCTGAGATTGCATTGCAAGCCTTCAGCAGCTCACCTGGTTTCCACAGTGCTGGGGCTAGAGACCAGAACTTCGTGCACACTGGGCTAAAGTTAAACCAAGTGGGCTACATCCCCAACCTTCACCCTCCTATTCATCTCACACTGATAGAATTTCCCTGGTATTGTGTTATTAGGTAAACGAAGGCAATGTTACTAACGATTTCATCTGCAGACTGCATGGCATTGGGATGGGGGGAGGGAAGGGGTGGAGTGGGAGGGGAATGGAGGTAGGAGTTCATCTTCCTATTTCTTGTCCATTGATCAATGTCACAGGTGATTGCTCTGAAGGCTGCTAATAAATCTGTTCCATATTTACTTAGCTGACAGTCTCAACGAGGCAAGGACTAGAACCAAGCTTCTGCTGCCAGCCTAACCTCTACATCGACTCTCACCCACGACCTCAGCCTGACCCCTCTCTCGAACGCACTATTCCTAGACAGTCTCAATCAACACCTGACATCAGGCTCTTCCTACCACTCACTCCACATGATTGATGGGGGCCCCTCTGTTAATGAGCACTTAGAGTTACAGACAAGGAAGCAAGACAAGCTGATGTCTTTCATCTAAGTAAAAGGCAAGTTAATTATGGCTATGAAAGAGGTTAGGGACAAATTGAACTGTGTCTACCAGGCTGTCTTTAAAACCAGGGCAATTCTCTCTGTCCCAAGGGCAAATGCCCATTGGTGGGTCTCACATCTCCAAACACCGGTACTATAATTTCAGATCCTGGCTGAACAGGTTCTCATCTGTCACAGCAAGAAGTCTGGTCTCTGAATCACCCAGCATGGCACCCAGAAATGTCACAGCTTCACAGTCAAGGTCATGGTTAAACAGTATTCTGTGGGCTTCTTAAATTAGGCCCATCCTAATTCAGATAACCTCGTGAGATAAAAACAAAAAAAAAAAACAAAACCAAAAAAACCCCCTAAGCCTCCAAATTCCCTCAAAGGGGAGGGATATGTGTAAAGGGATCTTTTCCGTTAAACCTCCTACCCCATGTGGGGCTGGGGAGATGGTTCAGCCTTCAAGCACTTGTTGATCTTGCAGAACAGTAGAGTTCAGTTCCCAGCACCCACACTGGGTTGCTCACCACAATTTAACCTGCTCCAGCTCCGAGGTATCTGATGCTCTCTTCTGGCTGCTTTGGGCACTTGAAGACAAGTTTGTGTGTGTGTGTGTGTGTGTGTGTGTGTGTGTGTGTGTGCGCCTACACATGCGCACACATGTACCCACACACTTGCTCATATAAGCACATGTACGTAAATACACATAAGTAAAAATAGAGTTTATATATTAAAGGTGGGGATATAGTGTACTTTCCCAGCTCTGGGCTCAATATTCAGTACCCCAAATAGGCATAATGGTGCACAGCTATAACCCCAATCCTGAGAAGGAGGAAGGTAGGAAGATCAGAAATTCAAGGCCATCCTTAGGTACATCAGAAGTTTGAGGCAAACCTGAACTGTATGAGATCCTGTCTTAAAACAATAACAACAACAAAATAAAGCAGGCAGAAAAGAAATGGGGAGGAGGAAAAGTAGCGGAGGACTGCTTGAGGAGAGTCACCTCACGGGTCCCCAACTTTTCCAAGTCCCCGAGGACTAGGCTTGCTGCTTTCCCTACTTAGCAACCAAGCAACCAGTCTGACTAATCAGAGAATCGGCCTGAAAAAAAAAATCGCAGATGCAAAAAACTGAGTTTTCAACTCGGGCATGTGTGACCTGATGCTAGGATTAGAACGATGACCTCGTGAAGATCAGGCACAACAGGCTACAAGCCTGAGAAAGGAGGAGAGAGAGGCCATCTTGCTTCCCCGGGGCTAGTAAGCAAGAACAAAACACGATTTGTTCCGGAAGGAAGTCATGACTTAAAAAACAGCTTGCTATCTGGGCAAAGTCCCTTTGCAGCCTCTGCTGGCCACCCATCCCCCTCAAGTCCTTTTTAGTTGGAGACTCCCCTGCTGATGGTGCTTGGTAAGACTCTAAAGGCCAGAAGGGGCCCATGGTGAGAGACCACACAGGCAAAACAAGAGATTCCGACCACCATAACAAGGGTCAGAATGGTCAAAACCATAGAACGCCCAGGACAGCTCAGCAGGCGTAGGCGCGGAATTCAGGGGCCAGCGTGGGCTGAAAGTCATGAGAGAGTCTAATGTTACATAATGTATTTGAATTATGAAGACTTTTAAAATTAGATTTATTTATTTATTTTGTATTTGTGTGTACCAGTGTGACTCTGGAGGTCAGAGAACAACTGTGGGGATCAATTCTCTCCTTCCACCATGTGGGTCCTGGGAATTGAACTCAGGTAATTAGGCTTGGTAGCAAGTACCTTTATCTACTGATCTATATTACCAGTCCCTGAAGAGGCTTGAAAAGCAATAGATGTATTTTACTTTTAATTATGTGTATGTGTGTGGGTATGTGCACATGAGTGCCAGTTCCCACAGAGACCCGATGAAGGTGCTGGATCCCTACAGCTGGAGTTGTTCGTGAGTGCAGGGAACAGAGCCCCAGTCTTATGGAAGAAAAGTACTGACTCCTAACCACTGAGCCATCTTTCCAGCCCAAGGTTTCTTGATGGTGTTGGTTTTTTAATTCTGTTTTGTTTTTTTCCTGGGAGCTTGATACATAGATCAGGCTGACCTTGAACTCACAGAGATCCACTGGCCTCTGCCTCCCAAGTGCTGGTGGGTACCACAGCATCCTGCTTAGTCTAAGCTTAAGATTTGTTTATTCCATGTATATGAATACACTGTCGCTGTCTTCAGACACACCAGAAGAGGGCATCAGATCTCATTACAGATGGTTGTGAGCCACCATGTGGTTGCTGGGACTTGAACTCAGGACCTCTGGAAGAGAAGTCAGTGCTCTTAACCGCTGAGCCATCTCTCCAGGCTCCTAGCCATCTCTCCAGGCCCTCTAACCTGAGCTTTTATTGTTTTTTTTTTGTTTTGTTTTGTTTTTTTGAGACAGGGTTTCTCTGTGTAGCCCTGGCTGTCCTGGAACTCACTGTGTAGACCAGGCTGGCCTCGAACTCAGAAATCCTCCTGCCTCTGCCTCCCAAGCGCTGGGATTAAAGGCGTGCGCCACCACCACCCGGCTAACCTGAGCTTTTAAACTTGACGTTTATTTAACTGAGTAGCCTTAACAACTACAAAGTGCTTGCCACCCTTGCTTCTGGAGTTTTTAGGGTACTAGCCTAGGCCCTGGCAGCCTCCAGCGGTCACCCACCTGTCCTCACTTTACCAATTAAAGAGACAAGAAATATCAAAGTATAGGGAAAGAGGTTTATTCCATGTGACCCTATGGGGAGAGGAACAAATAAAGATTTTCAGGTCCCACCCACCCAGCGAGATCACCTTTCTGGCACTGATGTTTTAAATGGAAGGCAAGAGATACATGCACACATAATTAAACAGTCCTAACCAGGGGTGTGTTCCCTCTCATCACTGACCCACCCATCATTGTCTGGCTCCCGCGTGTCTCCGAGGTGGTCTGACAAGTTGTTGATCCGATGGCATCAGGCCCCAGCATGGGATTCTGGGGACATTTTAACTCTTTGGCATGCTTTGTATCACTAGCCAAAGGGAGAGGTATAACTATCTCTTTAGAGAAGAGCTTCTTAACCTGTGGGTGGAACAACCCTTTCACAGAGGTCTCCTAAGACCATTGGAAAACATAGGTAAGAGTCACAACAGTAGCAAGATTACAGTTATGAAGCAGTCATTTTATGACTGGGGTCTCTACAACGTGGGAAACTGTATTAAAGGATTGCAGCATTAGGAAGGTTGGGAACCACTGGTGTATAGTATCTCCTCTCTGACCGCAGTTACAGCCTGGCCGCCTCCAAGCTTAAGTCACTGAGTAAAAGACAATACTTTTCTTATTGTCCCCATCATGTTCAAGGCATGGTGTGGAATTTTACTCTTGCCATAAATACACATTTTATATCTGATTTTCCTAATGCCTGTGGGCAAACTGCTGAATCACTGGACAAATTGATTCAGTGGCCTCATTGGCAGTGGAGCACCAAAATGAAAAATTAGCCAGGGGACCAGGATGCCAGGAGCCTCCTCACCCTGATATCAACTCGAATTAGAAACAAATCATTTAAAATATTGATGCTGAGTATATGCAGGTACCCAAGAAGAGAGACACTAATTCTTAGGAGTTTTCCTTAAGTTTTCTTATTGAACATTCAGAAGGGTGATTTTATTTATTTTTTTTTCAAGATTTATTTATTTTATGTATATGAGTACACTGTAGCTGTCTGTCTTCAGACACACCAGAAGAGGGAACCGGATCCCATTACAGATGGTTGTGAGCCACCATGTGGTTGCTGGGAATTGAACTCAGGACCTCTGGAAGAGCAGTCAGTGCTCTTAAAGGTGATTTTAAAGCTCTGTAATCTAATTTTGCCTGGTAATCCAGCACAAGGCAGTCCCGGGTTTGGGTTAGGCTCAGCCAATCATGATCTGTGACCTTGGGCAAGTTTCTTTGTGTAGCTCAAAGCCTGGCATGTGCTGAGCTCAGTCAATTCACTTTGCCTGCAGCAGCGATTCCTGTTAATCAGTCTTTAATCTCCTGTCTCTTCTCTTCAAAATGAGTTCAAAACACATCGATGCTGACAGGCTGGTGCACTGGCCTTCCTGCCCCCCTCCAGCCTTTGAGGACAGAGGACTGTAACAAACAGCCAGGGCTTTGTTTCTCTTTCTCAGCAGGGTTTCAAGCAGCCTTGGTTCTATTTGAACTAGCTATACAGCCTAAGATGAGCTTGAACTTCTGACCTATCTTGCCCCCACCACCTGAATGCTGACATTCCAGGAGCACATACCAATAGTCCTGGTTCATGTGATGCTGGGTTGGAACCCAAGGCCTGTGCATTCAAGGCAAGCTCTCTGCCAAGCATCCCCAGCTTAACAAATATCCACGTTGATTGAGGCTTCCCTACTTAGGAGACCATTAGAAAGATTTTCCAAGGACCCCAGCAATTTACCCTGGGTGGGAGATGACCAAGAAAATTATTCAGGGGCTGGAGAGATGACTCAGTGATTAAGAGCACTCTTCCAGAGGTCCTGAGTTCAATTCCCAGCAACCACATGGTGGCTCACAACCATCTGTAATGGGATCTGATGCCCTCTTCTGGTGTGTCTGAAGATAGCTACAGTGTACTTATATACATAAAATAAATAAATCTTTATTTAAAAAAAGAAAATTACTCAGGGTAGCTTATGTCACAATAAAACAGGAGGACTGACCTTAAAAACGAAATCAAAGCAATATAATCCAAGTTTTGCTCCTGATAAAGTCTTGGCTTTCCTCCCACTGAGTTCTCTGTCTCTCACAGGGACCCACTCTAATACACCAACTCATTTGTCATATGTCCCAGCATTGATCACACCATGCCAGGCACAGACCTACCATTCAGTGCACATCACAGGCGAGCCGTAGACAACCAACCCACTTGCGACCGCTACACAGCAACACAAGGATGGAGTGTTGGCATTTTGTCTAGGCTCTGCCCCACAGTTACCTGGCAACAGCCAGGAGTGCCTGACTCACTACACTATAAAAGGGGCTGCTGGCCCCCTCCTCACTCTCTTGCTCTCTTCTCTTCTCCTCTTGCTCTTGCCCCTTATCCTCCTCCTCCCCCTCTCCCCTCCTCCTCTCTCTCCAAGTGCTCATGGCCTCTCTCTCTCTCTCTCTCTCTCTCTCTCTCTCTCTCTCTCTCCCCTCAACTCCTCTACCTATGCCTTAAATAAACTTTATTCTATACTATACCTTCGTATGGTTGGTACCTCAGGGGGAAGGGATGTCCCAGGATGGGCCTGCAGAGGCACTTCCTTTCAACACCATACCGCGCCTCCACCAAACACATCCCTGCCTCCTCCACCTCCTCCTCCTCCTCCTTCCTCTTCTTCTTCCCTTCCTTCTTTCTTTTTTATAAAACACAACATGGAGGATATCTTCAAGGGGCCCACCAGCCTCGTGGTCAGCCTGCAGTGATAGCCACCACAATGTGTAAGTATGTGGTTATCAGACGGGAGAGAAAGAGTGGAGGAGCTTGAGCATTATGAAGAGAGATAGAACTGGAGAGGAGGAGGCTGTTGTGAGTGCCCAGCCCTGCCACCTGGGGTGAAGCACTAGCCTGGTCCCTAGCTATGCAGCAGCTCATATTACCACTGGAGAACATGGGGATGTCCCTGGTCGGTGCAGCCGCTCTCCATGGATGTCCAGGAGCTGTGCATAACTGACCCCGCCCCCTCACTGGCTGTAGCTCTCTAGAGAGCTGGCCCCATCTCTCACCGCGCAGCCTTCCGGGAACGCAGGTCCTGCGACAACCCCAGGCATTGCAGTGAAGCTGGCCTGGTGGCAAGGGTATGAGTGAACAGTCTTCAAGGTCGTGAGTGTGGGACAGCTAACCCCACCACTCTGACGTGGAGTGGCACAGGCGCAGAGGTGATACCCTCCCTACCCCAACCCTTTACCACATCGGGCAGTTGGAAAAAACAGCCCACATGGTTGTGAGCTTAGGAAAGCAAACCTTGCCTCTCACCAGCTGCAACACTCAGAGAGCACACCCTATTCCTCTCCTGAAAGATCCAGCCTCGAGAGCGCAGGAGAGCTGACCCCACTACTCCTCGGCTGTGAGCAGGCATGGGTGCAGGGCTGCTGCCTTCCCCGCAGCATCTCACCACCAGCAGCAGTCAGGAGAGCTGGCGCTGGGGTCATGAGAGCGGGAGAGATAGTTCTGCCTGCTCGCTGGCTGGAGAATTTGGGAGATCAGGCCCTGCACCTCACCTGGGCAATACAGTGGAGGTGGCCCTGATGGCAAAGGACAGACGAACCAGTCCCCAGGGTATGAGAGCAGGAGAGCAGTCCCAGCCCGTCAACAGGCTGCAGCCCTTGGGAGTGGGCCCCCACCCTTTGATTGGACAGCACAGTGGAGCTGGCTACAGCGGAGCATGAATTCAGATGATCCGGCTCTGAGGGCATGAGAGCAGACCCTGAAGACCCTGCCTCCTGCCGATGGGACATTGGGTGGCCTAGCCAGAGTAGTGCTAGAGAAGGAGCCCTGGTGGTGCAGACAACGGACAGCTGGCAGGCTGACTAGCTCGGTTTCCATCCCGGAGTCTGAATTGGCCCACCTCAAAATCTATGTAATCTGGGAATGGTTACGTTGCGTGAAAGGACCAGTCCTGCTGATCCAAAGCTGCAGGATCTCCATGACACAAAGTCATGGGATAACCAGAAGAAGTCTTGATGAGGATCCAATATTGATGGGGTCACAGAAGCCAGAGATCTCAAATCAGACCAATGACTCATTGCAAAGAACATTTGCAAAGGAAGATGTGTGGACAGAGGGATACACTGTAGGACACACTGTGACACACTACAGTGACCACGATGAGATGTTTTCTATGCTTTTTTTGTTTGCTTGGTTGTTTGAGCAGGGGTGCGTGTGCGTGGGTGTGTTTTATTTTGGGAAGGAGGCTGCAAGGGCAAAGGGCAGATTTGAGGAGACAGGGACATGAGTGGGACTGGAGTGCGTGATGTGAAAGTCATAAAGATTCAATTAAAAGTATGAATGAATGAATGAATAACAATATGAGCTGGAGAGATGGCTCAGCGGTTAAGAGCACTGACTGCTCTTCAGAGGTTCTGAGGTCAATTACAACTACATGGTGGCTCACAACCATCTGTAATGGAATCTGATGCCCTCTTCTGGCAGGCACATGTACATGCAGATAGAGCAGGAGAGAGAGAGAGAGAGAGAGAGAGAGAGAGAGAGAGAGAGAGAGAGAGAATAAATGTGATTAAAAACCAAAACAATAACAATAAAATATAAATATTTCACTTTTTAAAATATTTTTATTTCCTACTTTTTTGGACTGCAGGATCAAGGCAGACTCAATGTAGGCTGGAGGCTGTTAGTTTAGGCATCGTATACTAGCGGAAATGCCACCAGAAGATTACTAACATAGAATAGTTGATAAATTTATGATGCTAGATTATGTGCCCAGCGATTGTGTTTTCTGTTGATTCTAAAAAAAATATTTAAAAAGTGTTTATTTTAGCTTGGTGGTAGTGTTGCATGTCTTTGGTCGCAGTACTTTGGAGGCAGAGGCAGGAGGATTGCTGTGAGTTCAAAGCCAGCCTGGTCTACAGAGTAAGTTGTTCCAGGTCAGCCAGGGCTACACAGAGAAACAGTGTCTCAAAAAACCAATTACTTTATATTTGGGTCTGAGTGTTTTGCCTGTATGCATGTATATGCATCATATGTGTGCCTGGTGGTCATGGAAGTCAGCAGAAGGTCAGTATCAGATCCCTTGGAGCTGGAGTTATGAAGAGTTGTGAGCTGCCATGTGGGTGCTGGAAACCTCTGTAAGAGCAACCAGGGCTCTTAACCACTGAGCTATCTCTCCAGCCCTTATTTTAATTTTAAAAAGATTTATTTATTTATTATGTGTACACTATCCTGTGCATATATGCCTGCACACCAGAAGAGGGCATTACAGATGATTGTGAGCCACCTTGTGGTTGCTGGGAATTGAACTCAAGACCTCTGGAAGAGCAGTCAGTGCTTTCAACTTCATAGCCAACCTCTCCAGCCCCCTTCTTTTAATTTTTAATTATATGTATATGTACGTGGGTGCATGGAAAATGTGTGTTGTGCTTGTAGAGGCCAGAGGTGTCAGGTCCCCCAGAACAGAAATTACAGGTAGTTGTGAGCTGCCTTATACAGTTGCTGGGAGCCAAACTCAGGTCCTCTGTGAGAGCACTGTGCACTCTTAACCACTGAGCCATCTCTCCAACCCAGTCAACTAAGAGAAAAAAAGTTCTCTGTGGAATTCTACTACAGACAGGATAAAGTCCATACTAGCACCCAAGGGCCTCTCACCCACAGCGGGAGTGCTAACTTGGTGTTATCTTCTGGAGCTGTGGGACAGACACACTCTAAACTGCAAACAAGCTTGGCATGCCTTGCCCTGGACTTAGCTCTCTGTCCTCCTCCCAAGCCTTCAACTGGCCATGAGGACCTTTCAGCTTCCCCATCTGCTGCCCTTGAACCGCCCTTCTGGCCAGCACCTGGAGAGTCCACTCTTTGTGCCAGGTAGCAAAATTGCATGGCAGCTCTTCTCAGATACTTTGAGTGGTGACTTCCTCAAAGGCTGGTTATAGCTTCTTCGAAGGGGTCCTGGCTCACTGCTTACACACAAAATAAGCAATGGATGCTTCTGGAGTCAGCTGTAGACAAAGGCAGTGCCATAGACTTGGGGACTTTGAGGCAGGTTTCATTAGGGTGTGACTTGGGGTAGATTTTAAGAAAAAGTAATATGGATCAGGCTATCAAGATGGTCCAGTGGATAACGGTGCTTGCCAACAAGTCCACAAAGATAAGAAGAGGGCATTGGGTTCCCTGGACCTGGAGTTACAGATGGTTCTGAGTCACCATGTGGGTATTAGGAATCAAACATGGGTCCTTTGAAAAAGCAGTCAGTAACTTCTGAGACTTCAGTGCAGTGGCAGGAGAAACTGGTTCCTGAGAGTTTTGCCCTAAGAGGATTCCTGACTCCTGAGATTTGTTCTCTGACTTCCACATACATGCGGAGGCACTCACACATATGTACAGACAAAATAGATAAAATAAATTAATATGTTGAAACACACAAAATTTTCTCACATGTATGTTGGTTTCACTCTTTATGTTGATTGATAATACAGGAGACATTTGTCCTAAATGTTCTTTTACATGGTAGAGATACTTTCTCTTTTTTTATTTATTTTTTCTTTTTATTCAAAGATTTTTTTTTGTTGTTGCTTTTTCGAGACAGAGTTTCTCTGTATAGCCCTGGCTGTCCTTTATTTAAAGATTTATTTATTTATTTTATATGAGTACACTGCAGCTGTCTTCAGACACACCAGAAGAGGGCATCAGACCCCATTACAGATGGTTGTGAGCCACCATATGGTTGCTGGGAATTGAACTCAGGATCTCTAGAAGAGTAGCCAGTGTTCTTAAGCACTGAG
The DNA here is from genome assembly GCA_036184795.1 of Tokudaia tokunoshimensis. Taxonomy (NCBI): domain Eukaryota; kingdom Metazoa; phylum Chordata; class Mammalia; order Rodentia; family Muridae; genus Tokudaia; species Tokudaia tokunoshimensis. The sequence goes on from BTHU01000010.1 coordinate 68,739,617, forward strand.
CTATTTCTTTAGTGCAGAGATGCCTTCTTGTTTTACATTTATAACTTTCAGTGAAAAAGATTCAATACTTACAAAGAAAGCCAGTTGTCTAAAATGAGCGTCATCAGAAAACAAAATTAAAAAACAAATGACAACTGGAAAAATATTGATAACATAGAATAAGGAGATAACAGGGCTGGAGAGAAGGCTCAGTGGTTAAGAACATTTGCTTCCTGAGGACCTGGGTTCAGTTCCTAGCTACCAGGTGGCAGTTCGTAACTTTTCCTAACTCCAGCTCCTGGGGATCTGATGCCCAGCTCTGGCCTCTGCTGGCATGAGGCATGCATGTAGTGCACAGACAAAACACATAATACGAAAATTTTAAAAATTAAAAAGAAAAGATACTAGCCACACATGATGGTGCCTACTTAATCCTAGCACTTGGGATGCAGAGGCAGTCAGATATCTCTGTTCCGGTCTATTCTGGTCTATAGAATAAGTTTTAGGACAACCAGGGCTATTTGGAGAAACCTTGTCCAAACAAGAACAACAACAACCCTACTGAAAAGCCCAGCTACCCAGGCCTCACGGCACATACCTTTAATCCCAGCACTTAGCTATTGGCAGAGGCAGGTGGATCTCTATAAATTTGGGCTAGCCTGGTCTACATAGTTTCAGGTTAGTTAGGGTTACATAGAGAGACCTACTCTCAAGAACAAATAAACAAAAGACGAAAACAAGAACAAAAAAGCCCAGTGTGATGGTACACACCTGTAGTCCCAGCACTCAGAAGAGTAAGGCAGGAAAATTGTGAGTTCTAGGCTAGCCTGGGAATATACATTTTCTAGTTGGATCAACACACACACACACACACACACACACACAGAGGGTGTCAAAAGCTTGTAATCTCAGCATAGGAGGTGAGGACAGAAGATGAGGACAGGATGATCAGAAGTTTAAGGACAGCATCTGAAGGAGTTTGAGGTCATCATGGGTCATATGAGAGACTTTCTCAGAAAGACAACACCACCATACCCCCCACACACACACACACAAGGTGTCTGAGCTGTGTTAATCCTTTCTGAGTCCACATGGTGGAAGGGAGGAACTCCTGGGTGAAGTCTCTAACCTCCATCCCTGCACCACGGCATGCCTGCCTGTGCCCACCACATACACACACACATAAATAAAAGTTGGAAACAGCAAACAACAAACGTGAAGCAAGCAGCCCCACCTCCACCCTCAAGGCTGCCTCTTCTGCATAACTCCCCTCCCCAGGCCCTGGGTTCCCCATGGCCTTCCCAATGGATCCCACCCTGTACCTCTACCCAACTGAAACTCCCAACCTATCCCTGTTGAGTTCCACAGCTATAGCTCACATCATATAATACGGTGCTTTCTGACTTCTGTTTCCTCCTGATAAATGCACTCTGCTAGGTCGAAGCATTTATCTCTGCTAACATGTATCACAGCCTGAAAGGTCCTGTCCGTGTTCTCAATAAATATTTGTGAAATAACCGAAGTTTTAGAAACAGCATGGGCTGGGGGTGTGGTGGTGTAGCCTGGCATTTGTAAGGCCCTGGGTTCCATATTTAACACCTCAATATATTTCCTAATTTGCTTTTTAATTTTTTTAAAAATATAACAGACATATGGATGCAGAGTGGAAGAAAGTATGTCAAAATGTTAATGGTCATTTCTGCTGATAATTTTTTCCTTCTTTGTTTTTTCCTGTGGGTTTATTCCTGAAATCCTATATGAAATGGGCTGTTTTGGGCAAGCAGGGTGGCACACACCTATAATCCTAGCACTCAGGACTGAGGCAGTGGCATCCCTAGTTCCAGACCAACCTGAACTTCATAGAGACAAAAATAAAGGGGGTGTTTTTGGAATGGTTCAGTGAGTAAAGGTGCCTGTCACCAAACCAGATGACGTGAATTTGCACTCCAGAGACCTATGTGATGTTGGAAAGTCGAACACATGTCTCAAGTTATCTTCTGACCTACAACACACACACACACAAACACAGAGAGACAGAGACAGACAGACACACAGAGAGAGACAGAGAGAAAGTCAACAAAAAATAAAAACATGTAGATCTCAAAGCCCCACGTTTTAAAAAGTATTATCTTATCATGAGAAAACTGCTTCCTAAACCTCTTGTAAGCCTCTAGTACCCTGCACTCAATACCACACAGCGAACTGTTCTTGCTGTGAACTTTGTGAGTTCGTTTTTTTCTGTATGAAAAGCATCAGACATTGGAGAGCTATTGATGCAATATATGTAGTACAAGGACATATATATATATATATATATAAAATATTGCTTTTATTTTGTGATAAATAGTGCTGAAGGTAATAAATATCCTTGCCTCGCCCAATCCACTGCAACATCCCCAGGGAACACACCCACCTAGCAACCGGGAGCGGAGCTGAAGAGCGGCGCTGCGCCTTTAATTCCGGGGCTGGCGTGGGGGCAGTGCAGAGAGGTTCGGCTTTCCCATTCCCTCCGCACCTCCAGTGGCAGCTGTCACCTGTAAGCCGAGCACCGCGCAGGGGCATGGAGCCCGGCGCCCATTGGACAGGACATCTCAGCAGCAACCTACCCCCCAGTCTGGGGGCCTGGCCCGGCGCAGGCGGAGGGCAGGAGTCCCAGGTGCCCTTCGCCCGGAGACTTCCCAGCACGGCGGCGAGGGCGTGACTGCAGTCCAGTTTCGGGGATCAGAGCCCCAGGTGAGCCCGGCTGGGTGGCTGGGGCGACCTCGGAGTCGCAGGGACCGAGCATGGCGCTGGCAGCCGCTGCCGCTGCTGCCGCCGCCGCCGCAGGGGTGAGCCAGGCGGCGGTGCTGGGCTTCCTGCGGGAGCACGGCGGGCAGGTGCGCAACTCCGAGCTGCTGAGCCGCTTCAAGCCGCTGCTGGACGCTGGGGACCCACGGGGCCGCGCGGCCCGTAGGGACCGCTTCAAGCAGTTCGTCAACAACGTGGCTGTGGTGAAGGAGCTGGACGGGGTCAAGTTCGTGGTGCTGAGAAAGAAGCCGCGGCCGCCGGAAGGACCCGAGGCTCCCCTCCTCTCCAGCCCTGAGATGCCAGTCACGCTGGCCGAGTGCGCTGCTGTCCCAGCAGAGGACAACTGTACCCCCGGGGCTCCCCACTCCCCACCGCAGTCAGGAGAACCGCCGGAGGACTCGTCCGCACCATCCGAGCTACAGCACACCCCTGAGACCCCTCCACCCTCAGGGGTCACCCAAGTTGAGGCTCCATCAGGCTCAGCGCCACAGCCCGGGGGATCCGAGGATCCGGAGCTACCTCGGTTCTCGGAACTCGCCCAACCGGCCAGCGTGCCGTCGGGGCTGGCCCTGCTGAGCACAGAGTCTGCAGGCCCGGAGCTTGCACCTCCCACGGCGCAAGTGCCACCGCAGAAGCCTTGCATGCTGCCGGTGCGCTGCGTTGTCCCTGGCCCCGCGGCGCTGCGGATCCGCGCGGAGGAGCAGGGCCTGCGCCGGCAGCGCTCGGAGGAGCCGAGCCCGCGGGGCTCCCCGATGCTCCTGCGGCGGCTCTCGGTAGAGGAGTCTGGTCTGGGACTCCACCTGGGACCTGGCCGCTCCCCGCATCTCAGGCGCCTGTCGCGCGCCGGCCCGCGCCTGCTGAGCCCGGACACGGAGGAGGTGCCCGTCGCGCCGCCGCCGCCACCAGCGGTGCCCCTGGAGCCCACGGAGCACGAGTGGCTGGTGCGCACGGCCAGCGGTCGTTGGAGCCACCAGCTGCACGGGCTGCTCTTGCGGGACCGCGGCCTGGCTGCTAAGCGCGACTTCATGTCCGGCTTCACCGCCTTACACTGGGCGGCCAAGAGCGGCGACCGGGAGATGGCTTTACAGCTGGTGGAGGTGGCGCGGCGTGGGGGCGCGCCCGTGGACGTGAACGCGCGCTCGCACGGTGGCTACACGCCGCTGCACCTGGCGGCTCTGCACGGCCACGAGGATGCCGCCGTGCTGCTAGTGGTGCGCTTGGGCGCCCAAGTGCACGTCCGCGACTACAGCGGCAGGCGTGCCTACCAGTACCTGCGGCCTGGCTCCTCCTACGCGCTGCGGCGTTTACTGGGTGACCCTAGCCTGCGATCTACTACTGAACCTGATGCGGCCAGTGGTGGCAGTGGGAGCCTTGTGTCTCGGCACCCCGTGCAAGTGGCCGCCACCATCCTCGGCTCCACCACTAGCGCGTTTCTGGGCGTCCTGGCCGATGACTTAATGCTCCAGGACCTGGCCCGTGGCTTGAAGAAGTCAAGCTCCTTCAGCAAGTTCTTGGGTGCCTCGCCCATGGCTCCCCGAAAAAAGACCAAGATCCGTGGTGGTTTGCCATCCTTCACTGAAATCTCTCGTCGACCCACTCCAGGACCTTTAGCTGGTTTAGTGCCCAGTCTGCCCCCTCCAACCTGAATGGCCTTGGAACTACCAAGGCTTTGGTTGACCTACCAGGACCTGTGTGGCACATCGTCTAAGCCTGTCCAAGACAGGCCCAACACCTGCAGCCTGACTCACTTCCAGATTTATCTCTTGCAGCCTGCTGTAACCAGATGAGCCTCCACCTTCTGTTTGAAATGTGACTTGCCTACAGAGATTGGGATTCTTGTTCTCTGGAAGAGGAACCAAGCAGTTATGCCTGATCTTGGGAGGAGACTTGAAGTTTAGGGTCAAAGGTTAAGTAAGGGGCAGCAGCTGGTCTGGCCCCTGGAGGTGTTAATCAGAGTTGTCTGGGTGGACACATGCCCAAATCAGAAGTAGAGGGTGGCTCTCTAGATGATCAAAGGTGGCGACTTTAAGATCTGTAGTGGCTTTGTAATTTGATGCTTTTATTCTGTTTTTAAATTAAAAGGAGGTATAGCAACTTTGATAATACCTTTTGAAATTCTATTTTTTTTTCCATTTTTAGGCAAAGTAGTAAGACATTTTCAGTTTTTTGCTAAATATTTTGGAAATCTTTTAAAAAGAGATGGTTGAGTCTGAAAGAAATTAGTCTTAAGCCAACAACACTCAAGCTTATCTACCTCAGTGTAGTCAGCACAGACTCTGGAATCTTGAACATGGAGTAACTATTGTGAGCCTAATGAGTTTAGTTAATTCCAATTATACTGTGAATGTCAAATATTGAGAAACAAGGGTATGATTGGGCTTGTGGCCCACGCCTTTAATCCTAGCACTTGGGAGGCAGAGACAGGCAGAGTTCAAGACCAACTTGGTCTACAAAGCAAGTTCTAGGCTAGTCATGGCTACACAGAGAGACTCTGTCTCAAAACAAAATAAACAACCCCTGCACACACACACACACACACACACACACACACACACACACACACAGTCCGAGGGGGGAGGGAACTCAAAATGAGCAAAAAATGAACAAACCAAAAGAAGCGTGCGGGCATCTTGAGAGTAAAAGTGATTTAACACGGAAAGAGACATTTTGGCAAATAATTTTAAACTTCTCCAGGACATATTTGTGTTCAGCACTAACTGATGGCTACTTTGATATGGCATGCCATTTTAATTTTTTTTTAAATTGTGATTTAATTGTGAATTCTGAATCCGTAGTTTTCAGTGTAATGGGTGACTAGTCAAACAAACAAACAAACAAACAAAAGTTATACCAGAAAAAAAGAACTGATTAATAGAAACTGAAGTGATTGCTACTTTTTTATATGAAAGTTCTGAACAAATAAATATGTGATATTCATTTTTCAAAAACCATTTGAAATGGCAAATGTAGAGTGGTGGCCCAGGTGACTAGTTTAACTTCTGCGCCTTTGTTCCTTCCTATGAATGGAGCAGGTTTTATGGGCCAAGAGGTCTGGGTGGGCAGAGTAGAATTGTAAAAGTACCCCTCCCCCTTTAAAGATGTGAAATCTATTTGCTCAGTCAACTTTTTGTATCAAATCATGATATTAGTGTCTTTGAAAATTCTGTTTGCATGTCATCAGTCATACCGAATGATTCTTGTGGCACTGGAGTATGGCTTCCTTCCCCAATACATGTCGGTGAGAGCTTTGAAATCATATAAGGCATCCCAACAGTCAATTATGGAACGATTTAAGCAATGAAATAAACAGTTTCCGTTTTTATTTCTGCTTGTGTGAGATGCCCTCTTCTGTTTTTCCTCATTTAATGGAATGTTATTACTGAGGCTGGAGCGATGGCTCAGCCGTTAAAAGCATACCATGTTCAAAGTTCCTGCAAAATCCCTTCGGTTTTCAGGACTCGCATCAGTCAGAACACAGACTCCTTTAACCCTGGACTCCATACCTCTACGTAGACACACACCCACATACACAAATAAAAATAAATCATTAAAATAATGCTAATAAAACATCTTGTTCCCTGTGAGAAGGAGGGAGTGTGGGTCTGCACGGCACACGCAGAGGTCAGGAGACAAACTTCAGGAGTCGGTCACTCCTTCACTGTGAGATCCAGCATTGAATGTAGGTTGTCAAGCCCGCTAGACATGTGCTATACCTGCTGGACCATCAAGCTGCCTCCTACCCCTCCCCCCTCCCTTCCTCCCTCCCTCCCCCTCCTCCTCCCTCCATCCCCCCTCCCCCCCTCCCCCAGGGCCAGAGAGTGAATCCAGGGTGTCTCCTATATTGGACAAAATCACCCACTAGCTACATCCTGCTCCTGTTTCAGCTATGAAATATCCTCTTTATATTTCCACCACCCCTTTCAAGCATTCTATATTCAAAGAGTTCGGATTTCTTTGTAAAGGAAGGGAATCAATCACATAAGCTTTATAGCCATGAACCGCAGATAAATGCAAGCCCTGATCCCACTCTTTCTACCTCCCCTGCTGGGAACCCTAGCTAGTCTGCATAAATTATTTTAAAATGCAAACTAAATCTTCTGCCTCTGCAGAAAAAAAAAATCGGAGAGGCAGTAATCACAGTCATTTGGTGCAGCTCAAGCTCCACGAGACAGAAGGAAACGTTAGAGGTTTTCTGTGGTGAAGGAAAAGCCTGACTGACAAGGGGTGACAAAGGTCCCAGAGGCAGACATGAGGAGATCCCATCTAAAGTGCAGTAAAGATCCAGCGGTCACAGAGGGCTCACCTCCCAGGATAGCTATTTCAGCCGCCAGAGGAATCTTCATATCTCCCCAGTACCCTGAAGACAGGTGACGTGACTCATCCGCTAAGAGTTGAGAATCATCGACAAGCCTACAGCTTGGGTGTAAAGAATCATTGTTGTCCCCTCGCAGGTCAAGACTGGTCTGGAACTGTGCGGGAAATCAGCGAGAATGACAGTGTGTGGGAAGAACCGTGTATTTATTTTCTTAAAAGAAAACCATTAGCTGGTGGCCAGAGAGAGAGAGACAGACAGACAGAGAGACAGACAGACAGACAGAGAGAGAGAGAGAGAGAGAGAGAGAGAGAGAGAGAGAGAGAGGTGAGTTGGTAAAGTGCTTGCTTCATAAATTCAAGAACCTAAATTAGATCCTAAACATTCACATTTAAAAAAAAATCCAGCCGGGCAGTGATGGCCCACGCCTTTAGTCCCAGCACTTGGAAAGTAGAGGCAGGCAGATCGCTGTGAGTTCAAGGCCAGCCTGGTCTACAGAGTGAGTTCCAGGACAGACAGGGCTACACAGAGAGACTGTGTCTCTAAAAATCAACCAACCAAACAAACACATAAAAAAGCCTGGTGTGGGGCTGGAGAAGTGGGTTAAAGACTGGCTGCTCTCAGCATGGAGGAGCATGGTGGCTCCCAACCTCTGAACTTCAGTTCAGGCATCCTTTCTGAGTTCCCTGGGCATCAGGCACTCAAGTGGTATGCAGACAAAACACTCACACACATGAATAAATTGATGATGATGGTGGTGGTAGTGGGGGTGATGATGATGATATAAAAACAAGGTGTGATGGCATGTTCTTGTAATCTCAGTGCTGGGAAAGCAGAGACCAAGGGTTCCCTGGGCCCAGCTAGCCTAGACTACTTAGTGAGATCCAGGCTACTGAGCAATCCTGCTAAAAACAATACAGAACAAAAACCCACAGAAGAAACAAATTAAAAATTCAAGTGGACAACATCCAAGGAAGGGCACCTGAGGTTGTCTTCTGGAGACCACACATGTGGGCATGCAGTGCTCCCACACATTTGCACCTGCACACAAGTGCACATACACACACACACACACACACACACACACACACACCATGAAATACACCCAGACACATGTAAATAAATAAATTAATTAATGAATAAATATATGTAATAGAAAAATTAACTGTTAGCCGGGTGGTGGTGGCGCACGCGTTTAATCCCAGCACTTGGGAGGCAGAGGCAGGAGGATTTCTGAGTTCGAGGCCAGCCTGGTCTAAAAAGTGAGTTCCAGGACAGCCAGCGCTACACAGAGAAACCCTGTCTCGAAAAACCAAAAAAAAAAAAAAAGAAAAAAAAATTAACTGTTAAGGCAGTTAAGGTGGTAGCGGTTGTCCCAGGAGGAGAATGAGTTCTTTTAATATAAGGCAAGTTAATCGTTGATGCAGATATGTGTGAGTCACAACTACAGCACACTTGAAGTACATTGCCTTTGATGGAGGTGGGGTTTATTCTAGAACAAGCCTCTCTTGCCTAATGAAGATTCAGGGCACGGCTAATGACTCTGCAAGCTGTGTTTGTTAAGTATGTTCCAGGCATGGTTTCAATATGCTGAAATTATTAACAATCCTTGTGTATGGCATAGACTCTTAGTATCTGGATGCTTTCCTCACCCACCCCATTTGTGCATGTGCGTGTGTGTGTGTGTGTGTGTGTGTGTGTGTATAGGCACATATTGGCGGGATGCACGTGGATGGGTGCAAATGCGTGTGGAGGCTTAAGATTGATGGCTGAAATAATTCTCAATTGTTCTTCTACCTTCTTCAGTGAGGCAGGGTCTCTCAGTCAACCAAGGGCTCATAGCTAGTGTCCCCAACCAGCTTGTTCTAGGGATCCCCGGTCTCTGCCTTTTGAGGCTAGAATTACAGGTGGGCCACCATGCCTGTCTGGCATTAATATTGGTTCTGGGGACTGAACTCTGGTCTTTGAGATTGCTCACCGAGCTTCTAAGTCCTGAACCATGTCCCTGGTCCATTAATGTCTAGATTTTAAGTCAGGAAGCTAAAAGGCTGCAAAGGTCGGAAGAAACTTGTCCAGGCTCACTTCTAGTAAGTGGCAGGGTGGCATCTCATCATCCCTAAACTCATTTATTGACTGTGAGGGTTAGTGTTGGCAACCTGAAATCATCTAGAGGTACGGGCCTCTGGGGATTATCTTGATTATATTACTTGATCTTGGGTGGGAGTGCACCCTGGACAGGGAATCCTGGTCTGTGCAAACAGAGAGGAAGCTGAGCAGTAACATGCTTGCATCTCTCTCTGCTTCCTGCTTGGACACAGTGTGATCAGTTGCTCCGACCTCCAGTGGCTTTGAATTCTCTGCACGGATGGACTGTGCCCTGGAACTGACAGTCTGATTAAAACCTCTCCCCATCTCCTTGCTTTTATCCCACGGACAAAAACTAAAACAGTGACTCTGGGCTGTTCTCCATCTCCATCTCCTTCCTCCGTAGGAGGTAAGGCTGGCAGTTCCCACCCTGCAGACTGTGGAAGGAGGAGCTGTACCAAGTGAATAGTTGGGACTCTTGGAGATCTGCAACCTGAGTGGTATGGTGAGGGAGGGGTGGGGAGACAGGCTGGTGGTGATTTGCTTCCAGGATTTGCTTTACATCATTCTTTTTTGTTTTCTTTTTAACCACATTTGTGTTTGCAAACAAACATACCTCACTCTATTAGGAAAAATGATTTCCCAGTAAAGGGAGATTAACCTGCCTTTGTATGGTAGCAATTAAAATAGGATCAAAGGGCTGGGAGCAGTGGCTCAGCAGGTAAGAGCACTGACCCCTTCTCCAGATGACCTGGGTCCTGTTCCTAGCTTCCGGTCCCACTCTATCTATGACTCCAGTTCCAGGGAATCTGACAGTCTCTTCTAGACTCTATGGCACCAGATACCAGGTACATACATGCAGGCAAAACACCCATGTACATAAAATAATATTTTTTTCTGTTCTTTTGAAACAGGGTCTCATTGTCAGGTCCAAATTCTGTTGATTAGATAAAAGTCAGCATTCCTCAGGAACTACCAAAGAGGCCAGTCCCCTTATCACTGGAAGAAAGGACAAATAGCTATCTGTGGTGCCTGTTGTCATGCTAACATATATGATGGGCTCAGGGCTCCCTCAGTATTACAAGTACCTGTTATAGAGTCAGTGCTGGTATCCTGGCCGGTCTCACCCTGCCTCTTACCCTAAACTTCTCCAGCTCATTGGCTTCCTTCCCTAGCTTCTCTCATTCTTATTCTAACCTTGCTATTTCAGCTATGTGCTCCCCTGGTCTCCTTTTCTGTTACTCTCTTTGTATATATACACACATACATAGGTTTAAATAGATACATACATAAATTCATATTTAAATCTAAGGCAGACATGATGGTACCTGCATTCAATCCTAGCACTCAGAAAGTAGAGGCAGAAGTATTTGTTATCTACATTGATAAGTTCCAGGTCAGCCGGGGCTACATAGTGAAACCCTTTCTCCAAAACAAAACAAAACAAAACAAAATTTAAGTTAGAATCATCAGAAGGTGATTATGGGGGTACATTCCTGTAACCCCATAAGGAGAAGGCAGAAGACTAGGAGCTCAGTGTCATCCCGAACATTGATATACAGAGTCCAAGGCTAGCCTGGGGTACTTAAAGCCTTGTCTCAAAATGACAACCATCATCTTCAGATCCAACAATATTACTCTTTCAATATTTTATTAATTTTTGCTTATGGTGTGTGTGTGTGTGTGTGTGTGTGTGTGTGTGTGTGTAAGAGAGAGAGAGAGAGAGAGAGAGAGAGAGAGAGAGAGAGAGGCATGGCACATGTGTGGAGGCCAGAGAATGAATGATTTTCAAGAGTCAGCTCTTTCCTTCTGCTGTGCAGGACCCAGAGATGATGTCAGAATTGGTGTCTGGTACCTTCAATCACTGAGCAAGGGGGGTGGGGGTGGGGGTGGGGTGGTGGTTCAAGACAGGGTTTGTCTGTGTAGCCCTGGATGTCCTGGAATTCACTCTGTAGACCAGACTGGCCTCGAACTCACAAATACCCTCCTGACTCTGCCTCCCACCTAAACACTGTCTTTCTTAGTTCACATTCCTCCACTATCCTTACCTTCACCTAAATTGCCACCAAGTGAGCTGAAGCACCTGTCAATCTTTATAAAGGTGCTCTCAGAGGCTGGAGAGGTGACTCAGTGGTTAAGAGCCCTGCTCGCTCTTTCAGAGGACCTGGGTTCAGTTCCCAGCATCCACATGGTCCTTCACAACCATCTGTAACTCCAGATTCAGGGGATCCAGCTTCTTCACGAATGCGCCACATGGGTATACATGCAGGCAGAATAGTAAACACAAATAAGTCTAAAAGACGAGGGGGGGGGAGGAGGAGGGGAGGGGAGGGGAAGGGGAGAGGAGGAGGAGGAAGAGGAGGAAGAGGAAGAAGAAGAAGAAGAATCTCTGAAGGAAAGAGAGGAGAGGATTCAGGGAGGAGGGAAGTAGAAGGGGAAGATGTAGGAAAATAAGAGAAAGCATAGAGCAGGGGATGGGGGTGGGGAGAGAAAGAAGATATCTTAACCCATGCCTCTCCAACGGAGGAAAAAGAAATATTCTTGGTGGGAAATGCAGGGTGATTTAAATACCAAAAACAACAGGCAGTGCCCCCCCCCCCAAGCGGTGGCCGGGCTGTGACAGTAACACTAGGGATCTTGAGAGGATTTCTTCACAGCAAGTGTATTCCTTCTCATCCTGCCATTCACCTCTTCTGGGTACAGAGCATTTGCCCTGACCTTCCCTGGGAGCCTTTTCCATCTGAATGGCCAGAGCCGCATTCAGTATCAGTGAGTATCCAGTTTCTGTTAGTTACTGACTGAGGGACGTGTTGTAACTAACAGAATGTTCTCGACAGCCTGGGGTGCCGAAGAACACAGCTTTCCCCATTCCATTTCCAATTTACAGTATTAAAGTAAAAAGTACAGCAATTAAATTCTTAGGAGGTGGAGGAACAGCGGGGGCGGGATGAGCGGAGGCCGCGGTGATGCCTGTTGCCCAGCAACAGCAGCCCAAACCAAACATCCAGCAAGGCCCAGGGCGTCGCCTTCAGCAGCCTAGAGCGGAAGCAACATCAAATCACTGCTCAAGCTGCGGAGGCGGCGGACAGAGACACTCCCGGATGGATGCTCTGGGCCCACATCCCCAGTTTCCCTCCTCGGCACATCTCATTTAGTCAATTTTCCAAGGTAGGCCTGGTGACAGTGAAAGGCAAGTTAGCCTTTTCCTTCTTAGCTAGCCAGAATTTCTTTCCGACAGAAGCAAAAGGCTCAGTTCCAGTTTTCAAGCCCAACAGGTACATTGCTCATCAGAGTCCGGCCAAGTCCTGATGACTAGCCTGGAGCTTGAGCGAGTTCCCCAGGCTGCGGGTGGCCACTGTGTGGGTGGAAGCTTCCATGGTAAGGGAACAGTGCCACCTGCTGGCGGTGTACCGCAGGGCCAACGCATCAGGTTTCAGGTACTCCCCCTCCCCCCTCCCCCCACCCCAATCTTGACGTCTGGGATGCTCTGTCGTGAATTCCTGAGTGCAGACAAGAAGGAGACAAGATCGGGCTGGACACAAGGACCAGCTCTGGAACTGTGACTCTCAAAAACTGTCAGGGTTGAGCATGGAGATCTCGTTATTCCCACTTCGAAAAAACCGGCGCAGAACCAAGGTTTGTTCTAGCCGGAAGATGGCAGTCGTCCCTGTGCCCACCCACAAGCTAGAAAAGCTCTGAAATACACACTTTCCATTGGCTGAGTGGACAGTGTTAGATGTGTTTCTTAGAATATCAGAATAGAAGCATTCGATGGGAATTGCGTAGGGCAACAGGCAGAGATCAGCAGTTTCCATGCAGAAGAGACCTTAGTGGCCAAACCGTGCCACAGGGTTCAAGGCAACAAAAGGAAAGCATAAAGTTAGAATCGCACTGGCCTCCGCAGGAGCCCCATATGCTTTCTATAAGATCTCACAATGAGAACATTGTTCTGTGCTCAATAGCCCGACTGTTGCAACTGATACTTTTAGTATGAATACGGCCATTTACAATTCCCAGCCATTTGCACTTAGTGACAATACACAACAGAAAACAAGCCCAGAAGTAGAGATTTCTCACTTTGAGGTCTGTTGGCTTTAAATACACATACACACGCCCTTTAATGTGCCCAACTTCCAAAAATACCCTGAGCTTTTGTGAGAAAATATTCTTATCCCTGCTGTTTGCAGCTGAGATACTGAAGCTGGTCTCATGTTAATTTGCAAAGCTGGTTGTGTGTATGTGAGGCTGCTGTACAAATGGGTTTGTCATGTGTTTTGGACCATCACATACCACCCCAGGGTTGGCTTTTTCCAGACACAGTACGAGCCCTAGCCGCCTTTCTGGACTTCAGGCCTCATCTTCAACTCCCTCCTTCTGCTCTCTTCTTGTCTGACTGATTCAGAGCTGGCCTCTGACCAACTGGATGAGCTCAATTTTGTGTTTTGAGGGGTGTGTGTGTGTGTGTGTGTTTCTTAATAAGTTGCTAGGTTGTTCGGTAACTCATGGTTCTCAAGAAAAAACTCCCACCTCTATCTGTCAAGTGCTATGATGACAGCTAAATTCAGTGGATTTTATTTATTTATTTACTTTTGAGGAGGCATAGTTGTTTGGTGATGTGTTTGTATATGGGTATGGGAATGCCATAGGATTCATGTGGGGTCAAAAGACAACTTCTGGGGGTTGGAGAGATGGCTCAGTGGTTAAGAGCACTGAGCTCTTCCGAATGTCCTGAGTTCAAATCCCAGCAACCACAAGGTGGCTCACAACCATTTGTAATCTGTAATGGGATCTGATGCCCTTCTCTGGTGTGTCTGAGGATAGCAGTAGTGTACTCATACATAAAAGAATAAATAACTTTTAAAAAAGACAACTTCTAGGAGTTGGTTCTCTTCTGTGGAATCTGGGGTTTGAACTCCGGTTATCAGACTTGCACAGCAAGTTCTTTTGCCAGCGGAGACATCTCACTAGCCCAAGACCTAAGCTTTTGTGGTGGTGATCCAGTTACCAGGTCAGTTGGCAATTGTTGGGGTGGGGTGGAGGGGCAGGGGCGTGTCTCTCAGCCCCTCCTGCTTTCAAACCTGGTTCTCCAGTCTCCCCAGACATTGCTGGGCCAAATTGACTCTCTATCAAGTTCCTCCTCCATTCAGGTTAGCCTGGACTGCTGCTGGAGTTGTCAGTGACACACACACACACACACGCATGCGCGCAATCTTCTCCTTGTCTGTGCAGGCAATTCATGCTCCTCTTAGAGAATTTATTAGAAGATAAAATGCAATACTCATTTACACCTTAAGCTGCAGTGTTCTTCTCCCCCAACCCTTCTGCCTCCCACCAACTCTGACAGAGGGACTCGCCATCCCTTGGGGAGCGCGAAGGGCTTATGATCCTTTCTCATGCTTTGTTTTTGTGGATGCTCTATGAGGGATCGAACCCAGGGTCTCACACAAGACAAGTGAGCACTCCACAACTCAGTTCTATCTGCAGCCCTCTCTTTAAGTTACTTTTATATTTATTTGTTTATTTGAGGGGGGGCTGTTATGCCTGCAATGTATGTCTGTGCACTATCTGTGTGCAAACCAGAAAGTGTCAGATCCCCTGGAACTGGAGTTACAGAAGGGTGTGGGCCATACCGCATGGATGCCGGATATGGAACCCGGATCCTCTGGCAGAACAGCAAGTGGTCTGAACGGTTGGACCATCCCTCCACCCGCCCCCAACCCCGTTCCCCTAACCCCCGCAGCCCTCTTATTTTGAGACAGAGTCTCCTAAATTGTCCAGGCTGGCTTTGAGATCCCTTTGTAGCCCAGATAGGCCTTGAACTTGAAATCTTCCCATCTCAGCCTCGCACATAGCAGGGATTACAACTACACCACCAGGCCAGGCTTTAAATACTGCAGTTTTTAAGACCCACAAATTAGTTCCCAAATAATTACAAACTTGAATAAGGTCAGAGGAGAACACTGTGGGAAGATGTGTTCTGGGAAGGCCTGGTCTGACTCCTCCCTATTCCCTCAAGGGAAAGCTCTCTATAAAGCATGGCCCCAGCTGTGGGTGAGCCTGGGACAAAGTTCCCACCTCCACCACCTGTAACTAGATAAGGGTAGCAAGAAAAGGTTGTTTGTCTAGAGGACGGATTCCCGGCGCCCAGGACAGTCTGGAAGAAAGAGGATGATGGCTGAGGTCGTTCCAGATAGTGTCCAGTTGGTCCTTAAGGAACCGGATTCGATCGTCCAGGCTGCGCTGCTGTGACAGGATACTGGCCTTGGAGGCCAGCAGCACACAATAGGAGCGCAGATGCTCTGCGGGCAGCTCCCGCTCCAACACCTGACGCAGGGTTTGCTCCCGCCGAGCCACGTGCTCCTTCAGCTCCTTAGCGTCTTCTTGCTGTCGCTGCAGAAGCAGGAGTCGCTGCAGCAGAGAGGCCTGGAACCACCGGGAGAGGGCGCAATGAACACCGTTGCTCCCGGGATGATCCTGGCGGTAGAACGAAGACCCCCTCCAAACCCTGTTCTTCCCCCAACCTCAACCTCTTTTACCCTCTCATCGGGGTCGCTGTCTGAGCCCGTCCTAGCCAAGGCGAGGTTTACACGGGCCAGGCGACTGCCTAGCAGCAGCAGAAGACCAAGTACGCGCTCTAGATCGGTCATGAACCGGCGGAACCGTTCCAGATCCCGGGGTGTACAGGCCTGGCTCACTGCAGCCTCCAGCATTCCGTTGTGTTGAGTCCAGTCTGCGGCGATCCCCCGCAGTCGCTCCTGCTCAGCGTGAAGGTCCTGCAGCATCTTTTGGAGGAGGCGGGCTAGCTCCACCTGCCGGGAGGGCCTAGGTATTCAAAAACTGGGCCAAGTGCGCATTTCTCCAACCAGACTCTAAGCCGCGGCCCCACTCAACTTCCATCCCCCTACCCACCCCACCCCATACCCCACTCACTTTTTTGGCCTGGGCGCTGTTTCCTTCTGGGAATCCCTGGCCACTTGATTGGTCAGGCACAGGGTCGGGCGTAGAGTTTTCAGACCTTGATGCTTCCTGGGAAGACGGCAGTTCCTGGGTTAAGTGGCGTCCGCAGGACCTGAGGACAAAGCCAAAGTTGTCTGAATTTTTCTGCCTTAGACTGTAGCTACTCAGAATCAGGAGTCCTTGGTGCCTGTCCTTAGTGCTCACCGTTCCTCCGATGCACCAGCAGCCTTATCTCCAACCTCCTCACCGGCTAGCCTCATAGCTCTCCGGATCTCTTCAGCAGGAAACAGCCCATCCAGCAGGCCCAGAGGTGGCTCTGGACCGGGCTGGGCGGCAAGAGAATGGCTCAAAGAGGGATCGAGTCTGGCCAGCTCCTGAACCAGCTCCTCGAAATGCTGACTAGGCCAAGTAGGCTTGGAACCAAGCTGGCCCCAAGTCAGGGAAGTGTGGCGAGGGGACCCTGGAATCTCAGAGTCTGAAGCTCTCAAGACATCATCGACTGAAGGAGGCTTGGGGGGGATTTTCTCTGTAGCTGCAGAGGGGTCAGTGGTCAGCAGCCCATTAGTGTCAAAGGTTGGGATGTCATCATTTGTAGTCCCAGGAGTGCTGGTAGGTCTGGAGATATCCACAGAGCCATTCACCCCTTGCCTATAGTTGTCTGCTCCTGTGATCCCTGGAACCTCGTAGAGGGGCCTTTCTGCTGAGGCTGCAATCTGACCAGCTTTTTTGCTTAAGCCATTTTCATACTGCTGGTAGGAGGGGCTGGAAGTGAAGGGGACACTGAATCAGAAAAGGCTCTGGTACAGACAAGAGCTGGCTTTTCAAGGGCTGGCTGCTTGAGGACATCCTCACCACCTGGGCATTACAAGAGGGAGAGTTCCCAGCCCTCTGGCATTTTCTAGATGTGCATGTGTGTGGAGAGAGTCTCTCTGTGCTTGGACACAAGAGGGGATTCACCTGGTTGGGACCCCTTGGGGGGCATGGGAATCTTGAGACAATGGTGTTTTGGCTTCTTTCAGGAATACTTCGTCATCAGGGAGGGAGGGGCCCGGAGTAGACACTGTGGTCTCAGAGATTCTCCGACCACAGCCTGCTGATTTGGTCTGGAGGGCCTCTCTAGGACACACCACTGCAGCCTCCTTCGGAGTCAAGAACCTAGAGGCAGGGACCCTACAGTGACCAGGAAAGAGGCCCTTCCCACTGAGCCCGACAAACAGCAGAGCATGCAGTTTATGAAAGGCAGTCAGAAGTCTCAGACGGAGGCAGGTAGACTGTGAGATTAGACCATAGTCAACTTGAATGGATTTGGAATTACCTAGGAGACACACCTTTGACTGACTGACTGACTGACTGACTGACTGACTGACTGACGGTGAGGGGATTTCCAGGGAGGTGTCCCTGAGGAGGGAAGATGTATACGTGTGAGGAGGGTGTCTGAGATTGTAAGCTGACAGAATGTGGACAGAGCCATCCCATGGACTGGGGTTCTAGGACTGAACAGACGTGGAAAAAGAAAGAGCGCTGCGCAACAACAGGAGTCTGTTTCCTGACGAGTGTAACCAGAAGCCTCGCACTCCCTGAATCTATACCTTCCTGACGGACTCCACTCTCTTCAACCACGAGCCAAAATAAGTATTTCTTCTTTAAGTCCCTATCCCCCTCCGCCCCCTCCATAAGTCCCCATTCTTATGAATTTGTTCTCAACAATAGGAAAAGTAATGGATACAGGACCTAGTGATTCCTTTTTAAAGCAAGACCCGTGAAAGTTGACTCCAAGAGTGTCCCATGTCTCTCTCACCTGGAAAGCTTGGTCTGAAGCAGTGGTCTGGGGGTGTCTGCTCTTTGAGGAACAGCCTAGAACAAGGAAAGAGTGACCTGAAACAGTCTTCCAGATGCCGCCCTCCCCCACCAGCCGGCGTCCTTTATCTTCCATACCTGGACAGTGGCCACAGTCCTTTCTGAACCCGTGCAGGGACCCATGACCTCGCCTGAAACACTCTGACTTCGACCTGCAGGTCTATGGGCATTGCCAAGATCCGCGGGCCCGGTATTCAGCTCCATTGAGCTAAAGGACTGGGTCTCCTGCAGCCCTTTGGATTTAGCGTGCACCCCACGCTGCAACTCTTGCGTGGAATAAGCCTCTGTCAAGCCCTCGCCCGTGGGCCCACCGCTCCAACCCACGCGATGTAGTTTGCCCGGCTCTGAGAAGCAGCACAGCCGCTGCTGGCTGGCGAGACGCCCCCGGGCAGCAGCAGCCAGCGCTGGGACCGCCGTGCGCGCGGGCTCAGCTTCTCCCAGCTCCTGGCTGCTGGAGGCAGAGCGCACGTGCACCGTGGGAGGTCGCGCGAGGAGCGCGGGTCGCAGGCGGCCGGGCAGGCTCATGCGGAGCTCCTTTCGCTGGAAGGACGTCTCCCGCAGCACTCGTCGCTGTGCACCCTGCAGCCGCTGTCGGTAGGCGGCACGCGAGGCTGGCGGGCTGGGTGGCTCTGCCGTGCGTGCTGTAGCTTCAGCCTCCGCGGCCAGTGCGTACAGCAGCGGGGTGTCTTGTTTGCTTAGTGGTCCTGGGCTTCCCTGGACTTCTGGGGACCGTGGGTCACTGGGCCCAGCGACTGCCTGCCCAGGTCGCTGGGTCGTTGAAAGGACAGCGTCCTTCGAGGTAGGGGATCGGCTGCCCCAAACCACTCGCACGTAGTCCCAGTCTAGGTAAGGGAGGTGCTCGGTGCCGGGGGACGGCGTGCGTGTCTCGGGACCACCAGACGCCGTGGAGAAAGAGCTGTAAGCAGAATCGGCACGCGTGGACAGCCGTCGCAAGTCCAGGCTTTCAGTGGCTGAGGCCTGGGAAGTGCGGTCTCCCCTAGTACCCAGGGCCTCCATGGTTGTACAGTTGGGAACTAGAGTTGGCGGACCTGGTGGGGGCCGAAAAGAACAAAGAACGAAAAATCAAAACACGCCAGGCAGTGGTGGCGCATGCCTTTAGTCCCAGCACTTGGGAGGCAGAGGCAGAGGCAGGCAGATTTCTGAGTTCGAGGCCAGCCTGGTCTACAGAGCAAGTTCCAGGACAGCTAGGGTTATACAGAGAAACCTTGTCTCGAAAAACAAAAACAAAAACAAAACAAAACAAAAATAAAAAAAATCAAAACACAGATGGGCTGGTGGGTGAAGAATTCAGGTAAGGACTAGGACAATCTGCTGACTCCTTTACCACGAAGAACTGGCTTACATGTCCCCTCCCTGGTCACATGGTCCCTAGCTCTAGCATTTTTTTTTTTCCTCTCAGTATGGTAGAAATTTTTGAGGTAGAGATGCCATGGGCATTGGAACTCACTGTTGCTGCAAGTCTGGGCGTTGGGAACCTTAGTTCTAATGCAGTAGGTCCACTGGCTTGCCAGGGCTCCCTTAGCAGCACATCTGCTCTGACACCTCCCGCGGTGCTGAGAACAGGCGCATGCTCAAACCCCAGTCCCACCCAGGCTGCTTCCTGGCCATTCTGTTAGCGTCTCTGTTTGATCTTTCCCTGATAAACAATGATCAAGAACATTGAGATCACAGAGGAGCCCAGAAAAGGGAAGCAGGAGGCAAGGCAGGAGCAGAGGCAGCTTCACAATCTGTCCACCCTCATTCTGTGCCCTTTATGGTCCAGGAGTGTAGTATAAATACCCATCTTAGTTCTCATCTCCCTATGTGCTCTTTTACAGAAGAGAATCCCGCGGTTCTGAGGAGGAAGTAATCGGCCCAGAGACACACACAGGTCGTAAGTGGCAGAGTCCTGGCTGGAATCTAGGCATGCCTCCAAGTTCACTGCAGCCAAAATCAATTTCCTAGAGGCAAACCCTGGCCAAAGCCCTTGCCATGGTCCCTCTTTCTCCAAGAAAACCCAAAGTCCAAGTGGGAAATAAGTCAACTTTAAGTGCCAGAAATTCCAGAATAATACATTGAGTGGACCTGCAACTCTGGCTTCTGTCTAGGAACCTTCGGCAGACACCCACCTCCCTTACGCTTCACCCATAGGGCACAGCTTAGAGGTCTTGAAGTTCTTTGGGGGACTCACCCATCACCCCTACTCGGCAATTGTTCCCTATTTCCTCCTCCCATTCCCACCCCTGAGCTTCCTGGGGACAGGTCCTGCCCTTATTTGTCACCCAGTGCCTGGCACCAGCCCTGGCAGGTAGTCAATGTTAAATAAATAGTTGCCAAATGGCAAGGGAATAGGCAGAGGCATGGGGAGTTGGCAGAGGGGTGACCTTGGTAGAAAAGACGGGGTTTCCTGTTTTCCTCGACCCCCTTCTCCCCTCCCTGTTAGTCTTTTCTGGGGAAGGCAGCAGAATGGGTAAGGAGGCCCTGGCCACCATGGGTATAGCCAGGTTACTCATGCATTATCAGGGAGAGACAGAGCCTGCAGGTAAGCAGGACTGGCTGGAAACTGATCTCTCCCCAGTGCCAGGAGGCAGAGCAAGGGGGAAGGCCTGTGTGGCTGTGCTGGGATTGGCTGAGAGCAGCTCGGAGACTTGAGGATCAGTGACTCCCAGTGAACTGCCTCGTTGTAAGTTTGTCTTCCTTGACCTGCTCGGTTAGGGTGCAGAGATTAGGGTGAACCACACCGGGGGTGTGATCCAAAAGAAAGCTCATTCGAGCTTCCCAGACACTTTAGAATTCAGGTGGGCATCTCTCTGAGATGCAGGAGACTATACATTGCTGGGAGTGGGCCCAGGAGCATATAGCCTTCCTAAAATGGAGGGGCAAGGGAGCCTTCACTAGGACCTAGGACCAGACATCTTGATATGACCACGCTGGGTGACTCTGCAGGCACCGCGAGGCCAGCTCTGTTGGTCAGTCTTTACACTCAGGGCTGGGGATCTTTTTGTAAAGGCTTTCTACTCTCTAGACCTCAGGAGGGCAAGAAGCTACTGAGTGTCCGTCCCTAAAAGAATAGTCAACAGTCAACTCTTCTAAAAGATCTTCCCTGGCTGTTCAGACACCAGTGCTCTCCCGCTCCCCCATACCCCCCAGGTTTTCTTTTCTTTAAAAAAGCTTTTATGATTAGGCAGTGGTGGCACACACCTTTAGTCCCAGCACTTGGGAGGCAGAGGTAGGTGGATCTTTATAAGTTCGAGGCCAGCCTGGTCTACAGATTGAGTTCCAGGACAGTCAGAGCTAAACAGAGAAACTCTGTCTCAAAAAAAAAAAAAAAAAACACAATAAAATAGGTAGATAGATAGATAGATAAGTTTTTTGGGAGTGTGTGGTATATGTGCAGGTGTGTGCATTGGAAGCCAGAGGTGGGTGTCTAACGTCTTCCTCTACCTCTTTCCATCCCCTTCCCCTTTTTTGAGACAGGGTCTCTTAATTATGTAGCCTTGGCTGTCCTGGAACTTCCTAAGTAAACCAGGATGGGCTTGAACACCCAAGAGATCCACTTTCCTCTACCTCCCAAGTACCAGGATTAAAGGCATACACTAAGCTTGGCTTCACCCTACTTTTTGAGAAAGGCCCTATTTGTTTTGTTTTGTCCTTTCTTTTCTTTAAAGATTTATTTATTTATTTTATGGATATGAGTAGCTATCTTCAGACACTCCAGAAGAGGGTGTCAGATATCCTTACGGATGGTTGTGAGCCGCCATGTGGTTGCTAGGAATTGAACTCAGGACCTCTGGAAGAACAGTCAGTGCTCTTAACCACTGAGCCATCTCTCCAGCCCTTTTCTTTTCTTTTCTTTTCTTCTATTCTATTTTACCTTCTTCTTTTCTATTCTTCTCTTTCTCCAGACAGGGTTTCTCTGTATAGCCCTGGCTGCGTGCTGGGGATTCAAGGTCAGGTCCACACGCTCATACAGCAGGTGGATTACTAACTAAGCCAGCTCTCCAACTCCTCTTCCTAATCTTTCTAAACCCAGATCATGGGCTGGCATGTGTCATTCATGCCTGGCCATGTTGGCATGCCAAAAAAGAAGAGGTGATGAAATACAAAGATATTTCCTCAAAGGACACTTTGAGGCTGGAGACATGACTCAGTGGGTAAAATGGCTGCCAAGACTCAACATGAGTCTGACCCTGGAGATCCGTATGAGAGAAAGAACCAACCCAACATGCTCATTGGCAGAGTCATGGGGGTCTGCACATTCTCTCTGTATCTGTCTGTCTCTGTCTCTCTCTCCTGCATACACAAATAAATAAGAAAATATTTTTTAAAAAATAAATCATGAAAATTTATATTAGCGAGTTTCTGTGTCAACAAAGGATTTTCTTATCACCAGATTAAAAACTGCTTAAGATGGCTGGAGAGATGTGCTAAGAGCCCTTGCTATGATAGATATGGTGGTACACACTTTTAATCCCAGCACTTGGAGAGCGGGGGCAGGAGGATCTCTATGAATTTGAGGCCAGCCTGGTCCACATAACAAGTTCTAGCCAAGGCCTGTCTCATCAAACAGGCAAACAAGCAAAATCAGAACTTGCTGCTTTTGCGTAGGGCCCAGATTTGACTCCTCAGCATCAAGGTCTCTCAAGCCTCATCCGACAAATATCTGTAATTTGAGTTCCAGGGGAGTCCCAGGTCTCCTTCTGTCCTCCACGGGCCCTTGACGTGCATGTGGTACACACACATACATGACGGCGAAACACACCCATACACATAAAAATAAAAAAAAAGCATAAAAATAAATCTTAAAAACAAAAACAGCTCGAGAGGGCTGTGCACTGTGCAGGCCTGACAACTTGGATTTGATCCCCAGGATCCATATAAAAAGTCAGATTCAGGGGCTGGACAGATGATGGGGAGAGATGGCTCAGCAGTTAAGAGTACTGACTGCAGGGTTGGAGAGATGGCTCAGCAGTTAAGAGTACTGACTGCAGGGTTGGAGAGATGGCTCAGCAGTTAAGAGTACTGACTGCTCTCACCATGAACTTAGCTTTGGTTCCCAGCACCCACACCACTCCTAACCAACTGTGACTCTAGTTTCAGATGATCCAATACCCTCTGAAGGCTATTGTATGTGATCAGCTACATATACATAAAATAGAGTAAATGCTTTTTAAAAGTCAGATGCTGTAGTGCACATCAGTAGTCTTAGCCTACCTACAGTGAGATGGGAGGTAGAAACAAGAGAGTCAGCTGGAAGCTTGAGGACCAGCTACCCTCAAATACACTACATAGCAGCAGAAACAAGAGAGACCTTGTCTCATTGTGATGGTTTGAATATGCTTGGCCTAGGGAGTAGCACTACTAGAAGAGTAGGTGTGGCCCTGTTGGAGTAGGTGTGGCCCTGTTGAAGTAGGTGTGGTCCTGCTGGAGTAGGTATGTAACTGTGGGTGTGGGCTATAAAACACACATCCTAGCTCCCTACAGGTGAAGATGTAGAACTCTCAGCTCTTCCTGCACTATGCCTGCCCGGATGCTGCCATGTTCCTGCCTTAGTGATAATGGACTGAACCTCTGAACTTGTAAGCCAGCCCCAATTAAATGTTGTCCTTGTAAGAGTTGCCTTGGGGCTGGAGAGATGGCTCAGTGGTTAAGAGCACTGACTTCTTGCTCTTCCAGGTCCTGAGTTCAAATCTTAGCACCCCATGGTGGCTCACAACTACTGTAATGAGATCTGATGCCTTCTTCTGGTGTGTCTGAAAACAGCTACAGTCTACTTACATATAATATACATAGAAATCTTTTTTTTTAAAGAGTTGCCTTGGTCATGGTGTCTGTTCATAGCAGTAAAACCCTAACTAAGACACTCACCCAGGTGGAAGGTGACAATGGACTCCTGAAGGTTCCCCTTTAATGTCCATAACACACTGTGACACCCATGCTCATACTAGCACACACACATTAAATAAAGTCATTAATGAAACATCAGTTTATATTGAGCCATGAAGTGTGTACATGTATCTTATTGCCCCTAACTTATCTAAGGGATGCTTTTACATGGGGTTTCTGTCCATGCAGAATTCCCATAATGTGCCCTTTGTACAACTTATTGTTTCCCCCAGGGCCTTGGAACCTCAGTGCAAACAACACAGAATTTTCACGTTTATCCCCAGAGCAGGGATTGCGGTCTGCTAGAAAAATAGAGTGGGAACCTAGGGATAGAGGAAGGTACTTGTTACCTGAGCAAAGGAATAAGGAGGGTCGGGGCTCAGAACTAGGGTGGGAACTCCAGACCTGGAGGATGAAGCTGGCATCGGGGGCTGGACCTAGAGTGAACGTGGACCCAGGCAAGCAACCAGACCTGGGACTTCAGACAAGGTTTGTTGGGAAATCTGATGAAGACAGTTGTCAGTGGACAAAACCACACCAAGGCAACACATGTTAGTCCAAGTCAAGGGACAGGAGAGGTGCAGGAGAAAAGACATGCTCAAAGCTAATCTGGAATGAAACTGTCCTCTCAAGGGCCACCTCCCATCTGTCTTCCTGTAAGGACCTGTGCAGGCCACTCCTTGCCTCTAGCCTTCCTCAGTACCTGGAAGGCTGTAACGCACTTCCTAACTCTCCTATAGTCAGAGGTTCAGGGTTCAACGTTCAGATCTTAAATCCTAGTATTCCAGGCTAGGTCTGATGGGCTAGCTTTCAGACAAACTCCTTGGTTCTTTCCTAGTCTCCAAAGCTATGGGTGACATTGCACCCCTGTGCGACATCTGTTCTATAACATAATGGCTGGTTATTCAGTCTCTGCTGTCCTTGGGCAGACTCTGGGAGACCCTACTTCCAGGAGATGTAGAAAAAGCAGAGGGCGAATGACACCTAGGTATAGACGGGAGCTGCCTTGGGCAGAGTACATACCTCGTGCTTCAAATTCTAAGCGAAGGGCAAAAGCTAAGCCCTGGGGACCACAAGGGGCAGCAGAACCACACAAAGAGGTGAGAAAAGGGGCGCTTGGGACACTAAGAGAGCGGGTGGCCTCAGATCAGCGCATTTCTAGGCCTTTTCTGTGGGGTTCATGGTCTGGGAAGATCGGAGATTGGGAGGGAGCCGGATTCTCCAGCAATCGAAGCTCAAGAACAGAGGGTCGCGAGGCGGACGTCACCGTGTACATTGTGTCCCTGCAGCAGCTGGGCCACCTGGACAGCTCTGTCCCCTGCCAGGCCTGGCCAAGAGTAAAGGTGCGCAGGGGCCCGGTTCCACTGGAGCAGCAGGTCTGGACTCCCAGTCGGAAGGTCCAGACAGAATGACGGTCAGGCTGCTTCGCGGCCACGGTTGTCGCGGCCCCGACCCTCCCGTCCGTGTCTCCCTTCTGGTAAGCGGATCTGTGTGCCCCCTCACCCGGTCCCGCTGCGTACCTGTGGCTCCAACTCGAGACGCGCTCCGAGGCGCCGGCGATCCCTCAGTGACATCCGAGCCCCGGGCTCCAGCTCCCGACGCCACCTCCAGTCTCCGGCCGCCCGCAGGGGAGGCGCCATCTCCGGTCGAGGAGGGGCGGGAGTCTCGAGTGGCGGCGGGGCTCTGGGAGCCGCGCCCCTTCCTCTTGTGATCCTGTACGTGGTCCCAGTCCCAGGCCCCAGACCTCTAACCACTGCAGAGAAGTCAAGCCGGAGGGCGATCGCACTCGCTCCTAGCACTGCCGGACCCGCAGGCAAGACTTTAGGACCAACAGGCTCCTCGGTGCGGAGGTCAAACCCGCCCCGAGGCAACGAAGGCTCACCTTCCTTTTTTTTTAACCTTTAAAAAATTACATTTATTTATTTAATTATTTGGTAAATAAGTAATGGGGAAAGCTTCCTTGTGGAGGAGTCGGTTCTTTTCTTCCACCCCCGTGGGGTACTGGGATCCAACTCAGGAGATCTGGTTTGGTGAATGAACCTTTATCCACTGGACCATCTCTCCTGGCCGGTTCCCTTAAACTCCACGGAGAAAACAGATGTGCCTGGAGTTCCTGCCTCATGCTGTCTCTCTGAGTGTGCTTTAGATGGCTGGCTACTTGATCAACTCGCTCTCCAGACCCACATTTCCAAAACCATGCCACCTACTGGACTCCTTCCACAGGCTTTTCTCTCCCTTCTTTGTCTCCTCGCTTCCCATAGCTCCCTTCACCAGACCCAGACCAAGCAGATATGAGCTCACATCTGCTTCTGGGAGTGGGGCCTTCACATTTTGGGACAACTCCACCTACAAAGAATGCTCTGCTGGGGCTAGAGCAGTAGACTAGAGAGGGCCTAGTGGTTTAGATCACATGTCGCTTTTGCAGAGGATCTAAGTAGGACTCCCATCACCAATGTGGTGGCTCGCAATCATTTATAACTCCAGTCCTAGGGGATCCAACACCCTCTTCTGACCTCTGAGGGCACCAGACAGGCACGTAGTGCATGTCATGGTGTAGAGACACACGTAACATTCATACACATAAAACATATAAAAATTTTAATAATATAAAAGAATGTTCTGTTGCTGGGCAGTGGTGGCACATACCTTTAATCCCAACACTCGGAGGTAGAGTCGAGCAGATCTCTGTGAGTTTGAGGCCAGCCTGGTCTACAAAGTAAGTTTCAGGACAGCTGGGGCTACACAGAGAAACCTTGTCTCAGGGGGAAAAATAAGCGTTCGGTCTTCACCTGCCTCTGTGCAGTCTGTTGTCCAACTTCCCAAAGTCTGTGAGTATCCACTCAAATGAACTGAGAGACAAAACTCCATTCAGGAGTCTGAACTGCCAGGTCCTAGGTAGAGAGCCTGAGGTCTCTATTTTCCTGGGTCTTCTGGGATAGAGAAGACAGCCAAGGAGCTGACTCCTGAGACACCCCCTCACCCCACCCCGTTCCACTTGTCTTCTGCGAAGACCTAGAAGCTGGCTTCCCAATGCCGGTTAGATGTCGGTGCTGCTGGGAGCTGAACTGGCACTCACAGGATGCCTCAACTTCTTGCCGAATACAAACCACCACACAAGGCACCCGCAGATCATTCTGTACCAGTGGTGATCAGGACACAACCAGGTCTGTCATCAAATCAGACACAGAGGAAACATGAACACAGTCTACACTTCGAGAATGAGCAAATGATTCCACTTTTCTCAAGCCGCTGCTTTTGCAACTAGTCTCTCTCTCTCTCTCTCTCTCTCTCTCTCTCTCTCTCTCTCTCTCTCGCTCTCTCTCTCTCCCTCTCTCTCTCCCTCTCTCTCTCTCTCCCCCCCTCTCTCTCTCCCTCTCTCTCTCTCTCTCCTTCCCTCCCTCTCCCTCTCCTTCTCCCTCTCCCTATCTCTCTCTCTCTCTCTCGCTCTCTCTCTCTCTCCCTCTCTCTCTCTCTCTCCTTCCCTCCCTCTCCCTCTCCTTCTCCCTCTCTCTCTCTCCCTCTCTCTCTCTCTCCTTCCCTCCCTCTCCCTCTCCTTCTCTCTCTCTCTCTCTCTCTCTCTCTCTCTCTCTCTCTCTCTCGCCTTCCCTCCCTCTCCCTCTCCTTCTCCCTCTCCCTCTCTCTTTCCACCTTTCTCCTCCCCCCTCCCCTTCCCTATCTGTCTCTGTCTTTCTGTATATGGTGGACGGGAGAGACGACTGGATGGTTAGGAGCACTTGCTACCCCAATAGAGGACCTAGTTTTGGTTCCCAGCTTCCATGTGTCAGCTCACTGCTGTCTGTAACTCTAGATCCAGGCAAGCCTGGTCTATGTAAGGAGACTGTCTCATAAAAATGAGAATCTAGATGTCTCCCCTCTTCTGTGGCTCTGTGCTTTCTGAGATTTGGGAGAGTTCTCCTCTGGAGTCCCCTATATGGACAGACTTATGCAGGGTTGGAGTCACAGAGCTTGCTGTCCATGAGGCTGATGGGTGGGTGATGAAGCGATGGCTCAGTGGGCAACGTGCTTGACACTTAAGCATGAAGAGCTGAGCTTGGGTCTGCAGCAGCTAAAAAAAGCTAGGTGCCACAGCTCACGTTTGTTACCCAGTGCAGGAGACATGCATGTGGTATGTGTATGTTTCCCTCTCTCTCTCTCTCTCTCTCTCTCTCTCTGTGTGTGTGTGTGTGTGTGTGTGTGTGTGCGCTCCTGGAGTTGACTGGCCAGCTAGTCTAGCCAAATTTATGACTTCTGTGTGAGACCTTGTCTCAAAAAATAAGGTGTAGAAATGATAGAATAAAATACCTAATGGTGATCTCTGGCCTTCACACACACACACACACACACACACACACACACACACACACACAGAGAGAGAGAGAGAGAGAGAGAGAGAGAGAGAGAGAGAGAGAGAGAGAGAGAGAGAGAGCGGGAGGAGAGGCACGCACGCATACACCACACACAGAATGAGGAGCAGGTGGCACTTGTCATCTGAGCTGAAAAAAGAAAGACCATGACTCCAGCACTCAGGAGGTAAAGGCAGGAGTTTAGGAGTTCAAGACCAGTCTCAGCTACATAGTGAATTTGAGGCCAAGCTGGCCTGCATGAAACCTTGCCTCAAAAAACAAACAACAGGGCTGGAGAGATGGCTCAGTGGGTAAGAGCTCCTGACTGCTCTTCCAAAGGTCCTGAGTTCAAATCCCAGCACCCACATGGTGGCTCACAACCATCTGTAAAGTGATTTGACGCCCTCTTCTGGTAAGTCTGAAGACAGCTACAGTGTCCTTACATAAAAATAAATAAATTAAAAAAAAAAAACAAACAACAAAGAAGCAATTCAGAAATTGTTTAGCAAAACGATGGTGTTTGTCTGTGCTTTTTTATTTTGTAATTATGTGTATAAATTTGTAAACACATGTGTCTGGTGTGGGTCTATACACTTGAGTATAAACAGTTCATACACTTGAGTGCCCACAGAGGCCAGGAAATGGCATCAGATCTGGAGCTAGAGTTTCAAGCAGCTGTAAAATGGAAGGCGTGGGTGCAGGAAACTGAACTGGGGTCCTCTGGAACAGCAGTACAAATCTTGACTTCTGAGCCATTTTTCCAGTCAAACATCCAGTTTTGAAATTCCAACAAAACATGAATCACTGCTTATATGCAAATATCTGCTTAAACTGTAGATACCTCTTCAGGACAAAATTTTAACTTTCTGTTTCATTTGAGAGACAGTCTCAGGACCAGACTGACCTTGATTTCACAATTCTCATGCCTCGGCTTCCTAAGTGCTAAGCCACAGATGTGAGGGCAATTGGCTGTGACATCTGTCACCCCACTGATTACCAGAGTTGACTCAGCTGATCTAGCTGGCCAGGTAGGTGTTCCTATTCTCCATGTCTGTCCCTTTCCCACACAGATGGGGACCAGTATTTGTTCAAGGATACAAGCAGCTGCACTTACCTGCTAGAACCTCCAGACAAACTTCCAAGTGCTGAGCCACCACACCTAGCTGCTTACCATACGTACGCACATGCATGCATGCGTACATACATACATACATACACACACACACATACAGCTTTTGGTTTTCTTTTCTTTTCTTTTTTTTAAAGATTTATTTATTTATTATATGTAAGTTCACTGTAGCTGTCTTCAGACACCCCAGAAGAGGGCATCAGATCTCATTACAGATGGTTGTGAGCCACCATGTGGTTGCTGGGATTTGAACTCACGACCTTTGGAAGAGTAGTCAGTGCTCTTAACTTCTGAGCCATCTCTCCAGCCCTTTGGTTGGTTTTCAAGACAGGGTTTATCTGTGTAGCCCTGGCTGTCCTGGAACTCACTAGGTAGACCAGGCTGGCCTTGAATTCACAGAGATTCCCAAGTGCTGGGATCAAAGGTGGCTCTGCTCTTTATAAATTATTATCTATTTTAAAATGTATTTATGGGCAGTGGTGGCGCACGCCTTTAATCCCAGCACTTGGGAGGCAGAGACAGGTGGATTTCTGAGTTCGAGGCCAGCCTGGTCTACAGAGTGAGTTCCAGGATAGCCTGTGCTACACAGAGAAACCCTGTCTCAAAAAACAAAACAAAACAAAACAAAACAAAAAACCCCAAAAAAAACCCAAAACCAAAAACAAAATGTATTTAGGTGTGTGTGTGTGTGTGTGTGTGTGTGTGTGTGTGTGTGTGCATGAGGAGGTCAGAGCTCAATCTTGGATGTTGCCCCTCAATAGCCACGTACTTTACTTTCTGAGACAAAGTCTCTGAGTCCCGGGGCTCAATGATCAGAGCAGGTTGGTTGACTAGCAAACCCCAGGAATCTGCTGGTCCCTGCATCTCCACTGCTGGGATTACCAGTGAGAGCCATTCTGCCAAGCTTCATGTGTGGTTGCTGGGGAACAAGCACATGCAAGCGCTTTACCCAATAAGCTGTCTGTTTGCTTTTGAATTACACACTCAATTCACTAAACTCGTCCAGAGATAGGGCTCTAGCCACAAGAAGGGAGCAGAGGGAGATTGGAGCTTGCCATTCCCTATGGTGTTCCCAGCAGCCAAGATCTAAGTGAGGTTTGGTGAAGGTTGGCAGTCTGGAGTGTAAACAGCTCTTCCTTTCAGACATCACTATTCCAAAGAAGGGACACTGGGTGGTGGCATTCCTCCAAATACAAGGATATCTTTCCCCCACAGATGCTGTTTGCTTTATTAAAATAGCCAACTTTCCCCTTCCATCCAAACTCTCAGCACCAGACCTGGGATCTTCCTACTCTGTCCTCATTTATATGTTACCCACAGGTCTTTGCACTAAAGAAGATACACAAGGTAAGTGGACACAGACTTCTGTCTTCGACCATCTCCAGCAGGGCTCATTTTATTTTTCCAGTCTATCGGCACCGAGATGAAATTCACATCCTCTACAGTTCATTTTAGTTCTCAAAATTAGGAACTAACTCAGGGGCTGGGGAATGCAGTTCAGTTGATAGAGTGCTTGTCTAGCATGCATGAGGTTCTGGGTCCGATTCCCAACATTACATCAAATAGTGGTGGAGGCAGGAGGACCAGAAGTTCACAGTCATTCATAGAACATTTGAGGACAGCCTAGGATACACGAGACCCTACTTCAAAACAAGAAACAAAACCAGGGGGTGGTGGCACCTTCAATCCTAGCACTCAGGAGGCAGAGGCAAGCGGATCTCAAGGTCACCCTGGTCTACAGAATGAGTTCCAGGTCTCTCAGGTTATATGATGTGAGACCTTGTCTCAGTGCCACGCCCTGACCCCCAAAAGAAAAGAAACTAGGTTAGATCTGAACTGGTCTGCAGCTGTATCCTGGGATCTCAGCCTCCCAACCTCAAATGGGCAAACTTCATTTGCATTTAGACTTTACAGAGAGGAGGTCACACTCTCAAAGCCCCCCTGTTAAAGACACTCTTCTGTTCCAGCTAAGCTCCTAGGCCTCTACCTGCCAAGCCCTCAGCTGGCTCCAGACTGCGCATGAGAACTGCATGCTAGACTTGGCATAGAACTGGGGGACAGCATGCCATGTGCACGTGGCATGAACCGTGATTGTTGGCTCTAGAAACAAAATAAAGGCTCCTGGGTTCACCAAGAAAACCTTTCTGCTTCTAATGGAGAGTCTGCAGTTAGCCAGACTTTGCTCTGAAACATAGGTGTGAAGACCTTGATTTCTGAACAACTTGGTCCACCTGGATTTTTTTTTTTTTCGAAACAGGGTTTCTCTGTCTAGCCTTGGCTGTCCTGAAACACACTCTATAGACCAGGCTGGCCTCAAACTCAGAAATCCTCCTGCCTCTGCCTCCCAAGTGCTGGGATTAAAGGCACGCGCCACCACTGCCTGGCGATTTTTTTTTTTTTGGTAGGATCTCTAACGTTAGTTGACCTTGAACTTGAACTTTCTTTGTTTCTTTCTTTTGTTTGTTTGTGTGTTTGATTTTTGTTTTTTCAAGACAGGATTTTTCTATGTAGCCTTGGCTGTTCCGGAACTCGCTTTGTAGACCAGGCTGGCCTCAGAACTCACAGAGATCTGCCTGCCTCTTCAGTGCTGAGATTAAAGTCATGAGCAACACTGCCTGACTGGCCATACATCCTTTCTTCATAGCTAAGGATAACTTTGAACTTCTGATCCTCCTGCCTCTACCTCCCAAGTGGCAGAACTATGGGGTGAGAGATCATGCCCAGTTTCTATTATGCTGGAAATCAAATCTAGGGCTTCTTGCACACTAGGTAAGAACTCTACAACAGACCTGCATCCCAGGGACTATTTTTAAGATTCTGTTATCCCAGGGGTGGTTGTGAACACACATACAAACAGAAAGAGTGTAGTGCCTTTTGGACTTCAAGAAAAGCAAATGAAATAAAATAAAAATAAGCACACACTTTTAATCCCAGAGATTGGGAGGCAGAGGCAGGCAGATCTGAGTTTGAGGTCAGTCTGGTCTATATAGTATATTCCAGGACAGCCAGGGCTATAGAGAGAGACTCAGTCTCAAAAGTCTCAAAAAAAGAAAAAAAAAAGAAAAGAAAAATGAAAAAAGAAAAAGATAAAACAAGGCCACAAGTCACTGTTGACTCTCCTGGCAGATCACCTAGCAAGACAAAAGGGGAGCGTGTCTATGAACCGGGAAACACTGAAGGAATTCTGGTGCAAAGAGCAATCAACTCCAGCTTCCCGGACACAGCAGTGATGGAGCCCAAGACACGTTCATTGCTCAGCTTTGATTCCTTTCGATAGAACAGGGCAAACAAGTGTTTTGTCTACAACTCAGTGTCCCAGGGCCAGGAAAGTCAGAGTCACAGAAAAGCACACATAAACTGAATGCCAGTAGCTGTTTGACCCAGAGATCCCAGCATTCCTGAACTCCACTTCCTCATTCATAAAACAGAGACCCTGCTCCATACCTGCCGGGCAAAGATAGACTGGGATACGGGCCCAAGTCTCCAGTTCTACATTTATAGTAACATCAGTTAATGCTGTGTTATTTTTACCCCTACACAGACTAACACCAGACCCAGTGCAGTGTCCTGTTCAAGTGTCTGTTTACACAAGAGGGTCAACTTTGAACACTGCTCATATTTTTTTGGAGTCCTCATTGGGGATCGTACATTGTGTAAGTATTGGGGAGAGAGAGCCAGGTCTAGCCGATGTGATGTTCCTGCCAGAATCAGGACCTCTTGGGTGACATGGAGATGCAGGGACAGGGAAGACAGTCTCCTGAGTGGGCCTCCTGTTGTTGCTGCTCAGTTGTCCTTGGTCATTGGCTGTCTTCATGGTCTTGCTCTCCAGTCTTCTGGTTAGTTCTGTGAGCCACCAGATCTCCTGGAAACATCGTCCTTCTGGAAATGAGGCTGGCAGAGCTGGTCGCTATGCTTCCAACTGTGAGGGCTCTTTATGTGAAATGAAGATGACCTCTCATGCTGGGATCCCTGTGATGGGAAGAGAAGCGTGATGTGCAGAGCCGCAGATCCTAGGGGAAATCACCACCACAGGGGGAGAAATCTGCCATGGGTTCCCTGGGGTTCAAGGAGGTTTCCCTGTCCTTTGATGTGGCAGAAAACCCTCTAACAAGTCTTACACAACCTCAAACTGAGGAACTCTGAGCGACTCGGGGAAACAGGCTAAAGCAGGAGGCCAGGAGCGCAAGTTCCTGGTTCAAAGTCATAAACACGTGCTATAAAACTGAGAACAAGATTTCCCTTGATAAACACAAAAACAAAGGCAAGAAAATGTGGACACTGCTTGTTTTTTCCTATCTCTGCACCCAAGGAGGGTTAACTTACATTCTGCTTTTTCTTCTTGCACTAACAGGAGCCAAGAGAATAGGCTGAGGTGGGTCAGGTAGAGACCCGGAGTGACAAGCCTCCATCCCAGAGATGACTGTGGGCCAAACTTCCTTTTTCCTTCCCTCTTCCATTGGCAAATGACACCGGTAACTACCAATCCTGACGCTGAGTTACACGATCCCCAGCCAAGCTTCATCTCCTCAGTGGACTCTTTCTCAGGACCCCTAAGCAGGAGCCTTTGCTCTCTGCTCCACCAACACCTCTGTGGTTTAAATGTTTACTGTCCCCCATAGGTTTGGGTATTTGAACACTTGCTCCCCAGCTGAGAGAAGCGGTAAGGAAGGTCGTGGAACCCTGAGGCATGGAGACAGCTGGCTGGAGGAAGTGGGTCATTAGGGCACCTCTGGAGGTTTTATAGCCCAGTCCTACTTCCTGTTCTCTCTCTCTGATTCCTGGCTGGAAAAGAATTGAGTCCCACCACTTCCTGCTCCTGTCATCAGGCCTTCTGGCCAGCATGGGATGAACCTATATGAACTGTGATGCAGGGTAAAGTCTTCCTCTCTGGTGTTGCTTTTGGCAGGCATTGTAACACAGCAATAAGAAAGAAGCAATGCAGCCACACTAGGGACCACAGGGTCATTCAGGTCTCTGTCCTGTTAGAAAACACTTTGAAGGATGACACTCCTGGCAGTATCAGGCTTAGACACGGTACCAGTGCTTGTTGAATGAGTGTGTGGGGAACATACCCCCATGCGAAGGTCATCGTTCTCTGAGTTCACAGTAACAACATCGCTTTGGCCTTGAAGATGCTAAGATCAGCATATGTGCACTGCAAGCATGTGTCACAGGGAGCGTGTGTGTGTGTGTGTGTGTGTGTGTGTGTAAGTCCATGCAGACAGTTTCAGGACCAAAGGGAGAAGTGAGTGAATTGAATAAATGAATTATTTAACCAGCAAGCAGCTATCAAGGGCCATGCATGATAGTGAATGGGAGGGGCAGAAGTCATAGGTCAGAAAATGTCAACAACAGCATTCTATCCACTGAGAACCATTACTAGCAAGCTCTTGCCCTGACACCAGCCACTCTGAAGAGACTAGTGGCTCTACTCATCCCTCAAAGGGAAACATCCTTTTTAGGGGAAAATTATAAATATATTTATGTAGAATAAATTTATTATCATTATTACTGTCATGATTACTATTGTTACTGAGACAGGGTTTCAGTACCTAGCATGGCTTGGGGGAACTTAACATGTAGATCAGAATAGCTTTGAAGTCAGAGGTTCACGGCTGCTATCTCTCAAGTACTGGGATTGAAGGTGTCCATACTATCATACCTAGCTGGGACCACATTTTTTATTTTTTATCATTATTTTTTTTTTTTGAAACAGGGCCTCATTATATAGGTCTGGTTGTCCTGGAATTCACTATGTAGACCAGGCTGTCTCAACCTGACAAGAGAGCCACCCATGTCTGCTTCTCATGTGCTGGGATTAAAGATGTGCTCCAGCATACCCCGATAGGACTACATTTTTTTTTAAAAATTATTGTACGTGTCTGGGTGTTTTGCCTGCATGAATGTGTGTGCCTGGAGCTCACAAAGGTCAGAGAAGGGCATCAGATCCCTGGAACTGTGAGGT
This sequence comes from Tokudaia tokunoshimensis, assembly GCA_036184795.1. NCBI lineage: Eukaryota > Metazoa > Chordata > Mammalia > Rodentia > Muridae > Tokudaia > Tokudaia tokunoshimensis. The sequence continues at coordinate 68,774,917 of BTHU01000010.1, forward strand.
ATCCCATGGGGGTATGGCATTGAGCCCGGGTCCTCTGGAAAAGTAGTCAGTGCTCTGAATTGTTGAGTCATCCTTTCAGCCCTTGGAACAAACTTTTAACACAACATTTGACAATGGATTGGCTATTTACTTCAGGTCTCCTCACTTGGAGTTTTTTTTTTTGTTTGTTTTGTTTTTTGAGACAGGGTTTCTCTGTGTAGGCTTGGCTGTCCTGGAACTCACTCTGTAGACCAGGCTGGCCTTGAACTCAGAAATCTGCCTGCCTCTGCCTCCCAAGTGCTGGGATTAAAGGCGTGCGCCACCACTACCCGTCTCACATGGAGTTTTGTTTGTTTGTATTCTTTTTCTTGGAGAGCATGTATATGGTAAGCATGCGTGAGTGTGCCCAGATGTCCTCAAGCATTCTCTACATTGTTTTTTAAAGATGTATTTACTTCATCATATGTGTATGAGTCCTTTGCCTACATGAATGTATGTACACTATACGCATGGCTAGTGCCTACTAGAATTGGGCCCCCTGGAACTGGAGTTTCAGGATGCCGAGAGCTCCATGTGGGTGGTGGGACCCAAACCCACAAGCTCTGGAAGAGCTGCATGTGCTCTAAGCACTGAGCCATCTCCAGCGTCCACTTTACGTTTCAAAACAGAGTGAACCTGGAGCTACTGATTTGCACTGCTGAGCTGCCTAGCAAGTCAGAATGATCGTCCTGCCTCCACCTCTCCAGTGCTAGGATTATAAGCTCTCAGGTCACTTTGCAGTCTGAGCTATCTCCCAACCCACTGTTAGTTATTTTTTTAAATACTTTATTTTTATTTTATGTGCATTAGTGTTTCGCCTGCATGTATGCCTGTATGAGGATGCTGGATCCCCTGGGGACAGGTGTTACAGACAATAGTGACCTGCCATGTGGCAGCTAGGAATTGAATGTGGGTGGGTCCTCTGGAAGAAAAGGCGGTGTTCTTCACCACTGAGCCATCTCTCTGGCTCTGACTGTTGTTTTTTGAGACAGGGTTTCACTATATAGTACCAATTCGCCTGGAGCTCACAGAAATCTATTTATTCAATAAAGAAAGCTACTACTCGGGGCTGGAGAGATGGCTCAGTGGTTAAGAGCACTGACTGCTCTTCCAGAGGTCCTGAGTTCAATTCCCAGCAACCACATGGTGGCTCACAACCATCTGTAATGGGATCTGATGCCCTCTTCTGGTGTGTCTGAAGACAGCTACAGTGTACTCATAAATAAAATAAAGAAAGCTAGTACTTAAGAGGAAGGGAGCACACTGGGATAAAGAGAAGGTGTACATTTCAGAAGGTGCTGCCAGCTCTACCATGTGGTCAGAGGGATGGAATTTAGAGTGAAGTCATATGAAAAAGGGGTAGTGTGTAGTTTAATAAACTATAAATGTATATTTATAAATAAATATAAATATATAAATATACAAATATATTTATAAATGCTATAAATGTATATTTGAATTAATAGGCACATTTGAAAAAGTAAAGAACCCAGTAGTGGTAGCGCATGTCTTTAATCCCAGCACTTGAGAGGCAGAGGCATGAGGATCTCTACAGATTCAAGGCTTACAGAGTGAGTTCCAGGTCAGCCAGGGATTCATAAAGAAAATCTGTCTCAAAAAAAAAAACAAAAACAAAAAAACAAAGTAAAGAGCACGTAACAAAGTAAAAAACAAAGTAAAAAACACGTAAAAGAGGTAAAAATTAATTTTAGTGTACCAGGAGCGAGAGTTCTACCTCAGTTGGTAGAGGGCCTGTTTAGCATACACAAGATCCTGTGCCCGATCCCCAGCACCACATAAAACTGGAAGTTCAAGGTCATCCTCAGCTGTGTAGAGAGTTTGAGGGCATATATTAAACGTATCGACATGATGTTAGCTTATTCTCACTCCTGCGATCAAATCCATGACAGGGTGCTGGAGAGATGACTCGGCAGTTGGAAACGGTGCCTACCCTCCCAGAGGACCCAGCTCCACTTCCTAGCATCCACACCAGTCAGCTCACTCACTACCTGTAATCGGGCTCCATCCATTCCCACTCTCTCCCTGCTTCTGTCCGGGAAGGCCTGCGCTTCGACTTTGCAAACCAGGGCACGATTGCACAAACTGCCAGCACCACCATGGGCTGTGTTTGCTCTGTGTTCAAGGCCCCTTGACCCAGCACCTGTGAAATATTTATAATGGCTAAAGCGAGGCTGAATACTTGCGTACACGTAGTATACATACAGACAAGTGTCTCACCCACACATACATGTAAACAAAAATAAATAATACTTTTAAATGGACAGGACAAAGAGGTAAAAAGGGAAAAGGAAAAAAATAACTGTAAGACAAGGTCTTAATAAGTCAGCCAGGCAGGTCATCCTCCTGACTCCACTGCTGGGATTTACAGGCCTGACTGCTCTGAGTACTTTACAGGCAAAAGTTCATTTAATCCTCATGCAACCCCATGACACGGACATTAGCACCATCCCATCTAAGGAAAGGTAAAAGAGTTCCAGAGAGGTTAGTTCATTTATCTCAAGTTACAACCAGGATGCCCAAAACTGGTGTGTTTAGCTTGACTCCTCCCTCGGACATGTCCTACTGCTGAGTTCATCCTGAGACAGAGAGCAAGCCTCACTCTGCTGGAATTCTTTTTGCTGATAATGTGGAGTCCTGGACGCTTCAGGCCCAGGAAATGCTCAACGTGCATTCCGTCAAACCCTGAGACACCGTCATCTCTGCCTCATCCAGCCCTTGACACATATTTCACAGGCACAGGTCAAGGGCAGGGACACAGAGTAAACTTACCGTGCTGAGGGTCATGCAATCCTGCGCAGACTTTGCTAGAGTGTGTGGAGAGGGAGCTGGGCGGCATCCTGCCCTCTGACCAACAAGCCATTAAATCTGCTTCTAGCTTTTGTTTCTCTCTCTTTTCCACTTTTCATTTGTGTGTGCGCGGTATGTGTGGGTTGTTTTTTGACATGGGTATGGACACGTGTTAACGTGGATGTGGTCTGGTGCGTGTGCAGGCCTTAGGCTGAGGTTCAGATCCACCCTCAATCACTCTTCACCTTATTCATTAAGGCAGGGTCCGTCAATCAAAACCAGAGCTTAAGGATTTGGCTCGTCTCACTAGCCAGCCAGCTTGCTCTGGGATCCCTTGTCTCTCTGCCTTCTAAGGCTGGTGTTATAGGTGAGCTACTGCTCACTCAGGATTTCAAGTAGCTTTCTGGGGATCCAAGCTCTGGTCTTCAACCTTGTAGGGCAAGCACTTTGACTACAGAGCCATCTCTACAGTTTATTTTATTTTATTTTTTCCTTCCTTGCTCACTAGCTCCACCCTTTTTATCTTATTTTATTTGTTTATTTTATTGAGGCAGAACGTCTTTACCCAGCCCTAGATGTCCAGATATACACTATGTAGACCAGACTGGCCTTGAACTCACAAGAGATCCACCTGCCACTGCCTCCCCAGTGCTGGGATTAAAGCTGTGTGCCACCACACCAGCCAGAGGACAACCTTTGGGAGTGAGCTCTCTTCTACCTTTCTGTGCTTTCTGGGACCCCAATGCAGGCAAACACTTTTACCCACTGAGCCATCTTGCTGGTCCATAAATATAATTTTCCCTGTTCTCACAGCATCTGAAAGAACATCATCTCCCAGGTACTATTTACACATTCAAGTTGGTTTTGCTTTTTTTCTTTAAGGAGGGGGGGTTTGTTTTGTTTTGTTTTGTTGTTTTTTTTTTTTTTTTTCAAGATTGTAGGGTTTCTCAGTGTAGCCCTGGGTATCCTGGAACTTGCTCTGTAGACCAAACTGGCCTCAAGTTCAGAGATCCCCCTGCCTCTGCCTCCCAAGTCCTGGGACTAAAGGCATGCACCATCATATCTAGCTCAAGTTTTTATTTTTAAAATGTTAATTTTAATGTGGTTGAAAATTATATATATTTGTGGGTTACTATTTGATTGGTTTTTTTCTTTTGTTTGTGTGTGTGTGCGTGCGCCGTGGCACATGTGTGGCTGTCATAGGGGCCTGAGTGAGTCACTTCTGTCCCTACTGCAGAACTCAAGATTTTGGGTTTTGGTGGCAGACGCTTTGACCCACTGAGCTACTTCACCAGTTCTGCCAGGTTTTCATGCATGAATGAATTGAACAGTGTTCAGATCAGGTTAAACTTATATTATCTTTTTAAAAATTATCATCTCTTATGGTGAGGATATTAGAAAGATAAGATCAGAGATCAAAAGACTCAAAGTTCAAAGGTAAAGTGGTGAATAGAAGCAAAGATAGTGAACCATCTGGTAAATTCATGTCAAGATCAACAGGTCCAAGGAGATGGGACTTTTTGCCTAGGCTAACGGGACTCACAGGGTAGCTAAGGGTGAGAACGGCTAACATGACACACATGTGCCGGAGATGGCGCTTTGTGCATGCTAAGGACACTCCGCCCACTGCAGCACACCCCAGCCTCCAAGTAAGTTCCAATCTGGAAAACCTCCTTCCAGCAATGTCAGGCTCCTGGGCACCCTGTGATGTTACAGCTGTGTGCACAAGACAACCTTGGCTGTCATTTCTTAGGTACAACCCATCATCTTTGGTTTTTTTTTTTGTTGGTGGTGGATTTTTTTTCCCTTTTATTTATTTTTTTAAGATTTGTTTTATTTATATGAGTACACTGTAGCTGTCTTCTGACACACCAGAAGAGGGCGTCAGATCCCATTACAGATGGTTTGAACTACCATGTGGTTGTTGGGAATTGAACTCAGGACCTCTCAGTGCTCTTGACCGCTGAGCCATCTCTCCAGCTCTTTTATTTATTTATTTTTTCGAGACAGGGTTTCTCTGTGTAGCCCTGGCTGTCCTGGAACTCGCTCTGTAGACCAGGCTGGCCTCGAACTAAGAAATCTGCCTGCCTCTGCCTCCCAAGTGCTGGGATTAAAGGCGTGCACCACCACTGCCCGGCTTTATTTTTATTTTAGACAGGGTTTCTCTATGTAGCCCTGGCTGTCCTAGAACTCACTCTGTAGACCAGGCTGGCCTTGAGCTCACAGAGATCTGTGTGCCTCTGCCTCCCAAGGGCTGAGATTAAAGGTGTTCAAAGGACAGCACCACCACCCGGCTACTAATCTTTTTTGAGAAAGGACCTATCACTGGTCAGGAACTTACCAAGGAGGCTGCCAGAGTCCACTGGTCTCCAAACCAAATGCCACTATACCTGACATTTTTTAAAAATTCTGAGTTCTGGGGATTAGATTCATGCTTGTTTGCTTTCTCTTTCTTTCTTTCTTTCTTTCTTTCTTTCTTTCTTTCTTTCTTTCTTTCTCTCTTTCTTTCTTTCTTTCTTTGCTCTGGAACTCACTCTATAGATCAGGCTATCCTTGAACGCAGAGATCTGCCTGCCTCTGCCTCCTGAGTGCTGGGATTAGGACTGGTGCTTTCAAGACAAGTGCTTTACTAGCTGAGCACTCCCCTGGTCCTCGGCGCAGTTTTCTGTGCAGGCTGTCCTCAAAGGACCTGCACCAAGGATTCTGCAGGGACCTCTACAGTATTAGTTTTTTGAGATCGAGTCTCAGAGATCTGCCGACCTCTACCTCCATAGTGCTGTGATCCAAGACATGCACAGTCATGCTTGACTCTATTATCTCCCGCAATGACCTACAAACACCCATGATCTTAAAGTTTAAGGTTTTAGAAAGTCAAATCCAAAATAAGATCCGTTAGTCTTCTTTCAGTCTGCTCATGTAGGATTATCCTGAAGTGCATTCCTCTGCAGAAGGGACTTGGGGTGACAAAGGAAGGTGACATGGTTTTATTGGAGCTGAGGACATTGGACTCTGTTCGTCGTGCATGGCTCCTGGCCTGTAGTCAGTGTTCAATAAATATTTATTTGGTGAACTCATTACTTTTGAGAGAGCCAAGATGCCAGCCAGGCACAGGCTGTAAAGGACTTGTGACACTTCCTGTCACAGTGTTGGAAATAGACACACGGGCACCAAAGGGATTTATAAGCAGCTAAGCAATTAACAAAGCTCTCATTCTTAAAGCAACAGAGCCTTAAAACCTCATGTCTATTTTATTCAATTCTTTTTACAAAAATTGCATTGAGTAAGACAAAAAAATTATTATGCCAGGCCGTTCATAAAAATCTTGCTCTTTTAGGGGCTGGAGAGATGGTTCAATGGTTAAGAGCACTGGCTGCTCTTCCAGAGGACCTGAGTTCAATTCCCAGCACTCACATGGTGGCTCACAACCATCTGGATGTAACTCTAGGTTCCTACACCCTCTTCTGACCTCTGCAGGCATTGGAAACACATGGTGCAAAGCCATCCATGCAGGTCAAACTCCTGGACCACAGAAAATTTAAATCCTGCTCTTCTGATAGACAATGAAATAGTCCTGGTCTTAACAAGCCAAGGTTCTTGCCAAAAATTGATGAATGCAGTAATCCCTTTTCCTTAAAAGTATTTATTTTTATTTATGCACACGTATGTACCTCTGTGTGGGAGTGTCATATATCTGTGGGTGTCCTCAGAGCCAAGAAGAAGGCATTGGATCCCCCGGATCTGGAGTAACAGGCAGTTGTAAGCCACCTAATATGAACCAAACTCGAGTCCTCTGAAAGAGCAGCAAGTGCTCCTAACTGCTGAGCCATCTCTCCAGCCTCACTGCCCCCTTTTAAATTAAGATTTATGTATTTATTTATGTATTTATTTATTTATGAGTACACTGTCACTGTCTTCAGACACACCAGAAGAGGGCATTGCATCCCATTTCAGATGGTTGTGAGCCACCATGTGGTTGCTCACATGAACTCAGGACCTCTAGAAGAGCAGTCAGTGCTCTTAACCGCTGAGCCATCTCTCCAGCCCCCCACTCCCCCTTTTAAAATATCAGGTCTCTTATATTCCCAGGCTGGCCCTAAAATCACCATGTAGTCAAAGATGACCATGTACTCCTGATCTTTTGCCTCCACCTCCCAAATGCTGACACTGTAGGTGTGGACCATCACATGTAGTTTATGTCATGCAGACAACGGACCCCAAGGCCTTGCACACGCTGGGTCAGAACGCTGTCATCCTCTGTATCTACAGTTTAGCTTTCTTTAGTTTCAGTGACCTCTAATCAGTAAGGTAGCAAAGTTGGCATCAATTAAGGGTTGGGAACACAACCTTAATTGTTGTAGAGGCAGAGGCACCGAAAGTTAGAGGCCAGCCTGAGCTACATAGTGAGTTCCAGGGCAGGCTGAACTTTAGAGTAAGACTGATCTCAAAAGACAAACAAACAAACGAACGAACAAATGGGAGTTGGGAAGATGGCCCAGCCAGTGAAGAAGTTGATTTGTAAGCTTGAAACCCTTAAACACCTGTGATCCCAGAGCCGGAGCAAGGGTGGAAACAGGCGGTCCCTGGAGTCCTGGGCAGCCAGTTCAGCTGGATCTGAAGCTCCAGGCTCAGCGGGAAACCTTGTTCCTACTTCAGAAGGACTGAAGACACCCAGCATAGACCTCCGGCTTCCACACCTGCATATGCAAAATCCCCAAACAGAACATTAGAGTGAGCTTTTCCCTCTCTACAATTTCATAGATGGAAGAATTGTTTTCACTGCGGGTCTTAGCAACCTTAGTGGGTGATTTTCCTTCCTTACGTCAAGATCATCCCCCTCTTACTCAGCAGCCATGCTAGGACCTGCCTGCACTCCCAGATTCTCCTGCCCTTTGGAACTGTGACTAAGTAAGCATTCCCTCAGGACAAGCACAGTGGGACAGCCACTGTTAACTGAGATGGCACCTGAGACAGATGGACAGACAGACAGAGGGATTCACATAGCAATTATAGAATATAGTTATAATTCTATTTTTAAAACATTCTTTTGAGATTTATTTATATCTTATGTATATGGGTGCTTTGCCTGTATGTATATTCATGTACCACGTGTCCAGAGTAGGGCGCTGGATCCCCTGAAACTGGAATTACAGATGGTTTGAGATGCCATGTGGGTGCTGGGAATAGACTTGAGTTCTCTGAAGAACAGTCAGGGCTCTTATCTGCTTGCTAAGCCATCTCTTCAGCCCAGAAACAACCCTGTTTTACTATAAATTACTGCTCATCTCTTACCATGCCACTGGGTCTCATTTGCTTTTGTTTTTTTTATTGTTTCGAGACAGGATTTCTCTGAGTAGCATTGGCTGTCCAAGAACTCACTCTGTAGACCAGACCGGCCTCGAACTCACCCATGTCTTCCTGCCTCTTCCGGAGAGTGCTGGGATTAAAGGCGTGTGCCACCATGGCCCAGCTTTTGAGCCTCATTTGAATTGAATGTTAAATTCAGTCTAGAGACATGGCTCAGTTGTTCAGGGTACACACTACTCCAGGAGACCCCACAACCTCTTCTGGCCTCTCTTGGCAACTGCACTCGTGTGCATACATATCCACACATGGGCACACACATACACATAAAAATAAGACAGATTTTCAAACACATTAAGATCACTGAACCTGTGAGAAGGCTTAGGGGGTAAGGTGCTCATTACCATACCTAATGGCTTGCGTTTCAGTTCACAGAGTCCCCATGGTGGAAGGAAAGAACAGACTCCAGGAGTCCAGCAGGTTTCCTCTAAGGCCTACATGTGCACATGTAAGGCTGACATGTGTCTCTCCTCCACAAATAAATGTTAAGATAACTAAAACAAACCAACCAACCTGAATACCACGAACAGGGGAAAACCACAGGTTACACAAGGTTCAGTGCTCCATTGTGGGGTTTGGGGCACACTTCCCAGGGCTGATGGACAGGATCAAACCTTCAGCTGAGGAGGCTGGCTCCCAGGTGAAGAGACCCTGCTTGACTCTTCCACTTTGGTGAAGGGCAAGGCATCTATAGCCCTTGACTTTTTTCCCTTTACCAAAAAACAAACAAAAAACCCCACAAAAACCAACAGTCCATAGGTAAAGCAGAAGGTCTTGGTATCGAATCCGTTCAACTAGTTTATATACCTAAGACAGCTGAAGGGCTGATGCCTAATAAAACCATATTGAATGCTGAGTTTAAAACACAGATTATGTATCTGAAATCCTAGCACTTGGAAGGTGGAGGCAAGGGGATTAGAATTAAAGGCCATTTTTGGCTATACAGTGACTTCCAGGGCAAGTCTATGATGCTACATGAATCCCTGTAAAAAAAAACCAAATAAAAAAATATATTAATTTCACTTTGTCATTTCATATGTCTTTGCCTACAAAGTTAAAATGAAAGTTGCCTACTGAAACATTTTCGGAAGCTAAGTCGTGTTTCCAAGCTGGCTCCCCGCTGTGGTTTGTGTAACTAAATACTTTCTCCTTTCCCCACGGGCTGTCTGCACCAAGCCCTAAACTAAGAGAGGCTGAAGACCTTCCAGCGGACACAAAACATCCACACAGAGATAAGAGCAGGAAACTGAAGGTAACAGCAGCTCAGTCCCCAAGCATTGTTCCTCCACCTTCCGAGGCCCTCCTCACAGTGTGGTGACTGCCTATCTCATCTGGACTAAATACCAAAGCTCAAGGCATCTATTTAAGGCAGTTGAGGCTTCCTCCTTGAATTTCAGATTGAAATCTCCACTGTCCATTCTCATCTGCTTTCTAAAGTCATGGCTTTTAGATGAGTAACTGAAGTAGGTTTAGTACAGAGGAGGGAGGTGGGGGCCACTGCGCTCTCCTTAATGTATGAGAAACTTCAAAGTTTAAAGTTAGAGGCTGTAACAGCCCAAAGAATCACACTGCCCTACAATATGAACAAAGCTACATGTATAAATGAATTCTTTGTTTTGAGGCAGGGTCGTCATGCAAACCAGGTTGCCCTTAGACTCACTAAGCCGCCTAGGATAACTTTGAACTAGTCTGAGGCAGAAGATTGTAATTTGAAGGCCAGCCTGGGCTACATGAGATCCTGTCTCAAACCCACTTAATCCCCAAAATGCTGATATAGAGTGTATTGAAAATGTCACACTAAGTAAAATAAGATACTGAAGGAATCCTGAATGAGAACATCTCCAGGAGGTCCCAGAGGCTAATTCACAGCATAGAATAGGGCTTACGAGGGCAGGCTAGCCCTTCACAAGTGACATTTGGGATGAAGGAAACTCTTGGGAGATAGTGATGGTGCTGGTTGGACAACGGTGTAAACGCTAGTTAATGTTGGTGACCCATACCCTTAATTATGCACAGCCTAGTAATTGTTATGTCCTGTGTATTTTATCACACAAAAAAAGTGAATCAAGAGGGTTGTCAAGACAGCATAGAAGTCAAGGCAGTATCGTTGAATCTGACAACCTGTTTTGAACCCTGGGACCCACAAAGTGGAAGAGAACCAATTCCTGAAAGTTAGCATCTGATCTTCACACACACTGGGACATGTATGTGCCCACTCAGATATGTTTACACACAATGAGTAAATGTATTTTGTTTGAAACAGGATCTCATTATATATCTCTGGCTGGCCTGGAACTCACTGTGTAGACCAGGCTAGCCTCAAACACAGAAAGCTGCCAATCAAATGCTGGATTGGTGACTAGGGAATTAAGAGTACTAGTTGCTCTTCCAGAGGACCTGGGTTCCATCCCCAGCTTTCAAGTGGCGGTAACTCTAGCCCCAGGAAATCCAGCGCCCTCTTCTGGTTTCCTTGCTCTCTTGCTCAAGCACCCGTGTGGTACATGGACATACATATACACAGGCAAAACACCCTTAGCAATAAATCAATTAAAATGTACCTTAAAGTGAAAAGACGTTGGACATTGGTGGCGCACGCCTTTGATCCCAGCGTTTGGGAGGCAGAGGCAGGCAGATTTCTGAGTTCGAGGCCAACCTGGTCTACAAAGTGAGTTCCAGGACAGCCAGGGCTAGACAGAGAAACCCTGTCTCAAGAAAACAAAAACAAAACGAAAAATAAAAAATTTAAAGTGAAAAGACAATCCATAGTGTGTGTGTGGGGGGGTGGAACCCATACTTTGAATATATATAGGATTCAACTCATGGGCTGGAGAGGTGGCTCAGCGGTTAAGAGCACTGACTGCTCTTCCAGAGGTCCTGAGTTCAATTCCCAGCAACCACATGGTGGCTCACAACCATCTGGAATGGGAATACGACGCCCTCCTATGTGTCTGAAGAATGAATTCAACTCCTAAGACACACATGACCCAATTAGAAAGCAGGTAAAGGACCTGAACAGGCATTTCTTTTTATGATTTTATTTTTATCCAGAGGCATCTGTTGGATTCCCTGGATTTACAGGTGGCTGTGAACCACCCAACATGGTTGCTGGGAGTTAAACCCAGGTCCTCTAAAGGAACAGCAAGAGCTCTCGGCCCTGGAGAAGATATACAAATGGCTAGCAATAGAGACACCCCAACATCGTCTTTAGGAGGTGCTAACTCGAATCACACTGAGATACTCTTTCACATGCTCCTGGATGGCTGGAATTTAAAAAGCCTCAGAGGAAGAGGATGCAGGGACAGTAGGACCTTCCTACACTGTGGAGGCTGCTTGGGGGAAATAGTGCAGCACGTCCTCAAATGGCTGAAGACATCGTACAGCTGCATAGCTGCTTAATCCTAGCATTGGGAAACTGAAGCAGGAAGATGAGGCGTTTGAGGCCAGAGGTTCGGTGGCACACACCTTTAATACCAGTACTGGGGAGGCAGAGGCAGGGGTATCTGAGTTTGAGACCAGCCTGGGCTACATAATGAGACCCCGTCTTAAGAACAAAAGGAGAGGGATGGAAGACATAAGCCAGTGCTTCTCCTAGGGAGAGAGCCAAGAGAAATGAAGTACAGGCTTCCAACATTCACAGTGGCAAAAATGGGGCTGGAACCACGGCCAGGAGGATCACCATCTTCTGTAACTCCAATTTGACAGAGCCGATTGCTCTCAGTGGGCACCAGGCACACACATGGTGCGCAGACATGCATTCAGACAAAGCACCCGCACACATAAAATAAAAAACAAAACCATCCGGGGCTGGAGAGAAAGCTCAGAGGTTAAGAGCACTTTGCTGCTGCAGAGGTTCCTAGCCTCCACGTGGTGGCTCATAACCAGGTACATCTAGTTCCATGAGATTAGACAACTTCTGAACTCCACGTGCACCAGACATGCATGCAGTGCACATACATGCAGGCAAAGCACTCAGATACATACATAAAATGTATTTTTTTTTTGAGAAATCAGTGCCTCTAAGTCTCTCTCCTAATGAAAATCCCACAAAAGCCCCTGGGTCCGAATTAGAAGTCACTGCCGGTTTCCCTTAGCAGAGCAGGGTGAGCCCACCTGGAAGAAGTCCCACATGCACTGGGGAAAATGGCAAAGTGCAAACCATCAGAGGCAAAAATAAGCCACAAATAACCTAAAATGTCCTTGGTTTCTTCCTATCAGGCTATAAGTTTTAAAGGGATACAGATGAAAACACTTTTACAATTATCAATCCAGGCCGGGTGAGAGGTTCAGAGGGCAAAGCCCTTGCTGTGCAAGGTGGAAGAACCAAGTTCAAGCTCCAGGACCCACGTGAAGGTGGAAAGCAAAAAAATCGAGTCCAAAAATTGCCCTCTGATCTCCACGTGTGCACTGCAGCAGGCATGTGCCACACACACACACACACACACACAAAATACGTTATAAAAAATCTTTAATACACATGCCTGTAATCTCAACATTTAGATGGAGGCAGAAGGGTCAGGAGTTTAAGGCAATCTAGGGCTACATAGGGAGTTTGAGGCTAGTCTAAACTACATGAGACCCTCCCTCAAAACAAACAAAAAACCCAAAAAGCAAGCAAACAACCAAAAACAGAACAGAAAAGACCCTAACCAAAGTAAAACCAAAGCTTAAAAGTATATATTATATCTATGTATAAAATTCTGAAAGAACAAAACTAAGGTTTTTTTTTTTTTGGTTTTTCGAGACAGGGTTTCTCTGTGTAGCCCTGGCTGTCCTGGAACTCACTCTGTAGACCAGGCTGGACTCGAACTCAGAAATCTGCCTGCCTCTGCCTCCCAAGTGCTGGGATTAAAGGCATGCAGCACCATTGCCCGGCAAAACTAAGTATTTTTAAAACATTGAACATTGAGGTCTAGAGAGACGGGCTCGGGGTTTACGAGCACTGGCTGCTCTTTCAGAGGACTGGGGGTCAATTCCCAGTATCCACGTGGCAGCTCACAAGTGACTATAACTCCAGTTCCAGGGGAGGTGGCACCCTCAGACGGACACATATTCAGGCATAATACCAAAGCACATTTTTAAAAATTGAACATTCAAGCCAGGTGTGGTAGCGCACGCCTTCAATCTCAGCACTTGGGAAGCAGAAGTAGCGGCAGAGGCAGGCAGATTTCTGTGAGTCTGAGGCCAGCCTGACCTACACATCGAGTTCCAGGACAGTCAGGGCTTTACTGTGAGACACTCTCAAAATTTAACAAAAAACTCTGAACATAAGTTTTCATGGAAAAACCAGAAAGCCAACTACCCTTAAGTGGATGGGACACAGGTTATATTATTTTATGTGACTCAACCGATTGCTATAAGCTGACCGTGAGCAGAATTGACACTGTGGTCACCCAAGGCACACTTAGTGGACACTGCCTATCCATCCTAACTATAGTCCCATGGGCTCTCTTCCCAGCATTCAGCAATCACGGTTCATCCCCCTTTTGCTAAAGGCAAGCCAAGCTTGGCTATCAGGATGCCCCATCCTCAACCCATCATATAGAAGTGGTCTTAATAGAACACACACAATTTATGCCATCAACAGTTTATTCTTCCGTTGTGTAAAACCACAGCACTCTGAAGTGTCCACAGCTACATTTCTACTCAAGACATATGCTAACAAATTTGTCCATTGAAAACCACACTCGTGGGAAGAAAAAGATCTCCAAATGAGCTATGTTTACCTTGGTTTATGGCAATGACCATGAGTGTGTCCTTTTCACCTATAGATACTGCACACAGCATGCTCATCCGCTCACACACTTCCCCCCACTCACACAATGTGCACTCAGTGGCACAGAGAGGTGGGTCACATGAAGCTCTCTGCCCAGGCGCTCTAAGGCCCACAGCATCGCTCTGCCAGGCAGGCTCGAGGCGTTGTTGTAGCGGACCCCATGCTAACGACAGGTGCACCTGGTCGCTATCATATCTTCGTACTCTTTGTAAGCAATGGAGCCGTCAGGTTCAATGGTCAACACGCTCAGGGGGCTGTATTTGCCAGGTACACATGAAGGCCTTGGCACTGAGGGGTCCAGCTTCTCATAGATGATATTCTGGACCATGGTGTGCACAGGAGAGCCGTACCGATGCCTGACTGCCCTGGGACAGTCCCCTTTACAGTACCTAGGGTTGTATCGGTGGGGGGCCACGATCCAGTTGTCCCATTTGAGCTGACTAAAACTCAGTCTGAAGTCATGGAGTTCACACTCGTTTTGGGGGAAAAGAAATTGTTTGAAGTACTCGCTGAGGTTGAAGGAGGCTGTAAAAAGTGGCCCCTTTGTTTCTGAGCGGATGGCTTTCTGCCCCCGACGGTGCCGGGGAGACCTTTCCACCTCAGCAGCAGCCTCCTCTTTCATAGGGCGGGCCGCCACACTGGCCTGGCTGGGATGCTGTGAAGGCCTCCAGTTGGATTGAAAGGATTGCCATGAGTGGTAGGCCTGGGTACTGGTGTCGTTGAGATACAAGATGAGGGAGGGAGGCACCGAGAGAGGCACATTAAACACTCTGTCCTCTGGGGTCTGGTCTTTTGTGCACGTAAAATTGACAGACATGTGGATGCTCCTCTCGCTCGAGGCTACCAGAGGCTGAAGGAGGGAGGTCACATCAATCTCAATCCATCTATGTTTCTTCAGGGTAAATGAGTATGGTGCTCTTGGGGGTGCCCTGCTGGAAGACACGGGCTCCTTTATCGCAAGGTCACACACACAGGTCACAGCGGAGGAGGAAGCAGCTGAGTTGTTCAGAGTGTATAGCAAGACAGATTTGAGTAAGTGTTCCATGGCAGTCACCTGGTCCAGGTTGAACAGCAGGTCCGCCATCGGCAGGGGTCCTGAGAAGAGAAGCCACCAGTAAGTAACACTTGCAAACAAAAGCAGGAAGCAAGACAGAGGAATTAGTACTCACCATAGGCAGTTTCCCTTCTCCCCTACTTACGCCTAAAAACAAAGGGAAGAAGGGTGCTAATAGAGAAAATATAGAGGGTCCGGGGTATAACTCAGTAGTAGAGCACTTGCCTGTATACACAAGGGCCTAGAGGCATGCTTTGGATTGGGTAGGGAGATCTGTTTTTGCAATACCATCACTTTAGAGGCTAAGGCAGCTGGATTGCCACCATCCACCACTACATGAGATGGCCTCAAAACACACTCATAGGCACACACCTGGGCGTGGTAATCCAAGCCTATAAAGCCAGTACTTGGGAGGTAAAGGCCATCTTTGGTTATACAGCAAGTCTGAGGTCAGCCTGAGTTGGTTACATGAGGATACCCTCCCCCCCTTTAAAATATCACCCCCCAAGCCCACACAGGATGGGTCAAGTCTTGGGAGGTAGAGGCAAGAGGACCAGAAGTTCAACAGCCCCTCTGGCTATGGATTAAGTTCAAGACCAGCCAGGCTATTTGCGGGGCGGTGGGTAGAGCTCAGTAGGGACGATTGCCCCTAAGCTTGAGGACTTGAGTTTGAACCCTAGGATCTACATGGTGGAAGAAGAGAACCAACTTCTGAAAACTTTTCTCTGACCTCTCTCCACACATAACCCTCATCCCCAGTTCACACACGCAAGTAAATTTTATCTCAAAAAAAAAAAGTGAGAACAGGTTTGCTGTGGAAGTGAAGCCAGAGACAATCATTACACCCTCTGGTTTCAGACCCACCAGCTCGCTCCAAACAGACAGCGGGTGGAGAGGGTCTCCCTGTGGCTGTATCCTTACAGATACGGCCAGTAGACCACGGAGAGCAACACTCGCTAAGCCCTAAGCCTGGAAGACATTTTCCCTGGATAAAACTAGTCAATTGAGAACATTTGACTGTCGTGGTAATCATGCGCTCTGAGATTGGAAACACAGGGGGGTTATAAGGCTGCCGCAGTAAAGTGGGCTGGGGGTGGGGAGCGTGGCTTTAAACAGCCACAACTGCCCTGTATGGTTATAATGGTTTGGATGAACTGGTGGCTGGTATATATATATATATATATATATATATATATATATATGTGTGTGTGTGTGTGTGTGTGTGTGTGTGTGTGTGTGTGTGTGTGTGTGTGTGTGTGTGTGTTAACAGACACTTTTTCTCCGTGGAGCACAAATGGAGGTTGAAAGACAGCTTGTAGGAGCTGGTTCTTGTCAGGCTTGGTGGAAGAAGCCTTCGTCTACCGAGTTATCTCTAAAGCCCTGAGGTTTTTGTTTGCTTGTTTTGGTTTTTAAAAGCACAACTCTTCTTTCTTACTAAACAGGTCCCCCAATGTTGGCTAACGCTTGGAGGTTTGGGATTTTGTTTGCTCGTTTGTTGTTGAGACAGGGTTTCTCTGTGGAGCCCTGGCTGTCCTGGAGCTCACTCTGTAGACCAGGCTGGCCCTGAACTCAAAGAGATTAATTAGGCTGCTCCTGCCTCCTGAAGAGCTGGAATTAGAGTCATGTGTCACCGAACCCCACGTGATGGTGCTAGAGGCCAAACTCCAGGCACCTAGTATATAGGGCAGAAACGGGTGCTCGATTCGGCAGCACATACACTAAAATTGGAAAGATGCAGAGAAGATTAGCATGGCCCCTGTGCAAGGGAGAACATAAATGGGACCACATCTCAGCCATACATTGTTTTTAAAAAGATGTACTGTGCAGATGGAGACTGAAACTTTCCTCTTCCAGGAAACCCAGGGGAAATGTCCACATCGCCCACCACTGGATCAAAGGCAGGTTTTTAGGCTCCATGCTAGGCCAACAGTTTGAGATGCTAATTACCTCCAGAACTTTCTTTGGCCTTTCAAGACATTAGTCTCTCTTAGCCTTAACACACTGAGCGGGTGTGATGCTGTGTGCCTGGAATCCCAGCACTGGACTGACTGAAGCAGTCACTGCAAGTCCGAGACTGTCTCAAAAAATAAGGAAACTTGAACAAGATAAAATCTATCATATTAGTTTAACTAAAGATGGTTTAGGCCGGACAGTGGTGGTGCACACCTTTAACCCCAGCACTTGGGAGGCAGAGGCAGGCGAATTTCTGAGTTCGAGACTAGCCTGGTCTACAGAGTGAGTTCCAGGACAACCTACACAGAGAAACCCTGTATGAAAAAAAAAAAAAAAAAGGTTTAGGAAACAAACAGCAGCGTTGTAATCAATGCTATTGGCCAGGGATTAAGTAGCAGAGGATGTAGCTAGCATATGTGAGCCTCCATTTAATCCTTAGTACCACCATGCCAAAAAAATTTTTTTAAACTTTTTAAAAAAGTGCTAACTTAAAAAAAAAGTTTGTTTCAGTCAGACACTGAGAATCCTGCGAAATAAAATTCACATGATGGTGAAAACCTGTATGACTCTAGTACTCAAGGAGCTGAGGTAGGGTAATGCAGAGTTTTGAGTATAGCCTGGGTAACAGGGTAAGATCTTGCCTCAGACAAAGCCTGGCTCCTTCTAGTAACAGAAATGGGAAAGCTCCGGTCTGGTCCCCAGCCCAGTTGAACAAGCCCCTCTTACCCACCTGTCACCTGGTTGCTGGGAGCCTGCTTCTGCTGGGCACAGGGGCTGAAGAGCCGGATGGTATTGTAGAGGTGACTTCTGCTGGGTTTAGGAACCCCCTCTTTGGTAGCATACGTCTTATAGAGCTTTTTCATGTAGTAGAGTGCTCTGGAGTCAGGCTGCAGCTTAGGGGTCTCACCTCGCCTATCAGACAGAACCTTAAAGAGGGGGGGCAAGAGGCCGGAACTGTCAGTCCCATCTACAGGCAGCAGCAAGGACCAGGGGTCTGCCTCAGGCTCCAAGTTTTCACTGGCTCCAGTCTGGGATTCTCCTGCAGAAGCCTGAGGGCTAAGGCTAGTAAGAAAACACAGCCAGGCAAAGCAGCAAACCCCCATCAGGAATTTGCTGGGAAGCGCCATGGCTTGGGAGAACTAAGAAGGAACGCATCTCCCCACATCGGTCTTCTTTCTAAAGGTCGGGAAGGCCCTGGCTTGCTCCTTAAATAAAATCTAGGTGTGGAAGACTAACTTCACTTCCGTAATCAGCCCTCAAGGGTGCCTAGCTGTAGATGGCTTTTTATCAGCTCTACAGCAGTCAGCTGACAGCACGGTTTTATCCAATTTGTTCTCATTAGATACAGATTTATCTACTTATTTGGCTTTCTTTTCCTGTTTCTCCTGACATTGACTTCAAACCCACCAAGTATCATCACCCTAATGGACTACTTATATAGTTGAGAGCCCGGCAGAAACCCAAGGAATTATAAAACAAAACCTCTTAGGGCCGGAG
This sequence comes from Tokudaia tokunoshimensis, assembly GCA_036184795.1. NCBI lineage: Eukaryota > Metazoa > Chordata > Mammalia > Rodentia > Muridae > Tokudaia > Tokudaia tokunoshimensis. The sequence continues at coordinate 68,793,381 of BTHU01000010.1, forward strand.
ATGTAACTGCAGAAATATTAGGGGTTTTTTTTCTCTCTTGATTCATCATCTATCTCTATAGCTCCACTTCCAGGTGCTTAGAATAACTGATTACTTACTGCACAGTGAATTGGAGAGACAGAAAGTTACAATGGGTTCCGAAATTCCAGTGACCTTAGGCTGTTCAGTCTATCCGGGTGGCTTAGTATGGGGGTTGTAAAGTTGGCACAAGACAACAGATACTTGCAATGTGCTTTAAAAGAGGACACCAAGGGCCAGGTGTGGAGGTGCATGCCTTTAATCCCAGAATTTAGGAGACACAGGCAGGTGGATCTCTGTGGGTTCAAGGCCAGCCTGGTCAACATAGAGAGTTCGAGGACAGCTACAGTTACATAATGTGGAGACTGAGGCTCAAAATAAAAAGAGGACATCACCTTGACCAATTACAATACAATGTCTTGGGGCCTGAGAGATGAAGACTTGGCAGGTAAGGGCACTGGTTGCTCTTCCTAGAACAAACTATTTGGCTCAGGAGCATTTGTAATCCCACTTCCAGGGGATCCAATGCCTTTCTCTGGCATCCTTAGGAATGCAAAACACCCATTATAAAAGGAAAATAAACAAATCTTTTTATAAAAATCCACAATATCTACCTGGAATGGCAAGATAGCAATTTGCCGCCAAGCCTAATGACCAAAAAATGCATAAATTCAACCCTTGTGATCCATAAGGTAAAAGGGGAGAGGAGACTCCTACAGACTGTCTTCTGACTCACACCCCTAGCCGTTGTATACCAAATACATATTTTAAAATGTAATGAAAGAACAATATCCTGATGCCCTTCTTTTGGTCTACAATTCACTTGACCATACTTTGGTTAAAAAGTTTTGGACATCAGCAAGTGCTATTAAATAAATGTGTTATTTATTTTTTAACCAAAAAATAAATCACTACAGTGTTTTAGTCCTTGATTAAAGTATTTGTGTTCCTGTCTTGGAGGTGAGATCAAGCTAGATAATGTTTAAGAAAAATCAGGGGTGGGGCTAGGGGGGTGCAGGTGCACCATAAAAGGAGGAGCTATCTAGTGCCCCTTGGAAGGAGACTATCTTTCTCGGGAGAAAGTCAAAACACACTAGTAACACAGAATAAAAAATCACTTTGCCCAGCGCCAGATTGATAAACCTGAAGTACCCTTGAAAAACATGAAGCTCATTGTCAAACAGTCCCTATTCGATTGTCAGATAATTTATCTCATCCTATTCACAGCCACTGAGAGGAAGAGAAAGGTCAGTGAGTCCCACAGGATAGTATCAGTTAGGAGAATGCACTTTAGAGAAAACACAACAGCTCCTTACAGAGTTGGGCTTGATGACACACCCAACCCAGCCCCCTTTTGATTACGGGGACCACATATACTTTGTGAGGCTAAGGGACAGCAGGAGAACCAGGAGAACAAGTCCTTTTAACAAGTCCTTTTTTATTTTTTCTAAAGATTTATTTATTACATGTAAGTTCAATGTAGCTGTCTTCAGACACTCCAGAAGAGGGCATCAGATCTCGTTACGGATGGTTGTGAGACGCCCTGTGGTTCCTGGGATTTGAACTCAGGACCTTCTGTAGGGCAGTCAGAGCTCTTAACCGCTGAGCCATCTCTCCAACCCTTTTTTTTAATTTTTTTTTATTTTTGAGCAGCTCCCCGCTTTGTTATTCAAAGGCATGGTACCGAGCGGAAAGGACCGCCTCTTGGAACGCCAGGAGCTCCTAAGGCCCGCCCATCACCCTAAACTACGCCCTATGAACCTATAGGCCCCGCCCCGTGCACCCTCCAGACAGGAACCTTACGGGCGTAGCTACCTAGAATCCCTAGGGGACCTCTAAGCCCCGCCCTCTTGCTCCCAAAAGCCCCGCCCTCTCACCCACCAGGCCCCCCCATTCCTCTTCAAGACCCGCCCCTAGCAACATCAACCCCTCCTATGAGTCCACCACACACCCGTAAGCCCACTTGTCTCTCGAAGGGTCGGTTCTACACCCTCTTAGTACCGGTCCTTTCCGGCTACCGGGAGGGTCAGGCCACGCCCACCAAGGTCAACTGCCATTTCTTTTGCGTCTCCCCCTCGAGATAGAAGGAAAATGGTAGTTCCCGGAAATGACTTCACGATCTCCAGGATCGGCTTCCGTTCCTCCCGGAAGTGACGTACGAGAGCCGGCTCAACGCTGTGGAGGTAGAGGTGACCGGGTAGAGGGTCGGTGTGAGGCAGTGGGAGTTTTTTTGCGAGACTGAGCCACGCGCCTATCTTCTGTCCTCAGGGCCGCCGTCACCATGGGCCGCGAGTTTGGGAACCTGACGCGGATACGGCACGTGATCTCCTACAGCTTGTCGCCCTTTGAGCAGCGCGCCTTCCCGAACTATTTCAGCAAAGGCATCCCCAACGTTCTGCGCCGCACTCGCGAGCGCATCCTGCGCGTGGCGCCGCGTGAGTGCGGGGCGGGCGGGGTACGGCAGCGCGCACCTTTCCTTCCAACATCCTGGACGACATGGAGTTCTTATCATATCGAAATGACTGGCCTAAGGTCACTTGGGTGACTCCAGCGTCTCCCTCTGAGGTCATCACTGTCCACTATCACTGACGAAAGTCTGATGCAATCAATGTCTTGTTTTAGATGTGGCCGATTTTGCTGAGGGTTTCATGGCTTTGTGGATATGGCAAGAACCTGTGAAAGGTCCCCTTAAATTTGGAGAGATTGAGGCCCGATCTTGCTCTAGAAGCCAGGCTGGCCTCAAACTTAAGAATTTACTGCCTTGTCCTTAGGACTGTTGGCTGGATTGTAGGCATTCGCCAGCACAACAGTTCTTTTTATTTGTTTTTGTTTTGTTTTGTTTTGTTTTGGTTTTTCGAGACAGGTTTTCTCTGCATAGTCCTGGAATCCACTCTGTAGACCAGGCTAGCCTAGAACTCAGAAATCCACCTGCCTCTGCCTCCCAAGTGCTAGGATTAAAGGCGTGCGCCACCACTGCCCGAACAGTTCTTTTTAAAATGGTGAAAATTATGTTAGGTGAATTTCATGAAAAAAAAATTTTTTTTTGGTGTTAAGTAGGAGAAAGACTAGGAAAGTGAGGGCCACATCTTCCTGGGTTGATATCTTTGTTTTGGTTACTTATAAAATGGTTGTGTAATATAACCATTTTGAAGCTCGTTTTAAAAGCAGTTTCTGGTCATAATGGTGCCTGCATTTAATCCCTGAGACAGAAGCAGGTGGATCTATGTAGCTTGAGGGAGTTCCAGGCCAGCAAGGGCCTTATACTGAGAGCCTGTCTCCACAGCAATAGAAACTTAGGGCTGGGGATGGCTCAACACCTTTCCTGCTCTTTCAGAGGATTCAGAGTCTGTTCCCAGCACCCATATGGTGGCTCACAACCATCTGTGACTTGAGTCCTAAGGGATTTGCCATTCTCTTCCTACCTTACCTCAGTATGCCCCGAGTCATAGCACAGGGCATGCATGTAGTTGCACAAACATACATACAGGTGGAAACGCTCCTAAAATAGGAAAAGCAAAGGCACGCATGCCTTTAGTCCCAGTGCTCAGGAGGCAGAAGCAGGCAGATCTCGAGTTCAAGGACAGCCTGGTCTACATTGTCTGAGCCACATAGTCATAAAAAAGACACTACTCTCAGCACTTGGGAGGCGGTGACAGGCAGATCCCTGAGTTCACAGACAGCCAGGGTTACACAGAGAAAGAAACCCTTTCTCCAAAACCTACAAAAAGTTAAAAGCTAGGAACAATAGAAGGATGAGCGGAATGGGTTGAAAGTGAGGATGTGGTGCATGACAGAGGTGGGGGCTTCTCTTGTTTGAGGCCAGTCTGTCTACATAATGAGACCATATCAAAAAAAAAAAAAAGACTGGGAGCTGGAGAGCTGGTGCACTGGCTATGGTACACGTACTTGATGACAAAGGTGTGGTTCCCAGCACCCATCTAGTGGCTTATTACCATCTGTATAACTCTAGTTCCAGGGCATCCAACATCTTCTGGCCACCAGGGCACTACATGCATATGTGGTACACAACTCCCCCCCCAACACAAAATAATAAAATAGAAATTTTGTAAAAAGTTGCTGAGAGAATGTCTATACTCACAGCTCCCTGTCTTGATTCCAACAGCGTTTGTAGTGTTTTACCTGATCTATACATGGGGAAACCAGGAGTTTGAGCAGTCCAAAAGGAAGAATCCAGCCATGTACGAAAATGACAAGTGAACGACCTGTACCTGGATAACAGTCCCCTGCCTTTGAAAGACCCTTCTCTGGGAGAGGACTCCACACTGTAGTCTTGAAGACAATAAACTACTTATGGACTTCCCTTTGTGACTTTGTGTGCTTATTTGAGATAAGGTCCCACTGTGGGTCTCTGACTGGCCTAGATCTCCTAAGAAATCTGCCTGCCTCTGTCTCCTAAGTCATGGTGTTCACTACCATGCACAACACAACTTTGTTTTGTTTTGTTTTACAAGCAGAGTCCTTCATGTTACTGGTAATATTCAAGTTCATGGCAATCCCTTCCTCAGCACAAGTCCTGAAGGAGGTCAGGGTAACTGAGTGGCGTGGAACCTGGAGTGCAGCTTCTCAACCCTCTGCTCCCATCACAATCATAAGGTCTAGGGATCACACTGTAATTAGGGTGTCAGGTCGACTTTCTTGACACAAATGAACTTTTAACTCGACAGCGGCCTTTGAAGTAAGCATTCTAATCCCTTTGCTGATGAGGAGTCATAGCTTAGGTACTTTGCCCAGAATCCTATAACAGTGAAGTTGGTAGAGCCAGGTACCAGTGTGATCTTAAAACCAAGCCGTGCTGCCTTCCTTAACCTAAAGAATTTCATCTTTGAAAGGAGAACATGCAGGCAGTGGTGGCGCACGCCTTTAATCCCAGCACTTGGGAGGCAGAGGCAGGCGGATTTCTGTGTTCGAGGCCAGCCTGGTCTACAGAGTGAGTTCCAGGACAGCTTGGGCTATACAGAGAAACCCTGTCTCGAAAAACCAAAAAAAAAAAAAAAAAGAGAGAACATGAGGCAGTCCCTTGGCTATTACAGCCAAGGTCAGGGAACCATGGTTTTCTGTCATGGAGTCAATCCAACTGTGGCTTTTAGTCACTGTGGACCACAGAGGCTGAGAAGATCTATTCCTTTGTGGGAAAGATACACTACGTGCTCTAGAACCTTTGGATGTCTCTAATTTCTCTTCACCTGGAGATGATAGGGAGACTGTGGTTGGCAGTCCTGAGCTGGCCCTGTCATTTGGCTAAGGACATATTGCAGACTTTAGCAACTCACAGTCCAATGTCTGATTCTCAGACTTTTTTGCCTGATGATGGCTAGCTAGTACCAAAAGTTCTCAGAAGAGAACAAATTACTTCCTATGACAGTTGCTTAGACTGTGAGGCAGGATGGGAAATGGCTGTGTCTGACATAATCATCCACCCAAACCCTCAAAACCTTCCTAATGCAAGCCTTTAATACAATTCTTAAGGTGGTGACCCCAACCATAAAGTTATTTTTGTTGCTACTTCATAACTAATTTTGCAACTGTTATAAATTATAATGTACATATGTTTTCTGGTAGTCCTTGGTGACCCCTGTGAAAGGGTTGTTCGATCCCTAAAGGGGTCGTGACCTACGGGTGAGAAACACTGCCTTAAACTGTCATTTCTGCAGTCTTAAGTGACTTATCTATAAAACTATCAACAGACAGTGCTGGGGTTGTCTGTATCGGAGATGGTAAAATGAGTGACCCCAGCCAGGGCTGTACACCATATCCAATCCAGTTTACCTGTTTGGCTCTGTCCAGATTTATTCTGAATTGTCTTTAAACAGACAAGTTAAAGACTCTTAAGAATCTGAAATAGCTAGACTTGGTGGTGTATGCCTTTAATCCCAGCACTCGGGAGGCAGAGGCAAGCGGAACTCTTAAGTTTGAGGCCAACCTGGTCTACAAAGAGGGGTCCAAGACAGTCATGGCTATTACACAGAGAAACCATGTCTCAAGCAAAAAATAAAATAAATTTGAAATAAGCTGCAAAGCCCCAAGGAGGTGGAGGTATAGCCGCATCCATCATGCCTTTGGACACAGCAGCTCAGAAAACTAACTTTTCTTAGTCCAGAGCAAATGAGTCTTTTGGTTTGACCCTTTAAAAATATATATTATTGTATGTGGAGGTCAGAGGACAGCTTTGTGAGGTCAGTTCTCTCCTTCCACCTTTATCTGAATTCCAGGAATCAAACTTGGGTGGCTGGGCTTGGAGAGCAAGCACCTTTTCTACAGTGCCATCCCTCTGACCACTGTGAATCTGCTGAGATGATCCCGCCATAAGGACTCTGATGTTCAGAGGTTCTGCTCACGGCTGACATTGTTAAGGCTATTTTCGACCTGTCCCTCACAGACTTTTCCCCTTTGAGCTTAGAGGCAGGGGTCTGAGCTGTGTGACAGGTGTTCAGTGACTCTGACTTTATGTGATGTAGGACCTGGAGCCACTTTAGGGACTTGCTCTTTTTATTTAAAGGCTACATTAAAAAACCAACAAACAAAAAAAGCAAAAACAAAAAAATTTCTTGGGGTCTGGAGAGATGGCTCAGTGGTTAAGAGCACTGACTGCTCTTCCGAAGGTCCTGAGTTCAAATCCCAGCAACCACATGGTGGCTCACAACCATCCGTAATGAGATCTCACACCCTCTTCTGGAAGGATCTGAAGATAGCTACAGAGTACTCTCATATAATAAGTAAATAAGTCTTAAAAAAAAACTTCATAATTTTATGCCCATTGGTGTTTTGCATGCATGTATGTCTATATGAGGGTGTCAGAATCCCTAGAACTGGAGCTACAGACAGCTGTGAGCTGCCATGTGGGTGCTGGGAGTTGAACCTGGGTCCTCTGGAAGAGGAGCCAGTGCTCTTAACCACTGAGCCATCTCTCCAGCCCTAGGAACTTGTTCTGTTTATAGAGATTCACAAAAGACAATATAAATCAACCTCCTCCCTACACACACACACACTCTCACAGAGCGAGCCCTAGGGTTGCAGGCATGCTGCCACTCCTGGCTTGTTGCATGGGTGACAGTGTGGGTGTTGGTGATCTAAACTTAGGTCCTCCTGTTTGTGTGGCAAGTACTTTACCAACTAAGCCATTTCCCTATCTCCTTGAGTCAAGCCTTTTAAGGAAGAAGGAAAGGCCCAGCTGCTATGGTCCCATGTCTCAGATGCCCACAGCTTCCAGACCTAAGATATGGCTCTTTCGTCTGCTGTGATGCAACCATTTGCTCCATTTAACTCTTGGCAAGGCCTATGCTCCTGTCCCAGATGGCTCTCCCCTATGGGCTGCAATCTGAAAAAGAGAGCTCACCTCATCCTGCCAGTATTGTAGTTAGAACATAGGCAGACCTACATAGTACAGGCCCAGACACCTGCCAGTTCCAGCCAGAAAGCAAATACACTTTGACCCTTTGTTGAAATGTTACCTGGAAACATTTTTCTATTTCAAAGTTTTCCACCTTCTTTTTTTTTTAATTTATTTATTTATTACATGTAAGTACACTGTAGCTGTCTTCAGACATACCAGAAGAGGGCATCTAATCTCATCACAGATGGTTGTGAGCCACCATGTGGTTGCTGGGATTTGAACTCAAGACCTCTGGGAGAGCTCTTAACCGCTGAGCCATCTCTCCAGCCCCAGTTTTCCACCTTCTATAGGCACCTCTTGCTCAGGGATAACACTAAAGTGTCCCATAACTGCCAAGACTTAATTATCTCCTCCCCACCTGGAAGGCATTCAGACAGCTACTCACATGTCTCCCATTTCTCCTTTTTTCCAGTACTCTTCTCTGAATGGTCCTTGGGGTTGTACCTGGAGCAAGGAAGCAATCGATAGCAAACCTGACAGTAGTCTCTCTTCTTGTAAATTAATCATTGGAATCCCAAAATGTATCCACGAGGCCTAAGGTCTACTCTCATCTCACGTCAGAGCAAAAGACTAAAGTTAAAGACAGGAAGGGCTGGCCTGTGGTCAGATGGTCAGATATAGTCTGCAGCATGCAGCTTCTGCCTCCCAGTCAAGAGCTCCTGTGTTATGGCTGAAAATAGAGCAGCCAAGACCTACGAGGAAGGAGCTCATTTAGCAACATACTTGATAGGAGAGAGCAGATGGATTGTTTATATTTGGGGCAGAGTGTAGCTTCCACATTCCCTTTAAATACAGATTTTGTTGAGATGTTGAGTAACTTGCCCCTAACACCTCATTCCTTGGGGAAGAGGGCTGGCCTGCAGATGGTTTGAATCTGGAGGCCTTGGACAGTGTTGCCCCCATGAGGATGAATGATCTTTTTCCTGTGCAAAGGGCATGGGGCTTCAGGCTCTTTTCCTTGACTGGGCTATGATGAACTTAAGGAATGACACAAAAGGCTATTTTGATTTTGCTCAGGGCAAAGGAAAGCAGCAATAGAAGAGTGGAAGAAGAATTCATCTTTTGGATGAGTTGCATGTCTGAGCCCTGGTGAAGGAGAGGCTGGCACTGAGCCTACAGGCCTAACTGATTCTAGGACATCACGTTGTTCGGTCTTGCTTGCCTAATCACATCTGCATTCTTACTCAATGCTCACTGGGTCACCGCATAGCCTCTCTCCAACTCTACACAAGCTCCACTCTTCTAGTCCTGAACTGGTAGGATTTACTGGTTATATTTGGTAGGCAGGTCTACTCAGAGACCCTGGAGATCCACCTGCCTCTGCCTCCCAAGGGCTGGGATTAAAGGTGCGTTGCTACCACAGCCTGGCTTCATTCAGCAACTCTTTATGCTGAGGAGTTCCCCAGATCTTTGCAGTTAAATCCCACCCCACCCTAGCTCACCCTTCTTCTTCCACCACACTTCTTCCACCACACTTCTCCCTTGGCAAGAAGTGACATTAACTTTGCTTAGATTGGTGACCAATCTTCAGCACTTAGCCAGTTCCTCCATTTTTGTCTGGGACAAAGAAACAAAAAACAGACTGGTGTCCAAATGTTTCATCATGAAGATGAGAAGAGCCTTCGGAAGGGTTATGTGAGATATCAGACCAGGGAGAGAGAAATCTATTTGTAACTTTTTTGTTTGTGTGTGTGGTTTCTTATGGTCATACGGAGATCTAAGCTCCTATGTATATCCTGACTTCAAATTCAGCTTTCCCTCTCAAAATTTTAAAACTCCCATGGCCAAATGTAGTGGGCTACTTCCAAGACTGCAGCAGGACTATAAAATTGGGCCAGCTTGTGCTATGTGGTAAGATGTTCCCCAAAATCAAAGGTCTTGCCATTTAGTACCCATAACTACTCACATTCAGTACAGTTAACTGTTAGTCTAGGAACCTACAGGGGTTCATTCCTACTGAAGCAGTGTTTTGGGCTTCTGACTCAGTTTGCCATCTGCTGCCCAGAGGCTGCTGGAAGTGCTCTGCCAAGCCCTTAGGATGTCAGTACCTAAGCTGTTTTAAGAGTTTGTGCCACCTCTTCCCTCTAGTGTTTTTAAAAACAAAAACCCAAGGAAGGGTACAGTTTGAGTTCTTCATAGCCAGGTCTTTACTAAGATGGCGGTGCAGACTGATGAGGGAACTGGAACACTGTAGACAATCTGCTTAAGTATCCTCCCAGAGAAGGCCATACCTAATTGCCTGTACACATGCTCAGTGGTTTTTGCCTAGGAAAGCTTAACATTGCCTAAGAAAGTCAACATTACTCCTGACGACTTTATTAGACTCCTATTTTGATTATAAACATCTCACCGAGCTATTTTAGGAATTTTTTCTTGGTTCTGGGAATTGAACCCAGGACATCATACACACTCCCAGTTACATTCCCAGCCTGCTGAGTTATTTTAAGTGTGGCAAGGTTCCTGGTCTCCCTCATGGATTCACGTGGCTTTCAGAGGCAAGGTGGGACAACGCTGATTTTTGATAAGATGGGTGTAAGGGTCCAGACCAGTGACACCATCAAAGTCCATGAGGGAGCAGTAAGCACAGTGTGCCTGGAGTGTAGTCCTTGAGTACATTCCCTGGGTACATATTAACTTATTACATCGATCCTGATTACAAACAAACTTTGCCCCATCTCAGTAGACAACCATGAGAAAGGCAGATAGGTGTCGGTCTATAAAAGGAAACGGGAACTGCCCCTGGCTTTCAGGCTCCAACATCTTCCTTTTGCCAAGATGCTACAGCTAAAACTCTTTGCAGTGCTTGTGACTTGCTTGCTGCTGCTGAGCCAGGTAAGAAAGGAAGCACACATGTATGCTGGACTCAGAATGGCCTAGAAACAGAGTCAGACTCAGTCCTTAGAAATGCAATTCAAGTCGGGCAGTGGTGGCGCACACCTTTAATCCCAGCACTTGGGAGGCAGAGGCAGGTGGATTTCTGAGTTCAAGCCCAGTCTGGTGTACAGTGTGAGTTCTAGGACTGCCAGGGCTACACAGAGAAACCCTGTCACAAAAAGCCAAAAAGAAATGCAGTTCAATCTCCTGCAACCTGGAAAGGGCCCTTCGTCTGTAGGTGTGCAGCAGAGGGGGTGCTTCCTCAGCTAAAGTGAATATGCCTTTGCTCCACAGGGCAACAGCTCCCCAGTACCAGAACTGAGTTCAGCAAAGAGATCCCGGAGAATGACCCCATTTTGGAGAGGGGTTTCCCTCAGGCCCATTGGTGCCTCATGCCGGGATGATTCGGAGTGTATTACAATATTATGCAGGTATTTGATAAACCTGGGTGCAGGGTGTACCAGAGAGCACTGGGAAGCTGGGAGAGATGAAATTAGAAAACAGAGACGCAAGGGTAAAGCTTGGGAGAGTGAGTGAGTGTGTGTGTGTGTGTGTGTGCAAGCTCCATGGAGGGGACTTCCTTGACAGCCAAGAACCATAACACTGGAGAGATGAAACAAGGAATAGTGAAGGCAGCTGAGGTGTCCCGGGACTCCTTAGGTCTACATCCAATCTTAATCACTTCTTTTCTTCCCCCGCTAGGAAAAGACGATGTTCCCTAAGTGTGGCCCAGGAGTGATGTTCATACTGGGGAAGAGTCACCTCCAACAGTGCTCCGTTCTATGGAATATTGTTAACTACATTTTGGTTGGAGATACTTAAGTGAAGCAATCTTGTGTTTTTAATATTTAAAGACAGATACTTGCTTTAAATTGGTCTCCATTTCTTATTAGAATGTTGTTGATTTGTACATAGACGTAACTTTGTCAGAGTTTATTTTTCTATAAATACTATTAAATGTCTCAAATCTAAGTTCTTGCAGTCTGGAATTGACCCGTGACTGAGTCACTTCATCCATTACAGGGAGCAGAGGTTGCTCCCTAACCGCTGGAGTGCGGCGAACACCCACACTGCAAAGAAGCTTAACAACAGCGAGTCTTGGAGAGTCTTGGCAAAGCGGCGGTCGTGGCTTTTTTTTGTTTGTTTGTTTTTTTTTTTTTTTTGTTTTTTTGAGACAGGGTTTCTCTGTGTAGCCCTAGATGTCCTGGAACTCACTCTATAGACCAGGCTGGCCTCAAACTCAGAAATCCACCTGCCTTTGCCTCCCAAGTGCTGGGATTAAAGGCGTGCGCCACCACTGCCTGGCGAGAAGTCGTGGCTCTTTACTTTGCAAAGAACTCTTTAGGCTGGCATGTGCCACCTGAGGATGTGTAAAAGTTTGTCTATAGCTTTATGAACATGAAACAGTACCCCCCCCAAAAAAAAAGGTCTGACTTAATAAACCGGGCATGGTGGCACATGCCTTTAATCCCAGTACCAGGGAGGTGGAGGCAGAGGCAGGCCAATCTCTGTAGGTTCAAGGATAGCCAGGTGTATAGAGTGAGTTCCAGGCTAGCCAGGGTTGCATAATGAAATTCTGTCTCAGAAAAACAAAAACAAAAAGAGCCAATAAATAAATAGTAAAAATAAATAATTTATGTCTTAAGAGGATCAAGATCGAAGATGTCTGTTGGTGCAGGACAACTGAGATTCACAGACATGGACCCATGGACATGTGCCCCAAATTTTTTTTAAAATGTATTTTATGTGCATTGATGTTATGTCTGTATTCATGTCTGTGTAAGGGTGTTGGATCTTGGAGAACTGTAGTCACAGACAGCTGTGAGTGCTGAGACTTGAACCTGGGTCCTCTGGAGAGCAGTCAGTGCCCTTAACTTCTAAGCCATCTCTCCAGTCCTGAATCCAAAATTTCTGTAACCAAAAACGGAGACCTGTGCTGGTGGGACCAGACCTTTGCAGAGTCAGACTGGACCCTAAGACACAAAGAGCAACTACACAAAAGATCATGGTAGGAGCTGAAGAAGCGAGAGCACAGTGCATGTAAACATTATACAGAAAAGCTAGCTGATATTTATTAAACTTAGTTTCTCCAGCTATGGTTTGGCATTATACAAAGCATTGTAATGACACAGTAGAGTTAAAAAGAGTTTTACAAATTGAAATGTGATACCCTTGTCTCCAAATATTTTAATTGCCATAAATTTGTTTAAAAATACACATTAAACGCATGTTTGACACTCTAAACTTTCTATAATCTCAATACCACAAAATACATATAATATACTATACAGATGTGGAAAATCTAGTTAGTATATAATACTTTGCTCACCATTAACAGCTTATTATGTGAAATGCACATACTGACTTAGAAATCCTAGCTTTTGAGCCCCAAAGTACCTCTGAAATTTAGCATATTGCAACAAATAAAAATCACAGTATATAATTGAAATTTTGGTTGAAAGTGTCAGATGCCTAGATATTTTGGATAAAAGAAACATAAGACAAAGATTGGATCATGTACAAGATAAAGATAAAGATAAAGATAAAGGCCTCTCTCCTATCAGCAACAGCGCCTTTCAGAAGAGTCATCAGGCCTGTACTTTATCAACCATGTTACTTCCCCTCCAAAACCCTCCCCAAATATCAAACCATTATTTACCAAATGATTTTAATTTCAAATAAAAAGATCTTCAATAAATATATAAGCATTTCCATCCTCCATATATAAAATGTCTCAGAATCATTTAAAACGGAGGCTAGGTAGAAATTTCCCTAACTGTGCTTACCAACCTAGTGTCTGGCCCTCAGGTGGGGCCTTTGCAGGCCCTGCCATTGAGCCAGGGCTGTTGGCTAGCCCCACTCTACCCTCAACCCATGCACTGTCGAATGCTCATGCCAGGGATGTGCCAGGTGTGAGCATAATGGGGACACCTCTGGATCAGCAGCAAGCTTGACCACATGGATGCCGTGGCATTGTCTGAAAGGCAGCACTTCCAAATTGACATCTTCCAGAGAGGTACGGAACAGGAAGAAAACCCCAGTGGCTAAAAGCTGAGAAGAAACCTAACACAGAAGCAGCACAGTCAAAACCGAGTATTATTAGGACTTCTGGGTGGGAGCATGTTCACTCATTGGAGAGCTTTCTCCATGTTTAAGGATGATGAGTTCTGCTGAGCTGGTCAACGGCAGCAAGGAGAGGAGAGGAGAGACGCATGCAGACAGTCCTGAAAATCAACTTCTTAAATATTAGCAATTTAAGCTGCTGAAACCTCTGACTAGTTGAGATTTCACCTGAACACCTTGTTCCAAATACCATTTACAAGAGAAGTGTAGCTTCTTTTCTACCCCCTAGCTCTGGAAATAGTAAGTTCTTATTAATTACCCATGGGGTTCATGTAAACAGGAGTTCTGCAGACCAACAATCTCTCACTCCACTTTGCTTTCCCCCAGGGTCTCTCTGTGTAGTGCATGCTGGTCTCAAACTGACAATCCAAGTGCTAGAATGAAAGCACGCACTACCACACTGGCTCACCAATGTGGACAGTGGGTCTCAGTATCTCGGGCTCTCAATCTAGCAAAGGCTGACCTTTGCCTCAGGGCATGCACCTGCACTCCTGGCCTTCTCTGACCTTAAGCAAGTGTTACTCGCAGCAGAACACCTCCACTGGAAGGCATGGGAAAAGGTGCATTTACAAAGGTGACAGCTGGCCTACTCAGTGCATCTTCCTAGACCTTCATTCATTATTTTTTCTACTGATTTTACTCATAACAACACTAGGTGTACAATATTACTGGAAAAGAAGTCTGCCTCTCTAATTGCAATATGAAGCTGGATGGGATTTGTGTTCCACATTCTAGAGTAATGAGTTACAGGAGTCTGGATTTGAACAAGGTGCTCTGGCTTTCCAAGTCACTTAGGTATAGTCTAAACACTATTCCACCCTCCTAAAACAGTCATCCTCAGTAGATGTCCTTGGGACCCAGACACCTACAGACTCCTAAAAATCAAAATATACAATGAAGCCATTTTGATCAATTAGCTATTGGAAAATTAAAATCTTTCCCACCCTGTAAGAGCCCTATTATACTACAGAAGGGCTCAAATATATTTCAAAAGTTAATTTACTACAAATCATAGTAATTAAGCTTTAACAATCTAAAGGAATACACATTGCATCCTTGAATGTAAATATTCAAGGAGCCAAGAACAAAGTGTCTTAGATCAATTTAATAAATAATGTGGAAATAGTTGCACTAAGCTAAAATACTAAACACACACATTTTTGACAAACTAATTCCATGTTTTCATACATACATACGTACATATATATAAAGTGTGTATGTGTACATAATTTTAAGATCCAAAGTCGCATACCCTCATACCTAGAAGAGTGTACAGCATCCCCCTTCTCAACTGAGCTAGGCATCACCCAATGGAGCTATTACTGGTTACACTAAAAACTCCTCTGAGCACAGCCCCAGGCAGTGCTTGTATTCCTGACAAGAGCCTTTGTAGGCCCTGGCTACACAATGCAAGCTCATTCGTTAAATGTCAATGTACCAAAGTTTCAGCTGTTAAATACAAATGATACTCTCTAATCTAGCTGATTAAACCTTTAATGAAAAGGAACAAAGAACAATTTTAAAACAAAACAAAAGAACAACAGCTACTCTAAAGCCACAATTATGTCATTCAAAGTGCAGCCCAGATGCCTATAAATCCCTAGCGCAAGAGCTTCCCAGAAAAAACAGCAACTGTGGACGCGTGCACACATTACTCTGAATTGCTTTTATATAGGAGAATTAAATCAGTAGTGGTCAATCTTCTCCCTTCAGCAGCTATATTTGTGATTTTATTTGAAGCACTTACTGATAATAAAGTGACTTCATAACTTCTTGCCCAGAAAAAGGTGTCACTGAGCAAGGAAAGGGCTGGGTGCTCTCCAGCCAGAATGGGAGGAGAGCTAGGCTGTGTACTCTTGAATGCCTGGAGGGGAGTGCTCCCCACAGCCCAGCCTCTCTCGGGCAGGACTACTGTGACAGCTGCATCACTGTGACGGTGTGAGGCGCCTGTCCAGAGTCCAGGGGTGCATGCTGCTGCCTCCAGGCAGAGACGTGATCTGAAGAGCAGTGAACTGAGCATTAGCAATAGTTGCTATTTCTATTCCTAACTATACAGTGAATAAAAGTTTCAGACTAAGTTTGTAGCCACTTGTCAGATCAGCTTTAAATGGCTAAAAAACACTGAGGGCACCTACTGAGAGGGAGGGTTGGTCACTTGTAAAGGAGTCCAAGGTATGTGCTGGACATGACTGAGACAAAACATCTGACAAGAGACACAGAGTGTATTCTCACACACTATGATGTCAAAAATGCAATCACTTTGGATCGGATTTTGATCCATTGCCCATTTCTACCTAGTGAGGAAAATCCTCCACAATGAATGGTTTAACAGTTTCATTCTCCAAGAACTGACAGTTTTAAAGGGGAAACATCTTAAAGCAGCACCATAAACATGTAGGAAACTCTGCTTTAGCATGAAGTCAGAGTTGCTCTAGAGTGGGCTGCACGCAGACCAGAGCTGGAAAGCATCCCTGCAGCTGCTGGAGGTGGGAAGCACAGGGAGAGGGAGCTCGTTCTACTTCTAAGGCCTCCCTGAAACGAAGGAGCCAGAGTGAGAGAGAAGAGGCAGGGACAGGACACACAACCATGGAGGTTACTAGCACAAGAGAGGAACCGACGGCCTCTGAAGAAGTATTCCTTAAATACACTACAATTAAACTAGAAAGGTACAGAGGCAATTTCTCCAAGGGAAAAATGTTAAATTCAGCATAAGCTGTAGCTATCAACCCTCAACACTATGTAAAAATAATGAGACACAAAGCAGTTAAGCTCTGTAGATATGAGACTGCAGGACAAAGTTCACTATCTTCAGAAATAGATGGTGAAGGAGAGTCAGAGAGGATTCGCAACACCGCTTCATGAAGATTTCTATCCTTCTTCCCCCTTTCCATTCAAGTCTGAACAATCATCTGCTAATAGGGGATTTTTCTCCCTAATTGGATGGATTTTTGGAATGAGAAGGAAAAGCCATTTTTTGAAGCAGCATTATACCCAATTGATTACACTAAGGTACCCAAGTACTAGCTTTTCTGAAGGAATCTGTTTTAATGTGACTCTAAAGGAAGATTTAAAATCAAAGAGAATTTGAAATTATTATTGTAGAGGACCAACCATGCTAATCTGGTCCCAGCATAAAACTTTATCTGTAAACAATCCATAGAGTTATCATTTAAAGTTAAGATTTAAGGCACACCAGACATGACGGGGTCACTAAAAAGAAGTATAGAGGAAGAGAGACAGTCCTCTCCCTTCCCTGCTGTACGCACCTTGGCGGGAACAGTAGCTGATGAGGAACTGTCACAGAGCCGGCTTCCTAAGCACTACCCCTGTTATTTCCCCCTTTCCAAGAAAGCTCACACTGAGCCAAATTAGGTACTTTTCTAGTATAAATTTTCTTTCTTTCTTTAATGTGACAAGGGATCGTGTAGCTCAGGCTAGCTCCAAACTCACTGTCTAGCCTTATGTAGCTTGAGGATGATCCTGACCTCCTGACCCTCCTGTCATCACTCCCCAGTGCTGGGATTACAGATATACACGACCATGCCCAGCTGCTACTGTGAGTTTTCTGATCCTGTCAAAAGCATAAATCTTTGCTGAGGATCTTTGGAAAGAGAAATCCATTATCTCCACTTTAGACATTGGGACACCTCTTTTCAAGCTCCAGTTACTGAACTGTCATATCTGCCATTACAATCTCTCCACCATAGGGGAAATCCACAGACTTTAACCTTCAAACATTATCAATGAATACAGGCTGCAGCCTTCAGAAACTGGATCACTGTTTTTAGGAGTAACTTACTCTGTTTCAATCAAGTGTCAAATGAGTAAAACAAAAAAGAATATAAGGTTTTAATAAACTCATAGTTTAAGATTGTCCTTTATGAAGCCATTCAGTGTCATGTGCTTCCCCAGCAAATCTGTTTTTTTGTAATGCATTAGATGCAATGTAGTCACCTTGTGATTGCTAGTGTTACTAACACACATTCACAGTTTTAAATAATGCATACCAAACCAGACCCACTCCATTTCTGCACCCATGTAGAATGCTATCTTCTCATGTTTAAATGACTTTTCACATGTGGAAGAGCATCCCTAATACCAAGCATAAAGCCTACAATAATAAAACTGTAGTAAGACTTGAAAGAACATAGGTGAGTAGCTGTAGAAAGAATAAGTCCTGTCTTGGACAAGTCAACTCTTATCTTAGAAGACATTAAGTAACACAGCTCCCAAAATATATAAATAAAATGCCTACATTAGATTTATGCTAAATATTCAACAATAAATTTATAGGCAAAAATACTAAGCTTTAAACAAGCTCCAATCTGGGAACTTGAATAAAATGAAAATAAATAGAATTTTACTTGATTATTTATGAATTGCAACTGGAATTCCAATTACTAAAACCATCTTGCTGATGTACTGCAGGTTTAGAAGCATTTAAATAATTGTCACATTGGGAATATTCAAAGAGTCAATTGATACGATAGCTTTGGGTTATAGAAACAACAACATAAACCAAAGAGGAGAAAACCATTCCTCATTCTTAGTGTCGACTAGGTGGTGTGTTATGGCAGTTTTCCTTTGTGATGTGACACAGTGTTGTGGAAAAAATCAGAGGCAACGAGAGAATGTTCAGTTCAAGATATCAGCTTGGCATCCTGCCGAAGCCAATGCAGTCCCTGCCGGGTGTAACGAGCCAGATCTGTCATGATGCTTGCATTAAAGATGAGAGGACCCATCACTTTGTCCAGTTCAGCAAAGAATTCTAGAAAATTAAAAACATTCATTAAGTATCACATATTCTTCACTGATTTACTGTAAAATAGCCGTCTCCTACACCAAAGGCATCTGACAGAGTCTCAGGTTCAGGAAGTAATACATTTTAAACAGAATGCATGATAATGAATTCCAGGTGAGTATCACTGATGAAAATAGTCAACTGCTACTACGCATTAAAAATGGAGTCCCATTGGCACATGTGCAGCGCTATGTGTAATTTTGGATTACTCAAAAGCACTCTCTAAGTATTATTTCTGTACAAGAAGTAAGTAGTAAGGCTGCTCTTCCAGGGGACCTGAGTCATCATTCCCAGCACCCACATGGCAGTTCACAATTGTCTGTAACTAACTCCAGTTCCAGGGCATATGACACCCTCAGAAAAGACATGCAGGCAAAAACACCAACACACATAAAACAGAATAAATAAATCATTAAAAGGAAATAGGAAATAGTGTTTGTGTGTTCCTACTCTAGCCCCTGTGTAACTCCATGAAAGTCCATAACAAACCATTCTGTTATTATCAGATGCCCTCCACCAACAATAAATCCCTTCTATTTAGCCAGAATTTTACAAAGTGAAAGGACAGAAACAAAAATTCTTCTTCAGCGAGCAATGGAGGCTCTACATCAAGGATGGCGTAAATGGGAAGAGTGAACAATGTCCTAGGATTTGGCTCCAATATGGTTTTGGGAGCAGACAGGGATGGAGCACTTGGATACTTCTCTGAAAAGAAAGCTTTTAGACATGCAAAAAAAAAAGATTGTTAAAGACTACTCAATAATCAAATAAGGCAAGAAATGATCAGACACTTAAGCTTAAATGTCTGTACAGAAATTCCGACAAATAAATGCAAAAGGAATGCCAGAAGAGAATATTGCTGCTGGTTTTTCTTTGCTCCCTCCCTGAATAGGGTTTCACATAGCTCAGGCTGCATGAACTCCCAATGATAACCTCAAACTCTTGATCCTTACAGCTTCTGTAATTCCTGGAATTACAGGCAGATGAAGTGCAAGTTTCTGGTTGTGTCATGTGATGCAGACTCACATGATGCTTGGAGAGAACATAAGTAGGACTCAACAGACAGTGATGGGGGAGCTTGCATAGCTAGCTGTGTAACTCTTTGTCTCTCGTCTCTGCTAATCTTCACTTCAATGAGAGAGGCATGGCAGCAGAGAACTCCTGGCATTCCAGTGGGTCCTGGTCACTTCAGCTGACTCGTGCTGATATGGTAGAGGCCTAGCGGTTTCTACTGGATCGTGCCTACACTGCTGTTTGGTGACACTTCTGAACTGGACTTTTGGTATCCTGACACTACTGAATTGGGAGGCTGGTATCCTGATAACGGAGATTGGAATCACCCAAAGAATCACTTCCAAACAGGTTCCTATCCCCTACCTTTGAATGGTGGGCTAGAGGAGGGGTCGAAATGTTTGAGAACCCTTATTAAAGAAGGTTTTGAAAAATCTAAGCCTACAGGCAGACACCACCATGCCTGGCACATAATGAATTTTTTATTTCCTAATAATGGACCTAGGCAATAGTCATCATGGATGTCAAAAGTGTAAGTTAAAGTTTAAAAGGAAATGTTATATCATGCTCATCATAGTGACACCACATAATTACCTATTGATCTTAAAAATTAAAAAAAAAATTTTTTTAAAGACAGGGTCTTGCAATGTAGTTCAGACTGATTTCCAACTTGCAATCCTTCTGAGATGCTAGGCCTACTTCACCATGCTCAGTCTGATGATTATTTATTTATTTATTTACCTGCCTACTTACTTATTTGGGTTTTTTGATAGGGTTTCTTTATGTAATGGCCTTGGCTATCCTGGAACTTGCTCTTAGACCACGCTGGCCTTGAACTCTGAGATCCACCTGCCTTTGGCCTCCCAAGTGCTGGGATTAAAGGCATGTGCCACCACCAACTGGCTCAAGTCTGATGAATCTTAATATCAATCAGTACAGGGTAAATACCTGTGGTGGTTTGAAAAAAATGGATCCCATAAGCCCATAATGAATGTGTTAGGAGGTGTGGTCTTGGTGGAGTAAATGTGGCCTTCTTGGAGGAAGTCTACCTGTGTGGTCAGGCTTGGAGGTCTCAGAAGGTCAAGCCAGGCCTAGTGGCATCACTGTTTCTTTCTGTTGCCTACAGAGCCAGTAGTAGAACTCTCAGCTACTTCCCTAACACCATGTCTGTCTGTGAGCCACCATGCTTTCTGCCATGATAATTGACTGAACCTCTGAACTGTAAGCCAGCCCCAATCAAATGGTTTCATTAGTAAGAGTTGCAGTGGTCATGGTGTCTGTTCACAGCAACAAAACACTAACACAATACCTTAGTTAATTAGGTATAACCTAATAAGATGAACTACCTACAGCATTATATCTAAATATTAAACTTGAATCTAATCAATAGAAAGGAACTAAGAAAGATAAAATAACAAATATAATGGCAGCATGAGGAAGAAATGGTCATATGCAGAATGACATTGTCTATGATTCAGTTTCTTCACAACATCAATGGCATGGCCAAATAAGGGGGAGAGTTATTCAAGACACTTACAAAATGCAGCATTTAGACCTTGCTTGAATACTATATAAAACAAATCCAACTGCTATATTTTTTAATGGTTCTCTCTCTCTCTTACATTTATCTGTCTGTGGATGTGTCACAGTATACTTGTGTTGAGTCAGAGGAAAACTCTGTGGAGTCTCTTCTCACCTTCCACCAAGTAGGTCCTGGGGCTTGAACTCAGGCTTACCTACTGAGCCATCTTGCAGATGCCAACTGCTACATTGTATAATATTTGAGACTACAGGGGAAAGTTGATGGTAGACAAGGCGCTGCCCCCTGAGCTACATTCAACATGCCAGAATAGAGAGATATCTGTCTTACACCAAGAACTACTTCTAGTTTAGCTTGTGTCAGCAGTACCACAAAAGCTGTTTGTCTATGTCCTTTCCCCCCACATCGGTCCATCTGTTCCCCATCCTTCACATAAGAGGCCAAACCCAGGGCCTTATGCATGCTGGGAAAGTAATCTAAGAGAGAGCCATACACAGTCCAAGGGTATTTTAACCACATCTAGTCACATTTAGTATGCAGCTAAGCAAAGGAGGTTATTAACAAATTATGATTGCCTTTAAACCACAAAATAAAGTAAATGGTCTCCACATACATAACTAAATTACAAATGTTTCTTTTAACTATTCTATTATCAAAGTTTATCCAGTGCCCAACAAACCTTTTTGTTCTTTGGAAAGCTGTTCAGCTTGGTCCCAAATTTCTGTGGCATAGAGGAAGTTGGATGTAACCTGGACATAGCTTGCTGCCATCTGGTGGATTTTCTGTGGAATGGTCACTGAAGAACCACTTGCTGAGGCACTACTTCCGCCAGAAGAGTAACTTCCAGAATTGCCTGGTGACAGCTTTGGAGAAACAGGGGAGGGCATCCCAACAGCTTTGCTACACACAAAGAGAAACAGGATGCTTATTCAAACACACATAGTGAATACTATGAAATCAGCATATTACAGGATGGAAGTCACCCTGGGCTCCTATTTCAAAAGAACCTTATTAGAAAGTGGATCAAAACACCCATGGCTCACAGCCAACCAATAGAATAAACATAGGGTCCTCAATGGAGTAGCTAGAGAGAGGACCCAAGGAGCTGAAGAGGTTAGCAGTCCTGCAGGAAAAACAATAATATATACCAACCAGTAACCCCAGGGCTCCCAGGGACTAAACCACCAACCAAAGAGTACACACGGAGGGACCCATGGCTCCAGCTACATATGTAGCAGAAGATGACCATTTCAGACAGCAATGAGAGGAGAGGCCATTGGTGCTGTGAAGGCTCGATTCCCCAGAATAAGGGAATGCAAGTCAGGAAATTGGAGGGGGGGGATTGAGCAGGGGGAGAGGGGATGGGATAGGGGTTTTTGGAGGGGTAACTTGGAAAAGGGATACCATTTGAAATGTAAATAAAGTAAATATCTTAAAAAAAAAAAAAGAAGAAGAAGAAGAAGAAACCCTAAGAACAACATCTATGAACAATGTGGTAGGAGCAGGGAAAGAAAATCCAACCAAAGCCAACTCAGATGTCTGAGCTGTTGACATGTCTCAGTCCTAACCTTTCTAAAATTCTTTGTATTTAAAGTTATTAAGTTGGAAAGAATAATTTAAAAAAATACTTCTCTAGAGGCAAATCGCAGTAGGAAAGTAGGCCCTGGGTTCAATTCCAAACATCAAAAAATAAAATTTAAAACACCTTACTAGAGATTGTAATGCTTTAAAAGTAGCAACCATTTTGTTGTCCATTTCTATGCTGATCCAGGAATATATTAATCAAAAATATTTCAGAGAACAAAATTGTACCTACCTCCCCAAGCCAGGCGAAGGTGCTTGAGAATTACTGTAAGAATTCTGCATGGAAAAAAAATATTTAAGAGCAATATATATATATAATTTTTAAGGCATTTAATACCTTCCAAAGTGTTGGGCTAGGGTTGAGCTTGAGAACTTTATAAAAACTGGCTCCATATTGAGTTTGAGGTCAGCTTAGACTAAATGAGACACTATCACAGAAAAGTAACATGATGGCTCAGTGGTTAAGAGCAACTGTTGCTCTTCCAGAGGACCTGGCTTTAGATCCCAGCACCCAAGCTGGGCAACGCACTCTGCTCCAAGTGATCTGGGTCCTCCTCTGAGAACACACACACACACACACACACACACACACACACACACATACACAGAGAGGTGTTTTTGCCTACATGTATATCTGTGCATCACATTCCTGATGCCAGAGGCCAGAGGATGTCTGACCCTGTGGAACACACAGAGTTGTAAGTGGCTGTGTGAATGCTGGGAATTGAATCTGGGTCTTTTGGAATAGCAGCCAGTGCTCTTAAGCACTAAGCCATCTCTGCAGACCAATAAATCTTTAAAAATAACAACAAAGAATGTGTGAATGCACAAGAGAAAGAAGGTACTAGGTGAAAAGTTAGGTTGTTCTAGAAGACTTCAAAGACAAAAGAAACTATGAGTAGCCGGGCTTGGTGTACGCCTTTAATCCCAGCACTTGGAAGACAGAGGCAGGTGGGTCTCTGCGAGCTCGAGGCTAGCCCGGTCTACAAAGCAAGTCCAGGACAGCCAGAGTTATTACACAGAGAAACCTTGTCTTGAAAAACTGGGAAGAAAAAAAATAAAGAAAAATAAAAGGAAAAAGGGGGGGACCCCAATGAATAACAGAGATAAATGAAAGTTAGAGGGGAAAAAATGAAATGGAAACAAGTCATATTATATACAAAACCAGGCAGAAAAGAGAACACCTATGAACCATCCAGGTAGTATAAAGAGGGGTTTAGACAAGGAATAAGAGACATTTGAGGACCTTGTAGGCCAGACCTTGAGCCTCTAGGCAACAGTGAGTTATGGAGGAGTTTTAAAGTCCTAACTACAACAGGATTTGAGGAGAATTTATATGGTACTAACTTGAAATTTAAAAAAAAAAAAAAGGAAGATATTTAGGGTACTACAATAATTTTGTCTGGGCTGGGTGTGTGGGTCAGTGGTTAGACATTTGCTTGAAATGTCCTGAGTTCCATCCCTAGTAGTGTAAGGAACAAAACAAAACAAGGTACTGAAGACAGGTGGTAGTGAAAATGCAAAGAACATTTTCTAATATAGACATGGCTATTGTTTACAGTTATGAAAATTTGTAATCCAATATACATATTTGAAGGTTTTCCAAAGAAAGCACAAACATGTCTGAGAATTTCCAAGCAGTAGTTTGTTCCTCTCTTGTTATATTATACCTAAATATGAGAGTATCTCTGGGACAGGGATGGGAAGGTTTGCACATTTTGTCTCATAGGCAACAGACTGTGTTATACATTACTTACCTTCAGGTGCTCAGTCAGGGTCTTGGAGTACTTCAGAGCATTCTCCTTCTTCAGCTTGAAGAGCCTCAGGTACAACAATGACTGACATCTCAGGCTAGGCAATGGAGAACGGCAGTATATTAGACATGGCTACATCTACAAGCAGTCTTTCCATTGTGTAGGAATATAGGGCTGGCTTCATGTAAGCAACCATGGCCCAGCATCAATGTTACCTCTCCAACAAAACCAAGAGGTCAGCTTAGTATAGATACACCATAGGGAAAGAAAAGTAGCTAAGAAACTCCCAACATCCCATTATCACTGACTATACCAACATACTATAATTCAAATACCTTTTAAAAGTTAAAAACTAAAAGAAAACTTAACACCCTGAGTGAGATGGAACATACCAACACTCACCCAGTTTACATAGTTCAGCCCACACAATTATTGTTCCTGCCCACGCACCCAGTAAAGTCCACTTTTGCATTCACTGGTCTTTCAGTTCCTTACAAGTTTCCCATTCTTCCCCACAATCCTGCCACTGCCTATGCTGTCACCTCCAGAGCAAGTCTTCAATCTCCCAATCATGTACTCTTATAGAGTAGAAGAGTCTTTACTTTTTGAGACAAGGTCTCTCTATTCTATCTTCTTAGATATCTAGAAACTCTCTATATGTAGGCCAGGCTGACCTCAAACTCAGAGATCCACCTGCCTCTACCTCCTGAGTACTGGGATTAAAAGTGTGGGTCACCATGCCTGGCCTGAGTATTCTTTCCTTCCACAGAATTTGTTTACATATTCATGTGATTGATTAGTTTCTGTCTCTTCTTACTGGAGTTTAGACTCCATAATGTGCAGAGTAATGTCAGACACTTCACAGGTGCATTCCTAGTGTAAACACAGTGCCTGGTCAAATATGCAGTTCGAACAAGTGAACAGATAGATATCTCTCTGGAAAAAACCAAACACGGTTGTGGTGGATTGAATATGCTTGACCTATGGGAAATGACACTATTAGGAGGTGTAGCCTTGTTGGAGGAAGAGTGTCACTGTTGGGGTAGGCTTTGAGGTCCTATACTTAGTGTAGGAAGAGTCTCCTTCTGGATGCCTCCCATCAAGAACTAGATGTTGAACTCTCAGCTCTCTCTCTAGCACCATGTTACCTCACTGCTGCCATGCTTCCTGCCATTATGATAATGAACTGAACCTTTGTATAAGTGTAAGCTAGTCCCAATTAAATGTCTTCCTTTATAAGAGTTGTCTTAGTCATAGTGTCTAAGCAGCACTGGAAACCCTAACTAAGACAAGGGCCATGTATAGAAAGAAGAGCTTTAAAAAGTGGTCACTTAATGCAATGGAGGGGGGGTCCTACTCCAGCACGTTCATCAAGAGGGCACTGGATTAGAGACAGAAGCTAAAACCTTTCAGTAGGGGTTTGAGCTATTTCCTGTTTGCCTGTTAAGGATTCTGAAGGGGTTGTGGAAGACTGATTCAAGGACAATATACTCAAAAAAGTACACACAGCACAATTCATCAAGGAACTTCCTGTCTCCCAAGCAAAGGCTAGTAGATAAAACACTTACCAAAGTACTGTGAGTCTCTTGTCTGCAGCTGTAGCATCTGGTGCCAAATAATTCTTTAGTTTCATAGTGTATCTATGAGTTGAGAAAAAAACCACACCAAGTAGAACAGAATATTTCACCTTGACCCTAGAACTTATGTTCTCAAAATATCAGAATCAACCCTTAATAAAACACACACTAAAAATCTTCCCTAAGAAAAATGGAACACTAAGTATTTTCTCAGTTCACCATATTCAGTTAATCAAATAATTGAGTAACAATAATAAATATTAAGATAGTCCAATGAAACGTCAAGTCCCCACTTACTTAATGAGCTCCACTGTGTCTGAGTACATAGGGAATGGGGACTTAGACTCCTGAGCGTTCTTCTCTAATGCATTTCCACACTCAATGAAAGACACTACAGCATCAAGGTAGTACACGGCTTTCTCAAATCTGTCAGACTAAAGAAAAACAGTGCTGATTAATGACCCAAATGTAGACAACAGAAGGGAACAAACATCACAACATGAGTATCAGCTTGAGGAAGCACATCAGGAAGAATATTTACATACCAAAGCATCTGCATTGTGTTTGAGTTTTTTTGCTTCTTGTAAATAATGGTCTGCTGAATAATTTCTGCAAAATACAATTTTTTATAAATAAAAATGGTCAACATTTCCTAAGAAATTACTAAGTTGTTTTAGTCTCTAGTAACTTATAGCTTTCACATTCTCAAAAAGTGAATGATCATTAAATATTTTATAACAATAATAAACTAACCAGGCGGTGGTGGGGCACGCCTTTAATCCTAGCACTTGGGAGGCAGAGGCAGGTGGATTTCTGAGTTTGAGGCCAGCCTGGTCTACAGAGCGAGTTCCAGGACAGCCAGGGCTATACAGAGAAACCCTGTCTCGAAAAACCAAAAAAAAAAAAAAAGAAAAAAATAATAAACTAGCCAGACAGTGGTGGCACACGCCTTTAATACCATCACTTGGGAGGCAGAGGCAGGTGGATTTCTGAGTTCAAGGCCGGCCTGGTCTACAGAGTGAGTTCCAGGACTGCCAGGGCTACAGAGAAACCTTGCCTCGAAAAACCAACCAACCAACCAACCAAACAAACAAACAAACAAAAAAAAATAATAAACTATTAACAAACATTTCAATTTCCTAACAAATGTATAGAGATTAAGAACATAAATTATGGGCTACTATGGCAAATCTTCTTCTACTCCAGTACACAGTCAAGTGTGTTAAACATTAGCTTACTTGAGTTTTTTTTTTTTTTTTTTTTAAAAACCATGAGTAAATCGGATATAGACAAGCAAGAGAAAATAACATCTGAGAAGATCCCTGTTATCAGCAGTGGTACTGACAACAGGAACAGATCTAGGAAGAACATCCTTCCTGTCACTCTGGAGAGCTACTGGTTGTTAAAGGAGTAACTGGACTAAAGATGCCTTTCATGTTAAAATTTGAATATTCTCTAAGTCAGATACAAGTATTAATCATAAAGGACCTGATGTACTTAAGTGAGTTTATTATACACTGACTAGAATTTCTAAAATGCGTGAATGGAAGTTTATCTCTTTACAGCTGCTATGGTACCACACACCTTTAATCCAGACACTCAAGAGGCTGAAGCAGGCCAACCTCTAAGAGTCTGAGGCCAGCCTGGTCTACACAGTACACTCCAGGCCGGTCAAGGCTACATAGAAAATTCTGTCTCAAAACAAACAAACAAACAAACAAACAAAAACAAACCCCAAACCCCACAAAATTCATCTCACCTGTCATCAAAGGCAAGCTTTGTTCTCCGAGGCTTCGAAGACTCAGGAGTTGGTGTAGATGGAGGACAATTAGAGGAGCTATTTGGAGCCTTGTCCTGACCAAAAGAATAGATACAACTAAGTTGAAAATTGTCAGGAGATTAAAAATGAAGCTAATTGCACTTCTTCAGCCTGCTAAAACAGAAACAAAATTCCACAGTCTTCAAATTTCTTTGTTTTAAATTTTATACTGCTTCTACTCAACAGAAGATTGAATTCATTTTATATAACCAAACAGGCTGGGTTCATTTTATATACACAAAATACTTATTTTTATACTTATTAAGAGTCTACTATGTGTAAGGCTCTTAGGCTAGGTACTTGTTAAAATATAAGGAAGATACAAACTGAGTATCAAAATGGCAGTAACTGGTTGGGGAGATGCCTCAGTAGGCAAACACACATGCTTTGAAGCAAGAGAACCTGAGTTCAAATCCCCGGTATCTGCATAAGAGCTGGACATGACTGCATGTTCCGACAGCACTAGGGTTGTGAGGATGAAACAGGCAGGGAGCAGCAGTGCTGAAATAGTGAGCTTCATGTTCAAAGAAAGACTCTGTCTCCATAAGACAAAGGGCTGGAGAGGGCTCAGCAGTTAAGAGCACTGGTTGCTATTGCACAGTACCTGGGTTTGGTCCCAAGTACCCACATCATTTCTCACAACCACCTGTAACTCTAGTTCAAGGGATCCAATACCCTTTTTTGACCTCTGGCACCATGCACACAAGTGGTACATATCACACATACATGCAAAACACTCATACACATAAAACAAAAACAAAAAAATTAAAAACTAAAAAAGAGATAAAGTTTAATAGGAAACAATACCAAAGGCCCTTCCTTGGCCTCTGCATACATGCAGGAGCACACAAGTGGGGGTGGTACTGCATCAAAAGTGACTGCACACACGCGCGCGCACACACACACACACACACACACACACACATACACACAGAGAGAAATAAAGGGCAGTACCACATTACCACTCAGGAAAATAGATGCTGGGTGTAGTGGCACATGCCTTTAATTCCAACTCTCAGTCAGAAGGATTTCTCTAAGTTCAAGAACAGCCTGGTCTACATAGTAAGTTCTGGGCTACATAGTGAGATCCTGTCTCAAAAAATAAACAAATGAAAAACAAAAAGAGGCTCATTACTAAAGCCTAAGTTAACTATTTAGTAAGTATTACTATTAGATTTTGTTGTTGTTGTTGTTTTAAGGTAGTCTAAGGGACTGGAAAGATGGCTCAGTGAGTAAGAGCACTTCTTGCTTGTTTAGAAGACTTGAGTTTCATCCAGACAGATCATAACTGCTTGTAACTGCAGCTCCAGGGGTATCTGATACCTATGGCCTCCAATGGTACTATATGTATGTCTACATAAAACATACAGATATATGCATAAAATTAAAAAAAAAAACTTAAAAAGGAAAACAAAACAGTCTGCATACAAGGACTGTTCAAGAGAGTTCACAGCTGTGGCACTTCAGTGGGGCACTGGTTTTCAGCTTTTTCCTTGGTCTGAGAAAATAATGCTTAAAACGTTGGTGCTAGTTTCTAGCCTCTAGAACTAGTCAGTTTCTGCTGTTTGAGCTTACCAGTATACACTAATACCATGGCAACCTTAGCTAACTAATACAATTATAAGCTCACTAGATAGCTGAGGTGACGTTCCAATATGATTTGCAAAGTTATGAAGCTTTGTTCTTTCCATACCAGTGGTTGTCGCCTTTTTCTTAACCAACATCAAAGAACTATTTGTATGCATTTATACAGCAAAAAAGGCTTACTGATATCATCAGCTAAACCCATATATACTGAATACTTATAGGTTACTGTGTAAAGAAAGCATCATGCAAATGGACTGAGAAGTAAGCAAAGGGCTAAGTATATAAGTCAGCAGTTTAAATTCTACTCCTGACTAGGCTTTCTTTAAACTTCACTTCTGCTGGAAAAATTCAATGGCTCTAATATGACACCCATTCTAAGATTTCCTATAGGAAAATCAATAAAGTAAAAGGCAAAGTGAAAAGATACATGTCTACAATCCCAGAATTTAGGAGGCTAAGGCAAGAAGATTTCAACTCCTAAGCCAGCCTGGGCACCATAGTAAGATCCAAAGATCTTATATGCAAAACAAAACAAAAACCACTAAATACCAAGTATGATCCAAAATATGATCCTACAGTATTTGCTAATTTCTCAGAAAGTTAAACACTGGAGAAAACATTAAGACAGACACAAATACCTGCTTTCAAAGACAAAGTTATTGAAGGAAGTCTCCTTTATAAAGAAGAAACATAGTGAATTATCTACAGACACAAGAAGCCTAATGAGCATGTGAGCTCAGTTAATGCAACTTTTAAAAAAGCAGTAGTTTAAGAAATTAACATGGAAGCCTCCAATTCTGTATTAAAAGGCTGAGAAACTGCATTAGAGCCAGTAAGCATGTAAGAAGAGGACGAGTGAAGACTGGCAACAGAACACTGTCCCTGCAGTGTTGGGCAAGCTCCCCAAGTTCCTAAAGAAATAGGGTGCTTGTTTGGAGGCAAATCTATCTGTCTAACTCAGCTTGAAAAGCTTATGATTTTACTTAATTAAACTTAAAATCTTTAACTACCACATTTAATAGGCTGTAACATCATGTAGCAATCTAGAATATTCATTTTTGGGGCTGGAGAGATCGCTCAGCGGTTAAGAGCACTGACTACTCTTCCAAAGGTCCTGAGTTCAAATCCCAGCAACCATATGGTGGCTCATAACCATCCGTAATGAGATCTGATGCCTTCTTCTGGTGTGTCTGAAAACAGCTACAGTGTACTTACATGTAATAAATAAATATTTTAAAAGAATACATTTTCCAAACTTTTGTTGACTTAATAACAATCTAGTGGATTTTATATACATATATGCATATATGATTATATATCATATACATAAATATATCTCACACACACACACACACACACACACACAAAATGTTACTTTAGACAGACTTTCTCTGTGTAGCCCTGACAATATACTTACATGTAATAAATAAATAAATAAATATTTTTTAAAAAATACATATTCCAAACTTTTGTTGACTTAATAACAATCTAGTGAATTTTATATACATATATGCATATATGATTATCTATCATATACATAAATATATCATTCACACACACACATATAAAATATTACTTTAGACAGACTTTCTCTGTGTAGCCCTGACTGTTCTGGAACTTACTCTATAGACCAAGCAGCCCTTGAGCTCAGAGATCCTCCTGACTCTTCCTCCCAAGGGCTGGGATTAAAGGTATATACCACCACCACCACCCCGAACTATATTCTTAAAAAAATATATTCTTAATTGTCACTTAAATACTTAAATCCTATAATGTCATGGATTTGCTCCTGCCATGAACAGTTTAGAAAGTGTAAGAATGACCTAGTCATTTGAGTGGCTATGACAGGTGGGTCAGGGTCTTTTTCACGTCCAAGTTAGGCTTCATATTGAGATCCTGTCTTAAGAAAAAAAAAAAAAAGACTGCCAGGCAGTGGTGGCACATATGTTAAATCCCAGCACTCAGGAGGCAGAGAGAGGTGGATCTCCTGAAAAAATGTCTCTTCAGACAGACAGACAGACAAGACAAGACAGACAGAGTATCTCCCTCTCTCTTTCTCATATTCATTTTAAAAAACCGCACAGGCCTACAATCTTAATGCGCTGTTTACAAATAGCAACCCACGCCATACCTTGGCCTCTTTGGAGCCACTGGAAACCTTCCCTTCAGTCTTCTTCTGCTTTGCCGTGGAGGAGCTGTTCTTGCTGCTGCCACTGTTCTCTCTGTTGCTGGTACCGCTGGACTTTAATGACGACGACTGACTGACCGTCCTCTTCCGAGAGCCATGCTCTGTTTTTGAATCTTTTGAAGGGACGGGCCCAGCTGGTGAAGGTAGCAAGTCCTTTTCTTTCGTACTACTCTGCTTAGTTGACCTGCAAAAAAAAAAAAAAAAAACCCAAGTGTTCTCATTTCTGCACAGAGTGATACAGGAGTGAAGGATTTTTCCATCTCTTTTCACCTGCTTTTAGGACAAATTTGCAAAGACATTTTCCATATGCTGATTACAAAACAAAAAGACTGTAAGTTCCATCAAGTAGGCATCTGTCTCTTTCTCTGCCTGCCTCTCTTATTTGTTTTCTCTTTTCCACAATCATGCCCAGTGCCTAGAACAATCCGTCACAAAATAAACACTTAATAAAATACTGGTTGAATCAATTGGGTAAATAGATAAATTGTGAAAAGATTAATGCTTTCAAGTTACTAGTCTCTGTCAAGTTGCAGATAAGCTACCCAGAAAATGGTGAAGCTTTACGGCAACTCTTCTCTCATATTTTGGGATGGCTAGTTTTATAACAACTTGACACTGGCTAGAATCATCTGAGAGATGGGAACCTCGTGAGAAAATGCTCCCATAAGATTGGGCTCGCAGGCAAGCCTGTAGAGTATTTTCTTAATTAGTGGTTGATATTGGAGAGGGCCCCACCCACTGTGGGCGGCTCCATCCCTGGACTGATGGTCCTGGGCTCTATAAGAAATCAGTCTGAGCAAATCATGAGGAGCAAGCCAGTAGGCACCACTCCTCTGTGTCCTCTGCATCAACTTCTACCTCCAGGTGTCTGCTTTGTTTTGAGTCCCTATCCTGGCTTCCTTCAATGATGAACAGTTGAAGTGATATGGATGAATAAGCCAAATAAACCCTTTCCTCCCCAAGTTGCTTTTGGTCATGGTGTTTCATCACAGCATTAGTAACCCTAGAGGAGATATTCTTATCTCACTAAAAAAAAAAAAAAGAAAAGTAATAGCTTCCCATCTCTATTAGCTAAATGCATAGTTCTTACTACTATCTACGTATGCGTACATGTGTATGATATTCAGGCAACTAAAAAGAATACTCTGAAGATTTCAAAAAGTACCAAACAACCAATGATAAACACAGCCAATATGGACATGCAACATGACTTGGGGACATACTCTCTGTTGCTGGATGGCTTGTGGCCTGATGAGTTCTTGTCCTCCGTTTTGGGTTTTTTGCTCTCACTGGCTCGGTTATCATCGTCATTCTGGACAAAAACAGAAACAATAGGTCTTAAACATGACAAGGGTATCCTATGTTAGATCCACAGTGTGATATGATGTGGCTGTGAGCACTATAATAGTTTTGTGTAGACATATATTTCTATTTCTTTCTTGGACATATACCTGGGACTATAATTGGTGGATCCTAAGGTCACTGTATAGTCAGCTTTTTTGAGAAACTGCCAAACTGTAATCCAAAGCAAATGCATCTCACAGTTCTGCTAGCACTGCATAGAAGTTCCAACTCTGTGGTTCCATCAGTACTTGAACATACTGCTACTTGCTAACAGCTAAGACTCATTATCTCTGAAAAACTTCTTGGCTGAACTACAAGTTGCAAACCTATCTACTGTTGATGTTACGTCCATAAGTGAATCTAAGTTTTCCTATTGCTCCAAGTAATAAGCAATAAGAATGCAAACAAATACTCTACTTCTAATGTAACAGAAGTATCTGTTTGCCGTTAAATGATTAAATTCAGATAAATGAAGACATGAGAAAAAGTCACCTATAGACTGCTATAGTACCAAGAGTTTCCTCCTAGTACTATCCATGTATCCTCCAGGAATTGCCCCTGATACTTTAACAAAATTATAATTCTAGGGGAGGGCTGGAAAGATGTCTTCATGGTTAAAAGCCACTGGCTGCTCTTGTAGAAAGAACATCTAGGAGTTCTAAGCACCCACATGGGGGCTTAGAACCATCTGTAACTCAAATTCCAGGGCATCCAATACCTTTTTATGATCTCTTGGCACAAGATGGTGCACATACATATATGCAGGCTCTGTTTAAAGCTGATCTTATACCAAGCTGTGGTATAAGATATCTCGAAAGTATTTAAGATGAGCGTAGGAGGGCTGGCGAGATGGCTCAGTGGTTAAGAGCACTGATTGCTCTTCCAGAGGTCCTGAGTTCAATTCCCAGCAACCACATGGTGGCTCACAACCATCTGGAGTGGGATCTGATGCCCTCTTCTGGTGTGTCTGAAGACAGCTCCAACGTATTCATATAAATAAAAAAAATACATCTTTCAAAAAAAAAAAGATGAGAGCAGGCTATGAACCCACAGACTTTTCCTCCATGTTGGAGCTGCATCCAGGGTTTCACACATGCTCAGCAAGAGCTCTACCATTAAGCTACACACTTAGCCCTGGGATGGTCTCAGTTCTGCCCTGTTAGGCACATAAGTAAATATTGGATGAGTGAAATTCTTATGGATGTATCTGTCACAAAATTAGTGAATCAGTTTTGCTCACATTAGGATAGTAATAAAAAGTATGAGTTGACCTGAGGCTAAGACAGAAAAGGATGCACAGATTCCATTCAAACTCAACTTTTAACCTGGCCACCATACACTCTGCTCAGAGATCCTATTTAAGAAGAAACTATCCTGCTTTATTTAAGGAGACAGACCATATGGAAAAACTGTTCCATATGTAATCTCAATGGGGCCTTGTGCTCAATCACTATTTTCCCTTACAGCTCATGATCCACAAAGTATACTTCCATGGCATTTCAGATGCTGGTATCTAAAAATGAACAACAAAAGGGGCTGGCAAGATGTCTCAGATGTTAAAAACTAGCAGCTCAATCCCTGGGATTCACAGGGCAGAAGGAAAGTATTGACTCCCACAAGCTATTCTCTGGTTTCGAGTTATGCACTATAGTGTGTACATGTGTGCATACACACACAAATCAATAAAATATAATTACAAAGCAACAGTGACTATGTACCAGCAAAATAGCAAGTACTTGGGTATAAGATGGCTCAGCAGTTAAGGACACTTGCTACTCCTCAAAGGAGCAAAGTTAAGATACTAGTAACAATGTCGAGTAGTTCACAACTAGCTGAAACTGGCTTCAGGGAAGTAGACTCCCTTCCCTGGCCTCTACAGGAGTATACAACAGGCTGAGTGCATACACAGACACAGATACACACAGACACAGACAGGTAAATAGACAACAAAGAGAGACAGACAGGCAGACACACAACATATACTCATAGACACATAAATAAAATTATTTTAAAAATAGCTAGTATTTTAATATTAAGATGCTTAAGGATATGGAAAGTAGGAAAAAAACATTTCTAAAAAAGAAAAAGAACCCACCAGCCTGTTACAGACCTTGTGTTTCCTCTTGCCTTTGTTGGAAGCCTTTTCTGAGGCTTGCTTCTGCACCTCTCTTGAGTGTTTTTCAGGAACATTTTTCTTTTCCCCCTTGGGTGGCTCTGTTTCTTTGTAAGGCTTCCCGGGTATTCTAGTCAAAAGATTCAGATCAATCTTCACAATAAGTGGATACCTGTCATCAGGCTCACTGAGTGGGGAAAGGAGCTCCTTCTCTTCCATAGGAGAGAACATTCGTTGCCGGAAAAAGCTATCTTCTTCCTCCACTGAGGAGGGTTTGACAGGAGTCCTATTGCTTTCAGGGTACTTGGGAGTCTGGGAGGAGGGAGGAAGGCTCTCACTCTCATCTGAATCTGAAGACGAGGTATCTGTTTCTATGATTTCCCGAGATTTCTGGGAGGATTTACTTGCTGACTTGTATTTCTTTTTCTCTGCTGTAGGTCGGGGGGAAGATTTTGACTCCTTTTTGATGTTGGGTTTCCTTGAGCCCTTGGTGGCTGCTTTGTGCCTGCTGGAGGGCATGCTGGAAGCCATGTCCACAGGGGTCTCACTTTCTATCTTCAGGCCTCCTCGGGGCTCTTCAGCAGCGGACTTCTCAGGTTTTTTGGGTTGTTTTTTGCCGACAGTTCTTCTCTGTGTGGTGCTGTCACTCTGAGCAGGAGACTTCTGCCTCCCACGGCCACTCTCTGATCCCTTTTGGATGGTTTTAGAGTCTCGTCCTGGGGTGGCAGAGCTTGTTTCTTTCGGGGCCCCCGGATCTGTGTAGTTACTGGCAGTGCCCGGCTCCCGGCCTTCTTTCTTGTAGGCTTGAGATGACGGGATGTTGCTGTCTACAGAAGAAGCTGGGGATACTTTATGTGGGTTCACTTTGTTCAACCAATTATCAAGTTGCCACTTGTTTGTTGGTGGTGGTTCAGGCTGAAAATGAAAAGAAAACAGATAAATATATAGATGTAGTATTTTCTCAATATTGAGGCTTTCCCCCTCTTTATAAAGTCAAGCAAGAGGAAAAAGAAAAATGCTTAAGGTGACAAGCATTTGTTTGTCATGTTTCTGCCAAGATCAAAACACAGGTAAAATATTATTAGCTCTAGTCACTCGGCCTCCTGCGTGATGGAGTATACAGGTGGAACCAATAAGAAGAGCTTATTACAAATGGCCTTTAAATAATCATTATTCCAGTTAGGAGTTCAACTTGAAAGGCACTATTGCAAATGATTCTAGAAAGTAAACATATGATGTAGGTACTAGGAGAGATTTTCAGTTGCACTGTATCAATCTACAGTACAATTAATTACACAACAGAAGATTCACTTTAGTCACAGTGACTATATAAAATAAATCCCCTGTTAAGAGGCAAATCCTAATTAAAAAAATTTTTTTCAAATAATAAGTAAATCAAAAAAGTTTAGGTTTTCTATAAGACACATGGCTCATATATCTTTGATGACAATACACAGTGCCGGCTGGAGTGGCTGTCAGGAGAGCTGGAGAGGAACCAGCCCCCACTCTCACCTCAGGAGACGCGCTCTGGGATGGCTCATTCGCCTCGCTGTCACTGGAGCTGCTCTCGCTCTCTGAGTCAGACCCTGAGCTGCTCTCAGATCCGCTGTGGCTGCTCGAGTCATCCCTCGAGTTATCTGCTCCCTCACTATTATGGTGTGAAGGTTCAGAGTTACTGAAGGACATAAAAGAGAAATGACAAACGTTTCCTTTATGATGGCAACCAGACCCCACTCAAATCTGGCAACCAACTTTATTAACGATATGAGATAAGGAATCCAAAGCTTCCTTACAAATGAAGTAGACATCCTCCAAACGTCTCTGGTGTAACATTCTGCTAATAACATTCACTTTTAGCATACTTTAAAATTCACCCAGTTTGAGTATATAATTTAACCTATTTTTGTTAATTCCCAAATTATACAACCACCATCACAAGTGACATTATTTATAAGGCTGCTAATGATACCACCACAATGTTAAATCAGACTAACCTCAGCCATCAAACCAACAACAACAAACCACAAAATAAAAGAATCCCCACCTTCCTGGTGTACTCCGTGGCATTGTTTTATCACAATCCTAAAATGAAGCATAAGAAATTATGAATGAATAATACTCTACTTAAATAAGACAAATGTCTTAACTAAAAAAAAACCAAAAAAACTAAAAGCTGGCTCCTTTAACAGATGAATTAATATTTACTTAACACAATGACTTAAGAAAACAATACAGTATACCACAGCACCTAGAAAATGGAGGCAGCCGGGCGGTGGTGGCGCACGCCTTTAATCCCAGCACTTGGGAGGCAGAGGCAGGCGGATTTCTGAGTTCGAGGCCAGCCTGGTCTACAAAGTGAGTTCCAGGACAGCCAAGGCTACACAGAGAAACCCTGTCTCGAAAAACCAAAAAAAAAAAAAAGAAAATGGAGGCAGCAGGATCATGAATCCAAGGTTAGCCTAGGCCTTGGTGAAACTGCCCCAAAACAAAACCAATAACCAAAACGTACAAACCAGGACCCTGTTTTCACTTTAAGAAGTAGAGTTTGCCTAGCTTAATGTCCAGTAACATTACTAACAACAACAAAAACAAGCAAGCAAACAAACAAACAAAGAATCTCTAGAATAATTCTTAAAAAAAAAAATTGGGGTTGGAGAGATGGCTTACCAGTTAAGAGCAGAGACGGCTCTTACAGAGAATCCAGGCTCAATTCCCAACACCCACATAGTGTTTACAACCATGTATAATTCCCATGCATATTAAAAAAAATGTTTGTTTGTTTGTTTAAAAAAAAACCTGGGGCTGGAGAGATGGCTCAGCGGTTAAGAGGACTGACTGCTCTTCCAGAGGTCCTGAGTTCAATTCCCTGGAACAGCATGGTAGCTCACAACCATCTGTAATAGGATCTGATGCCCTCTTCTGGCATGTCTGAAGACAGCTACAGTGTATTCACACACACACACACAATCAATCTTTCTTTCTTTTTTTTTGGTTTTTCAAGACAGGGTTTCTCTGTGTAGCCCTGGCTGTCCTGGAACTCACTCTGTAGACCAGGCTGGCTTCGAACTCAGAAATCCTCCTGCCTCTGCCTCCCAAGTGCTGGGATTAAAGGCGTGCGCCACCACCGCCCAGCTCAATCTTTCTTTCTTGTAAGTAATCCCCTGCTTCAAAACTATATTTTGATCCACAATAAGTGTTAATGAAACATTAATGAAGAAGAAGAAGAAGAAGAAGAAGAAGAAGCAGCAGCAGCAGCAGCTCAAAGACATTCAGTGTCAGAAAGCTTATAAAAAGAAAAGGTACTGGATCCTAAACCAAGACACAATGAAACAGTAACGTAAAGGACTGACGTACCTGTTCCCCATCACTGTCTTCACTGCTGCTTAGTTTTAAGTCATCTTTTAACATACTAGAGGAAAAACGCAGAAAGGAGCATTAATTAGTCACAGCAGGCCAGAGCACTAATTACTTATCAATAATTCTAGGAATAATCACTGTGTTAGTCAAAAATTTAATTGAAACACACACACACACACTTTCTCTGTTTGGAATTGTTCACATTATACTAAAACATTTTAAAGGAAATCAGCCATTTTTATAAGCCTTAAATTTTCCATACATTAAAAAAAATTTTTTAGGTCAGCCTAATCTATAGAACTAGTTCTAGGACAGCCAAGCCTTACATAGGGAAAGTCTGTTTTGGGGGAAATTTTTTTATTTTTTGTTTTGTTTTGTTCTTTTGCAAGATAGGATTTCTTTGTGTAGGCCTGGCTGTCCTATAACTCACCCATAGACTATGCTGGCCTCAGAGATCTGCCTGCCTCTGCCTCCTAAATGCTTGGGTAAAAGACATGTGCCACTACTGCCTAGCCAAAAATTACTTTTTTTTTTGAAAGATTTATTTATTTATTTTATGCATACGAGTACATCGCCATTACTTTCTTCAGACACACCAGAAGAGTGCATCAGATCCCATTACAGATGGTTGTGAGCCTCCATGTGGTTGCTGGGAATTGAACTCAGGACCTCTGAAAGAGCAGTCGGTACTCTTAATCTCTGAGCTATCTCTCCAGCCCCAAAAATTACTTTTAAAGACAACAGAATTTAGTGTTCTGCAAAGATAGCAGTGGCCATGGTAGGAACAGAAGAACTGCTGGCTCCACAGGAAAAACATTCAATTTTGTTTTCTAGTTAAACTCACATACATTCCCATTACAAAAATACTTGTCTCTAATTGTACACATCTATGTCAATAGAGCTTTGGTCCACTAGATAAGACTCCTAAAGAGAAGCAAGATAAAGTCAAAGCATCAAGCAATACCTTCTTTGTCTCCAATAATCCACAAAGAGAGGGACCTGAGTAACGTCTAGCAATTGGATAACTTAGAAAAGCACAGCACAATTTCCAGAGTCAAAGTTCTGGTTCACAATTGCCTGGCTAAGGAGACAATTAAATACCAGCAGGAGAGTTTTGGGTAAGAAATGACCATGTACAAATTTTCAAATTTTAACTTCTAATCTCCCTTTACCAAAATTCAAATTGAATTTAAAATATATAAATACAATAAGCTGACAATTTCTGCAAAGTAATGTCAAAGATTGAAGTTTTCCTTAAGTCTAAAATCATTAAACTTAAAAATCAGAGTAACAGAAAACATTGTGTTGTTTTACATGAAATAACTCTTTAACAAGAAGTTTGGGAGACCTATACCTAGACAATGTTTCCTTTCTCATTACCAGGCGTTCCATTACCTTTCTTTTTAAAGCGTTTTGAGTCTCCAGACAGTTGGAAGAAGTCTTCTTTCACTGCAGTAACTACCTGCACTCTCCTCTCAAAGACTAATCTGCATTTCTAAATCTGACCATGAATTCAAAACATACACAAAAATCACCTGGAAATAAAGCAACCAGATGACTATATGAGAAGTGTTTTAAAACTAGTTCAGTAAATGAAAATTTTAGAAAGTTTCATTTAGTGTATCTCTATGACTGATTTCCAGTAAGGAAAATGTACTTACTCTGAATTCTCTCAGCCCTTATGATTTAATAATGGCGGCTCAGTGAGTCTGTTTACATATGTGAGTATGTCAAAGCCTTTATCACACTGCTCCAAGTCCAGCATATGTTCTAGCTTCCTCAGCAACCCAAGCGGTATGTATGCCCATGGTATACATGGTATACACAGCAGACATGCATTAGTTTTTGCATACAGATATGTTAAAAGGAATATATGAGTTTCTCAGCAGTGTATGGGACATGCTTTTATTAGTGTATTTCTTTCTCAGTCCTCCTTTTGTTACATAAAGAGGCTATTAGACTGAGGTTAGCTCTGTGGTCTGTGGCTATGGCACAGGAAGCCAGATAGTGGCTGTTCCATTGGAACTTGCCCTAACCACTGTGTTAACCTGTGATTTTAGGAGTTCAGGTGCTTACTCTCTAGATGTAATTTACTAACTTCTAATAGACTACCCCTACTGTGATACAGATTTCTCATTCTACCTATAAAATATAATAAAAATAGGAAAACTTAAAAGATAGTATAATAAGCAATGTTGCTTTAGTGTACAGCACTCAGTAACTAAATGAAAGGTTTACTAAGAAGAAACCTATCTTTAACACAGTTTCTTTATTAAATATAAACTGTGAACTCAGAGTAAGGGTGGGCGAACCTAGGCACTAGTGTTTTTTCTTTTCCTTTTGTTTTTTTGAGATGCTTGTTGTTTTGGAGAAAGGGTATTACTATACATAGCCCAGACTGGTCCAACTTGCTTTGTAGCCCTGGTTGGCTTTAAACTAATGGTAATCCTCCTGACTCAGCCTTCTGAGTGGTAGGATTATAGACATTTATTTCCATAGCCAGTATTCCACTGCTGTTTTGTAAAGAAATTGTTATGAGACTGGAGATATTGTTCAGTAGTATGATATTTGCCTATCATGTGCAAGATCCTGTGTTCAATCTCTATCACCACCAAAAAGGAGAGAAAACAGGAATAATAACGCATGCTTATATATAATCTGAATACTTGGGAGGCAGAGGCAAGAGGATCAAGTTCAACTCATCTTTGACTACATGTGGTGAGTTTGAGGACAGCTCAGACTACATGAGACTCAGTTTCAAAAAACAAAACAATAAAGTTAATGTTTGTAGTTTATATAGCTTTTATATTAAATGAAAAGAAGTAAGTATTTAGGACATGGGCTATATGGTCTTTAAAAATCTACAATCTCTAGCTCTTTACAGGCAAAGTTAGCTTATGTCTGTCTTAAAACATTAGTGTTTCTGCATGGGAATGTATGTAGCTCAATAGTGAAATATGAGTTTAGCATGCACAAGGCCTCTGGTTTCACAATGAAACTAGAGTCCAATGAGATGGCTCAGAGGGTAAGGGAGCTAGCTTGCCACTATAGCCAACAACCTGAACTTAATCTCTAGGACCAGAGAACTGACTCCCACAATTTATCCTCTGACTTCTACATGCCTCTCCATACACCCACACACAAAATTCATGGTAATTTAAATTTTAAAAAACAAAATAGTAGCTGGGCAGTGGTGGCGCACGCCTTTAATCCTAGCACTTGGGAGGCAGAGGCAGGCAGATTTCTGAGTTCAAGGCCAGCCTGGTCTACAGAGTGAGTTCCAGGACAGCCAGGGCTATACAGAGAAACCCTGCCTTGAAAAACCAAAAAAAAAAAAAAGTAATATTTCTAGCATTTAAAATATCCAGCTATTACAGATAACTTCTAGGAAAAAAAGACATCCATTAAGCAATAAACTTACGATTTTGACTGGTGTCCATTTGACGTTTTAGTAGAAGTACTGTATCTTTCTGAAACAAACAAAAAAAAAAACAGAAGTAAGCAACTGAGTTGTTTATTTATCTTCAAATATATAAATAACATACATTGCACAAGGTAGACAAAAGACGCAGGCATCCTCAGGCAATGACATTCCACAGTCATTTTAGAAGGCAATATGCTTACACTACCTTATCAATACTGTAGTGTGCTGCTACTGATCTAGTTCAATGAAAGGAATCTACCTAGTATATGGAGAAATACATACAGACATGATGTTCATAATAATATGGCTTTATGTATATTTTTTGGAGACAGGGTCTTACTATGCAGCCCAGGTTGGCCCAAATTCACAATGCAGAGCCTGGACTGGCCTTGAACTTGCAATCTTTCTGGCTCGGTTGCCCCAGAGTCAGGGATACAAGGATGTGTCACCACATCCAGCATTATAATAGCACAGCTTTAACAACAAAAGCTAGGAAATAAAATATATGTCCATTAGGAGGAGGCTAATTAACTATAATTATTTCATGTAACATGGTCTAATATTATAAAAGAGTGAACTAGAATTAAATACTGATAAACACTTAGAGTAAATCCAGTGAAAAATACCAAGTATTAACAAATCAGAAGAAGTGTATGATCCCATTTGCCATAATTAAACACTGGGGAAGTAAATGAAAGTGGGGTAAAAGTAAGGAGGAGACATTCTTGAGAGAAAATGAAAAAGGTAGGGTTTCTAGCCAGCTATTTTAGGCATGCCAACATCTCAAAGTGGGTGTGAGGATGTGCTCCTGTAACTCTAGCGTTCAGAGACAAAGACAGAGACAGGAGGATCTCTGAGTACCAAGTCAGCTTGGGCTACATAGTGAAAGTCTGCTTTAAAAACCACTGTCAGACCCAGGCAGTAGTGGTAAATGCCTTTAATCTCAGCATGAAGGAATCAGGGGAAAACAGATCTCTGTGAGTTTAAGACAAGCCTGGTCTATAGCATAAGTTCCAGGACAGCCAGGGCTACACAGAGAAATGCAATCTCAAAAACAAAAACCAACCAACCAAACCTCACTGTCATATCCCTTTTATTTATCTAAAACTACAGCTATAAGGTAAACAGTCATACAGATTAAAAGTTTGACTGCTGTAAGTTGTCTTGTGACCTCTACATGTGTACTATAGCTTTCCTATGCCCCCTACACACATGATAATTTAGTAAACATAGATAAATTCTTGTTTCATCTCTTGCATTAAGATCACACACAACTAGCAAAAGGTCAAATTTTTCTACGTCTTTCAGAATACTCTTAAGCCAGTGTAAATCTATCTCATAAGCGGTTGTTCCTAGAATACTTTTGTTCCAGAGCCTCACGGTAACACTCAGGCATCTGCAGTGGCTAACCTCACTTCACCAGTGTCACTCTACATCCTTCTTAGTGCACATATTCTCTGCAGCCATCTTCCACAAGAGTCTGAGACGTGAAGAGTGGAGGTGACAAGGAGGCTGCAAAGAGCCCCAGGCTTTCTCTTTATCCAGACCAGGAGACTCAGGAAGAATAAGTAAGGAATACATAGAAACCCTAAGTATGGTAAGTGCTAACATGACCATTACTGCCTCCAGATTTATCACCACAAAACCGATACCATGAAGGAAGTGGGAAGGCAGAATAATGGTTCTTATTTCACTTGGTACCCACCAAACTGATTTTATGAAATTCTAACTCTTCAAATAAGTAAGTTTATTTTGATTTTTTGTTTGCATGTTTTGTTTTGTTTTTGTTTTTAAGGCAGGGTCTCTCTGCATAGTCCTGGCTAGCTGGGAGCTCACTGTAGAGCAGGCTGACCTTAAACTCATAGAGATCTGCCTGTCTCTGGCTCCTAAGTCCAAGGAGGGATTAAAGGCATGCACTACTATGCCCAGCTTATTTTCATTTTTAATGAACTACAGTTCTTAAGTTTTTTTAAGACTGAGTTTAGGGGCTGGAGAGATGGCTCAGAGGTTAAGAGCACTGACTGCTCTTCTGAAGGTCCTGAGTTCAATTCCCAGCAACCACATAGTGGCTCACAACCATCTGTAATGGGATTTGATACCCTCTTCTGGTGTGTCTGAAGACAGCTACAGTGTACTCACAATCAATCAATCAATCAATCTTAAAACAAAACAAAAAACCCACTGAGCTCAGATTATTATTTACCAGATCATAAAATCAGGGTAAGACACATATAAAAATTATTAGGAAGCACTATAAGGTATGGCTATATGAATAAAATACCCAATAAATAGGTTAATTTGAAAATCAACAAGAAAAGAAATACTTACTTTGTTCTCCAGGGCCAAAGTTAGACTGTTGAGACTCCTAAGAGAAAGGAACATGAAGTTATACAAAGTGATGGTATGAGAAAAAGGCCTATTAGTGAGAAAAGCTCCAAGTGATAAAAATGCTTCAACATATATTAAAGAGAAAATGCTGGAAGAATGTGATGGTCCCATCTACATGGACTATCGGAGCTTACGGAAATAGCACAAGGCCACCAAAGAATCTCCATTTCTTTTCAGCAGCATCCATGATACTCATAATCTAATTCTGAGACCTAGCGAGTTCACATAATTTCAAGATTTTTGGTCTTAGGGCTAGGAAGATGTTTCAGAGTTAAGAGTAGGCTCTTGCAGAGGATCTGAGATCAGTACTTGGTTGGCACCCATGTTGGGCAGATACCACCCACTCTAATTTCAGCTTCAAGAGATAAGACACCCTCTCATAGACCTCTTGGGTACCTGAGCCTACTGCATCATCTATAATACATTCAAAATATACTACACTTCTACGAAGAAAACATAGTTCCACATGGATGTCCCACACCATGCCACTCTACTCCCTTCCTACTTTCTGTCCCTGGTTTCTTACAAGCCAATAGCATTGCAAAGAACAAACTGTCACATCCTCCTTTTTATTATTTTTTGCTTGTTCTTTCAGATAGGGTCTCAATATGAAGCTCTGGCTGGTCTGAAACTCCATGTAGACCTGGATGCCCTCAAATTCAGAGACCCTCCTGCTTCTGCCTCCCCCACAATGAGCACATACTTAAAAAAAAAAAAGCTCTATAATAGTACAGAGCCTGGCACTAGAGAAGCTTTAGTAAAACAGAAACATTACTTTCCAAATAACTTTATGTACAAAATGTATGCTGTAAGATATAATGCCAAACTTACATATAGATCCATTAAAAAGCCTACTTAAAAATCTTCTTTTAATGACAGAATTTTCTGGGAAAGAACAACCAAAATAATAAGAAAACTAAATATATATTTGCTGTTAAAAAGAAGTCAACTAATTTTCAAAAAGGATGCCAGGATCATTCAATGAAGAAATAACCTTTTCAACAAATTGTATCAAGATAACCAAAGAG
The DNA here is from genome assembly GCA_036184795.1 of Tokudaia tokunoshimensis. Classification (NCBI taxonomy): domain Eukaryota; kingdom Metazoa; phylum Chordata; class Mammalia; order Rodentia; family Muridae; genus Tokudaia; species Tokudaia tokunoshimensis. The sequence continues at coordinate 68,838,322 of BTHU01000010.1, forward strand.
CCACAGCCAAAAGAATAAAGTTAATGTAAAGATAAAGACAATAGTGCCGAGTCTTAATGACTTTGCATTTTGCAGAGAATTCTTGTCGTAAGGTATCATATACATATAAAAACACATGAATTAGACTTGATTAAAATTAAGAACTTTTATGATTAAAAGGACACCATCAAGAAAGTGATGGTAGCACATGTCTGTCATCCTAGCAATTAGGCTGAGACAAGAAGAGTTCAAGCTTGAGACTAGCCTGGGTGAATTCCAGGCCAACCTAAGTTATAAAGTAAAACTTGTGTCAAAAAGAAAGCAAAATGAAAAGAAAGCTAAGGATGTGGTGCAGTGGTAAAGATCCTATCACTGAAGAGGACCTGGACTAGGTCATTCAAAACACACACACACACACACACACACACACACACACACACACACACACACACACTAAGAAAGTGAAAAAAGGCCAGGCGGTGGTGGTGCACACCTTTAATCCCAGCACTTGGGAGGCAGAGGCAGGTGGATTTCTGAGTTCAAGGCCAGCCTGGTCTACAGAGCGAGTTCCAGGACAGCCAGGGCTACACAGAGAAACCCTGTCTCGAGAAACCAAAAAAAAAAAAAAAAGAAAAGAGGAAGTGGAGGAGGAGAAATAGCTTACAGAATGGGAAAAATATGTAAATCCTCTTTGATAATGGATTGGTTATCTATACTATACAGAGTTGTAAACATTTATTTCAATGTAGAAGTCTATACTCGATAGGTTTATAGCCACAGAAGACCATGTATTCTTAGACTTCACTTATTTAGGGCAGAGAAGTAAGGGAAAAAATAGTTGGGCTGGAGAGATGGCTCAACAGTTAAGAGCACTGACTGCTCTTCCAAAGGTCCTGAGTTCAATTCCCAGCAACCACAAGGTGGCTCACAACCATCTGTAAAGAGATCTGACATCCTTTCTGGTACATCTGAAGACAGCTACAGTGTACTTAAATATAGTAATAATACATCTTTGGGCTGGAGCAAGCAGGACCGACCGGAGAGAGCAGAGGTCCTGAATTTAAATTCACAGCAACCACATGATGGCTTACACCTATCAGTACAGCCACAGTATACTCATATACATAAAATAAATAAATCTTTATAAATAAGTTGAAACCACTGAACTATAATACTAAATAGATTAATTATATTGTCAGTAAATTATTACTTTTAGATGTAACAAAATCTCACTACATAAGAACTACCTTAGTAAATAGAAAAGCAGCTAAGAAATAATTTTTAAGAATCACTTTTATGGAAACTCCTGCCATGCACAGGATGGTGGCACAAATCTTTGGTCCCAGAGGCAAGCAAATCTCTGTGTTTGAGGCCAGGCTACAGAGATAGTTCCAGTTTAGACAGGACTATGCAAAGAAACCACATCCTGGAGTGGGCAGGGAGGGGTGAGGAGGAAAGGAGATTGGTTGGTTTTAAGAAGACTAAACAGAGGTGTGAGATGGTGGTGTACATCTTTTTTTTTTTTTTTTGGTTTTTCGAGACAGGGTTTCTCTGTGTAGCCCTGGCTGTCCTGGAACTCACTCTGTAGACCAGGCTGGCCTCGAACTCAGAAATCCTCCTGCCTCTGCCTCCCAAGTGCTGGGATTAAAGGCGTGCACCACTGCCCGGCTCTTTTTTTTTTTTAAAGATTTATTTATTACTATATGTAAGTACACTGTGGCTATCTTCAGACACACCAGAAAAGGGCGTCAGATCTCTTTACAGATGGTTGTGAGCCACCATGTGGTTGCCAGAATTTGAACTCAGGACCTTCGGAAGAGCAGTTGGTGCTCTTAACCACTGAGCCATCTCTCCAGTCCCGGTGGTGCACATCTTTAATTCCAGACCTGGGAGGCAGAGACAAGAGGCTCTCTTGAGTTCAAGGCCAGCCCAGTCAGAAACCCAATCTCAATGAATGAATGAATGAATGAGGAAAGAAAGAAAGAAAAGAAAGAAAGAAAGAAAGAAAGAAAAAGAAAGAAAGAAAGAAAGAAAGAGAGAGAGAGACAGACCCAGTGTTATAGTTTGTATATGCTTAGCCCAGGGAGTGGCACTGTTAGTACATGTGGTCTTGTTGGAGTAGGTGTGGCCTTGTTAGAGTAGATGTGGCTTTGTTGGGGTGGGTGTGTCACTGGGGGTGTGGGCTTTAATACCCTCATCCTAGTTGCCTGAAAGTCAGTATTCTGCTAGCAGCCTTCAGATGAAGACGTAGAACTCTCAGCTCCTCCTGCACCAGGCCTGCCTGGATGCTGCCATGCTTCCACCTTGATGATCACAGACTGAACCTCAGAACCTGTAAGCCAGTCCCAATTAAATGTTGTCCGTATAAGAGTTGCCTTGGTCATGGTGGCTGTTCACAGCAGGAAAACCCTAACAGAGAAGTTGGCACCAGAAGTGGGGTGTTGCTGTGATAGGCCTAACCATGCTTTTATTTGGAAGAATGTGGATTATGGGACTTTGGATTTGGATAGCAGTGGAATACTTTAAGTTGGCTTAATGGGCTATCCTAGTAGGAATATGTAAGACTTTGTTGCTGAGAATGATTTGAACTTCGCAGACCTGGTTTCAGGGGAGAATTTCAATATGTGACATAGAGACTGTTTTTGTGGTATTTTGGTGAAAAATGTGACTGCCTTTTGCCCTTGTCTGAAGAGTATACATGACTAAGAATCTACATGGCTAAGGTAAAAAGATTTATATTAATAGCATTGACAAAGGAAGTCTCAAAAAAGCTCAGCAGAGCTTTTGTTCTCTGGTTGAGTCTCATGAAGAGTGTTTTGAACACGTGTAGCAAGCTCAGAAAGAAAAAATATAAAACATATCCTTTGAGTATTAAAGGGGCATTTCACCAGGAAGTGAAATCGAGCTAAATCCTGTGTTCAAAGACAATTGAATTAAGGGAGTGGTGACCTTGGAACAAGATCCCATCCAGCTAAATTCAGGTTCATGCCTCCTTTCAGCCCAGGAGGCAAAGGCAACCAGATTTCTAAGTTTATGGCCAGTCTGGTACAAAGCAAGTTCCAAGCAGAGCAAAACCAGAGCCTTAGAACTGGACATGGCTCCCTTTGGAGGAGCCCAGAAGATCATGTGTGGATCCCAGACATGGAACAAGAAGCTGTGAAGTTGAAATTGCCTTGGAGACTCAAAGATGTTAAAGATGCCAGAGCCATGGGATACCTGCTGAGAAATGCTGCTACCAGGGAGTGGAACTAGCCCAGAAGAAAGAACTTTATTGTAGTCATCAAAGATGAAAAAGGAGTGGAGATCTGAAGACTGCTTTGACATCAAACATGGCAATGCTGAGTTGGGAGTTTGCCCACTTGGTTTCTTGTCTTGCTTTGGGGAACTGCAGTTAAGTGATTGGATGAATCTCAGAAGAGACTTTGAACTTTGGACTTTTAACACTGTTGAGACTGCTATAGACTGTGGAGACTTTTGAAGTTGGACTAAATGTACTTTTTTTATTATGCTATGGCTAGGTATGGCCCCCATAGACTCATGTGTTTGAACAAATCTATAGGGGCCAGGGAGTGGGATGTGAATGGTTTATATATGCTTGACCCAGGGAGCGGCACTATTAGGAGGTGTGGCCTTTTTGGAGTAGGTGTGTCACTCTGGGCGTAGGCTTTCATACCCTCATCCTAGTTGCCTGAAAGTCAGTCTTCTGCTAGCAGCCTTCAGATGAAGATGTAGAACCCTCAGCTCCTCCTGCGCCATGCCTGCATGGATGCTGCCATGCTCTCACCTTGATGATAATGGATTGAACCTCTGAACTTCTAAGTCAGCCCCAATTAAAGGATGTCCTTAGAGTTGCCCTGGTCATGGTGTCTGTTCACAGCAATAAAACCCTAACTAAGACAGTTGCCATGATAAAACATTGACCAAAAGCAACCAAGAAAGAAAGTTAATATTTTTATGTTTATAAGTGTTTTGCCTGCGTGTATATTTATATACTACCATTTGTATGTCTGGGGGCCATGGAGGCCAGAAAAGGATGTAAGATCCCCTGGATCTGGAGTTATTATAGGAGGTTGTTACCTGGTCCTCTGGGATAGCAAGCCAGTGCTCTTTTTTTCTTTCTTTTTTTTTTTTTCTTTGGTTTTTTTGAGACAGGGTTTCCCTATGTAGCCCTGACTGTCCTGGAACTCACTCTGTAGTCCAGGCTGGCCTCGAACTGAGAAACCTGCCTTTCTCTGCCTTCCAAGTGCTAGGATTAAAGGCATGCACCACCACTGCCTGGCTAAGCCAGTGCTCTTAAACAGAGCCATCTCTCCAACCCTTTCCTTTGTATTTAAATATCTCTTTTAGTTAGAGAGAAACAGTATCTAAACCATGTAGTGTTTTGCCTACAGCACCTAGAAAACTGCCCAGAGGCCACTGCCAAAAAGCAAGTTTCTATGGCCTGAAAACTAAAACTAGAAAATCTAACATGTTATCTCACTGCACTCAAGTACTCTGTCTCTTTCCTGTGACAAAGAATGCTGGTTGTGCTCAGATTCAAAAGCTACTGTCTAATTCTGTACCAAGTCTTATTTTTAAAACATGTAAAACTTTCCAAGGCTGCCCTCTCCTTTCCATGTATCAATAAATTTCTCCTTTTCACCAAATCATTATGCTCATCATATAAATATGACAATATTTTATCTTGTAAAATCATTCTCAACATAACATGCTGCTTCTAACATATTTGTCTGGTACCATTTATAAAAATGTTCTTTAAAAGGCAATCTTCTTTTATATATCCACCATCTCCCAGTATCTCTGTAATCTATTTCTATTAAAAAGGTTTATAGCTATAGCTTTCTATTAAAAAGGTTGTGAATGGGTGTGATGTCATATTTCTTTAATCCTAGTACTTGAGAAGCAGAGGCAAGTGTATTTCTTTTTTTTTTTTTTTTTTTGGTTTTTCGAGACAGGGTTTCTCTGTGTAGCCCTGGCTGTCCTGGAACTCACTTTGTAGACCAGGCTGGCCTCGAACTCAGAAATCCTCCTGCCTCTGCCTCCCAAGTGCTGGGATTAAAGGCGTGCGCCACCACCGCCCGGCGGCAAGTGTATTTCTTACATAGTAAGAAGACTCTCTAAAAAGTAAGCAAGCAAGTAAACTAAAAACTTTTTTAAAAAGGTTGTCATCAACAAGAATGGATGTCAAATTTAATGCTTGGAAGAGAACTTAACTATGTTAAATAAATAAAAACCAGAAATTTAGAAGTATAAACCATATCTGAGATCATAATACATTAACTGAGACCAACAGCATATAAGATACTGCAGAACTTTATGGTATAGTAATAAAACAAGATAAAATGGGACAACAAAACAAAAGACTGCATTATGTAATACCAGTCCTTGAAGCAGGAAGAAGGAAGAAAACAAAAAAGAATATGAGTGCTATAAATAACTGCAAAGGTTTTACTAATTTGGTAGAAACTATAAATCACAATTCCAAGCTCAATCAACCTCAAGTATAAGAAAAGAATAACATACATATAGATCATTCAAACCAAAACATCAAGCCAAAACATCTACAAGCTAGAGTTCTATAACGGGGACGGGGATGGGGACAGGGACGGGGACAGGGACGGGGATGGGGATGGGATGGGGGGCAAGCATGGTAGCACTTGAATCCCCGAGGTAGCAGAAGCAGGAGACATTGCAGTCCATGATAGCCTGGGCTCTGTAGTGAGGCCCTATTTAAGCAAACAAAACAAACCACACTGTGGTGCTTGCCATTAGTCCCAGATAGAGAAGCTATCTGAGAAGCTGAGGCAGGGAGATAGCTTGAGCTCAGGAATTCTGGACCAGGCTGGGTAACACAGAAACAACTGGCACTAGATAGAAAGCTCAATGAACAAAAAGGAATGACAAGCAAATGAATGTTAACTGCGTAGGAAGGGGATTTTTATCTTCTTTATTTAATACTGATTAAAGATTAATAAGCCAGGTATGGTGGGACATACAGTCTAACACTTGGAAGATTGTAGCAAGAGGATCAGACCTTCAAGGTCATTCTTGGCTACACAGTCTGAGGCCAGCCTAGGACACAGAAGATGAGTTGAGTGGGGTTAGGGGAAGAGGAGTACAGAGAAAATTAAAGGGACATGGGAAGGGGAAAAAGACCCCATTACAGTTTCTCACCAGAAACAGTAATTCCAGCACCATTAACAACCTTTATTGGGAGGCTGTTTACATAGAAATAATACTCCTTTATATAAAGCTATTTTCAAACAAAAATGTTAAAATAGCAAAGAACCTTTTGGGAGTGTGAGAGATTCTCCATATAGCCTTGGCTGTCCCGGAACTCACTCTGTAGACCAGGTTGGCCAAAAACTCAGAGATCCACCTGCCTCTGCTTTCCAAGTGTTGGTATTAAAAGCCACCGCTGCTGCTGCTGCTGCGGCCGCCGCCGCCACTGCTCCTACCACCACCACCAGCACAATGAACCATTTCCAGGGCTGAGCATACATGACTTCTGAGTATGGCTCTATTGTTTACACAGATATAAACTTGAAATTTTCTAGAAATATCACAAATCTATAAACCTTAGTTTCTAGACTTTCTGACCCAAACAAAATTAATCCACAAATCAGTAACATGTAGAAAAATCTCTCAAATACTTGAGAACTATAAAACATTTTTAAAAAACTTGAAAATAAACCATAAAAAAGTAACTAAAGTACAAAATATTAAAATTGTGATCTTTGTTTAATAGAATATACAAAAAAGTAATGAAAAACCACACTTTAATGATTCTACTTCCACTTCATGAAAAAAAAGTTTTTAAAATGAAGACAGAAGGGCTGGAGAGATGACTCAGTGGTTAAGAGCACTGACTGCTTTTCCGAAGGTCCTGAGTTCAAGTCCCAGCAACCACATTATGGCTCACAACCATCAGTAAAGAGATCTGACGCCCTCTTCTGGTGTGTCTGAAGACAGCTACAGTTTACTTACATATAACAATAAATAAATAAAAAAAAAGATTTTAAAAAAAATGAAGGCAGAAAAAAAAGCACAAAAAATTATGGTAGAAATGAAAAAAGAACAACTAGGGGAAAAATGATGAGATTAATAAAACAAACTCTAGAAAGCTATCAGTAAAGAACAGATTGTCAACATTAAAAACAGAAATGTAAGATAATAAATGAGGATATTAAGAAGAACTTACATCAAATCTGTTATCATCATTGGCAATTAATATACAAAATGGAAGTCCAGGAACAGAGCTTAGTAGAGAGCTTGTCTAACATTCAGGAGGTCCTAGGTTCTATACAGGCTTCACATAAACCAGGCATGGCGGTCCATGCTAGTAATGACTGTAACCCCAACTCTCAAAGGTTGAGGCACAAGGATCAGGAGTTCTATGTTATTTTCAGCTACATACCAAGTTGGAGCCAGCCTGGAATTTAAGAAACCATATCTCAATAAAGGAGAGAGAGGGGAGGAGAAAGAATAAAAAAGGAAAAAGAAAAAAAAATGGAAATACACTTTGGAAGATACAAATTACCATAACTCATCCAAAAAGAAATAACGTGGTGGCACACACCTTTAATCTCAGCACTCTAGAAGCAAAGGCAAGCAGATCTCTTTGAGTTCCAGGCCAGCCTAGTCGACATAGAAAGTTCCAGACTGGGCTAGAGAGATGGCTAAGTTGTTAAGAGCACTGACTGTTCTTCCAAAGGTCCTGAGTTCAAATCCCAGTAACCACATAGTGGCTCACAACCATGGTGGCTCTATAATAAATACAATAATGTTTATAGATATTTAACAGCTTAATAGTAGAGATCACTTATATATTCATCAATAAATAACTAAATGGATAAAGAAATTTTGGTATTTTCATTAAAAGTTTCCAGCCGGGCAGTGGTGGCGCACGCCTTTAATCCCAGCACTTGGGAGGCAGAGGCAGGCGGATTTCTGAGTTCGAGGCCAGCCTGGTCTACAGAGTGAGTTCCAGGACAACCAGGGCTACACAGAGAAATCCTGTCTCGAAAAGCCAAAAAAAAAAAAAAGTTTCTTAGGAGAAAAAAAAAAACTTACTGATATACTCAAGAACAGGGAAGATAGCTTGTTTTCATGGGCCTGAGTTTTATCTCTAGGCCTCGTGTGCACACGCATGCAGATACACACACACACATATACACAAACACAAATACACACACACACACACACACACAAGGATGGTTGTGATGACAACAGTAAGATCACTGAGGTTTGCTGCCTACTAGCCTCTCAGAAAAACAGTGAGCTTAAGATTCAGAAAAAGCCTCTGACCAGGCAGAAAGCCATACAGGAAAAGGATATCAGCTGTCTCTCTCTACCCTCTACACACATGAATGGGTGTGCATACCTGCCCATCATGTAGACACACACAAACATACAGTTAAAAAGAAAGTTCAAGATCATTATAAGCTATACAGAGTTCATAAACAGTCTGGGCTACATGAAACACTGTCAAAAAGTAAACAAACAGCCGGATGGTGGCGGCACACACCCCAGCACTTGGGAGGCAGAGGCAGTTATATCTGAGTTCAAAACCAGCCTGGTCTACAGAGCAAGTTCCAGGAGAACAGAGGAAAACACTGATGTAGACTCCAGCTCTAACACCCAAAAGCACAGGATGTGTACCCCTTCACCTACACACACACAAACATATACACATGCTCAAAACTAGTTATTGCCCTTTAAAAAAAAAAAAAAGAGGGCTTGTGAAATAGCTCAGTGGGAAGGTGCTGGTTGCCAAGCCTGACAATCTAAGTTCCATCCCTGACACCAGATGGTAGAAGGAACCAGTTCATAGCACCATATATCAGATGCACGCGCGCGCACACACACACACACTGTTTATAGTACTGAAAACTGATGATAACTTACACACTAACAAGAAATGGCTAATTTATACTTTATACTCAAATAATTTATACTTTAGATGAATTCACAAGGTATTAAATCCTTCTAAGTAAACAGCAAGGCAAAGGCTCCAAGAGCACTGCTCACAGAGCACTGCTACAGAGCACTGCTCCAGAGCACTGCTACAGAACACTGCTACAGAGCACTGCTCCAGAGCACTGCTCCAGAGCACTGCTCCAGAGCACTGCTACAGAGCACTGCTACAGAGCACCGCTCACAGAGCACTGCTACAGAGCACTGCTCACAGAGCACTGCTACAGAGCACTGCTACAGAGCACTGCTCCAGAGCACTGCTACAGAGCACTGCTCACAGAGCACTGCTACAGAGCACTGCTACAGAGCACTGCTACAGAGCACTGCTACAGAGCAGTTTACCTGAATAAGAATAACATATTGATATGGAGTGAGCACACACTTATGAGTTGTACACATGCATGCAAATGGTATGAAAGGTTTTCAAAGACACATGAAATTGGATGACCTAGAAAACAAGAATGAGAAGAGTTGGTATTAGGAGTCCTTAACAAACTTTTGAATAAGAATATATGTTTGTCTGGTTGTTTTGGGGGGTGGGGGATTTTTAAATTCTGAAAATGTAGCCAGATTAGCCTTAAACTCCTGATCTTCATGTCTTTGCTTCCATAGTTCTGGGGATCACAAGGGTGAGCTTCCACACCCAGTGTTTTATATTGTTTTTTATATTTTTATATTGTTTACATATAAATTAATGTTTATAAAATTAATCTGCAGAGTTTAGATGGGCTGAAAACGGTTGTATGAGGGCTCTTTTTCATAAGATGGAACTATGTTTGTGGCTAGGTTCTGAGGCTCCTCAGAAAACAACCTGAATAGTCCTAGCTACCTTTGGTCTAGAATAGCATGAATTTGCAATAACAACAATGCCTTCTTTCTAACTCTCTCCCCATAGTGCCTTCCAAATTTTCTTAAGTACTTCTCAGTCAAAGATGCTCTCAATTCTATTATTATTTTAAAATTTCTTCATAGAAATCATTACTACTTAAAACTACTTCTTTCTTTGTTTATTATGTTTCCCAGCAGGGAATGGCAAGACAATTTTGAACTCATGTAATTGTAGTTGAGTTATTTAGAGTTTTCTTACATCAAAGATACACTTTATTTACTTACCTTAGTTGGAAAAGGGAATTTGGAAGGCTCTGTTTTGCATGGTGTGTGAATAGCCGTTAGAGGGGGAGGCCATGAATGCGTCATCTCCTGAAATGTAATTATTACAGTTTGTTTTCAACCAGGACAAGGTTACAAATCTATATGCTAAAAACCAGATTTTACTTACAAATACTGGTTTTATGATCAATCTTCCAAAACTATGCATAGTGAGCCAATGGATATTAATAAAGCACAACTGTGTGTAAGTGGTCAGCTGGCAATGGGCAGGAAATAACAAATCCTCTCTGACGTTAAGGGGTCTATAGGTAGAATGATAAAATCTGTGGACAGTTATAGAGATCAGCCTGTAATGAAATAAGGTCTGAGAGGTTTGTTTGTTTGTTTTTTGAAACAGGGTCTTATTCTGTAGCCCAGGCTCCCTTAGCTTGCTATGTACACCAAAGAAGCCTTGAATTTGTGCTGATCCTCTTGCCTCTGCCTCCTAAGTGCTAGATTAGAGGCATGAGCCACCATGCCTAACACACTCATATTATGTAATTCTACTCAAAAAAGATCTTGCTGTGGGAATAGAAGGAAGATGATGATAATAAGGAAAACAGCCAACATTAATTGTTACTATTAATAGATCAGAAACTATGATAAACGTTTTGCTTGTCAATCATTTCTTCAAATCTTAAGGTAGCTTACTAAATAATGGACACAGAATTTCATTATAGGAAGTCGGACCTCAGAGTTCACATGCTGATTGAAAATTTTGGTCATGTGAAGAAACAGAAAAGAGATTTCAAAAGTATATTAGGAAGAAAACAGGTAAGAAAGACCCTAGGTCTGATTTTATTCAATGCTTTCTATCCATTTAATCATGCTATAAACAGCTGAGCATGGTGGCATGTGCCTCTAATCTTAACTCTTAACAGCAAGAATTCAAGGCAGCCTGGGCTAATGACACCCTGTCTAAGAGGGAAAAAAAGGCCCAAGTAAATCTAGATAATAATGTGTATATCAGAGGATCAATGTGTATATCAGAGGATCAATGTGTATATCAGAGGTATCAGTTAGAATAAGGGTGTATTTTATTTCCAGCATTTTGTTCAAACTTAGCCCTTAGGTAAATTAAAGGTGACTTGTGATACTTAGAAATTTATACTGTGGTATAACCACAGTTATATAAAGATACATTAAGATATTCCAAGGACTCATAGATTAAAAAAAAAAAATGTTAAAAACTCTTGATAGCCAACAATACAGTGTTGATTAAACAAATTAGCAGACGTTCAAAAAATGGAACACCAGACAGACATTAAAATGAGAAATTCAACTATGATATGAAATGATATCCATAGCATATTAGTGTCAAACACAAATCACAGTCTACACCCTGGTAAATATTTATATGTGAGAATCCAAGCATCTGGAAGGATGTATAACAGTGACTACCTTTAGGCAACAGAATGACTGAAGGGGGAAGAAACAGTGTCTACTACAGCCTCTTATAAGCAGCCTTTTGCATGGGAAGAGAGGGAGGCAGGCATGAAGCCCCATTCTGAGCTGAGGAGCTACTGACTACTGAGCTACTGACTACTGACTACTGAGGAGCTAGCTGCTGGGAGAGAGTCAATTTTCTTTAAGGGTGTGGCCCTTGGTAGGTCAGCCAAACCCCAGTGGTTGGCCACATATCCAAGAGTATATGAGCAGTGCAAACTTCACGTGCTGGGAAAAACAAAAAAGACCTAAAGTTGAGTGGGTAGGGAAGGGGGAGTTAGGAAGTGAGCATGATCAAAATACATTATACAAAACATACAAAGAACTAATAAAAAATGCAGAAAAACAAAAACCAACAACAATAAAGCACTAGCCACATGCATGTAATTGTTCTCCATTCTCTTAAAATTCCTGTATTAATTCCTATACCCAGCTCTAGAAGGTCAGCTCAAATAGTACAGCTGGTATCACTGCCATGCTGCTAACACTCAACACATAATAGGTGAATAACTGACAAGGGAATTTTTTCAATAAGCATATATTTTCTTTTTAGATAGATTTCTTCCTTATGTTCATAACAGAGTTGCTAGAAATGGTGTGGTTGCAAGTTGAATGGAAACAAAACCTATGAGAGGAACATGGAAACTTCTCTAGTATCAGCATTTCACAAATAAAATACCAAAATATGTGCAACTGCTAATTGTTTCAACAATCAAGCTGGCTGGGCACTAAAATACTCAAGGCCATGTGTCAAGGTCATACATAAAAAATGTAGGCCAAATATTTATTAAGAACAAAGAGACAAAGCAAGTCTTCCAGGTACTAAAGTTTCATATACTGCTAAAACTTCAGGGGGAAACATGTATGTTCCCTTAGAACACACACACACACACACACACACACACACACACACACACACACATACACACAAACACACACACACACACACACACACACACACACACACACACACACTGCACAAACATTATGCAGACAAGACATCGATTAAACAAATAAGTTTAGGGGGTAGGAGGGAATTAAAGGAGAAAATGGTGACCCTGACATAGGAGGAAGTAAAATTTCCCTGGGATTCAAAAGAAGACATCTAAGTATGTACTATTATACAGAGAAAAGAAAGTAGAGTTTCAAGGAATTTTACTTTAAGGAAGTGATAAAAATCTACTGTGGAATTGCAAGCCTCTACTACCAGTGCAAGGTGAGGCAAGAGGACAGAAGTTCAAAGCCAGCACCCACTATAAAAAAAAGTCTATTTTTAAAAAAGAAAAAGTATGGCTTAGGAAAACTAGTTTGGCAAAGTGGTCAGTCAGCAGCAGAGAGCTGAGGACCGGCTATGGGATGTCTGAGATATCACATTCTTCCTCTCAATAGTGGTCTTAGCCATCTCAGTCTCAAGAGAGATGAGCCACTGATTACCTCTAGCAAAAAAGTCAAGCTACGAAGGCCAGGGACTAAGGGAAGACTTGAGGCAATACAAAAAGACAGTTGGGAGATTTTAAAGGTAGAAACAAAAATAATTAAGACTGTTGTAATGTTTGTTATTATTAGTACTACTACTACTACTACTTCTTTGTGAGCTGGACAGTGATGGCACACACCTTTAATCCCAGCATGCAGGAGACAGAGGCAAGCGGGTCTCTGTGAGTTCAAGGCTAGCCTGGTCTACAGAGCAAGTTCCAGGACAGCCAGGGCTACATACAGAAACCTTATCTTCAAGTACTACAAAGCAAAACAAAGAACAACAAAACTACTGTGTGTGGCATGTGGCTACGGCACACACTTGGTGTCAGAGAGTGCCATGTGGTGGTGAGAGTGGGCGATATTCCCACTGTGCACTCTGGAGGGTTGAACTCAGATTATCAGGTTGGTGTGAAAAACACTTTTTCCTGCTGAGCCATTTTACTGGCCCAAGTGAGGATTTTTAAAACTACTGAAGTTCAAGTTGGAAGGAATGGAAAGAATAAAGATTTTCAAAGAAATTTTAAGTCTAAGCCTACTTTAGAGATAATGAGGATTCTACATTTATAAGTATGGGCAAATGGATAAGACCTAAGAGACATAAACCAAAGCCTTTAGATCAAGGAGGAGAGAAGGACTGAATAGCTAGTCATCTGATAAAGCTAAGGATGGTAGGCAAGGGAGGAATAGTGTAAAAAGAATGAGAAGAGGCTAGGAAAGAGAAGAGGAACCACAATCGAACCAAAGGAAGTGAGAAAGGCAGACAGGAAGCCAGACAACAAAGCAGTGACAAGAAAGTAACAAAGTTCCCCAAAGGAAAAATGTAAAACTCTCAAAGACCAGAGACAAGAAAGAAAATAAAGACATGGCTTCTTACATGCATTATACCCCAGGCAGAGGACAAGAGAAGGGCATGAGAAAAACAGGTTCAGCAAAATGGTAAAGGGAGATTATAGCAGCTAAAGAAAGGAATGGGAGATTCAATGGTAAGAACAGTTCATAGGAAACTGGCCAAGACAGGCAATCTCAGAGGAAAATGCCATAAAACCCAAGTACAGACAATAATTCAGTAGCTTTCAAAAAGCAGTACAAGTTATGTGGACTGATGCTTTTCTCTTAGGAGCAAAAAAGCAGTCACTGTCTGTCACTCCCTAACTTTTCTTTCCTTCTGTCCAGCAGCAGAATGCACTTTTTTGGTCATCATAAATTTTTTGAGTTTGTCTAATAACAACTCCAGATCAATACTCAGAGGACAGCTTTACTATAGCATCTGACCAGAATGCACAGATGAATTACAAACCAAACTACTGAAGTTTTTGTTTGTTTGTTTGTTTTTTAGGCCTTTAAATTACTAGCTGATAAGTCTAAAGAAATGTAGTAGAAATTTGTTTCTTCCTCTTTTCAAAAGTAAAGCTAGGGATTTATTTTATTTACACCTAGTCAACAAAGCATGTGACTAGAACCTCAGAAGAGTCAGTTATTTATGATGGACATGACATAATCAAGCTACACATATAAGCAATCTATGTTACAAAGGAATTAGGAATATGAAACAGTTGGTAATATAGGCATCATAATTAAATTACTACATTATTGAACATTATCAAGATAATTAAAAAGAAACTTACTTTAAGTATTTCATCCACACAGCTTACATCACCAGAAACTGATGCCTTAAGACAGAGAAAAAGAAACAGACATTAGACTTGAAGTAATTTGTTGTTAGATTTTTAGTATTTACTAAACATATTAAAAACATTATTAGAAATTACATAAAATTTGAGGAATTATTATGATCTCATTAAGTCAGAACACTAGCTAGAATTTTTGAAATAGCTTTCCTATACAAAACTTTTTAAAATTTTTATTTATTTTTTTTACTTTATGTATGTAACGGTTTTGGCTGAATGTGTGTGTGTGTGTGTGTGTGTGTTTAGCTATATGCTTGCCTAGTCCTGAAGAGGTCAAAGGAGGGCACTAAATTCTCCGGAACTGGTACACGGCTGTGAACCACTGTGCTTATGCTGGGGATGGAAGGTGGGCCCTCTCCCTCTAGAAGGGCAGTCAGTGCTTTTAACCACTGAGCCCTCTTTCTAGGCCCTAGATTTATTCACTTTTATTTTATGTGTATAGTGCTTTGCATGTATGTAGGTCTGTGTACTACATGTGTACCTAGTGCCTGTGGAAGCCAGAAGAGGGAATATGATCCCCTGAAACTAGATAGAGTTAGAGACAGCTGTGAGCCACCATGTGGGTGCTGGGAATCGAGTTCAGATCTTCCAGAAGAACAGCCACTGTTCTTGGCCCTTGAACCATTGCTCCAACTCCTACAATGGTTTTTTAAAAATTTATTTATTATTATATGTAAGTACATTGTAGCTGTCTTCAGACACACCAGAAGAGGGCATCAGAGGTCATTACGGATGGTTGTGAGCCACCATGTGGTTGCTGGAATTTGAACTCAGGACCTCTGGAGAAGCAGTCAGTGCTCTTAACCACTGAGCCATCTCACCAGCCCTACAATTGTTTTTAATGCAACTTATTTTTAGGTAATCAGACTTCCTACAAATATGACATAGAGACATAGTTCTCACAAACTTAGTAAACTTAACTTTTGAAAGATTAGTGAGTAATATGGGCTACAATACTTACCTAGTATTTCATAAACTGCAGAAGGCAGGCTGATAATTTTAGGCATAAATAAAAATCAAAAACTAATCTCAAACTTAGTCCCAAAATTGATGTGTTTGAAGAAAGAACAAATTACCATTTCTCAGTGTGCTGGGAAGTAACACAAGTCCTCTGTAAGAGTAGAAAGTGCCCCTAACCAGTAAGCAATCTCTTCAGGCCCCAAAATTCTTTTTATTTAATTCTACTATTGGATATGTGTGTGGTGTATGTGTGTATATGTAAGGATGGGTCATGTGGGGCCCTCTTAGGGGTTGGTTGTGTCCTTCCCGTGTGATCGATACAGGCACTGAACAAGTCATCAGGCTTATACTTGATCCATTGAGTTATCTTGCTGACTCAAGATTCCTAAATGTTATCAAACCTTTTTTTGTAATTTTGATTCCTTCTTCTGCCATTCTGAACTCTGAGTTATGCCTGTTGTCTTTTCAACTTTTTTATTGTATAAACTACATTAAAAGATAAACCCTCAAGTTCTGGGGAAATGTCTCAGTGGTTAAGAGTACTGCCTATTCTTCCAGAGGACCCAGGTCTGTTTCTAAGAAGTCACATGGCAATTCACAACATCCATAATTCCAGCTCCTAGGGATTTGAGGTACTGTTCTGTCCTCTATGGACACCAGGATACACCAAGGTGAATCGATATACATACAGGGGAGATACTCATACACATAAGATAATAAAATAAAATAAATCTTGCCTATATGACAATGTTTTACTGAAACCTGCTATTCTAACAATTTAGTATAAGTTAAAAAAGAACAATTTCAGCTTAGTTCTTTGGTCGTTCTGAATGTCAGCTGTTATACACAGTTATGGTGGCTGTCTCAGCTTTTTAGCTGTGAGCAAGGGAAAGCAGCATCAGAACTACACAGTATTATCATTTCCGCAGATTTAAAAGTTCCAACATTTGTCACCATAAAGTATGAATTGCATTTATCTGTAATGCAATAACAACAAAAGTAATTTTCTTCTTAAGTAAAAAGAAACATCCCACAAAAGCAAAAGGAGGAAGCGTGAGCTATTGATAAATCTTACTTTTAGTCTATAATTTGACTTGTCATTTTAATACTTGAAAAACTATGAATGGGGCTGGAAAGATGGCTCAGGGGTTAAGAGCACTGACTGCTCTTCCAGAGGTCCTGAGTTCAATTCCCAGTCACCACATGGTGGCTCACAACCACCTGTAATGGGATCTGATGTCCTCTTCTGGTTTGTTTGAAGAGAGCAACAGTGTACATAAAATAAATAAATCCAAAAAAAAAAAAAGAAACTATAAGTATTTTCTCTATTATGCAAGAAGGAAAGTACACAGCAATATGGATCAAGTTGGGGGTCCATTCCCAAGTCGTTCTTAAAACCTTTTCTCCTTAAGCTTTTAAAATTTTTATATTTCTTACTATTAAAGCAAAAAGACAGGTGCAATTCACTGAAATTTCTATGAATCCCTTTTTTGCAGACACAATGCTAAGCACTGTAAGTGTGAGACTTACATCCAAAGGTCGGGAAGGTATCTTCAGCTTAGTGAGATGTGCTTTGCTGCTAGGCTTCAGCTCAGTCATGTTATTACCATGAGACTGGCTGCTGTAGTGCTCAGAGGACAGCTTTGGTTCCACAGACTCCTGTCCATCCATGGGCCGTACATAGGCAGTGGGTTTCTGTAACATTGAACTAGATTTTGACATCAAAGAAGGTGGGAACGACTGACTTGAATGTTGCCCACTTGAAAAAGGTGCTCGGGAAGGAGAATCCCAGTTGGCATCAGGGTCTCGAGGTGATCTGGAGCGCTGATGTTCCTTGCTATGGTGATCATTCCCATGAGACCTGGAATGACTAGAACTTAATGAAGAAACAGCCTGGGGTTTTCCAGGGCTGGAGGACCGGGATTTGGAGTGCTCTGACCCGTGCTGGCCTTTTTTCCTGCTACTGCTGTAGGAGTCACGGTCATGCCTCTGGCCACTACTACTAGCACCACTCCCACCTGCACTGCTCCGCTGGCTACTGTGTCCACTCTGCAAGCCAGAGGAGCGTTTCTGAGACTGAGAGGTGCTGGGGGCAGGTCCTACAGGAGTCCATTTGCTACTCTGATGAGATCCTCCATGTCTCTGTTCAAAAAAATTTGGGTTTGCTTTCTCGTCTGTGGTCGTTGGTACTGCAGGCTTGGGAATTGCAACAAGCTTTGGTATAGATCTGTCTCCTATGTAATCCTTCATCTCATCGTAGTTGCCAAGCATGCTCTGAATCCGACTTGATAACTTATCTTCTTTGCTAGTCTACAAGAAAAAAAAAGGGAAAGGAAAAAGTAAAATATAAAATTAGTATAATGTGAAACAAAATATCTTCCAAACTCACTTTATAATCTTCAGACAGTAGAGGTATTTTTAAAGATAAATCTCACTTTTTATATTAAAGTTAACATCTACAAATAATCACTAAATACATACATACATACACACACACACACACACACACACACACACACACACCAACAAAAAGCTAGAACCTCTTACAGGCTGGGTGCGTACTATCTCTTACACGCTGGGTAAATACTACCACATATACTCTCAGTCCACATATATATTTCTCATAGTGAAAAAAATTTTTTAAAGTATCTAAAATTTAAAAACCCACAAAAAAGTATAGGAAAATAACATTCTAAAATACAAAAGAAAGTCTAAGGATTACATTAAAACAAAATCAAGAGTAAATAACCAGGCTGGGGATGAAGCCCAGATGCTAGAGGGCTTGCATGGCATGCATGGAGCCCTGGATTGGGTTCAATTCCCAGCAACAAATAAACTGACTTGGTAACATATTCTCAACACTAAGAAGGATCACAAGTTCATGGTCATCCCTGGCCATAATAGTGAGTTTTAGGCCTGGAAAATGGGCAATGTCATCTTAAAAAAGGAAACCAAAACAAAACAAAAAACAACTGAACTACCACTATTTTGAGACTAGAAAAACATTAACAGTAACTTTAGATTGTTTGAAAATCTGTAGATCTGGAAGAATCAAGATACATATACAGCTATTTGCTGAAAACATCAACATCAAAAAAAAATCCAATTTATTATTTTTATAATTATGAAGAGAATAGTAGTGTGATTCACAGCTCTTAATTTGTTCCAAATACATTTTTTTAGCTGGGCAGTGGTGGCGCACACCTTTAGTTGTAGTGATCTGAAGACAGGGGAAAAGGATATCTGAGTTCAAGGCCAGCCTGGTCTACAGATTGAATTCTAGGATAGCTGAGGCTACATAGAGAAATCCTGTTTCAAAAAACCAAAACCAAACCAAACCAACAAAAGCTTTTTATCTCTGATTTAATCCATAATCACAAATTACTATAGGCTTTGTGTTATATTCAAATAAAGTGACGTCAATATGACAGTTTTTAAATTGGAATAGCCTTTAAAAGCTGTAGCTATATGGCTTTATATAGTGTATAATGGGTTTTTATATATACCAAACATGTAGGGGTAAAAAAGATATGTTATTACTGTCAATATTTCATTTTTTTAAAATTTTAGGTATGAATTTTTTCCTGAATTTATGTGCACAAAGTATGTACAGAAGTCAGAAAAAAGGGGGGGGGAGTCATAAGAGGGAATCAGATCCCTTGAAACTAGCATTACTGAAGGGTGTTAGCTGTCATGTGGGTATTAGGAATTGAACATAGATTTTCTACAAGAGCAATAACTGTTCTTAACCCCTGAGCCATCTCTCTAGCCTGTCAATATTTCATCAGAAAAATAAAATCAAACAGGACAGTGGTGGTCGATGCCTTTAAGTCTCAGCACTTGGGAGGCAGAGGCAGGTGGATAGATTTCTGAGTTTAAAGCCAGTCTGGTCTACAGAGTAAGTTCCAGGATCGCAAGGGCTATATAGAAATATACATCTTGAAAAAACAGACAGACAGACAGATGAACAGACAAGGAGAGAGGGAGAGAGGGAGGGAGGGAGGGAGGAAGGGAGGGAGGGAGGGAGGGAGGGAAGGAAAGAGGGATGGAAGGGAGAAATCAAAATACTCTCAATCTCTTATTATAAACTAGCAATGGCCATTACTTTCATAATGTATAATAAGTACTAAAGCCATCATGCATAGCATAAGCCTTTAAAGCTTTAACAACTGTTGAAATGAAACCCAAAGGCAAATGAAATGCTAGAAAGATGTCACCACTAAAGCTACATCAGAGTCATGACAATTATTACTATTTAATGTTCTTTTTTAGTAATTTCAAATTAAGGGCAATGATAGGAATTAAAAATAGCAATCAGAGGCTAGCTAGATGGCTCAACAGTTAAGAGCACTGACTGCTCTAGCAGAGGCCCTGAGTTCAAATCCCAGCAACCACATGGTGGCTCACACCATCTGTAATGGGATCTGATGCCCTCTTCTGGTGTGTCTGAAGACAGTTACAGTGTATTCACATACATAAAATAAATGAATCTAAAAAAAAAAATAGCTATTGGGTCTGAAGAAATGGCTCAGTGATTAAGGGTACTTGGCCCTTCCAAAGGACCAAAGTTCAAATCTCGGCACCCACCCGGCAGCTTACAATTGTCTCTAACTCCAGTCTCAGATGTGATGCCCTCTTTTGGCTTCTTCCAGCAATAAACACATGTAGTGCAGACACACTGGGAGTATAAACACTCATACACATAAAATAAAAACAAAACAAACAAAATTTTTTAAAAATTAAAACAGCAATTGATCCAACTTATTTTTCTTAATTTTTTTTTAAAGATTTACTCTACATAGTGAGGTCCAGGATAGCCAGGGCTGCATAAAGAGATCCTACTTTTTTTTTTTTTATTTTGTTTTTGTTTTTCGAAACAGGGTTTCTCTGTATAGCCCTGGCTGTCCTGGAACTCACTCTGTAGATCAGGCTGGCCTCGAACTCAGAAATCCTCCTGCCTCTGCCTCCCAAGTGCTGGGATTAAAGGCGTGCGCCACCACTGCCCGGCAAGATCCTACTTTTAAAAAAAAAATATTCATTTATTTTATTTATTCATTTTTTGTGTGAGTGTTTTGTACATGTATGCATGTGTACCACATGTGTGACTGGTGTCTGCAGAGATCAGAAGAAGAGTGCATGAGATCCCATAAAATGGAGTTATAGATGGCTATGAACTTTCATGCCGGTGCTGAGAATTGATCCTGAGTCCCACACAAAATGAACAAATGAAATGCTCTTAACTGCTGAGCCATCTCTTTAGCCCCTTTTCAACTTATTGAATGCCTCCAACAACATGCTCCAATGTAACTGATAATGATTAAATAAATACATTAGAAGAAATATCAGAGAATTTAACCTATGATTACATAGATGAACATATATAAGAAATATCCCAACATACTAACAGTCAATGAAACCTACTAAATAAGCAAAGGCAAGAAACAGGGAGAAACACAGCATCTGTGAAAGTCATCGCCGGGCGGTGGTGGCGCACGCCTTTAATCCCAGCACTTGGGAGGCAGAGGCAGGCGGATTTCTGAGTTCGAGGCCAGCCTGGTCTACAGAGTGAGTTCCAGGACAGCCAGGGCTACACAGAGAAACCCTGCCTCGAAAAACCAAAAAAAATAAAATAAAAAAAAAAAAAAAGAAAGTCATCTTTGATTGATGCTATAACCAAAGAATACAGAATACCTAGTTAACAGTAGATAATATAGGTTCACTGACAAAAAAAATTCTTTTGAGACAGAGCTGCTCTATATAGCCTGCCTGGCCTTGACCTCAGAGATCCAGCCTGCCTTCACCTCATAGAATGCTTCAATTAAAGGCATGCACTGGGCTAAAGAGATTGCCCAATGGTTAGGAGCATGTACTGCTCTTCCAGAAGACTTGGGTTTGGTCCCCAGCACCCATGTAGGATGGCTCAACTCCAGATTCAGGGCACCTGATAACGTCTTCTGTCCTCTGCAGAGACCCAAGAGTATGCCTGGAAGACACACACACACACACACACACACACACACACACACACACGAAACAAAAAAACAAAAAAAACAAACAAACAAAAAAAAAAACCCACACATAATAAATCTTTAAAAAAAAAAAACCCTAGTGGCATAAATGTCATGTGAGTAGGGCAAAAAAAAATTCAAAGAAAGATAACTTACTACTTTGTATGGCTCAGCAAAGAGAGGAGAACTAGGTGGGAAGGCGTCTTCACCCTGCTGAATTTCCTGATTCCGCCTTTCCCTTTCTTTCATGCGCAGCACATTCCGGTCTTCACGGTTCATGTTGCTATGAGAAGAAGCACAATTTTTACATCACAAAAATAAAAATTGAACATTCTGTACTGACTGTCAATTTAACACTCCAAATGGAGATTTCAATTTCTGTCAACTTCTGGGTAGTTAACAGGTGTTAGTGCTGAAACGGGATTCTGGCACTGAGCATTATCATCTTACACAGTCACCCAGAAAGAAACCATTACTCCATCAAAATAACCTCATTTTTTTTCCAGTGATAGGAATTGAACCCAGAGCCTCGCCCATTCTAGGCAAGCATTCTTAAACTCCTCTACCCCAAACATGACAATTTTTCAAATCCTCTGCTATCTGAAAGTGAGCTAAAACCTGTACCTTCAGGGGGAAAGAATTTCCTACTTAAACCCACTTGTCAGTATTTCCTCTTCACGATGCTAACTGGTCACACCTTTGGTAGTATATAACCCACTCCCATCTTCCCCCAAGCCCCCATGTCCAGCTTTTGACTCTACTTTGCATCTACCTTATCTTGATTTCTTTTTGTCCCAAACACAGCTTCTTTGATGTCCATCCTTATGGCAGTTTGACCTCAGCTCTGCTGTTGTTCTAGATTCCCTAAAAAACGACATTTCTGCTCTAAATATATTAATATTTCAATTAATGCCTTAATAAATGGCAAACCGAGGCTTTCAGTGATAGAATCTAAAATTAGCATGTGTTAGTAAGTATAACTAAAACTGTATTAAAAAGGAAAACGTATTTGTGGTCAAAGGAAAAAAATGGGACCGTCACTACTGCAATCATGATAGTACTATATTGTCATTACAATAAAAAAAGAGGAAAGCTTATTTATGAACAGCAGAGACTTTTGTCTGAAGAGACAATAATGAAAGAAATTATAAAATGCTAAGTAAGTGACACCAGGACCGCTGCTGCTCCTGTCCCTGAAGTTGAATTAGGCATTAAACCTCTATCTTGATTTTGTTTTAAAAGAGGAAAAAAGAGAGGTGCAAAGAAACAGAACAACCAAAGGGGGAAATCAGTGTACATCTGTGGAACCTATTTAAACCAAATAAGAAAACAGAAGTCAAGTCTGGCAGACTCTTTTTAATCCCAACATTTAAGGGGCAGAGGCAGGTGGATCTCTGAGTTGAAGGCCAGCTGGTCTACTGAATAGCCAAGGCTACACAGACAAACCCTGTCTCAAAAAAACAAAAAACAACCAACCACCACCAACAACTAAACAACAAAGAACAGGTGGGTTGAGGGAGAGGGAGAGAGAGGAAAAGGCAGACAGAAGTCAATCGTACCATGAAAGCATCTCTCACTCATTTATGATGAGCAGTAAACCGTGAGACTGCGAGAAGGCGCTGGGGCTACAAGCATCACTGTTTGTACAGAGGCCCAAGATTCAGTTCCCAGAACCCACAGTGTTTCACAAATGTCACAAATGTAACTCAGCTCGGGGAGTCTAACACTCTCTCTTGGCCTCATCAGATACCAACATGCACAGAGTGTACAGACATACACACAACATTTCTGAATAATAACTCGTGCAGAGAGAGAGAGAGAGATTCCAAAGCTTTCAAATTGTGTTCAAGTTGTTTCCTTTTATTTTCTTCAGACTTGATGTGAGATTTCTTACTGAACATGATTTGGTAAGTACAGGAAAGCACTGTGGAAGCCCTAGGAAGTACAGGGCCTGCCACTTGTCCAGGGGACCTCAACTGGGAATATATCTGACTCCACAAGCCTCAGGAATGAGCCACTTCTCAGTGACCATATCTTCAAATTCATTTGCATTAAACTTAGTAAAGCCTACTTCTTTGAGATGGGATCTTGTGGTCTGGGATCTTGAACTGGTTTTACTCAGAACCTCAGTTCTGCAGCTTGGTGCATACAGAAGGACCTGGCCCATGTGAACCCTGGCCACTGTGCTCTGAGGCTTCCCAAAGTACCACACATAATTGTCTGGAGCCTGTCAGCCCCAGCACAGGACATCTTGTTGATTTGGATGGTATAAAAAGGTTGGAGTTTTACTCCAATATGAAAGTCATCCTTGCAATAACTCTTTACCATGTATTTGTTGGCACAAATATGGGCAACCTCCAGGGCTTCAGAAGAGAATTGCTCTATTCATCTGACCTGTGGCCACAAACTAGAAATTCATCAACTTTTGCCTTCTTCCGTCCCAAATCAAAGATGCAGATCTTAGCATCAGAGGCTTCATCAGCAGGGAAACTTTGGGTATGGTCTGTTCTTACAATACCAGTTAACACTGGGGAGGGCAGCTGCCCATCCATGATGGCAATAGGCTCTTCAGTGGCTCAATGGAGGAAAAGAGACAAGCTGTTTCTTTTTCTCTCTCTCTCTCTTTTTTTTTTTTGGTTTTTGAGACAGAGTTTCTCTGTGTAGCCCTGGCTATCCTGGAACTCACTCTGTAGATCAGGCTGGCTTCAAACTCAGAAACCTGACTGCTTCTGCCTCCCAATTGCTGGGATTAAAGGCAAGCGCCACCACTGCCCGGCAAGTTGTTTCTTTTTAAATACATGATTTTTTACATGGGGGGGGGGCGCTAATGCACACATGTGCTATACACATGTGTGGAGGTTAGAGGACAACTTATGGGAGTCAGTTCTCTCCTACTGGGTGAGTTCCAGAGATTAACCTTAAAGCTTTTACCTGCTGAGCCATTTCCCTGGCTCTCAGGTTGTTTCTTATATCTGTGTATAATATTCTGGTGTTGCTAATATATACTCTACTGAAGTATACAAAAATACTGTTATAGAAGATAAATACTGTTGTCAAAGGATAAAACCAAAGAAAATATCCTTTAGCATATTTTGACAAATTGATGGTACTGCATTAACAATCAAGTTTCAGTTAGGACTCTTGAATTAAGGCACTGCCCAAAAACAAAGCTATTTAGAGTCTAAAGAGCAGATTAACTACTGATTTCTTAAATTCAAATCCTGACATGAGGCTGGGGTGGAGATCACCGGTGAAGTGCACAGTCATCACTCTTAATCTTGGGGCTTCATTCTCATAGCCAAAAACAAAGGTCAGAGTATTTGAAAAAAAAAAAAAACATACTTAATGTTAAATACCAAACAGCATTAAAAATTTTTCACAAGAGCCAGGCGGTGGTAGAGTATGCCTTTAATCCCAGCACTTGGGAGGCACAGGTGAGTGGATTTCTATGAGTTCAAGGCAAGCCTGATCTACAAAGGTAGTTCCAGGACAGCCAAGCAATATGAAGAAACCCTGTCTCAAATAAAAAATAAAAATTAAAATAAATTAAAAAAATAAAAAAGAAAGGAAAAAAGAAAAGAAAAACTACCTTTATGTTTTGTGGTTTTTGTTTGTTAATTTTTGTTTTTCAAGACAGGGTTCCTCTGTGCTGGAACTTGCTCAGACCAGGCTGGCCTTAAACTCAGAAATCTGCCTGCCTCTGCCTCCCAAGTGTGGGATTAGAAGTGTGCACCACCACCGCTTGACTTTGTTTGTTTGTTTGTCTGTTTGATTTTTAAAGATTTATTTACTTATTTTATGTACGTGAGCGCACTGTCGCTCTCTTCAGAGACTAGAAGAGGGCACCAGATCCCATTACAGATGGCTGTGAGCCACCATGTGGTTGCTGGGATTTGAACTCAGGACCTCTGGGAGAGCAGTCAGTAGTGCTCTTAACTGCTGAGCCATCTCTCCAGCTCCCTGTTTGTTTGTTTTATGTATATGAGTGTTCTGCCTGCATGTTCATGTCTTAGATCCTCTGGATCTGGACTTACAGATGGCAACTGGGATGCTGGGAATTGAACCCAGGTCTTTTGGCAAACAACCAATTCTCTTAACCACTAACATATCCAGTCCCCCTGTTTTCTTTTTAAAGAAAGGGTATTATCATCTTAAAGGAGACTCCTTGGTTACTGTCATTTCTCTTTCTACATCTTCATGACCTTACTGGTAGGTTTTATACCAATGAACCTCTGAAAGTAATTCAGGTTCCCAAACACTTCTGCTCAAACTTAAAACTATCAGAAACAACTATTGTCTCATATCACTGAAATATTCTAACATTATTCAAGAAATAAAGGTCATGAAGAGAACAAATCTTACAACCTCCCAATTGATATATTAAACTAACATTATATAAGCCATAACATTATATAAGCCATATAGATCTAATAATTACTAAACAACACTTTGACAAAAGAAGACACATTCTTACATACACATAGACCATTTTCCAGTACAGAATTGCATGAATTTAGACAATAAAGCAAGTCTCAATAAACCCAAAAAGTATGTAAGGTTATTCTCTAAGCACACTGGAATAAAGGTAAAGTCAATAGCCAAAGAAAATTTGAGGATATCACAAATATGTGGCAATTAATACATTCCTAAAGTGCAAATGGGTTAAAAAAAAAAGTTCAGGGGAAATTAAGTATCCTGTAAACTAATAAAAATAAAAACAAAACAGCAAAATTTGTTCAATGCATTAAACATCAACTTCATGAAAGAAAAAAATTGGGGCTAGAAAGAGGGTTCAGTGGCTAAGAGTAATTACTGCTCTTGCAGAGGAACAGAGTTCAGTCAGTTCCCAGAACCCAGGTCTGGCAATTAACACGCTCTCATAACTCCAGTTCCAGAGACTATGATGCCCTCTTCTGGCCTCTGTGAGCACTGCATGTGCATAGTACACACAGACATATACACACATAACATAAAACAAAAAATTAAGAAAAAAAACTGTGAGTGATGCAATCCAGCTCGGGATATTTTTAAAAAATAAGACAGAAAGGGGGCTGAAGAGATGACTCAGGGATTAAGAGTACTGGCTGTTCTTCCACAGGTCCTGAGTTCAGTACCTATTACTGTGATCTGATGCCCTCTTTTGTCGTGTAGGCATACATGCAGGCAAAGTATATATATATATATGCTATGAAGAGACACTATGACCAAGACAATAAAAGAAAGGTTTTGTTTTGGGTCCATGCTTCCATCAGGTAGGAAGCATGGCAGCAGAAAGGTAGGCATGGGACTGAGGCAGTAACTAAGAGCTTATATCCCTCTCTATCCACAATTAGGAGGAAGAGTGCTAATTAGAAAATGCTTAGGCATTTGAAACTTCAAAAACTGAACAGTTCCACCAACTGGGGACCAAGCATTCCAATATACGAGCCTATGGGGGCCATTCCCATTCAAACCTCCACAGTGCTGATGAGATACAGAGGAACTGGTATTCCTTGTGCACTGATGTGAGAATACACAAATGGAGCAGCCGCTATGAAAAAAAATGTTTAATGATCCCTCAAAACCTTTAGCATAGGGACTGGAGAGATGGCTCAGCCATGAAGAGCACTAGCTGCTCTTCCAGAAGACCCACATGACAGCTAACATGTCTATAACTTCAGTCCCAGGGGATCCAATGTCCTTTTTTTGCCTCTGCAAGTACTGCATACACATGATGCACAGACATACATTCTGGTCAACACGTAAAAGTAAATAAAACCTAAAAATCAAAAACTTTAATATGAGGGCAAGAGAGATATAACTCAGTGGTGAAGAGCACTTGCTGCTCTTGCAGAGGACCCAGGTTCAGTTCCCAGCACTCACATAATAGATCCACAACCATTTATAACTCCAAGTTCAGGGGATCCAATCCCTCTTCTGACCTCCATGGACATGAGCCACATATTGTAGTACATATACATACATGCAGGCAAAATATTCATACACATAAATATTTTTCAAAAATTTAAAAGCCTTTAACAGAGAATTCCAGAATGGTGTGTTAATTTTCATTCTAGGTATATACTCTAAGAAACAGAAAGTAGATACTGAGATCCTTGTACACCGACATTCACAGAAGCATCATTCACAACAGTCAAAAGATGGAAGCAAAGTAAGTGTCCATCATCATAAGCAAACTGTGACATATACATAGATTGTGTGTACAGCCATGAGAGTGAATGAAACTCAGCTACCATAAAAGTGTTCTCTGAAAACAATAGGCTGTGTGAAATAAGGCAGACTCTGATAGACATATATCATATAATTCCAATTAAAAGGATACCCAGAATGGACAAATTCATTAAACCCAGAAGAATAGAGGTAAGAACAATAGGACAATACCATTTTATAGTATGCCAGAATGTCTGTCTGGGATGATGAAAAAGTTCTAGAAAAGGACAGTGCTGATAGTTGTACAATACTGTGAATATACCATGAAGTCTATACATAAAATGACCAAAATAGCAAAAGTTTATACTATGTGTGTTTTCCCATAATTAATCCAACAGGAGTGAGTACATTATGTATAGAAACACATTCTGTGTATGTATGAAACTACCAAAGAATTAAATTATTTCTCTATTTTTATATGTTTATGTGTGTGGTTGTGTGACCTTAAGTGGCCACATACAAGTAGGATCCTATGAAGCAGATGAGGGCACTTGATCCCCTAGAACTAGAATTATAGACAGTTGTGAAGCTGCCATGTGAGTGCTGGGAATTGAACCTGGGTCCTCTGTGAGAGTAGACCGTGCTCTTAACCCCTGAGCTATCACTCTAACCACCAAAATAAGTTTTTTTAATTGAAAAGAATCCAAGAAGCATATAGTAAAAATAAAAATCTAAATATGCACTCCCAAATTAATCAGAAATAATCTACTTTTTATAATGACATTTTTATATTTTTTTTATAAATGTTAAGTTAAAAATTTTAAATAGTTTAAAATAATGTTGGGCCAGGTGTGGCAGTTCAAGCCTTTAATCTCAGCACTTGGAAAGCAGAGGCAGGGGGATGTCTGTGAGTTCAGCTGGCATGGCAAATATAGTTTCCGGACAGCTGGGACTATAGAGAGAGACCCTGTTTCTAAACAAACAAACAAACAAACAAGTAAAGTATTGCTTTAACATGGCCCTTTCCAGTGAAGTTCAGAATCTGTTATGTCTCCACCCCATTACTATCTTATAACAATTATCCTACTAAAAAAGGGCCATTCAACTACCAGATTATTGATAGTTTAAACTCCAAATGTCAAAATGAGACTTGAGCTGATATTTCAATTATTTTCAAACAACTGCTACTTGACTTTAATGTTACCACAACGTACTATGTTAAAGCACAAAGCCTCATGGACCCAAAACCCCACTTGGCCTCATTTGCAGGATTTCTCTACCCATGAGAACATGTGAAGAGATCACTTCCTACCAGGTAAGGAAACAAAGAGTGCACACCTGGAGATCAAAGCCCAACTAACAAAACATCAGGTCCCAAGACACTATTTTATACAGAAGGGCTCTTGTCCAAGAGTCAGTGCTGAGCAGTTGTAATTTTGTCTTCTCGGTGCTGGAGATTTAACCTAGTGCTTCAGTAATGCTAAGCAAAAAAAAAGAAAAAAGAAAAAAAAATCCACTACTGAGCTTACCATTACTCTCTCACCTTCAGATGTAAAATACAGTAAAAAGTATTTAAACAAAGATAATGATTCTATAGTATTTTGCCATTGTGTGTGTTGTACTTGTGTAGATACGTGCATGTGTGCCTATGGAGGTCAGAGGTCAATTCTGGGTGACTTTCTCAATCGCTTTTTAAATAATTTTTTGAGCCAAGATGTCTCACTGAACAGAGGAGCCTGTCCTCCTCCTTCCCCAGTCCTGGGAAACTTTCCCGCTGAGTTACCTCCTTAGCATATCATTTCTATTTTCTTAATTAAAACTTCCTTTCCTTTTCTTTTCTTTTCAAGTCGGGTGTCATGTAGTCCAGCCATTCTCGGAACGGCTATAGAACTCAGGATGACCATGAACTCCTGATCATCTTGCTTCCACTTCTCAACTGCTGGGAAAACACATTCGTAGCACCACACCCAGCTCTTAATCAGATGTCTGTGTGTCACCTCAACTTTCTATTAGCCTGTCTCATGAATCATTCTCAGTCAGGCTCAAGGCCTCCTCAAAGCTGCATAGTCTTTCTCTTTCCTATTTCAAAAAGGATCCCATTGGGTCCTATGATTTCCCCTGATTCTAACTTATTCCACAAATGACTTTCTCTTACGAGACAAAGATCAAGAAACAGAGTGCTAAAAATAAAAGACAGGGGTCAGGCTGTGGTGCACACCTTTAATCTCAGCACCAAGGACGCAAGGGCAGATGGATCTCTAAGTTGAATGTGAGCCTGGTCTACAGAGCCAGTTCCATGACAGTTAGGGCTACAGGAGAAAACCTGCCTTGAAAAAAAAAAATTGAAACAATACCTTATCGCCTATCAGTTCTCTAAGTGTCATCTGAGCCTATTCTCTTCTTTCCTCCAGGTTACAACAAAAAAATAGTTCTTATCAAATCTCCAACTTGCTATCTTCTGGATCTTCAATAGTTCCTGCCATCTCTGAAACAACTTCACCTTATTTCTCTCTATTGAACCTTTTTAAAAGGAATTTAAATATATGTTTCTTCTTAATGGTGGTACATATCTTTAATCTGAGCACTGGACAGGCAGAAGAAAGCAGATCTCAATGAGTACAAGGCTAGCCTGGTTTATACAGAGAACTCCAGGCTAGTCAGGGCTATATAGAGAGATCTTGTCTCAAAAGGACAAAAGTAAAAACAAAACAAAACAAAACAAAAGTTGTCTCATTTGAGACTTTTGTAACACAAATTTATGTAGTTCTTGGGAGGTGGAAACAGGGAGATCAAGTTCTTAGCCAGTTAGGGCTATTATATAGTGAGACCTTGTCTCAAAACAAGAAAGCTATTCTGCTCTAAAACCTAAGTCCAAAATTCTCATTATTCAACTTTACCTATCTTACCTATTTTATAAACCCTTTAAATTTTATGAGTCTGGCTGGGTAGTGGTAGTGAACACCTTTAATCCTAGCACTCAAGAAGCAAAGACAGCCGGGCGGTGGTGGCGCACGCCTTTAATCCCAGCACTTGGGAGGCAGAGGCAGGAGGATTTCTGAGTTCGAGGCCAGCCTGGTCTACAAAGTGAGTTCCAGGACAGCCAGGGCTACACAGAGAAACTTTGTCTCAAAAAACCAAAAAAAAAAAAAAAAAGCAGCAAAGACAAGTGGACTTCTGAGTTCGAGGCCAGACTGGTCTACAGAGCAAGTTTCAGAGTGACACAGAATAACCCTGTCTTGAAAAATAAAAAAATAAAATGTATGAGTCTGAAAATACTACATACATTCCTATCCACGTCTGTACTCAGACTATTCTTTTCACTGAGATGAATGTCCTTCATCCTCCCAGTTTCCAATACATCCATCACAAATACCACATACCCACTTCCTCTAAAAACCCTTCAAAGACTTCTGTGTTACTAACATCACTTAATTCCCAAAGCATTTCTTTGTATCTCTTTGACACTTAGCACTTCACTCCAGTAGAGTTACTGTATTCACTATTACTCCATCTCCTTAGTAGGAACCCATTCCCATATCACAGGCTCTGGAGAACAAGTAACGTGGCTGTTATTTTAATTTCTACTTTCTTCCCTCCAATGCTTAACTTAGTGACTAGCATACAGAAATTTTTTTTAAAAAATGTGATTTTTATAAAAGTCACAACTGAAGGGTTACTGCCTCAAAAAGACAGATTATGTCAGGAGTATTCACTAAGGCTGGGTTCAGAACACCATGTTACTCTTCTCTACCACAACATCTGAGAAAAGTGAGAGGTAAGGCTCTTCCTAAAATCATTATTATTCAATAAAAACATTGACAATAATAATTTGCAAATTTTGTTTTTAAGTCAACTGTTCTGAAAGTTTATACCTAATAGAAAATGAACATCTGTACACAAAAAAAATCACATGCACTGTGAGGTGTGACGTCGCACACGAGTAATCCCAGCACTCAAGAAGCAGGCAGGGCAATCAACAAAAAAGTTCAAAATTGGCAGAGCCTATGTTTAGAGAAAAAAAAAAAGAACACAAATAATCAATTTTTACTTTTCCTTAATGCCCTATACTTGCTGAGACATGGTAGTGAATGTATTTAATCCCTACCTGGTCTATATAATGAATTCCAGAACAGCCAGGGCTACGGAGAGAGACCCTGTCTCAAAACAGGAAAAAAAAAAAAAAGGAAAACAATAACCATATACAAAAAGTTTTCAAAAATTCACCAAATACAAATAAATACTGCCTCTCCAGGACACCTGAAGTACATATATATGAAAACACATATACATAGATAAATGTGTATTGTTTGTTTATTTGAGACAGGGTTTCATATAATCCAAGTCAGCTTCAAACTAGATTTGTTGTTAAAGATGACCTTGAATTTCTGATCCTCCTGCCTTTACTTCTCAAATTGTGGGAGAACTGGGATTACAGACATGCATCACCAAACCTAGTTTACATGCTGCTGGATGGAGTGCCAAGCTACATCCGCAGCCTGGAAATAGAAAGCAGTGTTAACCCTGTACTTAATTCAACAACTACTTAGTGCATATATTAGGTCATATACTATACTAGACTAAAAATTTAAGAAATAAAAGTTCTGAGCCGGGTGGTGGTGGCGCATGCCTTTAATCCCAGCACTTGGGAGGCAGAGGCAGGTGGATTTCTGAGTTCGAGGCCAGCCTGGTCTACAAAGTGAGTTCCAGGACAGCCAGGGCTACACAGAGAAACCCTGTCTCGAAAAACCAAAAAAAAAAAAAAAAAAAAAGTTCTGGGGGCTGGTGAGATGGCTCAGTGGTTAAGAGCACTGACTGCTCTTCCAAAAGTCCTGAGTTCAATTCCCAGCAACTACATGGTGGCTCAAAACCATCTGTAATGGGATCTGATGCCCTCTTCTGGTGTGTCTGAAGACAGCAACAGTGTACTCATATACATAAATCTTTAAAAAAAAGGAAGAAGAGAAATAAAAAGTTCCTTTCATCTTTGAGATGAAAGCTAGCATCTCTGGTTGCAGCTAGCCTGATGAAAGGCAGGAGGAAAGAAGAGGGCTATGTGAGTTGTAGGCATAGAACCTGTGCAACAAATATGAAGAACACGGAGGAAGGCATACCCAGGGAATGGATGTGGATCAAGTGTAGTTAGAGAACAGGTATGAGAAGCAGAGATGCAAAACAAAAAGACAGGAATGAGAACATTCAGGACTTGAACTGACCAGTAAGTTTGTCTCTCAAATCTTACAGGGAAGGATACTATCTCAGTGAAAATGAAATATCCCAGAATCTAAGTGCTGACATCAATGATTAAAGATAATATATATATATATATATACATATATATTTAAATAGCCATAAATTCATTATTATAGCTTATATAGCTAAACCTCAAACCCAAGTTTAAAATAAGAGTATAACAAATGACTTTTACAAAAACTAGATCGACATTTAAGTATGAAAATATGTAGCTTTAGGAGTGATTTTATATTTTTTAAATGTTATATATAATATATATTATATTTGAATATATATTTTTAATATTTATATCATATTTATAATATTTACATGGAAAGTAATCTATTACTGATCTATACTCCCAGTCCTGCGTTTCATAATTTTTAACTTGATTTCAATAATACTAATATTTAACATGCATAAATGTTGCATTAAACAAGCTTAGTAACTATAAGCCTTAGGCAGGCAGGCATGGTAGTGCATAACTCCAGCACTTGGGAGACAGAAGCAGGTGGCTCTCTTTGAGTTTGAGGCCAGCCTAGTCTACAATGTGAGTTCCAGGACAGCCTGGGTTGTTACACAGAGAAACCCTGTCTTAACAATAGTAATTGTAAGCCTTTATATACTAGTTCATGGAAATCTAATCTGACCATACCATGTCAGCTTCTAAGGTTTCTTATTGTGGTGTTGTGACAGCCTTGCTAGTCTAGGCTGACCTCAAGTTCCACATCGTCCTACTCCAGTCTCCCATTGTACTGGAATCCTAGGCTTTCACCTTCACACCCTGGTCTACAGTGTGTGTTCCAGGACAGTAGCAGTAATTCTTAGTCTGTTTTTGTTCTTTTGAGACAGCTTCACATAGCTCAAGCTGGCCCTGAACTGCTGATCTCTTGACTTCCTCCTCTGGGATTATAGGCTTGCACCCCATGTCAGGATAGCTGGCAATTCTTAAACACTAATTTATAAAGAGGCTTCACCTGTTACTTGGGGCGCTCCACTTTTTCACTTCTGAGTAAGAGCCAGACTGTTTCTAGTATACTGCTAAAGTTTGTTAACACTCTGTGGAAACAAATTGTTTCAAAGTTTATTATCTACAAGAATGACCAATACCACATACATCAAAAACATATCACTAACTTCTATGCCAAGGTTCATCTGGACATATTCTATCTGCAATAAGTAACACATTCCAAGTCATAATCCAATTTTATCCAACACCCTTCCCAGTAGAAGCCACTACAAAATCATTAGTTCAATGCACTAAGACATCACAAACACAATAACAAAATCTAAGCATGGAAGAAAAAAAAGAGCCTCGAGAGAGTATGAGGCTATAAAGTCTTTCTTCAGAAGTTTCATAAAACTCACTCATGCTCAATAAGTCTTAGATAATATGCTAATAAAGACATATAAAAATAAACTTTTGTTTTTTTTCTTCAAGACAGGATTATTTGCAAGAAGTCAATAAAGTTGCTGCTTCTATCACATGGCTTTCTTACTGCCAAGATCAGCTTGAGTTTGAGAATACCTAAGCCCTTCCCTGAAAGAAATTATTTCAGAAATGTGGAGGGAGCTCGGGGGAAAGAGGACCTCCTGACCATACAGAAATCCTGAGTGCAGTTTCAACACTGTAAAACCAAGCCCAATCCAACCTAACAAGTTTTCCCCCCACTATTGCTCATCAACTATATCAGAAATTACACTTAGCATTTTAGCTCAGTTTTCAGTCTTGTAAGTAAGAGGACATCAGGTTCTGAGGAGATGGTTACCTGTTCTTCCAGAGGACCAGAGTTTGGTTCTCAGCACCCATGTTGGGTAGCTCAAATTGCCTCTAACTCCAGCTTCAGGGGACAGATACAACACACACATAATTTAAAAAATAATAAACTCTTAAAAGAATATTAACATCAATATCTAAGAGAACAGTAACCTTTAACTGTCTTTGTTAAGTTACATTTGGGTAATAGCCTACAAAAGAATGAAGTTGTTGCTAATGCATACAGTTAGAATATGTTAAAGACTTATTCCATATGGGAAAAAGGACTGTATTGTGTATTAAACAGATAAGAAATAAATGGTATAGAATGCCTTTTACTCCACTTCTTTCATGGATGTAGCTGTATGTTAATACAAGACAGACCACTAAAGTAAGTAGACAGTGTGAAAATGGACTTGGGACTAAGAGCCAGGCCTACTCTCACTATGATAACCCGAAATATAACATTTAAAATTCATATAATAAATTCAGGTTGCAGCAACAGAGAACTGAAGACATCTCAAAAGATAAAGAACTACTCCTGAGCCAGGCAGTGGTGGTGCACGCCTTTAATCCCAGCACTTCGGAGCCAGAGGCAGGTGGATTTCTGAGTTCAAGGCCAGCTGGTCTACAGTGTGTGTTCCAGGACAGCCAGGGCTACACAGAGAAACCCTGTCTGGGGGGGGGGGGGGGGAAGAACTACTCCTGAACATATTTTAAACCTCTTGGATGCAACCATTCTTGAGTTCTTGATAAGACGATATGGTTTGGATCTAGGCAGTCCCCAAAGGCTCTTGTGCTAAAAGCCTAACCCCCAGTCTGTATCACTGGGGACAGCAGAGGCTTTAGAATGCAGGTGAAAGCAAACTGGGTTATTAGGGAAACTCCCTCCCTTCCTTCCTCCTCCTTTCTTTCATTTCTTTCCCTTCCTTTCTCTTCCTCATGGCTGCCATAAGGTGAATTGGTTTCTGACACGCTGACCCTCTACTGTGATATATTTTCTCACCACAGTCCCAAAAGTAACAGTCAGAAAAATAAGCACCATAGGTTGGAGAGATGGCTCAGCGGTTAAGAGTCCTGACTGCTCTTCCAAAGATCCTGAGTTCAAATCCCAGCTACCACAACCATCTGTAAAGAGATCTGATGCCCTCTTCTTGAGAAGAGTGTGTCTGGAGACAGTTACAGTGTACTTACACATAAAAATAAATAAATCTTAAAAATAAAAAAGCACTGAAGCTTCTAGAACCCTGAACCAAAATAAATCTTCCTTCCCTTTCCCTTTCCCTTTCCCTTTCCCTTTCTCTCTCTCTCTCTCTCTTTCTTTCTTTCCTGAGACAAAATCTCACCATATAGCCTTGGCTGGCCTGGAAATCATGTAGACCAGGCAGGCCTCAAACTCACAGAGATCCATTTGTCACTGCCTCCTGAGTGCTAAGATTAAAGATGTCACCAACATGCCCCAAAACATTTTCTATTTTAAGTTGTTTAACTCAGACATTTTGTCACAGCAATGGAAAGCTAGCAACAATAAAGAAATTTTTCTTAAAAAAGTGATCAATTCAGAAGAATAAATGGAGAAGTCCAAGATTATACCAGGGCTGGAGAAAAAACTCAAGTGGTTAAGAGCACTGGCTAGGCCGGGCAGTGGAGGCGCACACCTTTAATCCCAGCACTTGGGAGGCAGAGGCAGGCAGATCTCTGAGTTCAAGGCCAGTCTGGTCTACAGAGTGAGTTCCAGGACAGCCAGGGCTCCAGGGCTACACAGATGGCTCAGCAGCTGCTCTTCCAATTCCAAGCAACCACATGGTGGCTCACAACCATCTCTAATGAGATCTGGAGGTGTGTCTGAAGACAGCTACAGTGTACATTAAAATAAATAAATCTTTAAAAAAAGAAAAACAAAACAAAACAAAAGCACTACCTGTTGTTTCAAAAGACCCAAGTTCAAATCCCAACACTCATATGGCAGTTCACAACTGTCTATAATTCCAGTTCTAGGGGATCTGACACCCTCACACAGACATACATGAAGGCAGAACACCAATGTTAAAAGAAATTAAAAAAAAATAATCCAGACCTACCAAAATCAAAGGGTTAATCAGAGAATGAAGAGTCTGCCAGGGAGTAGGCATGGTGATGCATATCTTTAATACCCAAAGACAGAGGGAAGCAGATCTCCAAGTTTGAGGCCCGCCTGATCTACATAAAGATCTAGGACAGCCAGGGATACATAGAGAGATCCTGTCTCTAAATAATTAAAAAAGAGAGAGAGAGAGAGAGAGAGAGGGAGAGAGGGAGAGAGAGAGAGACTTCTAAGGAACAATAGGAGTCTCAGAAGTTAAGGACGAAAACAACAGTATAGAGGAAATAAGATAATATCAAGTATGGTAAGAAGTAAGGGTCTAAGCAATGACCACTAGTTTGGCCACACAGGATTACAGGACTTGGTAATCAACTGGTATTTGCATGAGAAACCAAGTTGAAGGTTCAGGAGTGAAGAAGTGCGCAAGGCTACCTCTTTTGCCCATTAAAAGTATGGAGACATAGGTAGGAAGATTAGGGTTCAAAGTCATCCTCAACTACAAAATGAGTTCAAGTAAGCCTGGGTTATACATAAGACCTGGTCTCATAAAGCCACCAAGAAAAAAAAAACTTATGTGAGCTAAATCTAGCTTATTCATATAATTACAATATATAGAAAATACAGGGACCAGAAGAACGTACTGTATAAAACCAAAGGGATACATTCAGCACAACTCAGGCTATGGAATTTCAAAAGCCTGGCTTGGTAATGAATATCTTTAATCCCAGCACTGGAGAAGTAGGCAGATCTCCATGAGTTCCAGGACAGCCAGAAATGTATAGTGAGGCCCTGTCTAAATAAAACCAATAAAAAAAATTTTTAAAAGAAAAAAAATCCACAAATCTTAAACCATGGAGGTTCACAGTAATCCCAGCATTTAAGAGGTGGATGTAAGAGGATCAGAAATTCAAGGCCAGGCCAATCAGTCCTTCCACATCTTGCTGAAGCATGAGTTACCATAAACAAGGCCCACCCTCCCAAACTGAAGAAATTTATAGACAAGAAGTTATCATTGAAGTTAATGCTGACAGACA
The DNA here is from genome assembly GCA_036184795.1 of Tokudaia tokunoshimensis. Lineage (NCBI taxonomy): Eukaryota > Metazoa > Chordata > Mammalia > Rodentia > Muridae > Tokudaia > Tokudaia tokunoshimensis. The sequence continues at coordinate 68,876,259 of BTHU01000010.1, forward strand.
TCAAGAAATACTATGGGGCCCTTCTCTGAATCTTGTGATTCAGTGTGTGGAGAAGACAACTAGTAGACAACAGGATAACATCAGAATGGTGGTCATACAAGGAGACAGGAGCAGCATGTCAGATGCCTTGGAAAGAGTCTAAACAATGGCTGTTGGGCCCCAAGAGACTCCCCAAAGGGCCTGTCAGACTGTGGTAGAGAACTGGGTCATGGACATTTTCATATGAAACTTTTAGCTAAATATATTTTTGTGATACTCAGAGGGTGGGAGAACAAAAGCAATAAGAAATGGAGAGTGAGAGAGTGAGAGAAATTCAAAGCCAGCACCAGCTGCATATCCAGTTTGAGGACAGCCTGGGCTATATAAGACCCTGTCTCAAAAAAAATTTTTTTTAATTTAAAAATAAGATTAAAAGCTAATTCCAACATTAAAATAAAAGTAAATTTACTTGGCTCTCCTTCTCTCTGTGTATCAGTATCAAAAAAGTCTCAAGGTGTGATCAGGCATGATGGTGCATGTCTATAATCCTAGAACTCAAGAAAGAGGCTGAGACAGGAAGCAAGCTGAAAGTCTGAGGCCAGTCAAAGTGCCACAGGAGAATGTATCAAACAAAACAAAACAAAAACTGCCAGTGAAAATGAACATCAAGAAAAATGGATCAGGTGGTAAGGCAAGAGTTAATAAGAGGAATATTTATTATTGCTATTCCATGTACTTAGATAGAGTGTCACTCCAATGTACCGAGATTGCTAACAGAGTAACAAAGTAACAACAAAGAAGTGTATCTACTCAGATTTGAACCTTTAACTACAATGTATTCACAGTAACAGACTAGCAAACACCCTCCCAGAAATGAATTCATGTTTCAATTTATCAGAGGAAATAAAAAAGGAAACAGTAAAAATATGAGGGTTACAGAAAACTGTAAAACCTTATTTATAACATGCAGCAAAGGTTTTTATCTAGAATGTTTGTGAAATCTAGAATGTATGCTTGTAATTTGGGAGGCCAAATTACAAGCTGAGTATAGTGGCACAAATCTTTTAATCTCAGCACTTTAAAGGTAGAGGCAGGTAGATCTCTATGAGTTCAAGGTCAGCCTGGTCTACATACAGCAAGTTCCAATCCAGTCATGGATACAAAATGAGACCCTGTCTCAAAAACAAAGAAAACAAAACCTTTGATTTTTATGAAAGGTACTACAAAAAAAGGGGAAGTTTCCATATATTTTGAACTCCACTCTAAGCCAATAAGTAGTCAAAAAGAAGAAATACCTGTTAAACACCTGTTTTCTTTGTTCCTTTCAGGTACACATAAAAACATGACTTCTACCTTACCACCTCGGGGAAAAAAGTAGATCCATAGCTTTTAGCAGGCTTCATCTTTCATAGCACTTTCTGAAGCTAATCCCCATCTTCCCCTTTCAGATACTGATCACTTGATCATATAACTTAGGTTATCAGTAAAATCTTAGATCAGATAGATAAACAATTTCAACCTCAAAATGCTATCAAATTCAATCTAACAACATAAATACTAGAGAGCATAGAGTTAGAATAAACTCATTCTAAAGACACTACATCTTAAGAAAATTACAACATGCAAGTGGATTCATTGTTCCCAGAGGGATACAGTAACCTGAAGACAAGAAGAGACTACATGAATCCGAATGTAAAACTATGACATACAGAACATTAACTAAAATAAAAACATTCTCTTCATAGGAATTAATCACACATCTTCGCCAATGCTGTAAGTCACCTTACACCCCCAAACTGTCCAGCTCGATCCAAATTGCACACAGCTAAGCCCAATCCAACCAAATAGTAGAGATTTGTTTTTTGGCTATTCTCAACACACCCTACCTTGTCTCCACTTGAAGCAAAATTTTACTTAAAATGTGCCTACTGTTCCTACTGTTCCTACAGAGCCAACAAAAATCAGCCTGCAGACGGCCACAAACTGAATGACAACTGCTGGTATTAATTAAAAAAGAAAAGAAAAAAAGACTGCTTCTAGGTTTTCAGGAAGTTCATCATGAAAGGCAACTTTTTGAAAATAACTTTTTTAAAAATAACTTTTTGAGACTTTTTGTTTGGAGACTGAGGGCTGAGAAAGGTAGTTATAATAAGGAACATAAACCTGAAGAAGTTGAAGAAGCCAGCTTTGTTAAAAACCAAGTGGCCACTTGCCAACACTTCTTTATGCATATGTGACCAAAGACGACCAGTCTAGGCTTCCTCTCGGTCCACATCGGCTTCTCATCAAATCTCGAATTAAGAAGAATCTCATAAACATTTCAATATTGATAGGTTAAAAGGACCGTCCAAACAAAAGATTTTATAAAGCTTCGGAGAATCAACACGGAAACAAAGCTTTAAGCTTTTCACAATTTGAACCTCCCCCCCCCCTCGGCCCCACAAAAAGCACACATTTTAAATGTCACACAAACAGCCTATTCACGGGCACCTAGGGCTTAGATTCCGGCACTGGAAAGGGGGCTAGCTTCAGTTTAAAACCTCAGCGGGGAAGAAAAAGCAGAATTCTGACTTGCAACTGACGAAACTCGGGAGAACCCTGAATCGAACTCTTGGTTCGAACTTCACTCACAACCATTTTCAGAGCAGGGCTCTCGACTCCTTATAAAGGTGTCATCCGTGAATGAAAAGGCTAATAAGGGCACCCCACAAACACCCGGGACTCCTATACCCCATGATCCGTTCTCAGAGAGTGGAAGCAACAGCAAAGTGGAAGGAACAAAGCACTGACGTCAATTACGAGATTAACCCTGCGCACAGGCAGCTGGGGAGGCCTAAACATCAATACCCAAAGCCCGGCCATTGCGATCGCCAGGTACCAAGCCGGTTCCGAGTGGGAAGGAGGGTTTCTCCTATTCCAACCCAGGTTCCCATTTTTTTTTCTTTCACTCAAACCCCATCGACCATCGAGGACGGAAATTCCCCCCAACACCTCCCCCCCTTTTTTTTTCTTTCGGTGGAGGGGAGATGGGAGAGTGGGGGTGGGGGGAGGTGCGCAGGATCGCGAGAAGGAAGGCGAGAACTAGTTGAGAAATGATAGCCAGAATCTGGGCCTATTTTCTCTTTAACTAGGAATGACTTGAGTCGGACGAAGGATAAATTTTTCAAAGGATAAATCCGCCGATCGAATCTAAGGGAGGAGTGGAGGAAGGGACGACAGGGTTGGGGGAAAAAAAAAGAAACGGCCAGATAGATGATGGGCGTCCGAAATGTTGGGTGGGAATGGGATTGGCCTTTAAGAAAAATTATTTTTCTTGTTTGAAATTTATTTCGGAGAGAAACTGGGACAAGAAGACGGCGGGCGAAGCCGGACCGAGCGGCCCCCCGCCCCGCGGGTCTCCGCCAGCGTCAGCGGCCCGAGCCTCGCCTTCCCCGCGGCGCGGCCGCGCCTCAGTCAGACGTCAGTCAGTCAGTCAGGCGGCTTCTCACCTCCAGTCCCCGCTCCGCTAGGCCCGAACCATCTCCCGGCCGCGGCGGCGGCGGCGGCGGTGGCGGCGGCGCCCGGCCTGCACCTTCACCGGACGCGCATTCGGGCCCGCCCAGGAGGCGGCGACCGGCTGCCTAGGGCGAGGGGCAGCGGTGGATCCGGAGGCCACGGGGAGCCGAGGCGGCGCACCTCACAAGACGGGCGCCAGGGTTCCGCCCCGCTCCATGACGGCCCGGCCGAGCCCCGGACGGGTGACTGAGGCGGGGGCGGGCTGACGGGGCCCTGGCACCGAGATCCCCGCCCCGTCCGCTGGGGGCGGCGGCGGCGGCGACGACGACTCGACTCCCGCAGCCGGGACTGGGACTGACGCAGTGGCCGCGGCCCATGTGACCGGGGCCGGGCTGCTGCGAGCGTCACGTGACCAGGCCGCGCCCCTCCCGCAGGCAGCGCGGGGGCTGCGGGCCTGCTGCTCGGGAGGAGGTGTCCGCGGGGTTGACGTGCGGGCTGACGTGCGGGGCGCCTGGGCCCGGGGCCGGGGGTTGCGAAGCGCAGGCCTCAGCAGATTCCGCGGGGTCGCACCAGCGTCAGACTCCAGGACAGAACCCGGCCCCGGGCACACGCCCTCCTGCACAGCCCGCTAGGGAGGCGCTGCGGGGCGGGGCGCAGCCCGGCCGACCGGTTTTGGGGTGCAGGTGGAGGCCGGGGCCGGCCCCCTGAGTCCCGCAGCGCTCCGCAGGGGTAGGGAGGGAAAGGTGACGTGGATGTCCGCAGCACGTCGTCCACTGCTGCGGGTGACTTACTGTGGGAGGATAAGCCGGCCCTGCATCATCTAAAAAAAATCCCTGGTGAAGCCAGGCATCGTGGCAGGCCTGTAATCCCAGCTCTTGGGCAGCCAAGGCCAGGAGGATCTCCACAAATTCCGCCTCTGTGGGCTATTTAGTGGATTCAAGGCCAGTCTGAGCTACTTAACAAAACCCTGTCAAAACAACTCTCGGGGGCAAACACACACACACACACACACACACACCATCGCCTCTTAACATCCTGCTAGTCGAGACAAGCCATAATTTAATTGGAATCAGTGATTAGAGAGACAAGATTTTAAGGTCTCCTAGAACCCAGTAATAGTAGTTTAAGAAAGGTGTCCTCTTCCTCTACATCTGAAAAACATACAGTCCTGTCATTGGTGTCACATGTCTCTTATCTGCTTTCTTTATTTGATGAAGATTCCCTACCATTAAAATCTTGAAACACTCCACTCGTTATTTTTAAACTAAGTTTGAAGTTTGTAATCTCACACCTTGGAAATCCAATCAACTACACACTTGAGTTCTAAGTCATATCTCAAATACCACTAAATAGGTATGCCCTGACAGTGCATACCTTTAATCCCACCACTCTGGAGGCAGAGGCAGGAAGATTGCTTGAGACTGAGGTTAGCCTGATATACATGTCCAGCTCTGGGCCAACCAAAGCTATATAGTGAGATCCTGTCTCAAAAATAGCAAAAACACTAAATAAATTTTAGGTTTTACATAGGGTGTCCTCTGTATAGCCCTGGTTGTCCTGGATATCACTTTGTAGACCACAGTGGCCTCAAGCTTAGAGATCTGTCTGCCTCTAACTCTGCCTCCCAAGTGCTGGAATTAAAGACATGTGTCAGTGTGCCTGACTATCTTTTTTACTTTCTTATGAAAAATATTGGTAGTGGCAAGATAGTATCTTAAAGATTGCCACACAATCTTGGCAACCTGAATTCAATCCCTGTACATACATAAAAACATACACCTCAACAGGTGCATCTGCACATCACACACACACATAGACACCCACTTGAATACTACAACAGGATCTCTAACTGAGAATGGTGACACATGGATGTAAGCTCAGCTACTCAGCAGCTGAGGCAGGAGGATTGCAAATTCAGCAAATATTCCTAAGCTATATAGGAAGTCTGAAGCCAACCTGAGTAATTTAACAAAGCCCTGTTTCAAACTAAAAAAGGAAAAGAAGGTATGGGAAGGGGCTAGTTATTACTTGGAGGGGGGCAGAGTTCAAGACAGTTTCTCTGTGTTCATCTGGCTGTCTCTCCTAGAACTCCCTCCATAGACCAGACTGACCTCCAACTCGGAGATCTGCCTGTCTCTGCCTCCGTAGTGCTGGTAAAGTTGTGCACCACCACTGCCTTCCCATGGTTAAGTTTCTTGCTGTGATGAAGCAACTTGATGAGAGATGACTGGCTTATTATTTGAGACAGTACAGTGTTGGCAAGGGAAGATATGGTAGCTAGAACCTAATGCAGTTCTTGACATTTGGGCAGATCAGGAGTGAGAGAGAGAAAAGCTGGGACTCAGCTACTGTCTCATTTTCCTCTTTTTATTCATTCACTCTGGTACCCAAACCCATGAGATAGTGCCAGCTGCATTCAGGATGGTTCCTGTTCCTCAGTTAATCATCTCTGGAAACACAAGGCAGAGACACACCCAAAATACCTCAAAAATGTCCCGGGTATTTATTTCTTAATCTAATCAAGTTAACAATAAGAATTAACACAGCATGGTGTGATGGTATCTACCTTTAATCCCAACACTCAGGAAACGCAGCCTGAGGAGAGCCTAGATCTCACTTATATAGCTGAGAATGGATTTGAATGTCTGGTCCTCCTGTCTCCGTATCCCTGTGCTGGGATTTCAGATATGCACCCTTATGCTTGGCTTAACAGTTCTACCATTGTTCATAGATCTGAGACTTGGGTCAGTCTTCCTAGATGCTCCTGTAAAGTGAAAAACAAGTTATGCTGTTCCATTAAACAATGGTGCAGAGAAAGCATTCACATTCCAGAAGTGGGGAACAGGAAAACAGCAAGAAAGGTTCAGACCAAGGCAAGGCCAAAATGCCCCAGGGCTGATGTCAGCGCTTGAGCTCCGTGTTCATATGTGGAGCTTGTAATGGCTCATCTGAGTTCCAATAGGCGTGGGTAGTCTGGGAGGAGGCATAGTGGGAAAGCTGGCAGAAGAGTGCTTGCCTCTCATAAAGTCATGTATTCCATCCTCAACATGGCAAGAACGAGTGTGACATTGCATGCCTGTAATCTTAGCACTCAGATGTGGAAGCAAAAGGACCAGGAGTTTAAGGTCTTCTTCAGGTGCAGAGTAAATTCAAGGCCAAGTTAGGCCACTAGAGACACCTTAACCTCCTCCCCCAGAAAAGAGATTTTCAAGATAACAGTTCAGAGTCAATTAGTGAATTCATTGAAAACGGTTTTTGTTTGTTTGAAATAGTCTCCTGTAGTCGTGTAGTCTGGGCATTACAGCACCTAACCTTTCAGTTTCTACCTCATGCAGACTGGGATTGAATTCACACCCCACCATGCCCAGCTTTAAGAGATTTATCAATGGTGGCATATACAATGGCAACAGTTTCTAGAGATACATTGTTTTTAAAAGTTTCTAAGGAACTTTGTTTCACTTAGTTAATCAGATCCTAGATTGGTTCCTGAGATGCCCTAGACATGGGTAGAGTCTGATGAGATAAAGCTACAGACCTGAGATGCAGAAACGACTCAGCCAACCCTTAAGATCACTGGGTGCTCTTTTTAGAGGACTCGGGTTTGGTTTCAAACACCCACATAGCCCCTCACTACTGTCACTCTAATTGCAGTGGATCTGACACCCTTTTCTAGCCTTCTTGGGTCTGCCAGTGTGCCTGTGGAGCACAGATACACATACATGCAGAACATTCACACACACACACACACACACACACACACACACACACACACACACACACACATTCACCAATCTAAAAAAATGGCAACACATGGGTCATAGATCTAAGCAATCTTTGCCGTACTAGGTCACAGTTCAGATGTGTTTTAACCATCAATAAAGTTTGCAGTCTTGATTGTAAGATTTTCAGAAAGTTACAAGGTCACAGATGGGAAAGTAATTAAGTTAAAGATTACATGAGGTTAGGCCTCAAGTATGATTGTTGCTGTTTTAACAGTCTTATTTGCCAAGACTTGCCAAGTGCCTCCCAGCAATAAGGAGGCAGAGACAGGAAAGTCTTATGAGTTTAAGGCCAGCCTGATCTACACCATGAGTTCCAAGTCAGCCAAGAATACACAGTAAGATACTTTTTCAAAGAAATCCAAACTAAAAACATTTATTTAAAAAAGAATCTTATCGGATCTGGAGAGATGGCTCAGTGGTTAAGAGCACTGACTGCTCTTCCAGAGGTCCTGAGTTCAATTCCCAGCAACCACATGGAGGCTCACAACCATCTGTAAGGAGATCTGATGCCCTCTTCTGGTGTGTCTGAGGACAGTGACCATGTACTCACATACTTAAAATAAATAAGTAAATAAATAAATAAATCTTAAAAAAATCGTGTCTCAACTTAGATGTTCTCGATAGTGAATATTGCTTGTTTGTGACAAAATTCTCCACAGCCCATGATAGGCTAGGCTTAAGCAGCTTCAGATGAACTAGCCTCTGTTCCTTCATTCCTCTGAGCCCTCCAGGTCTCTCTCTGCTGCCTGGGCACCGCACCCTGTGGATTTGTTTGCTTTCCCCCCACTGCCTCTTATTTGCTGGCACTCTCCCATCTGTTTCTGATTTCTCAGAGGTGATGCAGACCTTATCTTCAGACATTTTCTCTCTTTCTCTCCTTGTTACCTTTATCTTTAGACATCAGGGTTAGCAAAATTTTTCTAAAAAGACCTAAAAATTTTAGTACTTTTTTTTTTTGCTATCATCACTTCTTTGAGACTCAGTAGTGTCTTTTTCTTTTAAAGTTTTTTTTCAAACAAACAAACAAAACAAAACAAAAACAGTCTTTTTTTTCCCGGAGACCCACCAATGTGAGACACGTTCACACAAGGACTGTGAGGAGGGCAGCTAGGGGGTCATCACCAAGAACAAGTCTGAGTAATGACTTCCCTTCTATCAGGGAGGAGATCGCCTTTATACCATGTACCATGTCCTGTTTCCTCCCCGCCCCCCAGCCGCCTCCCCACAACAAGATAGCAGGCTGTCACATGTCTGATGAAACAGATTCAGAGAGGTCCTGTGAGGACTCTATCAAGTTGCAGGAGGAAGAGAGAGATGGGAGATAAGCATGTTCTGCAGGTTTCCAGCCCTAGATCAAGAGATAGCTGAGGTAAATCCTGACTCCAAGGAATGACTGAAATGACTTTGGCAGTCTCCCCAACCTGCAGGTCACTCAGCCTACAGTTGGGATGAATTTCAAAATGCCTTGTGAGGCTGTTTGAACCTAGTCTGAAAGTAATATTTTCAATAAATCCCGGGGCAACTTTAAAAAGGCATATTTATGTGTTTGTGTATGTTTATGTGTAGAGATAGAAGAAAAGCTTGCAGGTGTCAGTTCTCTCTACCATGTGGGTCCCAGGGATTGAACTCAGGTTGTCAGACTTGCCAACAAGTGCCACTGAGCCATCTTGCAGGCCCAAATTTATTTAATTTTTTATAACTTTTTTATTTATTGACTTATTTTGTATGTGTGCTGGTGAATTGTATAGTCTACCCTATTTTTTTATCTTCCTGAGGCGTCATCATTCTGTAGCTCAGGAAGGTGTGGATTTCTTTTTTTTGTTTTTGTTTTGTTTTGTTTTGTTTTTCGAGGCAGGGTTTCTCTGTGCAGCCCTGGCTATCCTGGAACTCACTCTGTAGACCAGGCTAGCCTCGAACTCAGAAATCTGCCTGCCTCTGCCTCCCAAGCGCTGGGATTAAAGGCGTGCGCCACCACCACCCGGCTAGTAAATAATTGATAAGTTTTCTTTCTTTCTTTCTTTCTTTCTTTTTTTTTTTTTCGAGACAGGGTTTCTCAGTGTAGCCCTGGCTGTCCTGGAACTCACTCTGTAGACCAGGCTGGCCTCGAACTCAGAAATCCACCTGCCTCTGCCTCCCAAGTGCTGGGATTACAGGTGTGTGCCACCACTGCCTGGGTGTGGGATTTCTTATGCACTCCAGGGTTGCCTCAAATTTGTGGCAATCCTCATAACTAGGTCTGGCAAGTGTCAATTACAGGTGTGGATCACCATGCACTCTGGGCCTACAATGTTTTATGGGCGCTGGAGAGATAGCTCAGGAGCACTTGAGGCACAATTCTGAAGATGGAAGTTCAGATCCCAGCACTCCTGTAAAAAGCCAAGTATGGTCCCACCAAAGTCTGCAATCCTGGCACTGAGACAGGAGGAGGTAAGAGGTCGCAGAGCAAGCCTAGTTAACAAACATGAGCTCCAGGACTGGAGAGATGGCTCAGCTGTTAAAGGCTTAGATAGACTCACAAGCAGAACAAGAACTCTGCTTCCACAAGAGGCTGAAAATGATACCAGCACCCTCTTTGGCCACACAGACATGTGAACACATCACATACACAGCACACAGGAAACTACTTTAAAATATTTTAAACTTTTAAAGCCAAGTTGGGAAAAAAAAAGATTTTATGCAGCTAATTATAGTGTGAACAGTTCCACAAAATCTATATTGATAAATACAAAATATGATAGCCAATTAAATATGGTAATTCAATATTACTGCTGAGTAACATGAAGTAGTTTTATCAGGTGAAAACACGCCACTAATTACAATTCTAAGAAAATGTTTCCAATCAGAGAAAGTGATTTTAAGATCAGGGAGGTGGTTCATTTGTACCTATAATCCCAATACTCAAGAGACGGAGACCGAGGAAATCCTGGAGTACTTACTGATCAACCAGGGTCATCTGTCAAGATCCAACAACGACAAAAAGGAAGGGCAACAAAACGGCTCAGTGAGTAGAGGAGCCTGCTGGGAAAGCAGGGAAGCTGTAATCCCTGGATGCCATCCATGTGAACACAAAGGAACTGACTCCCCCACACTGACCTCTGACCTCCACTCATGTGCTGTTGCATGTGTACCTACACGCACACACACACCATCACCCACCACCAACAACAACATCAAAAGTGATTTCAGGGCCAGAGAGATGGCTCAGTGGATAAAGAACTTGCTACAAGTGTAAGAACCAGTGTTTGGATCCCAGAACACTCCCACAACAGGTGAGCATGGTGGCCTGGCTGTCAAGAGATCCCAGGGCAGACTGGCCTGGACTTGGTGAGCTCTAGACTTGTCCAGAATTTCTGCCTCCAGCCGGGCGGTGGTGGCGCACGCCTTTAATCCCAGCGCTTGGGAGGCAGAGGCAGGCGGATTTCTAAGTTCGAGGCCAGCCTAGTCTACAAAGTGAGTTCCAGGACAGCCAGGCTACACAGAGAAACCCTGTCTCGAAAAACCAAAAAAGAAAAAAAAAAAAAAGAGAATTTCTGCCTCCGTAAATAAAGTGGGGAAGGCATCAAAGGAAACATTCAACTTCAACTTCTGCCTCCACATGGACCTGCACATGTGTGCCCACATACGCAGGAACATGCATACACACGTGTGCACACACACATACACATGCACACACACACACACAAGAAAAATGATTTCATATCTTCTTCTATAAAGGCGGAACTGCAATGAGATTGATATTTTAAGACAGGCTCAAACTCCTGCTGTAGCTGAAGATGGATCTCGAACTTCTGCTCCATCTCCAGAATGCTGGGGTTACTACTGACTATCTCACACCCCTATTCCCTCTTGACCCAGGGCTTCCTGCATGCTAGGCTAGCACTCTATCAACTAAGCCACAGGTAGAGCACTAGAGTCTTTATAAGCATGTATTAATTAGAAATCATATCTAACTAATTATCTCTAATGACATTTCACTCCTGGGTATATTCTGATCATATTCATCCACATCCCCTCTTTTGTGACCCTCTCTCTCTCCCTGCTAATTGCCTTTCTCTTCCCAAGCAGTCCTCCCTCTTACTTTCATGGCCTTTTCTGGGGGAGGAGGGGGGCTGTGAGGCCTGATGAGTTTAATTTAGTGTCGCTTACAGAAGCATGGGTGAGTGGTTATTTACGGGAGCGTAGACAACTTCTGCATTTCACATTTGAAATAGGTTTACATACAAAAACAAACCACCAGATATCTACTATTAAGCCACTGGCATACAATATTTAAGAATGTCTCTTGCTTGAAAGAAAAATGTCCAACTATCTTAGATTCTTCTTATCAGCACATAGTACGTGGCAAAGTGATCAACACCAAATATGAACTGGTGGGGAGATCGAGAGATGGCTCAGAGGTTAGTAGTAATCTGGAAGCAGTTAAAAGTTCTTGACCTTCTACGTGAACAGTAGACTAGACACAAAACAAACAGGAAACCTCTGAACTAACAAAGTAATGAGACATAAGCCAGTGAGCCAATCACAGGTATGAAATATTGGCTAAGGGGCTCATAAGTACATATAACTGCATTTGACCAGTTTCCATTCCATATATTTCCACTTAGATATATAATTCCATTTTATAGTCTTCTTTGCAATCACATCATTATGTTCAGTGCCAGGATCAGAAAGAAAAAGAGTAGGGGCTCAGTTAAAAGTACTGTCTGTTCTTCAAGAAGACACAGGTTCAGTTCCCAGCACCCACACCAGGCAGCTCAGTTTCAGGGGCAGCTCCAGCTCTGGGGTATCTACATGAAGGCATCAACATTCATGTGGCTGTAGACACCTGTGCATAATTAAGAATAATAAGCTGGGCACTTGAGAGGCAGAGGCAGGTGGATTTCTGAGTTCGAGGCCAGCCTGGTCTACAGAGTGAGTTCCAGGACAGCCAGGGCTATACAGAGAAACCCTGTCTTGAAAAACCAAAAAAAAAAAAAAAAAAGAATAATAAAAATAAAAATCTTATGTAGCAAAATGGATTTTTTTCTGGTACTGTGAGAGGTCTTACATAGCCCAAGTTGGCCTCAAATTCATTATGTTGCTCCCACCGGCCTTGGATTCCTGATTCCCCAGTCACCTCTCCTTTATGCCTAAGACAGGCTATGTGGGCCATAGAGCGGGCTCTGAAAATACACCTGAAGAAGAATATGTCTGTGTGACACAGACATATTCTTCTTTTGACTGTGACAAGAAGCTTATACAGCAACTCAACAGTCCTGTGAGTCAAACTGGTTGGTTGCTACGCTGACATTCATTACTCCAGCAAAAGCTTCACAGAGGAATATTTTGATTTGTAGACTGAAGTCCTAAAAATATTTCACATCTTCAGCAAAAGCGAATTTCCACAAATATTTAGGATCCAGTAACAGTGGCAAGGTAGCTCTAAGAATTTCAGATCTCACTTATTTACTATAGCCAAAGAGCAGCAGTTTCAAAATAAATATAGTAACTACTCTGCCAGGACACTTTTGCATTTGGCCTGCCTTTAAGAAGAATATGTGTCTGGACATGTACTTTCTGGCTGTTGCAATCTAATATGATTTAATGATTAACTCTGCATCAGTAAATGGCTGTCATTATTTGACTACCAAGTGAGTCATTCAGAAACTTACTGTGGTGTACACCTGTCATCCCAGGACTTGGTAGGCTGAGGTAGGAAGATGGAAAGTTTAAGGATAGCCTGGACTACATAATAAGTTCAAAGGTAGCCTCGGCTACAAAATAAGACCCTGTCTCCCCTCCCCCCCCCAAAAAAGGAGGAGGACAGAAAGAAAACAGGCTTTTCTTTTTTACTTTTTGTAAAGAAATTCAGTTATGATGGGATATTCTACAAGAATTCTCAGTCTTATGATTCAGTCACATTTCATTCTGCAATATCCTATTGGTTGTGTAAGTCCACCATATTTGGTATGGGAGAGGATGGAAAGTGTAAGGGGCCAGGGATCACCAAAGGCCAGTTATAGGCTATCTACCACAATATTCTAGGAAGGAAAGGGAATCAACAGGAGATGCACTTGTAAACACTGTTGTTGCCTTGAGGCGGTCTCTGCGGCTCACTTGGACCCTGAGGCACTCATTCTCTTTGCCTCTATCACTCAGTGCTATGCTCTTCTTATGAGATACTAGGGATCAAACCCAGGCCCTTGGCAGTGCTAGGCAACCATTCTAGCAACAGACACATCCATAGTCTCATTCGTCATTTCTTTTTTCTTTTCCTCCCAGACAGGTTTTTTTTGCTGTGACTGTCCTGGAACTCACTCTATACACTAGGTTGGTCTCAAACTCTGAGGTCTACCTGCCTCTGCTCCAGCGCTCAGATTAAAGGTGTGAATCACCACTGCCAGGATCTATTTTCCATTTCTTAAAAAGAAAAATTGACGCCGGGCGGTGGTGGCGCACGCCTTTAATCCTAGCACTTGGGAGGCAGAGGCAGGCGGATTTCTGAGTTCGAGGCCAGCCTGGTCTACAGAGCGGGTTCCAGGACAGCCAGGACTATGCAGAGAAACCCTGTCTCAAAAAAACCAAAAAAAAAAAAAAGAAAGAAAAATTGAGGCTGAAGAGATGGCTCAGCGGTTAAGAGCACTGACTACTCTTCTCTTCTGAAGGTCCTGAGTTCAAATCCCAGTAACCACTTGGTGGCTCACAACCATCTGTAATGAGATCTCATGCCCTCTTCTGGTGTGTCTGAAGACAGCTACAGTACAGCTACAGTGTACTTACATATAATAAATAAATAAATCTTTTAAAAATGTTTTTAAAAAAGTAACAAAAAATAGACAATGGAAAAATGAGGGAAATGTTAGATTATACGGCATACTGGTTATTGACTTCCAAATGCATGGATTCAACAAAGACGTTTATTTAAAAGCAAATTATTTCCTTATCTACCTGTATCTGCTTGTCCTATGTGCATTATTATTACTCCTAGTCCAAAGCTTATTTATTTCCGAGAGAGAGAGAGAGAGAGAGAGAGAGAGAGAGTTTAAATTCCAAAACCACATTTACTAAGTGGAGCTCTTGGTGGCTAAGGTTTTAAACTGTAGATTGAGTTTAATCTAGGTTAGTACCCGTTTGCTTTTTAGTGAGTCTCGGGAGACTGTCTTTCAAGGAATTTTTCCAGAGCCAGGCACAGCGGTGCATACCTATAGCCCTGGAGAGTGGAGAGTGGAGAGTGAGGAATGAGAAGCATCTGATCATATCAGTTAAAGATCACAGCCGGGTAATTTAAGAGTCATTGAGCACATCAGTTCAAGATAGGGTAGGTAGTATCCAGAGGCCTCTTGTAAGAAAAACAAATTTCAGGCTTGGTGGCGCTCGCCTTTGATCCCAGCACTTGCTAAGCAGAGGCAGGCGGATCTGAGTCGGAGGCCAGTCTGGTTTACAAAGCAAGTTCCAGGACAGCCAGGGCTACACAGAGAAACCCAGTCTTGAAAAACCAAAACCACAGGGCAGTGGTGGCGCTCGCCTTTAATCCCAGCACTTGGGAGGCAGAGGCAGGTGGATTTCTGAGTTCGAGGCCAGCCTGGTCTACAGAGTGAGTTCCAGGACAGCCAAGGCTACACAGAGAAACCCTGTCTCAAAAAAAAAAAAAAAGATTTATTTATTTATTATATGTAAGTACATGGCAGCTGTCTTCAGACACCCCAGAAGAGGAAGTCAGATCTCATTATGGATGGTTGTGAGCCACCAAGTGGTTGCTGGGAATTGAACTTAAGACCTTCGGAAGAGCAGTCAGCGCTCTTAACCACTGAGCCATCTCTCCGGTCCCCCCAACTTCCTTTTAACATCTGTGGTATCTGCAGTAATGTTACCTGTAATTCCTGTGCTCCTGATATTGGTAATTTGTTTAATTTTCACTGAGCATTCTGACTGTAGTTCATCAGTTTTGGTTTTTTTTTTATTTATTTTTTTTTTTTTCCGAGACAGGGTTTCTCTGTGTAGCCCTGGCTGTCCTGGAACTCACTTTGTAAAACCAGGCTGGCCTTGAACTCAGAAATCCTCCTGCCTCTGCCTCTCAAGTGCTGGGATTAAAGGTGTGCGCCACCACCGCCCGGCCCTAGTTCATCAGTTTTATTAAATTAATCTCATAAAACATCTTTAGATTTATTGACTTTTCCTTTCTTCTTTTTTAGACAAAATATACGTGTGTGTGTGTGTGTGTGCGTGCGTGTGTGTGTGTGTGTGTGTGTGTGTGTGTGTGTTTAACTTTAAATTCCAAAACTACATTTACTAAGTGGAGCTCTTGGTGGCTAAGGTTTTAAATTGTATATGGAGTTTAATCTAGGTTAGTACCCGTTTTGCTTTGTACTCTCATGTAGTCCAGGCTGGTCTCTTCTTTTCAAGACAGGGTTTTTCTGTTTCCCTGACTGTTTTAGAACTTGCTCTGTAGACCAGGCTGGAAAGGCTTGAGCCACAACCTGGTTGAGGCTGGTCTTGAGAGCCAAGAATGACCTTGAACTTCTGACCCTCCTCTTTCAGGGTGCTGGGATAACAGGTTTGCTTCACCACAGTGGATGAATGTGATGGTGGCACTTGAACCCAGGGCCTCATGCATGCTAGACACACTCTGTCAAGTACATTCCCTGCTCTGTGTGTGTGTGTGTGTGTGTGTGTGTGTGTGTGTGCGCGCGCGCAGAGACCATCTCTCCAACTGTTCCTCTGAGGCAGGCTTTCTTCCTGAACCCGAGGCAGAGTCTTAGCTAGGCTGGAGCCAACAGGCCCCTGTGAGACCCTGTATCTGCTCCCTCCCCACAGCCAGACCTATAGGCATTTATAGGAACACAGGAAGTTTGTTATGTGGGTGCCAGGACCAGAACCCTAGTCCTCACATCTGCTGAGAGCAGCCTTTTTTTTTTTTGGTTTTTCGAGTCTGTGTAGCCTTGGCTGTCCTGGAACTCACTTTGTAGACCAGGCTGGCCTCGAACTCAGAAATCCTCCTGCCTCTGGCTCCCAAGCGCTGGGATTAAAGGCGTGCGCCACCACCGCCCGGCTAACTGATTTTTAATATAATTAAAATTTTTGAGACAGGGTCTCACTGTAATAGACTAGGTTGGCCTCGAACTTAGAGATCCACTTGCTTCTGCCTCCAGAGTGCTGGGATTAAAAGTGTGCGTCACCATGGCCTGGCCTTAATTTGATGTTTATTATTTCCTTCCTTTTGCTTATTCAGGGACTTATTTTTATTTTCCTAATTTTTAAAGATACAAACTGAAGTGACTTGTTTTGGCCACCCCCCTCCGCTCCCCTAGAGTTACAGCCAGGTACATCTTTCCTCCTGACACTAAAGAGGGTGAGTCCCTGTGTCAAAAAGAACAACAAAAGCCAAAAATGAGATTCAGGGTTTTACCTACTTCACTGACATTCCATGAATACCAATGTTTTGAGTTTTCTTATTCATTAGTTAACATAACTTTCTAAGCTGGGTGTGGTGTTGAATGTTAATTCTAGCACTTAAAGGCTGGGCTACACAGGAGACCCTGCCTCAGAAAACCTGACTGCTCTATTAAACAAATGACCTTGTTTATTCCTCGTTCCGTTGGTAGATTTGTTTCATTATTTTATTGGGTTCTTATACCTCTTCCTCCCTTCCAACACTTATCCTACCCTAATTTCTTCCATCCCACAACACTAGGTAGCAGAGAAAGAAGGTTAGAGGGGACAGGGGGCTTAGACAACTGGGGTGGGGGTGCGCGCGCAGGAACGGAGGCTGGGAGCGGTTGGAGCAGAACCCAGGAGAAATGCCACAGGCCTTCTCCAGTCAGAATTAAATTAAAACTATCTGCAGCTGGTAGAAGTCATTCCTAGCCCGTCCCCCCAGATCAGGAGACAATCATAGTTAATGGCTGTGGACAAACTGAAAGCATCCTTACATAGGATTAAAACCAAAACATAACTGTTTTTTGTTTGCTTTAAGATGTATTTATTTTATGTACGTGAGTACACTGTCGCTGTCTTCAGACACACCAGAAGAGAGCATCAGATTCTATTTCAGATGGTTGTGAGCCACCATGTAGTTGCTGGGAATTGAACTCAGGACCTCTGGACGAGCAGTTAGTGCTCTTAACCGCTGAGCCATCTCTCCAGACCCCCATAACTGAGTTTTAAAAGAAACCAAAGCTCTCACTACATCGTTATATTCTGTATACATCTAATTTGATGATATATTGTGAATTCTTGGTTTTCTTGCCTCCATCTCTGTGGGACCTTAATGAGACTTGTGGCCACGCCCCAGGTTCTAGCCTGACTCTGCCTCGGCAGTCACCTGCCTGCAGCCACACTCTCCCCGCCTCTCAAACCACCCAACTCACTATAAATAGCGCCCCTCAGCGCGTGTTCTCTCTCTCTCACTCTCTCTCCCCCTCCCCCGCTTATTCTCCCCCAGCCCTCTTCTTTGTCTATCTCTCTGTCTTTCCATTTTCTCCCCTTTCCACGTGGCCATGGCTTTTCTTATCTATTTTCTCCTCTTCCTTTGTCTTTCTCTTTTCTCTTTCTATTAATAATAAAACATCAAAGCTATGGGCCGCCTCTTATTAAACTCGCCATATGGAGCTAGCTGCCACGCGCCTTCAGAGATTCAGCTAGTCTGTGAATACAGGTAACAGGCAGAGAAATCCACACCAGAATGGCCCCGCCTTCTGCGTGGCATTTCTCTGACCTCCCGCGCGCGCCCACGCGCTGAGACCGGCCGGCGGTGTGACCGCCCGCTCCCCTTTAGGCTGAAGCATGCGTGCATCTTGCCTGCTTCCCCAAAAACCCCACCCGGGCTCCGTGTCTGCTTGTGTCCTCTGCATAGGCACGCTACCTTAGCCCGAGAGCGAGGCTCATGAGCCGCCAGCCCAGCCTGGCGCGTCCGTCCCCGCCCCGCCCCGCGTCCAGACCCCACGCTTTCCTTTTTTTTTCCCCACACATCTCCAGAGTGTTGGAATTATCACAGCCTTGCAGCGGAAGGGTGTAATAGCGCTCATCTGGAATCTAGTACTCACGAGGCAGAGGCAGGAGGATCTCTTAAGATGGAGGTCAGCCTGGTCTACAGAGGGTTCCTGTCTCAAAAAACAAAACAAGCATAGGCCACCATTCCCGGTATATTACTGCTAAGAATGGAACCCAGACCTTCCTGCATGTTAGGCAAACACTCCACCCACTGAGCTACATCCCGTCCCCAAATCAAGATTGCTGCACAAACGATACCTCTTCTCTAAAAGCTTAAGGTCACTGAATAATGTGGCTAAACTTCACATTATAGTACATTATAGTTTACTTTTTAAAATATTGTACATTATTTGCCTATCCTTGCTAGTATTTCTCCCTAGTATTCATATTTATAAAGCCATATGGTATCAGCTATCATATAAACTGTCACAAAGGAACTATAAAGAGGCAAGCCTGGGGATTTGGCTCAGTGGTAGAGAGCTTGCTAGCATTCAACAGGCCTCGGGTTCTAACCCTAACACCAAAAAACATAAGACTTGATGTTTATGGAAGCTGATTTGTATGTACATGTTCACGTCGATGTGTGGGCCAGAAGTCAATGTTACATGCTGTCAATTGCTCTGCTCTCCACCTCATTTAGGGCAGTGTCTCACTGAGTCTGGAGCTCAATGACTGACTAGGCTGGCCACAAGCCCTGGGGATCTGTCTACCTCAGTCCCTCCTGGTGCCAAAGCCAGAGTTACAAGACCAGGTGACCAGGTAACCGTGCCCTTTATGTGGTCCTGGGGACCAAACTCAGATCCTCAGCAACATTTTACTTGACTGAGACATGGCTCTTGCCCTTAAATTTTTTTCTTAAATTTTATTTTAAAGATTTATTTATTATATGTGAGTACACTGTAGCTGTCTTCAACCACTCCAGAAGAGGGCATCAGATCTTGTTACAGATAGTTATGAGCCACCATGTGGTTGCTGGGATTTGAACTCAGGACCTTCCCTAGAACAGTCAGTGCTCTTAGCCGGTGGTGAGCCATCTCTCCAGCCCTGTTCTCGCCCTTAAAAAAAACTATCTTTTGGGGCTGGAGAGATGGCTGAGTGGTTAAGAGTACTGACTGCTTTTCCAGAGGTCCTGAATTCAATTCCCAGCAACTACAAGGTGGTTCACAACCATCTGTAACGGGATCCGATACCCTCTTCTGGTGTGTCTGAAGACAGTTACAATGTACTCATATACATAAAATAAATAAATCTTAAAAAAAATCCTATCTTCTAAATATAAAGTAACCAGTAGCTGGAGACAGTTCCAGCAGTTAAATACACTCGTTTACAGAGGATTTGAGTTCAGTTCCAAGCATCTACATCCACAGCTCTCAGCCTGTAACTCCAGCTCTAGTTCCTACGTTCTCCTTTGGCCTCCATGGGCAACAACACATTCATAGTGCAGTTAGGCAGGCGCACACACACACACACGCACACACACACACAAATAAAAAGAATGCCAGGTATGGTGGCATATCATGGAAGGTAAAGGAATGTGGGAGAAAGAGTTCAAGGTCATCCCCAGCTACATAGGGAATTTGATGCCAGCCTGGGTTATGAGATCCTGCCTCAAAAACTTCCCAAGAGCCTCCCTGAGATGTGTGGTTCTTCGGCCAAGACTCCAAGGAAACTCAATGGATGTTAAACTGGGAGACATCCCAACCCCAAAGGTACACAGTGGAGCACTGAGTTTATACCCAATAGTACACACTGAGATTATGCCCAAAAAATCCATCAAGAGGAAAGAGCACAGCTGGGTTAACCCGGTGCTGGCACCCACGTGTTCTCGAGCTGCTGTCTTCTTAGCAGAAACTCACACATTAGTGATGTGCGGGTCCCAGAAGGGCCATTATAGAGGACTCTGCACTCCTGAAGAGCCAAACACTGAGTTCCATTCATGAAGAATTCAACTAAGGCTAAATCTTCATATCCTGCCTAGGAACCAATGTCTAATAAAAAGTAAATGGTAAATGTGGAAAAATACACATAAGAAAACAAGAAACCAGAAGGAAAGGAATGATAAAGCACCGCAACATGGGCGGGAGAGAAGTCTCAGCAGTTATGAGCACTTGCTGCTCTTGCCTAAGACCCAGGTTTGCTTCCTAGCACCTACATGGCAGTTTCCAAAAACCTGTAGCTCCAGTTACTACAGGGGGACTTATGCCCTCTCTGGTCTCTACATGCTATCACAGAAGTCTGGTGTGGAACTCACGTAGGCACACACATATACAAATAAGTAAATCTTAAAAGAAAAAAAAAATTGAAACTTTCATCATTCCAATGTACTATATTGGGTTCTTTGAATTTATATATTCAGAATAGAAAAGTCAGAATAATTTTCTGATACAAACATAAAAATAGAGCACATTTATTAACAGTAGGAAAACTACTTACAATAACAATGCATTAAATCTCACATAATAAACACAGCCAAAAAAGAACAAGAGACTTTTTGATATTCTGATGCAGTATAGTCAAAGACTGTCCCATACACACCTTAACATATACCCATATAAAGCATTCATTTCATAGGCAGGAAAAATAATTATTTTTGTCTGTCACTGAAAGACAGTGTCTGTCCTGGTTCTCAGCTTTGATTATGTACTACAGATAGACTTCAAATATTAAAAAAAAAGTTAACAACAAAAGCTGAGCATGGTGGCACACATCTTTAGTACTAACATTAGAAGCAGAGATAGGTAGATATCTCTGAAATCAAGGCCAGCCTGCTCTACATATTGAGTTCAAGGCCAGCCAGACCTACAAAATGAGACCCAGTCTTTACGAAAAGAAAAGTAACAGCAAAAACCCATATTCATTCCTAAAATAAACATATATATATATAATCTTTTTTTAAAATATCCTATACAATGGTGAATACCTCCTTCGAAAGTTCTGGATTGCTGAGCAGTGGTGGCACACGCCTTTAATCCCCCGGGAGGTAGAGGCAGGCGGATTTCTGAGTTCGAGGCCAGCCTGGTCTACAGAGTGAGTTCCAGGACAGCCAGGGCTACACAGAGAAACCCTCTGGATTTTAACAGGTCTGACTGGCTAACTTCTTGCTTGAGCAGGTTTTCAGTTCCCCTGGGAGTCACAGATGCTTTGGATCCATTGCTCTGGTGTACAGAGAGTTCTATTTCTTCTTCCTCTTCTTCACTGGCTCATCATCAGAGCTGCTCTCCGTACTGCTGCTGCTGCTGCTGCTGCTGGAGGAGCTGGAGTCTGAGTCTGAGGATGAGGAGGAAGAAGAGGAGGAATAGGCTGAGGAGGAGGAGCTAGAGAGGCTTTCATCTGAATCACTGTCCTCTGAAGAGGATGAAGCCGATGTCTCACTCTCTGATGAAGACTCACTGGCCGAGCTGCCACTGCTAGAGGTACTGGAACTCGTGACACTCTTAGACCTATGGAAGTACAAAAGTGCACACATGGGAAACTGACATTTAACTCAGTGCTTAGAAAGGCTCATGCTGAGCTGCAGCTAGCCCTAGGTCTGATTTTTGGGGATTACCTAACTCTGAAACACTTTGAAAGTTCTCTGTCTTTTCAGGAATTCTCTTGGAGTTCCTAAGGTGTATCTCCCATACTAAGTTACACTGAGCATGCTAGCACAAGCTTGGGATCCTGGGGGGTAGAGGCATGAAGGTCAGGAGGTCAAGGTCACCCTTAACAACACAGTAAGGTCAAGACCAATACCTCTACCCCTCTCTCTCTACCTCTCTCTCTCTCTTTCTCTCTCTCTCTCTCTCTCTCACACACACACACACAATGAAAAAAGAAGGGGGCTGGAGAGATTGTTCAGCGGTTAAGAACACTGACAGCTAGTCCAGAGGTCCTGAGTTCAATACCCAGCAACCACATGGTGGCTCACAACCATTTGTAATAGGATCTGATGCCCTCTTCTGGTGTGTCTGAAGACAGTGACAATGTCCTCACATATATAAACAAATAAATCTTTAAAAAAGAAAAGAATTGCAAACAAAGACTTCACACCAGTCTTCCTCCCCCAGGTTCTCACCGAAAGCCACCTACCTCTTCTTCTTGGGCTTTCTCTCTATGTTGGACTCTCCCATGCTAAGGGACAAAGGGAAACAAAAGCTCCTATTAATAAAAGTGACCAGAGACTCCTCTGCTAGCCTCAGACCGGGTCTGTTCTCCATTACAGACCCTCAAGGGCATAGGGCTGCTTGCTCTGATCAAGTAAAGTTTCCCTCCCAGGACAGGATATGCACAGTGCATATGGCTGACTTTGTGCTTCAACAACACATTTTATATCTTGTACCATCAAAGCCTCTTAGTAGTTTAGATGACTGAACACACAGATTTGTTTCTTTTTTTGTTTAGAACTTTCATTACTTAATTAAACAAGCAAGGCCAACAACAGCACAACAGCTGTAATCTGGCTTCCTAGAATTACATATGGCCATTTCAAACTTTCACAAAAAGTAATTTGAATTTCTGTACACCTTCTAAAATTTTAGTTACTGTTTAAAACAATTTCACTTTTTTCTTTTTCAAATTAATTCTAAATAGTGAAATTTCTTCTTTTTCTTCTTTGAGACAAGGTCTCATGTAGCCCAGGCTAGGCCTGAACTCATTATTACCTAGAGCTGAGGCTAACTCTTGGCCCTTCGTCCCGCTTCCCTTCATGCAGCGTCAGGGATGGATAGAACCCTGTGCGTGCTAGGCAAGCACTGCACACCGAGCCACACCCCAGCCAACTCCTACCCTGTGCTTGCACCTTACAGGTTTTCAAAGCGAGTTTCTGCTCCTTGATTAGGAAAGTAGGCTTGAACCTGCACAGACATGGTCACCACACAGAACCACCGCAGGCCCTGCAGACATACTGTTCCATTCTAACCAATCTCATGAGAGAATTTTCATTCAAAGTTTGCAGGGCTGTGTCCATTTCCATTTTCTGATGTATAGCGGAAGGTGATTCTCTTAGCGAGGGGGGGCAGGCACCACCTTGTTTTGTGAGAGACCACATTACAGAAAAGCTTTCAGTGGTAGGTCAAACATTAGACCATCCTCAGTGTCTAGACATCAGCCCTGGCAGAGCTGAATAATGAGTTAATTCCAGACAGGGTCTGACTGCACAGCTCCAGATAACATGCATTGATTTGGTTATGCAGACCAGTTAGACCTTGAAATCATAGAAATCTACTTGCATCTTTCTCCTGAGTGCTGACATTAAAGGTGTGAGCTACCATACTGGCTGAGTAGATATTTATCGTCAGAATCTGGCAAAGTTTAGTATTAACTCAGTTTCTAACTTTAATTTTTATATTGATTCTTGAGAAACATGACTTACCCAAAGAGATGAGGTTTTGATACAAAATTTACATAAGCCACACAATATATATATATATTTCCCCCCACCACTGGTGATTCTATTTGCTTGTTATGAAGCAGCAATAAACATGGCAGTTAAAGAGTCTCTGTGGTAGGATCAGGGCCATCTGGGTACATGCCCGGAATACTATAACTAGGTCACATGGAGATTCTATTTAGGGTTTTCTTTTTACTTCTAGAGCCCACACTGATCGCCACAGCACCAGTTTACATTCCCATAAACAGTGAATAACCCTCTCTTTACCCCAACCCTTGCCAGCTTTTGTCTTCTTGATGGGTGGCTGTTTGGTATGGGGTGAGAGTGAAGAGCAACCTACTTTTAATTTGCATTTCCCTGATGGCTAAGGATGTTGGACACTTTTAAAAAATATTCATGGGAGCAGCTGGGACAGGAGTCTTCCCTTCCAGTCGCCATCTGCAGCAGGGAACCAGGCAGCTCCACAGTCTTCTGTGCTTAGACCGCCAGGAGAGAATGATCTCCCAGCAGCGATTTCACTTCTGAGCGCGGAGGTGAGATCTCCACCTTCTCTCTGGAGGGGTACAGCTAGGAGCGCACAGGGCATATGATCAGTGGAGCAGCTGGGACAGGAGCCTTCCCTTCCAGCCGCCATTTGCAGCAGGGAACCAGACAGCTCCACAGCCTTCTGTGCACAGACCCTGCCAGAAGAGAGTAGGTCTCCCAGGAGTACAGACACAGGTTTACAGGCCCACAGGAGGGGCAAGCTCCAGCCAGAGACAACAAGACCAACTAACACCAGAGATAACCAGATGGCGAAAGGCAAGCGCAAGAACCCTACCAACAGAAACCAAGGCTACTTGGCAACATCAGAGCCCAGTTCTCCCACCACAGCAAATCCCAGATACCCCAACACACTGGAAAAGCAAGAGTTGGATAAGAAGGACATAAATAACTCCCTTAAAGAAATACAGGAGAACATGGGTCAAATGGTAAAGGCCCTTAAAGAGGAAACACAAAAATCCCTGAAGGAAATACAGGGGAACATGGGTGAACAGGTAGAGGCCCTTAAAGAGGAAACACAAAAATCCCTGAAAGAATTACAGGAGAACACAAACAAGCAAGTGAAGGAACTGAACAAAACCATCCAGGATCTAAAAATGGAAGTAGAAGCCATAAAGAAATCACAAAGTGAGACATCTCTGGAGATAGAAAATCTTGGAAAGAATTCAGGAGTCATAGATGCAAGCATCAACAACAGAATACAAGAGATAGAAGAAAGAATCTCAGGGGCTGAAGATACCATAGAAAACATTGACTCAACAGTTAAAGAAAATGCAAAATGCTAAAAGCTCCTGAGCCAAAACATCCAGGAAATCCAGGACACAATGAGAAGACCAAACCTAAGGATTATAGGTATAGAAGAGAGTGAAGATTTCCAACTTAAAGGGCCAGTAAATATCTTCAACAAAATTATAGAAGAAAACTTCCCTAACCTAAAGAAATAAATGTCCATGAACATACAAGAAGCCTATAGAACTCCAAACAGACTGGACCAGACCAGAAAGTCCTCCTGGCACATAATAATCAAAACACCAAATGCACTAAACAAAGAAAGAATATTAAAAGCAGTAAGAGAAAAAGGTCAAGTAACCTATAAAGGCAGGCCTATCAGAATTACACCAGACTTCTCACCTGAGACGATGAAAGCCAGAAGATCCTGGGCAGATCTCATACAGACCCTAAGAGAACACAAATGCCAGCCCAAACTACTATACCCAGCAAAACTCTCAATTACCATAGATGTAGAAACCAAGATATTCCATGATAAAACCAAATTTACACAATATCTTTCCACAAATCCAGCCCTACAAAGGATAATAGATGGAAAATGCCAACACGAGGAGGGAAACTACACCCTAGAAAAAGCAAGAAAGTAATCTTTTTCCAACAAACCCAAAAGAAAGTAACCACACAAACATAAAAATAACATCAAAAATAACAGGAAGCAACAATCACTATTCCTTAATATCTTTTTTTTTTTTTTTTTGGTTTTTTGAGACAGGGTTTCTCTGTATAGCCCTGGCTGGCCTGGAACTCACTCTGTAGACCAGGCTGGCCTTGAACTCAGAAATCCGTCTGCCTCTGCCTCCCAAGTGCTAGGACCTTAATATCTTATAACCTCAATAGACTCAATTCCCCAACAAAAACCATAATCTAACAGAGATGTTTTTCATGTGGATCTTCGATTTTATCAGAAAATGTTGTGACTCCTCTTTCAATTTAGTAATGCTTTCTGTGTCTACCATTTTGACTGTATTATTTTCCATGATAACCTTTAATTTTAACATTTTTTCTGTGTATTTCTTCGATTTTGTCGGAGGTGTTTTTCATGTAGATCTTCGGTTTTGTCGGGGGTGGGGGGTGGGGGTGGTGTTTGTAGTTCCACTTTCAATCAACTTAGGAATGTTTTTGTGCCTACCTTTTTGTCGGTATAATTGTCCATGATAATCTTCAATTTTAACGTTTTCTGTATTTTTCTTCAATTTTGTCAGAAATATTTTTCTTGTAGATTTTCAATTTTATCAGAAAATGTTTATAATTCCACTTTCAATCAACTTAGGAATATTTTTATGCCTACCATTTTATCTGTACAATTTTTCCATGAAATAGTCAATCTTAACGTGTTTTTCTATATATTTCTTCAATTTTATCAGAGATATTTTCCATGTATATTTATACAATGGCATACTACTCAGCAATTAAAAACAATGAATTCAAATTCTTAGGTAAATGGGGAACAGGTTAGGGAAGAGGGCTTATGGGACTTTCGGGGAAGGGGGGAAACCGGGAAAGGGGAAATCATTTGGAATGTAAATAAAGAATATAGAAAATAAAAATAATAATAATAAAAAAAAAACTAAAAAAAAATTCATTAGCCATTTGTATTTTTTGTAACTATTAAATTCCTTAGTCCAAGTTTAAAAATATTTTCTTGAATAGTAATTTTAGTTCTTTACACACTCTAAATAACAGTTCTTAGCATGCAAAGATCCCAGCCCAACTGATAGACTGGTTTGTTTGTTTTGTTTCTCACTCATTTAGTGATTTTCTTTACTGTCCAAAAGATTTTTAATTTTATAATGTCTTTCTTGTCGATTTGAGAGAGGGGTGTTTTTGAAGATAGGATGTCACTATATAACACTGGTTGGCCTCAAATTAAGAGACCCTCCTGCCTTTGCCTTCCAAGTGCTAATATTAAAGATCAGACCAGCCGGGAGGCGGTGGTGGCGCACGCCTTTAATCCTAGCACTTGGGAGGCAGAGGCAGGCAGATTTCTGAGTTCGAGGCCAGCCTGGTCTACAGAGCGAGTTCCAGGACAGCCAGGGCTACACAGAGAAACCCTGTCTCGAAAAACCAAAAAAAAAAAAAAAAAAAAAAAGATCAGACCACCATACATGGCTCTATTTGTCAACTCTGGAGACTCTGCTAATGTGGATGAAATGGAAATGCTCAGTGTCTTCTGAACTTGAAAACATAGGAATCCAGTCAGGAGTATTATCTAAGGACAATACACTCTTATTCCTTCCTGTCCAGTGCAGGAATTAAGCTGTAAATTCTGCATGGTAATTAATTTTATAAGCCCGGTTCACTGGCCATGTGAGAATTTTCCTGTCTTGTAAGAGTGGGACCAGTACCTACAGGAGGTCATCTTTCACTGTTCTCAATAGGATCTTGGTGTGGGACTAAGGGCCTCTCCAGATTTTTAATTTATAATAAGGTGTAGGGAACAAGGACCAAGAGACAAGTTCTTACAGATTTCTTTTTTGGAAAAAGCATTCATTAACTCGATGATCTATTATTTTTTAAAATTTAATTTGTGTGTGTGTGTACATGCTCATATATGTATGAGCATACAAAGAGGTTAATAATAGCTACCTTACTAGTAGAGATTTGAGGTTTAAATATGCTAAGACTTATAAAGAACATACATAGGGCTTGGATACAGAGTACCCATTCATTAAAAATCAGCCGATAGTATTGTAATGCAATAGTATAGTATAGTAATGACGGATGTGGCGGTGCACGCCTGTAATCCCAGCACTCAGGAGGCTGAGACAAGGAAGACTGCAAACCTGAGGACAGCCTGAGCTATGTGGTGAGAAGGTCTCCAAAACCCAAAATAAACAACAACATCAGCTAGCATTATAATGAAACTTTTAGCCCCTTAACCGATTCTGTAAATATTTTTATAAGTTCCCCTGGATACCACATGTAAACCTACCTTTGCTGCAATAATCTATTTTCTTTTTCTTTTAAAGCTTTCTTCAGCTCTGCTGTTCTTGAAGGCCTGTGTAGGTACTTTCTTTTCCCTTTGCATTCATAAGTCCAATGTCCAAATTCCAAGCATTTCTGACATCTTACATGTTGCTTATTGGCTTCACTACAAATAAAAAAAAAAAAAACCCAGAATACAAGCCTTAGAAATGTTGTCTTGGGAACCTTCAGACCTGAAAGAGCATAAAGAGTCCAGTGATGTTGACTCTAGTAGGCACACAAATGGTATATTTAAGTGATCAATGCAAGCAACCTGGGGCTCAACGGGAGTTGAGTCTTGCTCTTCTAAGCCTATCACCATATTTCATGCTTATAATCTTGCACTTTTCAGGCCAAAGTGGGAGGATGGCTCTGAGTTCAAAGTTAGCCTGAGCTGCAGAGCGAGAGGCCCTGTTTCAACAAAGCAAAATAATAAAAACAAAAATTTTAACTTTTTCCATTCTAGTAATGATGTATTCAGACCTACATTTTTAGCTCAGAATACAAAGGATAATAAAGATCTTTATTTTATTTGTTGTAATGCTAGATATTAAACAGAGAGCCTCCTTCCCGGATACTCTACTATTGAGCCAGACCCCTAACCCATTTGCCTCTGCCTCCCAAGTGCTGGGATTAAAGGCGTGCGCCACCACCGCCCGGCTAGCACTTTTAAAACTGGGAAATGGCTGGGTGGGTAAGGGTGTTTGCTGTAAGCCAAAGATCTGAGTTGAATCTCTAGATCTATGTAGTGGAAGGAGAAGGTCTGACCCAACAAGTTGTCCTCTGACCTCTACTTCTATTCACACATAAATAAAAAAGTGTTCGTTTGGTTGTTTGATTCTGCTTTTGATATTTTTCCTGGAACTCAATCTGTAGACCAGGCTGGCCTTGAACTCACAGATCTGCCTCCACCTCCCAAGTGCGGGGATTAAAGGCATGTGCCACTGTGCCTAGCTATCATTTTTTTTTTTTTACTTACTAAAATGGTGATGGTGAGATAGATAGCTCAGTGGGTTAAAGGCACTTGCCATACAATACTAGGATTAAAGGTGTGAGCCACCATACCCAGCTTGTAGTTTGATAAAATAGTCCTTGAGCTTCAAAAATAAAGATAAAAAGTGCCTACTCATAAGTTTTATGGGTGAGACCCTTCTGCAATACAAGTTGAACATTCCTAATACAAACATTTAAAATCTAAATACTTCAGGATGTAACACTCTTTTTTTAAGTACCAAAGCACCACAAATAGAAAATTTTATACCTGACAGTCCAAAAACAAGCATGTTTAGAGCTGGAGAAAAGGTTCAACAGTTAAGAGCAATTGCTGCTACTGCAAAGGACAAATGGCTTGGTTCCCAGATTCCATAGGGTGGTTTATAACCATCTATCTCTCCAGTTCAAGAGATCTGATACCCTCTTCTGACTTCCAAGGGCACCAGGCACACACATGCTGTAGAGATGACAAGTAGCCAAAACACTCATACATATAAAGAGTCTCTAAAAAAATTTTTTTAAAGACTGGCACATTGGGAGGGATGTCAGGGAGATAGCTTTGTAGTGGGACTTTTGCTTGGTGTACATTACTCCTTGGTTCAGCCTTTAGAAATATAAAGAAAGTTATATAATATATATAACTATTATATATAAGCTATTATTATATATAAGGTATTTTAAAGCTGGACACGGTGCACTTCTGTAATCCCAGGATCCTGAGGGGAGAGGCAGGACTGGGAACACAATGACATGGAGATCTGTTGCAAACAAAACAGATGGGACAGGGAATATGATGGGTGACCAGCCAGAAACCAAAAGTCCTGGACAATGGAACTTCATATTAAATCTAACAAGATAATATTGTAAAAAAAAAAAGCAAAGATGAAGATAAGCCTGTTAAGAAAAGCAATACAAGTAATTGCCTTTAATCCTAACATTCAGGAGACAGAGGCAGGTGGGTCTTGAAAAACCAAGAGAAGCAATATGAAACAAGGAAAGACTCATGACTTTTTGTTTTGTTTTGTTTTTTGAGACAGGATTTCTCGGTATCGCCCTGGATGTCCTGGAACTCACTGGAACCAGGCTGGCCTTGAACTCAGAAATCTGCCTGCCTCTGCCTCCCAAGTGCTGGGATTAAAGGCATGCGCCACCACTGCCCAGAGACTCATGACTTTTAATTGGAAAACACTCCTTGTTTTTTGCTTTTGAGACATGCTCTCTTTGGTAGCCTTGGATGGCCTAGCCTTGAACTCACAGATCCACCTGCTTCTGCCTCCTGAGTGCTTAGATTAAAAGCATAATCTACCACATCAGGACCAACACTCAGGTTTTAAACTAATAAACCATAGCTTAGGTCAAAAGCAAAGTTCGAAGCCTGCAGGTATTAGATCCATAAACAGTGTTTTCATTTCAGTTTCATATGACTTTTGATAGGTTTGAGAAACACAACATGCTACCTCGCACAACCATACAGAGAGTGGGTATAACATTGCTGGAGAGTTTTGTCTTAAGATGAAGTCTTATCATGTTGCCCAGGCTGGACTCAAATTCACGTTAAAGTAACTGGTCTCAGCCCCTTACATAGTTTACGTAGTTGATTTGTTTTTTTCCTTTTGGAGACAAGGTCTCCCTATACAGCCATGGCTGGCCTGCAGTTTGCTATGTAGATCAGGCTGGTTTTGACTCACAGTGCTCCACCGGCTTTTGCTTCTTCAGTGCTCAGATTAAAGGCATCTGCCACCAGGACTGATAGTTACTAAGATTAAAAAAAAAACAAAACACTTTTTTTTTAAAAATTTAAACTGGGCACAGTGGCACATGCTTTTAATCCCAGCACATAGTAGGCAGGCAGATATCTTGAATTTGAAGCCAGGACAGCCAGGGCTACACAGAGAAATCCTGTCTCTAAATCTGCCCACCCCATCCCACCCCCCAATTCTAACAAACTCAAAGCAATGATATCACTGTATCTTTCCCCAAATCCTTTGGTGAGGTCCTTTCTATGGCTTTTAGTCTGTTTTCAAATGTCACTCCTCCGCAGATGCATTTCTAGTACAACTAACTTGAAACAGGCCTTTGCCTTTCCCCATCACAGCCTCTTATTTCCTATAAAGTTTAATTTTGTTTTTAGAGAGACAGGGGTTGTCTGTGTACCCAGGGCTGTCCTGGAACTCACTCTGTAGACCAGGCTGTAAGTTGCGTGACTTGAATACATTTTTCTTCACAGAGAAAGTGTCAATGAGTGATTGTACTAAAATTATTTACTGTGAGACTGCATAAAGTGAGACGGTAGATGGGAAATGAATAGGCATTGGAGACAGACTTATTTCTAGGAAAGGAGATAGGAAGGAGGCAGGAACGCTTAAGAGGGAAAAGTTTGGGTTCTAGAGAGGGAAGATGTAGGACCATGCAGTCAGGCTACCCTTGACGTGTGAACAGAGGGACACAAACCACCCAGCGACCAACTCTTGCATTCATTTTGGACTCTCTTTTGATTCCGCTCAGTTTAGCAACCTGCGCCCGCTCACTAGCCAGCGGACAGGCGTCTGCACACCCCTATCCCTCCCGTAGACCCCACAAGCGTCTTACTTACGCTTGCCTCCGAGCTATGAGCCGATGCATGGGAGTCGCCATCTTGCAGCAGGCGGAGTCTGCCGCACGGGTTTTTGGGAAACTCGGGCGAGTGGGCGGGTCCTTAGAAACCTCTGCGATCCTGGGCGGGGCCAGACGAGCTCTTCCTAACACAGGCGACTGGTGGCCACTACCTAGTTTGTCCTCTCTACTGTGGGTCTTGTGTTCAGTAGGAATAGGTCCTTGAAGGGTGATCTCAAACCAGGGGTCTGTAATTTATATGCAGTGGCATGTTGTAGTACTCAAAAATCCTGTAATCCCAGGATTTTGGAGGCTGAGGCAAGAGGATTGCTATGTGTTCAAGGCCAACCTGGGCAAACATAAGCCCCTAGCCCAAAACCAAAACAAACCAAAAACAAACAGGCCAAGCAGTAATGGCCCACATCTTTAATTTCAACACTTACTGGGACTCACCTACACAGCGAGTTCCAGGAAAACCAAGGCTGTACACAGAAACTATCTCTAAAAAACAAAACCACAAAAAATTACAAGTGACATCATGATGACTGGATCATTCTGTTTTGTTTTGTTTTTTGGTTTTTTTTTTTTTTTTTGTTATTTTTTTCCCTTCAGAGATCTGTGTAGAGGAATTTTAATCCAGCAACACGGCTGCTCTGGAAAGAGATTTTTTTTTTTTTGGTTTTTCGAGGCAGGGTTTCTCTGTGTAGCCCTGGCTGTCCTGGAACTCACTCTGTAGACCAGGCTGGCCTCGAACTCAGAAATCTGCTTGCTTCTGCCTCCCAAGTGCTGGGATTAAAGGCGTGCGCCACCACTGCCCGGCTGGAAAGAGATTATAACTGGCGGGAATATAGACATGGGTTCCAGGCCAGCATGGTACAGAGCAAATTTCAGGTAAAGAAATTTAGTTCCAGGTGTGGTGGCACATGCCTTTAACCTCAGCATTCAGGAGATACAGGCATGCAGATCTCTGAATTCTAGTCAGTTTGGTTGAGTCAGTGGCTTAAGAAGCGTGGTGGTGGTGGAGAGGGTGGTGGTGGTGGGGAAGTGGGGAGGGGAGAGAGGGAGATGGAGAGACGGAGTGATGGAGATGGAACGAGCAGTTTGTTTTACCAGGACAGTTTTACAGAGACAGGTTGCAAGTGAAGACAGAATGAGCCTGAGAAAGAAGGACCAAAAGATTAGAACAGATTGCCAGAGTTAGTTTGAGGCAAAGCAGAGCAATTCTGTCAGAAGCTGAGAGAAACAAGTTAACTGGTCAGCTCAGAGGAGTTTAGGCTGAACCAACCAGCCAGAGTTCAGAAAGAACTAGAAACGATGAGTTTGGGCTGGAGAGACAGCGCAGTGGTTAAGAGCACTGATTGTTTTTCCTGAGGTCTGAGTTCATTTCACAGCAACCACATGGTGGCTCACAACTGTCTGCAATGGGGTCTGATGCCCTCTTCTGGTGTGTCTGAAGAGAGCAATGGTGGTGCACAGAATAAATCTTTTTTTTTTTTTTTTTTTTTTTTTGGTTTTTCGAGGCAGGGTTTCTCTGTGTAGCCCTGGCTGTCCTGGAACTCACTTTGTAGACCAGGCTGGCCTCGAACTCAGAAATCCTCCTGCAGCCGGGCGGTGGTGGTGCACGCCTTTAATCCCAGCACTTGGGAGGCAGAGGCAGGCGGATTTCTGAGTTCGAGGCCAGCCTGGTCTACAGAGTGAGTTCCAGGACAGCCAGGGCTACACAGAGAAACCCTGCCTTGAAAAACAAAAAAAAAAAAAAAGAAATCCTCCTGCCTCTGCCTCCCAAGTGCTGGGATTAAAGGCATGCGCCACCACCGCCCGGCTAGAATAAATCTTTAAAAAGAAAAAAAAAAAAGGATGAGTTTATTCATCAGTAAACCTCTGAGATGACAATCATATCTGGTGAATAAAAGATACATTTACAGCTCTGACCAGTATTTATCTCACTGTTGGTATTTATTTATTAGATCTCTCTCTTTTTTTTTTTTTTTTTTTTTTTGGTTTTTCGAGACAGAGTTTCTCTGTGTAGCCCTGGCTGTCCTGGAACTCACTCTGTAGACCAGGCTGGCCTCGAACTCAGAAATCCACCTGCCTCTGCCTCCCAAGTGCTGGGATTAAAGGCGTGCGCCACCACTGCCCGGCTAGATCTCTTTTTTAAATGTGTATGGATGTTTTGGCTGCATGTATGTAGGTGCATATGCATCCAATATGCATGACTGGTGCTGAGGGGGTCAGAACAGAGCAGCAGGTTACCCGCCAACTGGTATGATGGATGATGTGCAGAGAACTGAGCCTACATCTTCTGCAGGAGCAGCAAGTGCTCTTAACTGTTGATCCAGCTCTCAGCTCTCTATTTCTTTTCTTTTTTTAAGAATTAACTTATTTTATGTATATAAGTATTACTGTAGCTGTCTTCAGACACACCAGAAGAGGGCATCAGATCTCATTACGGATGGTTGTAAGTCACCATGTGGTTGCTGGGATTTGAACTCAGAACCTTCGGAAGAGCAGTCAGTGCTCTTAACCACTGAGCCATCTCTCCAGCCCCCTCTTATTTTTTATTTTTAAAGGTAAGATCTTTAATTTTCCAGACTGGCTAGAAACTTAGCTCAGACTAGTCTAATTCCGAAGTTATGACACAAGTTTATAACCTCAGGATTCAGGATGTAGAAAAAGGAGGATAAGGTCAAGGACAACCTGGGCTATATAGCAAATCTGAGGCCAGCCTGGTCTACATGAGACCTTGTATTAACACAAAGTTTTTTTAAAAGCAAAAAAATAAAAAATAAAAAAATCCACAAAGCTTGACATGCCAAAGAAACAGAAAGAAATAGATCTTCCTAAAACTTGGTTGTCCTGTCCTGTGATTGTTAATTATCACAACTTCCTTACAATACATTATTTCTCCCTTCTTTCTTTCTTCTTCTTTATCTTCGTTTTTTTTTTTTAATAGCACACTGTGCAGTTTGTTAACCATTCAAGTACAGTAGCATCTGGTGAGATTGGGACAGAATTGGGATCGCAAAGTGAACAAATATTCAGCATCTAATGGGTTGGAAGAAGCCACTACATACTCTTCACAAACGTCTTCTACAATCAATACAGTACTAGCCATTAACCCAGCACACCAAGTGTGCCCGAGTGGAAAAGATGCAACGAGAAAAACAGCTACGTTAGAAAGACCAACACTTTAAAAAAAAGTAAAACACTTTTCAGTTTCTGCCCTTGAGCCACTGAAACATCTCACGGTCTGGATCGACCAATACGGCCCTACATCAGCTTCTAGACTATCTGTCAGGAGGGAAAACGTAAATGACACTAGCCAGTAAAGTCTTTGTATATTTAGGAAGGGGTCGGGGAGAAAGTCAGTTCGCCTTAGTCAGCCTCAGTCTCATCCGCGGGGGTCTCTGGATTCTTTGTTCTTCCGCACCTCTTCAACCTGCTTGTCCTTTTCTCGCAAACGCTCCAGCTTGGCAGCCATTTGCGCCTCTTGGTTCTCTGTTTTAGCCTCCATTTTGTGGGTCAGTTTCTCCTCCGCCATTTTGCTGAAGTTGTTGTTCTCCTCGAAGGCTTTCTGGAGCACTTCTTTTTCATGCTCCCGTTTCTCAGCAAGCTGCATCAAGACTTCCGCTTTATGAGACTTGCGTCTTTCTTCTGCAGCTTCTAATTTCTTCTGGATTTCCTCCGGGGAAAGAGCCTTCTTCTTTGCGGGGAGGGGAGGAGGGAATCGGGGACGGATTCTTTTGACCGAAGGCTGAGAATCAGCTCAAAAGCCTGGCCTGAAGCACGCTTCTCCAGCTCTTTCACCTGAATACCAGAAAATGCCATGTCGGACAAAAGACAAGAGACTGTCTGTACACTCTACCCAATCCACTGGCAAGGACGGTCCCAAAATAAACTTGAAAATCTGAATCTCCTGCCTCCACATCTGTGCTAGGATTACTTTTATCAACAATGATTTTAAATTCGTTTGGTGCTGGTGATTGAACTTAGGGCTTTTTTTAAAATTTATTTTTTAAGATTTATTTATTATTATATGTAAGTACACTGTAGCTATCTTCAAACACCCCAGAAAAGGGTATCAGATCTCATTAGAGATGGTTGCGAACCACCATGTGGTTGCTAGGATTTGAACTCAGGACCTTAAGAACTCAGTGCTCTTAACCGCTGAGCCATCTCTCCAGCATGCTGGTCTTGCATTTGACCAAATGAGCTATGTGTCTAGCCCAGTTGTTGTAGTTTTGTTTTGTTTTAATGAAAAAAAAAAAAGAAGTAACCTTAGCTATCCTGGAACCCTCTGTGTAGAGCAGAGTAGCCTTGAACTCACAGATATCTGCCTGAATACTGAGATTGAAGGTATGCACCATTTTTTTTCTCTTTTGGAAACAGAGTTTAGGTTGGTAGATCAGACTTGCCTCGAACTGTCATTTGTCCTATAGCAAGGCATGAGGTTCCATAAATAACAGGTTACTGAAATGTGGAAAAGTATAGAAACATGTCAGGAGAAAAATGCTGTCCAACAAATTCAAGGAGACGCACTGCATGCTGGAAGAGGACCTTTCTGTGTAAAATCTGTGTGTGTGAAATGACAAAGGCAGAGAGCTGACACTGTGCAGCAAAGGTTTCTCAGTCAAACCATTTGATCTGGCATGCAGAAGAAGAAGCCAGCTGACCCGAGGGCACGGACAACCAGCTCTACTCCTCATCCAGGCATTTGATTTGCCAAATCAGGGATGTGATTCTCAGTGAAGTGTATGTGAAGGTTCCACATTTCATTCCCTATTTTCGCACTTCACTGGTCACTCACTCTGAGGCTTAAGCCTGGGGATCTCATGACTTTATTCTAATTTGCATCTCTGTGACTGTTTGTTTGGTTGGTTTTTGAGACAGGATCTCTATAAATAGCCTGACTGTCCGGGAACTCACTGTGTAGACCAAGTTAGCCTCAAACTCACAGAGATCTGCCTGCCTCTGCCTCCTGAGTGCTGGGATTAAAAGTGTGTACCACAGTGCCAAGCTGTGACAGTTTTTTTTTTTAAAACAAAACAAAACTTCAAGCTGTAGAGATGACTTGGCAGTTAAGAGCATTTTCTACCCTAGCAGAGGACTTGGGTTTGGTTTCCAGCATCCATGTGGTGGACAACAACCTCCTGTAACTCTATATACAAGACTTTTAACCCCTCTACTGGACTTCTGTAAGCATTCGATACATACAGGCAAAACAGTCATACAAAGAAAATACATTTCTTTTTTATCGTACCTTTTTTTTGGAGAAATAAATTTGGGGGAAGATGTATATTATCTTCCATTATAGATAGATTTATGAAGCTCTGCTAACTCTAGATGGGCAAGGACCTCCTAATATGACTCAGTGGTAGAGCCCTTGCCTAGCATTTGCTAGGCCTGGGCTTCATAGAGGAGCTTCTCTGTGTAGCCTCAAAACTGGCTCTGGGATAGTTAACACATTCTTCTTCTTTAGTAGCTATAAGCAACTCAGCTGTTTTGTACTCAGGGGGAGTCTCAGTCTGTCAGCCAGACAGGAAATATTTATCTTCAAGTCTAGCCAGTTTCAGAGGACAAATAGTTCCGCTGATGGTTTACACAGTTTATGAGACAAGGA
The DNA here is from genome assembly GCA_036184795.1 of Tokudaia tokunoshimensis. NCBI lineage: Eukaryota > Metazoa > Chordata > Mammalia > Rodentia > Muridae > Tokudaia > Tokudaia tokunoshimensis. Next base: position 68,913,352 of record BTHU01000010.1, read on the forward strand.
AAGGGAATTTGGAGCGTCTGTGTCTAGTCTGACACAGGTCAACAGAGCACCAGGGCAGACTGACCTAATCATGAGGAAGAGCTTGTGTTTGCAATAAGCTGGAGGCCTTTCCTGTCAAATACTGTGTGTGTGTGTGTGTGTGTGTGTGTGTGTGTGTGTGTGTGTGTGTTTTCAGATAAGGGTCTCACTATGCAACCCTCGTTGGCCTGGGATGCACTTCTAGACTAGGTTGTCCTTGAACTCACGAATCTCTTGACCTCCAACTCTCAAATGCTAGGGTTACAGGTATGAGTCATCATTATACTTGGTTTTATGTTTGGTTTTTCGAGACAGCCTCTCTCTACCTATCCTTAGGTGTCCTGGAACTCACTAATATAGACCAGGCTAGCCTCTCAATTACAGTGGTCTGACTGTGCCTCCATCTATGGCGTGCTGGGATTAGAGACGAACTCTGCCATGCCCAGCTAACATGCTTGTTTTTTATTTTTTATCAATTATTTGATTGTTTCCTTTTTGGATTTATTTTTCATTTAAATTCTTTTTATGTATATGGGTATTTTGCCTTAATATATGTTTGTGCACATGTATGCACAATGCTTTTAGAGACCAGCAAACATTGTTGGATGCTCTGGGACTGAGGTTTTAGACAGTTGTCAGCCATTATTCAGGTGATTTGGCTAGAACCCTGGTCCTTTGGAAGAGTAGCAGTGCTCTTCAGTACTGACGCATCTCTCCAGTTCCTCCTTTGTTTACTTTGAAGATTTATAATTAGTTAATTAATTTTGAGCAGAGAGAGCATAGATTTATTAAGGGAAAGTGAGAAGGATTCCCAAAAGTAGAAGGGGTTCCAAGGGAGGAATAATTTGTTTTGAAATGGGCATAAAATGTAGTTCTGGCTGGCCTTGAGCTCAGCAATGTTTCTGCCTGAAGTGTTGGGATTACAGAGGTGAGTCATAAGCTCTGGCTTCGTTGCTGCTGTTGATGCTTTGAGACAGGGCATTATGTACCCCAGGGTGGCCTTAAATTCAGCACGTAGCTGAAGACTTGCTTCCATGCCTAGTATTTAAAAGTCTGTTTCTATTATCTTAAAACATTAGGTTTATATACAGAGCAGATCTTTATCCTCCTCTTCTTTTTCTGAGCTTGGTAGCACAGGACTGTGACCCAGAATTTAGAGGCAGAGCAATCATCAGTTCAAGGCCATCTTTGGTTTTGAGTTTAAGGCCAGCCTGGAATATATGGGAACTTGTGAATGAAAGAAAGAGAGAAAGAGAGAGAGAGAGACAGAGAGAGATGAGAGGGAGAGGGGGAGAAGGGAAGAGGGGGAGGGGGGAGAGAGGGAGAGGGAGAGAGGGACAGGGACAGGGAGAGAGGGAGAGGGAGAGAAAGGAGAGGGAGAGAGAGAGAGGGGGAGGGGGGAGGAAGGGAGGAAGAGAAGCATGAAAAAGCAGAAAACCCTAATTTTGTTGGCTGTAACTGAGCTCCCCCTCTTCCCCCCCCCACCCCCCACCCCCCGAATTTCCATTGTCAGTTCCCTTAGGCCTCTGTTTCTATCCTAGGTCTCATCTAGATAAGAAGCTAGATCCTACTTTGCTGTTCTCACAAATCCAAACACCTCATGGTTTTTATCTGTGGGCTGCCAGAGAAAGGTTGTCTCGAGGCAGATGCCATCCCCTACTCCCTGCTTCTGAGTCTCAATGTCCTTCTTTATTTATTCTCCAATCAAGTCTTCTCTACTCCTTCCCAGGCCTCTGCCTGTACTCATCACCTCTGACACCTTAGGAAAGTCGGAGTCTCCATCCCATGCCAGGCTATTTCAGAGCCTGCCCAGGCCTGTCTAGATTCCTCAACTTGGTGAAAACCTGTGCACACCCTTTCTCTTATTAAAGTAACTGTCACACATTTTGGGGTTGTTTTCTTCTAGCTCTTGATGACAAAACTGAGTGTAGCTCACCCTATACCCCCACTTATACTTGATCAAACCAGCTTGACTCATCCAAGCTGTTAAATCAGACTCTCTCACTGGAACTCACTTGTTTTGGGGGTGAGGCAAAGGTTTACATTTTTTGTACTTTAACATACCAAGTTCCAGGTCAGCTGGAGCAGTAGTAGAGTAAGAACCTCTTCCAGGAAAATAAAAACCACAGGTCTTCATTTTTCATGCTTATTTAGAGCTGGGCCTCCTTCATGTACTTTGAGAGCCAAGGAGAAGCCAATGCATAGGATGAGAAGAAAGGGGGCCGCACCAGAGGGGTGGGGTAGGGGGTAGGGGTGAGGAAAGAGAAGGAACACAAGTGTGTGTGGTGTGTGTGGTGGTGATGGTGGTGCAAGTTTATTTACAAAGAAGTAATTAGCCAGTGTGGTGCTTCAATCCCAGCACTCTGGAGGCAGAGGCAGATGGATATCTGTAAATTCAAGGCCAGCCTGGTCTCTAGAGTGTTCCATGACAGCCAGGACTACACAGAGAAACCCAGTCTTGAAAAAAAACAAGTAATTGATTCCAAAACTTCTGGTTGGTTGTCTTGGTGATTGATAGCTGCAATTCCAACGTTTGTTAGGCTTCTGCAGGAGAATGGTGCATTTGTGGTCAGCCCGGGCCACATAGAAAGTATTACATCAAGAAAGCTGGTGAGATGGCCCTTGCTGCCCACCTTAATGACTTTTGTTTGATCCACAGAACCCACAGGATAGAAGGAGACAACCTTCTCTCAAAGGTTTCCTTCTATCCTCCTTATGAACACTATTCATTAAAGAAAGACAATTAGAATGGAAGGGTGGGTGTGGCCGTGCACACCTGTAATCCCATTATTACGAGCTCTAAGCCTCAGGTTCACTGAAAACTGCAAACCCTCGTAGCCTTAGAAGCAAGTCTTTTGTCTCCATAAGATTGGGCTGTAGGCAAACCTTCAGAGCATTTTATTTAGTGATTAGTGTGGGTGGGGCCACCTTTAGGCTGGTTGTTCTGGGTTCTGTGAGAAAGCAGGCTAAGCTGGGCATGAAGTAGTCCTTAAATCCTAGCACTTAGAGTCAGAGGCAGATACAGCTCTCAAAGTTCAAGGCCAGTCTGGTCTACATATCAAAACTCAGGATACTGCATAGACCTGTAGTTTTGCTTTTTCATCATAGCAGAGCAGTGGTATCCCTGACAAAACAACCTTGTTATAAAAACAAGCAGGGGCTGGGTTTGTGGTACATGCCTTTAATCTCAGCATTCTAGAAGCAAAGACTGGTGTATCTCTGTAAGTTTGTAATTCAACCAATGGGTCCATTACAGCCTGGAATTCCTTTACTTTCTTCAATCAAAGTGGGTGACTGACTCTTACTGAGCACAGGGCATTCGGAGTCTTGATGTTGGAGCAAATGTTTGGAGTCTGTCTACCTACTCCCTTGGGAGAACTGGATGACTTTAATAATTACTCCTAAAAAATTTTTTTTCAGGCTGGTGAGATGGCTCAGCGGTTAAGAGCACTGACTGCTCTTCCAGAGGTCCTGAATTCAATTCCCAGCAACTACATGGTGGCTCACAACCATCTGTAATGGGATCTGATGCCCTCTTCTGGTGTGTCTGAAGATAGTTACTGTGTACTCATATAAATAAAATAAGTCTTTATTTATTTATTTATTTATTTTTTTTGAGACAGGGTTTCTCTGTATAGCCCTGGATATCCTGGAACTCACTCTGTAGACCAGGCTGGCCTTGAACTCAGAAATCTACCTGCCTCTGCCTCCCAAGTGCTGAGATTAAAGGCATGTGCCGCCATTGCCCGGCTAATAAATCTTTTTGTTTGTTTGTTTGTTTTTTGGTTTTTCGAGACAGGGTTTCTCTGTGTAGCCCTGGCTATCCTGGAACTCACTCTGTAGACCAGGCTGGCCTCGAACTCAGAAATCCGCCTGCCTCTGCCTCCCAAGTGCTGGGATTAAAGGCGTGCGCCACCACCGCCCGGCAATAAATCTTTTAAATAGATAGATAGATAGATAGATAGATAGATAGATAGATAGATAGATAGATAAATCTTAAGCCTTTCGCTCTGGGAAGGAGCAGGGCCCAAGTGAACAGGACCAAACCAAGAAGGAAAAAAATATTTTTGCATTTTTAATCGTGTGTATGCACTTGTTCGTGTGTGCGTGTGTCGGCGTGTGTGTGTGTGTGTGTGTGTGTGTGTGTGTGTGTGTGTGTGTGTATGTGCTTGCACTCACACATATGCAGGGAAGTTAAAGGACAGTTTGTTGGAGTTAGTTTTCTCTTTTTATCATGTAGGTTTCATGATTCAATTCAAATTGTCAAGTGAGGTGGCAAGTCCCTTTACTATGGACTCATTTTACCATTGCTGTCCTCAGCATGTTGACATGGATATGGCTCCATTAAAGGTTCCACTGTTAATTAGCTAAGTCCTCCCTGGGTCAGACTTCAGCATTGGTAAAGCCTTCCCTCTGGATGTGTTCAAGTGTTGACAGCGTGTACAGAGAGCAGCTTCCTCCCACATGCCCAGCAACGGAAACAACCATACTAAGCTTGGCCCTCCTACCTCAATTAACTCTTAAGAAAAAGTCACAGCCTAAACTGATCTGAGCAATTATTCTCTTGGGGTTCCTTTGTTCCAAGTGACTCTAGGTTTTTGTCAAGTTGACAACTGAACTATGACACTTTTTTTTTTTTTTTGGTTTTTTGAGACAGGGTTTTTCTGTGTAGCCCTGGCTGTCCTGGAACTCACTCTGTAGACCAGGCTGGCCTCAAACTCAGAAATCCGCTTGCCTCTGCCTCCCAAGTGCTGGAATTAAAGACCACTGCCCGGCTGACACTTTTAAGATTAAAAATATGTACTTAAAAATTTTTATGCAAGTTTATGTGTGTGTACATAGCCTCATGTATGCAGGAGTCCATGGAGACCAAAAGAGAGTTGCTGAACCCCTTAGAAGTATAGCTATATGTGCTTGTAAGCTATCAAAGTGGGTGCATGGGAACTGAACTCAGGTCATCTGTAAGAACAGCGAGTGCTCTTAACCACTGAGCCAACTCTCCAGCCCTCCCCTGCTCCCAAATAGACATTGACTGAAATGGTATAAGTATCCATGTTTAGTGGACTACACAAAGTATTCCTAAAATACAATTCTCATTCTCTCTCTCTTTCTCTCTCTCTCTCTCTCTCTCTCTCTCTCTGTGTGTGTGTGTGTGTGTGTGTGTGTGTGTGTGTGTGTGTGTGTCAGTTTTACAGTTTTACTGACTGGCTTTGAACTTGATATAAAGCTGGGGATGATCTTGAACTTTTTTTTTTCTTTTTTTGGTTTTTCAAGACAGGGTTTCTCTGTGTAGCCCTGGCTGTCCTGGAACTCACTCTGTAGACCAGGCTGACCTCGAACTCAGAAATCCGCCTGCCTCTGCCTCCCAAGTGCTGGGATTAAAGGCGTGCGCCACCACTGCCCGGCTGATCTTGAACTTTTGATCCTCCAGTCTCCACAGTTCCAAGTTCTGGGATCCCAGGTCTGTACCTCTACACCCAGTTTCAGTTACTTATTTCTGAAGAAAAATGACTCTATTACATTCCCTCTCTTTGCTGAATAGCTTCTTGAGTTTATGCATTTCTCAAAGCATTTCAAGAGTATACAGATGCTCTTGCACTTTTTACTTTGCAGTATCTCTGTAGTGGAAGCTGCTTTTGGACGCTATTTGTTTCTGTTTGAGGCTTTGCCTTTGACTTGTAGGAGGATTCCTGATGCTCCCACACAGCTCAGCTCATTGACTCATTGCTGGGTGTTTCTGCTCTTGCCTTTAGCTACCACTGGATTTTTGTGTCTTTCCCTAGAGACCAAGTTAGTGTATGCATTGCTGCTGTCCAAGTGTCAAACTGTAAGCATCTGGGATATATTTAGAGTTTGAACTCACACTGCATTTGCACATTAACTAGATGACAACAAGAAAATAAATGGCCCTCCTTTGGTTGTGAAGCAATGTCTGGGCTGAGAGCCATGTGAACTTTGGCTAGTCCACATAGCTCTGATCCTGTGTCAGATTACAGGCACTCTGACTTGCTTCTCTCTCTGTCTCTCTCTGTCTCTTTCTCTCTGTCTCTCTCTGTGTCTCTGTCTCTCTCTGTGTCTCTGTCTCTCTGTGTCTCTGTCTCTCTGTGTGTCTCTGTCTCTCTCTGTGTCTCTGTCTCTCTCTGTGTCTCTGTCTCTCTGTGTCTCTGTCTCTGTCTCTCTCTGTGTCTCTGTCTCTCTGTGTCTCTGTCTCTCTGTCTGTCTCTCTGTCTGTCTCTGTCTCTGTCTGTCTCTCTCTGTCTCTGTTTCTCTGTCTCTGTCTCTGTCTCTCCATCCATCTTTGTCTGTCTTTCCTCCAATGCTAAGGATTAGATTTGGGTCCTCCTACATGCTGTGTAAATGTTCTATCACTGAACATTGGGCCCCTTGCTCACATTTTGTGAGGAATTCTGGAAGTGAATCTATTATAAGGGTCATTATAAGGGTCACAAGGCCTTAAAGTCATTGTTACTAACTAAGAACCAAAGAGAGCTACCTCCTGAGATAAGAGGACTGAGGTTTGGCCGATGGAGACCAGCCTAGGGTATGCTGAGTTTGAGCATCAAAATTAAAAATGGCCCAGAAACTTTCAGTTGTAGAAATTAGATAGCTGCTGGGGTTGGGAGTAGCTGGAGTGAGCAGGTTCTGCTGTCAGCTGACAACAAACAGGACTCAGGCTTAGAGTTGGAATGTCAGCTGCTGGAGATGGAAGAAGGCCCATCCTGGGGCTGGTTGAGGAGAGGATGGATAAAGAGACTGTGACTCATACCAGGAAAAGTATTGGCGATCAAAAGGCTTAGAGTTAAATTGGGTCCTATCAGCTTATAAGGCCTGTAGAAGTCTGTGCAAAGTTCACCTGGCATTTTAGGATCATGAAGAGGCAAAGGACTGAGATTGCTGATGACACTACAGCGCAGATGTGTAGGAGGAGCAGCCTGAATAAGGGCAGGAGTGAGTGGCTTTGGGGGAAGAACTTAATGACATATAGTGCTGCTAAGGAAGCAGACAGTTTGAGTTGAGTAATGACCTAAGGATGTCACTGGTATGGGATGGAATTGAACCATAGGGTTTGGTGGTGTTGGTGGTATGTGTTTTATGTAGCACAGGCTGGCCTCAAGCTATGTAGTGGATGATGACCCTGTGGTAGGCTTATGAATGCAACATCAGGTCAGTTTATGTAGTACTTGGGGATAGGACTCAGGGCTTTGTGCATGCCTGGCAAGCACTGTAGCAACTGAACCATACCCCCGGCCCAGTGTTTATGTCAGAAAAGCATAACAGGAAACTGGGGCAGTGAAAACAACTGGGGACTAAACTCTGCTCAACCACCTTTTCTCAGCCTGGCCTGTCTTTGTTGTTGTTTCTTTAGACAGACACTTCGTGTATGTCCCAGGCTGGACTGGAATTTACCATGTAGCCAAAGCTACCCTCAAACTCACTCTCTTTTTTAGCCTCTGAAAGTGCTGGGTTACAGGTGTGGGCTACCACCTCCAGCTTGGAGTTCTGGAATTTAAGAACAGGGAGTTGCTTTGACTGAAGCCCATTGTCCACTGTGAGATGGGGGAGGCCAGAAGGATCTCATTACTCAAGCATGGAGCTTCATCAGGACACTAGTGATGGCAGAAGGCCAGGGATGCCAATGACCACTCGGTGGGTGAGGATTATAAGTTCTCAACTGACTGAGAACTTTTGGTCTCTTCGTGGGCATCTTACGAATGCTGTGTATTTAAAAATAAACAAGCATTGTTTTTTGATTGCTTAGAACTAAGTTTAACCAGAACTAAGCTGTACCAGAGAAAAACACCAGGTAACTTCCCGTTTCTAAAGTGTTCAGCATGCTTACTGGATGAAAACCTGTGTGCTAACACAGAGCCTCCAGCACCACACGTCCTGGAAACTCCACGGCTGTGAAGTTGAGACTCTGGGAACCCTGCCATTCAGATTCTTCACAATTCTCAAATAACTTTTTTGACTTTGTGTATTTAAATATCCCAGAATAGCCTCATGAGCTATAAGTTTGAAGATCCAGGAAACTATTTTTAGAAGGATGAATACTCTGTGTCTGATATATTTTATTTGAGAAAGACAAATTGTTAAAAAGATAGGGCTGTGGCCTTCTTTTGTTTTGTTTTGTTTTGTTTTTTAAGACAGTGTTTCTCTGTGTAACAGCCCTGGCTGTCCTCAATTTGTAGACCAGGATGGCCTTGAACCCACAAGAGTTCTTCCTGAGTGATGGAATTAAAGATGTGCACCACTATGGCCAGCTTGGGTTGTGACATTCTGAATGGAAAATAGTAGGGCAAAGCTGGGATATATGTGTGTGTGTGTGTGTGTGTGTGTGTGTGTGTGTGTGTGTGTATTACAATTTTTTAATGGTTTAGCCAAAGGTTGGAGGAAGGCTTCCAAGTAAAGACAGATAAAGTCTCAGCTTCTTCCCCTCTTCTTTAATTTAAATAGAGTCTTACTCCATAGCTTTGACTGATTAGACTGTAACTTACCATGTAGACCAGGCTGGCCCCAAACTCACAAAGATATTCTGGCTTCTGTCTCCCAAGTGCTGGAATTAAACATCTCTGCTACCAGGAGAAGGTCAATAAATCTTTCGGGTTGTTAGGACACTTTGGGCTATGCAGCCTGGACTCTGACCAGCACTTGATAACTCAGATGAGACAGGACTTTGTCATAAGTAAAACCAGCACAGTCACAGGGGCTCTGTATCTCCTCCTACAGGCAGGACAAAATCAGAGGAAGGAAGATCAAGACCAACCTTAGAAAAAAATCCTGTCTTAGAAAAAGGTTAGCTGATTTTATTTTTTTGAGGAGTTTTTTTCTATGTTAATCAGGCTAGCACTGAACTCTTGGGTCCAAAGGGTCCTTTTTGTTTGTTTTGACAACAAGGTCTCACAGGAATGGTGGTGTCTGTCTATGTGCCTATAAACCCAGTACTTGTGGGGCAGATACACACAGATCTGTGAGTTCAGGGCCAGCCCTTTCTATATATGAGTTACAAGCCAGCTAGGCTTGCATATTATAATCCTGCTCTTCCCTGCATAAACAAATACATAAACAAATAACAAAATCATGACAGAATCTCTGTTGACCAGACTGAACTTGAATTTTTGATGTAGCTGGGACTGATTTTGAAGTTCTGATCCTGCTGTCTTCTCTTTCTAAGTTCAGGATTATGGGTGTTTGCCATGACAAAATTCCCAAATGGGGATTTTTGCTTGGCTTTCCAAATAGCTGGATCAATAGGTATATATACCATCCACACTGACTTCCTCAAACCTCCAAAAATTGCTAAACAAAGTATGTAACTCAGCGGTTAAAAACACTGGCCACTCTTCCAGAGGACTGTGATTTGATTTTCCAGCACCCATAAGGCAACTCACAATCATCTCTAACTCCAGTTCTGGAAATCTGACATCATCTTTTGGTCTCTGCAGGCACAACTGCACATACATGTATGCAGGTAAAACACCCATATACATAAGTTGAAAAAAAATGTATGGGCTGGAGAGATTGCTCTACTGTTAAGAATTCTTGTAGACCTGGGTTTGATTCCCAGAACCCACATGGTGGCTCACAACTATCCCCAACTCCAGTTTCTTGGGATCTGTCTTCTGATCTCTGAGGGCACCAGGCATACACATGGTACACAGACATAAATGCAGGCAAAACACTCATACACATAGAGTAAAACTGAAAAAATTTAAGAAAAAAAATCTGTAACATACAATTTACCATTGAAGTTGGGTGGTGGCACACGCCTTTAATCCCAGCACTTGGGAGGCAGAGGCAGGTGAGTTCGAGGCCAGCCTGGTCAACAGAGTGGGTTCTAGGATGGTCAGAGCTCTGTTAAACAGAAAAACCCTGTCTTAGAACAACAACAACAAACCCAAACTCAAAACCAAAACAACTCCCACAGCCCAAAAAACCCAGAGTTTAAAACCAACTTGGGCTACATATGACCCTGCCTTAAATTTTCATGCCAGTGTCACCAAATATATTCACAAGATTGCGCCAACATTACTGAAATTTTCATCATAAGGGAAACTGTTCTGACACAGTAACTCCCCAGGTTCTGGACTCACATGTCTGTGGCCGTCAGTAAGTATCCCATCGGGCCATTATGAGTCTGTCACAGAGTGGAGTTCTGCTTCTCTCCTTTGTCGCGTTTCAGGGTTTGTCCGTGTTGTCGAGTTGCTGTTTGTTTTGGCACAGGATCTCACTATGTAGACCAGGCTGGCCTTGAACTCTCAAAGATCTGCCTCTGTCTTTGAGTGCTGGGATAAAAGATTTGTGCTACCACACCTGACTCTGTTTCATTCATTTTTTTAAGACTGCAGATTCCAATATATGTGTGTATTTTACGTATACAATATTTACATATACATGTATACACACACACATACACACACACACACTCTTATCAGTCAAAAAATTCATTTACTGTGCAAAGTCCTTAGGTTCAAACCCCAATACTTACTAAACAACAAGAAACCCTACTCAGCCATTATTAGACATTCAGATTACTTTTACACTTATTTATTTATTTATGGCTATATTTTTCTTTCACCCAAGTTGGCCTTGAATTTATTCTCTTATCCTAGGGCTGGCCTGATCCTTCTGCCTCTGCCTCCTGAGTGTGGGATTACAGGCATGTACATCTATGCTCTGCTCCTTTTGGCTTTTGAATGTGTTGCTCTTTCTCTCCAAGGTCTCATGTAGTCCAGGCTGTCCTTTAACCTGTTGAGGTTAATCTTGATCTCCTCCTGCTCCTATTGCCTCAGCCTTGTAACTGCCAGCATTACAGGAGTGGGTCACTTTTCCTAGCTCACTCTCTTTATTTTCTAAAGGCTTTTCTTGTATTCATTTATAAAACCCTATCACACTTTCCAGTAGCATCTGGTTATTGTCTTTAGTTCAAATGTGAGAATCTTCTGGTAACTGGCAAATTTAATGGTGGTACCATTTTGGCTACTAATGAATGAAATGCCTCCAGATGCAGCAATAAATTCAGAGAGACTCCTCCTTCAAAGAAATGGTAAAGTGCTTTATTTGCTTGGACAATAGCTTTTTGGGTGATTGCTCTAACTGGATCTGTCCTCTAGCAATACAAAACTTACTGTAGGTCATACAATGTAAGGGTTGGCCAGAAGACTCTGCAGGTGCCTCCAAGCTTCATGCCTGAGTTCAATCCCTGGAACCCACAGTTGTCCTCTGATCTCTACATTTATACCATGGCACATAGATAGATTGATAAATGCAATTAAAAAAACGCTTACTGGGGGCTGGAAAGATGGCTCAGAGGTTTGGAGCACTGACTGCTCTTCCAGAGGTTCTGAGTTCAATTCCAAGCAACCACATGGTGGCTCACAATCATCTGTAATGGAATCTGATGCCCTCTTCTGGTGTGTCTGAAGAGAGCAATGGTGTACTCATATACATAATATAAATAAATAAATCTTAAAAAAAAACCCTTACTGTTCAAACCATACTAAATAATGTATAGCTAATTTTTCCTTCTACCATGGTCTTTTTCTTTTGTGGTAAGTCTTCTGAGTTGCCACCATTTTATGCCTATAACTCTCATTGTTAGATCAGGATTGATTGAGGTGATGTGGAGATAAAAGGGAAGGCCAACCTCTCATAGGATCAGAACCATACCTTAATCAGAACAACTGAAGGACAGATTTTCCTCCTTGGGAGTGGAGACTGTCGGGGCTCTAGGGGCTTGGGATTTTATAGGGCAGCAGAAGGAACTTTTGGGTGGGAAGGTTTTTCTGCAGACCTATTTTCTGCTTTCCCATGTTCAGACATTTTGGTGGAGTCCTTACTATGTTGGCATCTATGCCAGGAGTCTGACATGTTGATCCCTGGTCTGAAGCTTTCCTGCTCCTGACTACCTGAAGGGAGTTTCTCAGGTGCTGAGGCCTTTAGGTTACTAACCGTCACTTACTACCTTTGACTAGAATCTCTTGGCTCCCTCCTGATGATGATAATCCAGGGTGTGTGCGTGTGCATTCCCGTGTAGAGTGCTGTGAGGTTGGCCATGTGCTGCACAGAAGCTTGAGGAGAGAACAGATAGCCTCTGTTGCTCTCTGATGTAAGTTTTGGAGGCAGGGTCTTTCTCTGAAACTGGAGCTCTAGTTTTTGGACTAGGCTGGTAGTCAGGGAGCCCCTCCAGTTAACCTCTTGTTTTTGTCCTGCTAGGTTCTAAATGATAGAGATGTGGTGGGATTCAAACCCCAGTCTTTATGGTTTCACAGCAAATATCAACTGCGGAGCCATCTCTCCGGCAGAGTTTATTGTGCTGAAGCTTACAATGTTAGGCACCTTTAAAAAAGAGGTTACAAATAAGTGAAAGATAAAAATTCTTACAATTTTGTGGTGTTGGGGATCTAATCCAAGGCCTTGAGCCTGCCAGTGTTCTAGCACTGTAGTACATCTTCAGCCACAAAACAGCCAGAAACTGGGATACTCAGGATTTTCCTTCTGCAATCTGTGTGGGTAGATTATCAGAAATGCTTTGAAGCTGGTTTCCTCTACAGCTCTTAGCAACTGGCTAAAGTAGTGGTCACTATAGTTTCAGATTCTTTAGCTTAATGCAGGTTTAGTGGGGCATGGTTGCAATCCCAGCACTAAGGACAGAGACAAGGGCTTCAGAATTTCAAGGTCATCCTTGGAGCCTGGCCCGCGTGAGATTTTATCCCCTTCCCCACCTACTCTATATAATAATGTATGTATTAGCATTCACATAAATATGACACTGGTCTTAGACCTTCCACTCCACGGAGCATTTTATCTGGACCCTTGTGTCCAGCTCAGGGACAACATCTATGACTGAAAGGTCCCTCATCTGATTTAGGGAAGTGAGTGGTTAAAAGTAGGTTGAAGAGTGGATTCCTCTTCTCTTCGTTAGCGCTTGTTTTTAACACTGAGTTTGACATAGAGCCAAGCTGAAACAGAGGACCCTTAGTAAGCGCAGGATTAACTTGAGTACACTGTAGGGCCTTAAAAAAAAACAAACTGCCGAGGACCTGCGAAGTCACTGCCGGAAGTTCCTCTGCGGTGACGAGGACGGCGGAAGTGGGCTCGAAGCAGCTCTCCGAAGTATTACCTCACTCCCGCTCGCCTAACTACTGGATGGGAGGCGCACTGTAGTTCAATGAGGCTGTGGGGGCTTCTCCGCGCAGGCTCAGTAGACAACTTCGCATCGGACAACTTTCGTCCTCCCACTTCCTCTGCCGTTTCCTGTGCCAGGACGTGACGCAATACTTCATCATATGGGAGGAGCCTCAGGAGGAAAAGCGTCCGAGCTGGGATCTCGCGAGAACATTCCGTTCCAGCGCAGTTCTCGCGCTGCAACCTTGCTCCTGTCGCAACGAGAGCCTTCGAGATCTTCTCCGCCCCCGCTACCGGCGCCTCCTCTGCGGCCGTGGAGCCGGAGCCGGCCTGAGCGGTAGAGGCCCGTCTTTTTTCAAGGACCCAAGCATCCTCGTGGACCTTCGTCTGGCTTCGCCCGCCTAGCCGCGGTACTCCATCAGCCCACGCGGCTCGCACTCTCCACGCGCCGACCCCTCCGGGTTCCGTGTGCAGTGTCGGCGGCCGGCCCTGGGCCCGAGCCCGAGCAGTAGCCGGCGCCATGTCGGTGGTGGGCATAGACCTGGGCTTTCAGAGCTGCTATGTCGCTGTGGCCCGCGCCGGCGGTATCGAGACAATCGCTAATGAGTATAGCGACCGCTGCACGCCGTAAGTGTGGGCTTGGCTGGCGGGGTCGCCTCGCTTTCCAGGCGAGGGTCCGCAGGAGACCCCCGCCGAGTGCCGAGTCGCCCGCGACTGCCACCTGCTTCAGAGCCTGGGCCTGCGCCAGGCACGAGGCCTTTCGCGCGGGCCAAACGAAGGCTTTGAGCCGGTACTCGACCGAGGGCATGAGTAGGAACTGAAAGAGAAGGCGGGCCTGAGACCGTAGGATGGACCGCTCTCACCTTTTTTTTTTTTTTGGGGCGGGGGTTGGGTGGTTAGGTCTGAAACTAGGCCCAGGGCTTGCTGAGCTAGTTGAACCCAGTAGAGGTCCGAACTCTGCACACGGCGAGCATTTAATAAAAGTTAACTTGCAGATGGTGGCCTCGGGACTGGGAAGCGGTCTGAGTCCCACGTGAGTGGGGGCGGGGTGGCGCCCGGAAGATGTGGAGTCTGAGTACCCATGGCTCGGGCCCTTTTTCCCGGCAGCTCGCAACTGGGGTGGCCAGGATACATAACGAGATTTAATAAAGTCGATGCGTTTTAACTCCCTTCCTTCGTTTCTGGATATTGAGTTATGTTGGGTCAATCTTTACCCGGGATGCTTACCCATTCCTTAATAGCGTTAGTTTTTCATGCTAATGAATCCCAGCCGGAAGGTTGCCACAATTGTTAATGTATGACTCAAGGGCTTACTTTGACTTCTAGAACTTACATGAAGTTATGGGACCAGTATAGACAAATCTGCAAGAAAGGTGACTCACTCAGATCTTGTAAAGGGGAGTCTACCTTTTAAATATATGTAGATTTTTTTCCCACATGTAGCCCAGGATGACCTAAACTTTTTATAATGCTTTTGTCTCTCAGTATCTGGGATTACAGGTGTGTTATTTATTTAGATTCCGGCACTGGTGGCATAGGCCTTTAATCCCAGCTCTCAGGAGGTAGAGGCAAACTGATTGCTGTGAGTTCGAGGCCAGCCTGGATCACTTCCAGGACAGGCAGGACTACAAAAAGAAGAAAGCAAGCTCTGTCTTAAATAAAGATTTTAATCTGCTGAATTCCTTTTAGGCAGACTTTGGAAGAAGCTCTGTTTCTGGGTTCACAGTCCCAGATCATTGTTTTCATCTGGTGTTTTTAACCAATCTTCTGAGGCAGGTTTCCTGTATCCCAGGCTGTTTTGAAATAACTTTGTGTCTGGGAATGACTCTTAATCCTCCTACCTCCATCTCCCAAGTGTACAGGTATATCACAACACCTAGTTTTATGTACAGTGGGGCTTGAATCCAGGGCTTCGTGCATACAAAACAAACACTACCAACTAAGCTATTGTCACCCAATTCTCAAGTTCGGTGCCACAAAACTGTGGTACCATTATTAAAGGCAGTTTTCACATTCCCTCCCCACCCCAATTGTCAAGCTCTGTTTTCCCTTTGTCATTTTTAAACTAGGTATTATGATTAGTATTTCTACAGAGATATACTGTTTTTTGAAAAGTTAAAAATTTTGCTTGTAAGCATTTTAACGCTAATTTCATATTTGATATTTCATATCTGGCTGGTTCCTCACTTTTTTGGGAAGATCATCTTTCCAAGGAATTTCAACCGGCTGAACAGAAGAATCTGGCTTTTTGGTCCTCATCTCCTTAGAATGGAACATACTTAGCTGGACGATGGGCAAAGACTTGAAGAAGCCTGAGGATTGGGAAACACTGCCCCATCCTTCCTTCGGATTGCCTTAATCTGGTCCTCTCTTGGACCGCAGCTGTGGCAGTTTTGGCATGAGTTTCATTATTTGAAACTTCAGGAGTTGTTTTCTGATGGCAGTTAGATTTGCATAAAGACTGAATAGGTCATTAAGTAGATCCTGTGATTGTGTGTGCACACTGCATGAACACTTCCTTTGCCTTATTTTTCCTATGTATTTTCTTTCATCACCTGACTCAGGGCTTTTTTTTTTTTTAAAGACAGGATACAGCTCTGGCTGTCCTAGAACTCAGTGCAGACAGTGCTGGGAATAAAGGTGTGCATCACCACACCCTGCTGTGGTTTAAGGCCTCACTCAGGCTAGCTTTGAAAGAAGTACAGAACTACAGCCTCCTGAGTGCTGGCATCATAGGTGTGCACCACTGTGTGTGGCTTCTTTTAAATACTCTGCACCAAGCTTTCAATTAACAGATTTCTATGCTGGAGGCTTGACCTTAAATTGGAGCAGCGAACTCTGTCTTTTCAGGTTGTGGATTTAGGTCTTATAAGTATGCAGAGCCTGCGATGTAGGTTTCTTCTAAGGTGAAAGTGTAAAGGTGTAGGTCCTAGTGGTTTGGCTGTGACAGATGCACCTCATTTTTAGTCTAACACTCTCCCAGTTTGACCTAATTCTGTAAAGGCAGATGAAGCTTTGTGTACTTCATTTATTTCTCATTGGGATTTACTCGAACCAGAGGAGTAGCCAAATCTTTGTGATTCCATCTCCTTTGTTTTATTTAGTAGATTATGTAGGGTGACTGTGTGGCTGTGTCAAGCACTGGAGATACTGTGATGAACAAAATACTCAGTCTTGCCATCACGGTCATGGTAATGGAAAAAGCCTCAGGCTAAACAAGAGCATACTATTACTATCTGGTGAAGAACCAGGTGGGAAAGTACAGAATATGGTGAGAGTGTAACAGACATAACTAGGTGGGGGCTGCAGTTGGAGGGTGCTTCTAAAATGTCTTTTGTGACCTGGAAGGTAGGCACGAGTTGCATGGAGGCCATGGTGGGTTTGAAGGAGGAGTTATTTGAGCAAACGGGAAGACCTGATTGAGAGGATGGTGGTACATCTTGAGGCAAGGCTTGGGGAATGGTTAGGATTTCTCAATGTTGGTGCAGTGGAAAGTGATCCAGCTTTTAAAAATGTGTTTGGCAACCTGTCTTTAATCCCACTACTCTTAAGGCAGAGGCAGGCTGATATCTGACTTTGAGGCTAGCTAGCCTAGCCTTGTCTACAGAGCAAGTTCTATTGCTACACAGACCCCATCTCAATGCAAAGAGAAGTGGCTTCTGAGAAAGTGAGACTGGATATGAGAAGGGCAAAGAGAGGTTGATACCAAGGAGATTGCCTGTAGTATTTGGTTTCTCCTTGCGTGGAAGCATTGAGAGAGAAACGAGCAGCTTTTGAGTAGACCTGAGGTTTTAAACTTAATGTTAGTTTCTTGCTCTAATATTGTGCATGTTTTATTGAACACACTTGCCATGGTGTGCGTGTGGAGGTCAGAGACAGCTTGGAGTTCTACCACAATGTCACCCAGGTATTGAACTGGGTAGCCAAGAGTGACCTTGAGTTCCTTCAGCTTCCACTTGCTGAGTGCAGGGGTTATATGTGTACACCAGTATGCCTGGCCTGCTTTTTTTCTTGACTCTGCGAGTAGAATAATAGTATAGCACCAGAATATTTGCCAGTAGTCTGTTGTCTTTTTATTTTTCTCTCTCTCCTTGAAGACAGTCTTGTGTTGTCCAGGCAAGAGTGGACTCAAACTCATGACCCTCGTCTCAGCTTCCTGAGCACTGGTACAGGTGTGAGCTGGTATGAGCTGCCGGACCTGGATATTTGTGTTTTTGATTAATATTCTATTAATTATAATGACACCAAGATGAAACCATGGACATTTGTGCACTATTAAAAATATTTTATCTGTTTTTAATGTGTATGGGTGCTTTGATTGCACTACCATATATGTAGTGCCCTTGGAGGCCAGGGCGCATTTATGATTCCCTCGAACTGGAGTTACAAACAGTTCTGAGTTGCTATGGGGTGCTGGGAACCAAACCTATGTTCTCTTCAAGAGCAGCAAGTGCTTTCAGTTCACAGCCATCTGTCTAGCCCCCACCCTTAATTTTTTATTTACATAATTTTATGTGTGTCTGTATATGTGTATTTCGGAGGTTGGAGGACAGTTTGGAAGTTGGCTTTCAGTCTTGTGGTTTTTAAGCCAGTCCTCAGGTTTGATAGTAATTGTCTACTTGCTGATCTATCTTGCTGGCCCTTTTCTTTAAATGTGTAATACTTATGAAGAGTTTGTTTAATTTAGGAGTTGCAGACTTTTTTTGAGACATGTTTTTTTTCTTTTTAAGATTTATTTATTAAAAAAAAATAATCAAAGTACACTGTAGCTGTCTTCAGACGAACCAGAAGAGGGTGACAGATCTCATTATGTACAGTTGTGAGCCACCATGTGGTTGCTGGGATTTGAACTTAGAACCTTCAGAAGAGCAGTCAGTGCTCTTAACCTCTGAGCCATCTCTCCAGCCCCATGAGACATGGTTTTTCCACACAGCCAGAACTCAGTATGTTCCAAGCTGTTCCTGAATTTACAGAGATCTACCTGCTTCTGCCTACTGAGTGTTTGGATTAAAGGGGTGTGTCGTGCCACATCCAATTTAGGAATTGCAGATCTTAAAATCTGAGTTACTTGGCTTATTTGGTATTAACTTTCTGTTATTTTTCTAGTTCTAGTTTAAGGCCAGTAACCAGACAGGGAATATGCATTACCAGGCCAGCCAGTTGAAGAGACAAGTCTGTTGAAGAAAGTGAGTTAGAGTAATATTTTCTTTTAATGTGCTACTAAATTCTCTCTGCATTCATCTTAGCCTGTTGAAATGCATAAATATCTGGCTAGTATCTTATCTAAAAAATTAGAGCAAGCGTTCTCTGCCTGAAACGGGATAGTTCGTAGGATTTACAGTTTAGAATAGAGGATCTTGAGCTTAAATGTGAATTAAAGTTTCCTGTATTGGCAGTTTGTAATTTGGAATGGAGGAAAAATACTGTCAGGCTGTTATTGTGTGATTGTTCCTAGGGGTTTATGCAGGGTTGACTGGTTGTAGTAAAGTGCACAGACCTAACTACAAGCAAAACACCCTTGCACATAAAATAAAAGCACAGATGCTTACTGTCTGCAGTCTTTTAACAGCCCTGAATTTGAATTCTGGGGTTGCAATTTGATAGCTGTTTACAAAACACTTATCTTGAATGAGTTTTTAAGATGAGCAAGTATAAATAATTTTAAAGATCGGTGGTTAGATTTCTAGAGGACAGCTTGGAAAGTCAGTTTTCAGAGCAAACAATTTGGCATATTTTTGTATGAAACCTAGTCTATATGGATTTTTGAAGCTGTAATAGCTGTTATTTTTTTTTATGGTCTTTCCAGTCTCTTATATGAGCTCTTTAGAAGTGGATAATCAAAATTGATCTTTTTTTTTTGTTTGTTTGTTTTTTTTTTGAGACAGGGTTTCTCTGTATAGCCCTGGCTGTCCTGGAACTCACTGTGTAGACCAGGCTGGCCTCGAACTCAGAAATCCTCCTGCCTCTGCCTCCCAAGTGCTGGGATTAAAGGCGTGTGCCACCACCGCCCAGCCAAAATTGATCTTTAGCAATGTATTGAGATCGATGCTGTAATTTCCCCCATATCATATAAGTAAACTACATTTCAGACCAGGAGTCACCCAGCTAGAAAGATGCCCATAGTATCCGTTTGTAGAAACTCAGCAATTTGTCCATGCTTGTCTCCATCACCCATAGTGATCACAGACTGGAAGTGCTGCAGGTCTCAGTACAGGTTCATAGTGTACTGTGGATGATTCTTTGAGAATTTTCTGTATATATACCATGTAATTTGGACAAACCTACCCCTTCCTCCTCCCCTCACTCTTGCTGGACACCTGCTCCCCATATTCTTTCACTCCAATTTCATCTACCCTCAGAACCCAGTGAGATTATACCTGCAGTACATGCTGAGAGCATTGCCAGTGCACCTTCCATTCATGTTACTGCTCCTTTCCCTCCCATGGCAACTTGAACCCAAGATGTCATGTGATCTCAGGTATCTGGTCTAGTCTCTACCACTGAGCTGCACCCTCAGCTAATTTATTCTTCAACAGTTTCATCCAGGTATATAATAAATTTTGGTCACACTTGTCTTCCCCCACTCCTGTGACTTAATACTTCTGAGGTTAGAGTTTGAACAAACTACTGGAAACATGGAAGATGAATAACATTGCTTTATGTTGGGATTGTGGTCTTGTATAGTTCAGAAGTCAGATCTGGTGATTTGTAGAAAGCTGGAAGTTTGCCCAGGGTTAGACTAGGCAACCTTTTTGGGTTGGAATTAGTGGGGTAAGGTTGCTTGGGCTATTTTTTTTTTTTAAAGGGCAGTGGGGCTTGTGATAGCGCATATAAGTGGTTTCTTAGGAGATCTTTTTTTTTTTTTTTTTTTTTTTTTTGGTTTTTCGAGACAGGGTTTCTCTGTGTAGCCCTAGCTGTCCTGGAACTCACTTTGTAGACCAGACTGGCCTCGAACTCAGAAATCCTCCTGCCTCTGCCTCCCAAGTGCTGGGATTAAAGGCGTGTGCCACCACCGCCCGGCTAGGAGATCTTTTTTTTTCTTTTTAAAGCTTGGCATCTGCTCTTTTTCTTTTTTTTTTTTTTTTGGTTTTTCGAGACAGGGTTTCTCTGTGTAGCCCTGGCTGTCCTGGAACTCACTTTGTAGACCAGGCTGGCCTCGAACTCAGAAATCTGCCTGCCTCTGCCTCCCAAGTGCTGGGATTAAAGGCGTGCGCCACCACCGCCCGGCTGGCATCTGCTCTTTTTAAAAAGGGACTACTTCTGTCTAGGCCCAAACAAAAAGCTCAGGATTCAGAGAAAAGTTCATGAGCTCTCTCTGACTGTTTTCTATCTGCCATGGGACAGTGTAGCACACAGAGGTCTGTACCACCTGGTAGATGAGCTTATAGGGGTCTTAGCCTCTGAAGCCCAGAGAGGCCTCACATTCTCTCCAACCCCCACCATTAGTGTAATGTAAATGTTTTAATATATCTTTATTTTGCGTGTGTGCTCATGAGTATGTGCAGATACCATGGTGTGCCTATGGGGCTCAGAAGACAGCAGCTTATGGCAAATCAGTTTGCTTCCACCTTGTGGAGCCTGGAGATTAAATGTAGGCTGTCATGCTTGATGGCCCCTCCAGGACTATTAATTCTTATTCTGCTGAATTGAAAAATGAAGTTTCATATTCAGGAGGGTTAGAGAGGGTCAAAGCTGGTGTATGCAGTACATAGACATGGTCTGAGTCCATCACTTTTAGACCCTAGAGGAATCAACTTACTGTACTGATGACAGTCCTTTTCTTTGATAAAGGAAGTAAGATGGGATGCTTCTGAGGATAAATAGGATAATACATGAAGTAAGCAACCCATAGTCACCGTTACCAAGGAGGAAAGAAGAGAAAGTGTAAGGTTAGGGTGGCAGGTCTTGTCCTGTCCACCTTTCTTTAGTATTTTAAACAGGTGGTTATCAAGACCTGTGTGCTCCAGCCTTGAAATGATAGGATTCAGTGAGATCCAGTGAGATGGCTCAGTGGTTAAGAGCAGTGACTGCTCTCGCAGAGGTCCTGAGTTCAATTCCCAGTAACCACATGGTAGCTCACAACCATCTGTAATGGGATTCAGTGCCCTCTTCTGGTGTGTCTGAAGAGAGCAACACTATATCCATATATATTTATGTATATATATATATATACATATATATATACACACATATATATATGTATGTATATATGTAAAAGAAATAAATCTTTAAAAAGCCAAACCAAAACAAAAATAATAATTAAAAGAGACCACAAATTTAAGGAGGGTTGGAAAGGTATGGGAAGGATTGGTAGGAGGGAGGAAATGATGTAATTATATTTAAATTCAAAAGTTTAAAAAAAAAACTCAGTGGGTTTTAAGTGATACTCAGATCTTACTTGCTGGGGTTTCAGATGTATTACAATAAAGTCTGAATCCTAAATGTTTTTATTTTCTAGGGCTTGTGTTTCTTTTGGTCCTAAGAATCGTTCAATTGGAGCAGCAGCTAAGAGCCAGGTATAGTGTCTGTCTTCCTGAAATGACTTATTTCTCTGATTTGTCTTTTCACTCAGCACCAGAGCCCTCTTTTTATGTACTTGTGGAAAATGACAGTAGTTTATCATGTACTTGATGCAAATCCCTACTGGGATTTGTCTGGATTTTTTTTTTTTTTTTGAGGTAGGGTCTTGTTATGTCCTAGGTTGTCTTAGAACCTTTTGTAGCTCGAACTGGCCTTGAACTTACAGTCTTCCTGCCTTAGCTTCTCATGTGCCGTGTGCCAGCACTCTCAGTCTGCACAGATCTTTTAAAAGCAGAGTTGTTAACTTTCAGTATTTTAAATGCTCTTTGAAACTATTCTAGGCCTTTCATCTTCATATCTAAGGTTATTGCTAACCAGGTGCCACAAGAAAGGCCACTAGACCTGAATAGACTTAGTAACAATTTGCATTGCTCTTTGTCAACAAGGATCTTGATATGTTTGCTTGTTTCTGAGTAACCAGAACAACAGAAGCTCCAAGAATCTGTTACCCTGAATGTCTGAGGTATCTGTAGAATTTGATAATAGCTCAGTCTGGAGCAGCAGATGTGTGAGTAGCTTTTTTTGTTGTGGAAAATATTTAAAAAAACTGACCCACCAATTCTCCTGTCCCGCCATGGCGCAATACCATGTCCCGACATGGTCCCTCTCTGTGTGACCCCCAGCTCCCCATCAGTCCTGCCGACCTGGCCATATCTCTGGCGGGGTCCCACGAGTTCATCTCGATTGCTTGTCCACATGCCCTCTCACCTCAAATACCCGGTAGAAACATGACTGGTAATGCTTATTTAGTTAGCCACTTAGATTTATGTATATTGTAAATACAATTAAAAGATGCCAATACAGTAATTCCAGAGCCAATTAAAAGTGATAAAGCTTTATCCCAATATTTCTAACCTTATGAAAACACACAGAAAAATGTCAGAAGCTATCCTGGTTCTCCCACCTGCGACCTCTCTCCTGGGACCTCTCCATCTCCTAGCTCTGCCTCCCCTTTGCTGTCCAATCTCAGGCCTTCCACTGCCCTAAATATCCTGCAACATTTTTGACAGGCAGGACCTAAAATGAGTCTAAGATGCTACTGCTGGGGTTGGGGAGATGGCGCACTGGGTAAAGTGCTTCTCTTAGAAAATAAAGTGGGAAGAAGTAGAGGAAAAAACTTGCCATTGACTTTTAACTGCACATGAAAATCAGAAGTTTCTTGCCTGGGGATGGACATCAGTTGGTAGCATGCATGAGTCCTGGGTTTAGTCCCTAGCATTACATAAAACACACTCATTTGTTTTATAATCCCAGCACTTGAGTGATAGAGTGTCTTAGGGTTTTTATTGTTGCAACAAAATACCATGACCAAAAAAAAGCAAGTTGGAGAAGAAGGATTTATTGGGGTTGTGCTTCCATGTGTCTGTTCATTACCAGAGGAAGTCAGGACAGGAACCCAAGCGGGGCAGGAAGCTGGAGGCAGGAGCTGTTGCAGAGGCTGACTGGCTTGCTCAGCCTGCTTTCTTAAAGAACTCAGGGCCATCAGCTCAGGAATGGCACCACACAATGGGCAGGGTCCTCCCCTATTATTGGTTACTAATTGAGAAAATGCCTTACAGCTGAATCTAATGAAGACGTTTTCTCAAGTGAAGGTCTTTCCTTCCCATTGCTGTAGCTTGTGTCAAGGTGACATGAAACCAGCCAGCGCATGGAGGCATGAGGATTAACACTTCAGACTTATCATTGGCTACATAGCAAGTTTAAAACCAGCATAGGATAAATGAGTAGAGACCCCGTCTTAAAGAAAAATGGTGCTTGGTTAGTTGGTTTTTACTTGAGTGCTTCATAGTCTTATTTGTAGAGTGTTCTGAAAAATTTTAGAGGCAGTTGATATCAAATTTAGGCTGACTTTTTTTTTTGTTTTGTTTTGTTTTTTTTTGAGACAGGGTTTCTCTGTATAACCCTGGCTGACATGGAACTCACTCTGTAGACAGGGTTTCTCTGTATAACCCTGGCTGACCTGGAACTCACTCTGTAGACCAGGCTGGCTGAGAACTCAGAAATCCGCCTTCCTGTGCCTCCCAAGTGCTGGGATTAAAGGCGTGTGCCACCACTGCCCAGCATTATGTTGACTTTCAAATGGTGGTTTTATAAACGTCACTAAATTTGTTTGAAACTGCTTTCCCTACTGAATAGTTAAAACTGTTTTACACCAACTGTCTGGTTTTGTGCTGAAGAAGTGATTATGATACACTGAGTTTCTATTTCAGGCCAGGTCTGACTGTAGAGGCCTCACTGGTTTGGCCTACATGGAAAGGAATTGTATAGAGAGCTTTTTCTACCTGCACAGGCTCCTGTGCTGTGAGTAGGAGCACACATTCATCCTGGAACTTAGAATGCCCTCCACTGTTCCCCTTAGTAATTGTCTATTCTAGAGGAATTTGAAAATCTAAAAAAGTATAGGGAATGTGGAAGTCAACTATTATGGAGAGAAATGAAATTTTTGTCTTTATAAGCATTTAGAAGTGTTTCTTTTCCCTCAGTGAAATCATACTACACGGTGTTTTTCCTATTAAAAGTAGAAAAATTCTTTTTCCACTTAAAAAGTATTACCCTTACAGTATTTCAGATATAATTTTCACTTTCCTGTTACAAAAATAGTTAGAAACACTCTGTAAATGTTCTCTCATAATTTTTCCTTCATGGGGCTGTGTGTATGTGTGTGTGCTAGAAATTGAATCCAGAGTGATGTACATGCTGGGTATGAACCACTTACACCTTCAGCCTTAAACTACGTCTGTTTAGTGAGAGTTATGAATTAATAAGTATTGATGAATTTGTTCTTGGAAAGTTTGAAGCATAAACTATGAGCAGTTTTAGAAGCTGATAGTCATTTTGTGTAAATATTAAAAGTTTAGGAATAAAATATTTTGGTAAGTGCAGTGGCCTGACTTGATGTAGAGGAAAAACATGCTCTAGATAGTCTTCAGCCCTGCAGGTAGGACCCATGTAAGTCCCTTGTTCTCATTTTACTTGATTTAGAAAGGTTGAATGTTTAAAGAAAATTGAAACTTGGAAGGATACCTTTTCCTTACATCTCATTATTCCCTGCCCCTTTTTTGTGTGTTTGAGCATTTGTAAGATTGTTACATTAGATGGATTAGTGAAGTAGCCATGTTCTTGTGTCCCAGAGTAGAGTTTTACCAGGGACACATGGTTAGAAAGAGAAATAGGACCCTTAATTAAGAAAGGGAAAGTACGCATATGAAATAGGAGGAGGCCAGGCACCTGAGGGAAAAGCATGTCTTAAAAGCCTGTTGGCTGCTGGGCAGTGGTGGTGCACGCTTTTAATCCCAGCACTTGGAAGGCAGAGGCAGGAGAATTTCTTGAGTTCTCTGTTCACTACAGAGTGAGTTCCAGGACAACCAGGACTACACAGAAACCTTGTCTGGAAAAGTAAGCAAACAAAGAAGCCTGTTGGCTTTGTGCGTGTGTGGTGTTCTTTATTCTTCTGACAACATCTCCCTACAATAGCCCTGGTTGGTCTAGAACTTGGTAATTTTTCCTTTTTTATCCTTAGAAGGAAATTTTTGCAAATTAAAAGGAACCTAACTAGCCTGAGGCTGTTGAAAATTGGAAATGGTGTAATGGAATGGTTTTTCTATGCATTTCTCTTTTCTAGGTAATTTCTAATGCCAAGAACACAATTCAAGGGTTTAAAAGATTTCATGGACGTGCATTCTCAGATCCATTTGTGGAAGCAGAAAAGTCGAATCTTGCATATGATATTGTGCAGTTGCCTACTGGATTAACGGGCATAAAGGTAAGGATCTGCAGATACTGTGTTATGAGGCCCCATTTCATCAGTTCATTGTGTGCCAGTGTAGTTCTCGTGAAGCTTTACACCTTTATTTTTATCATACATGAATGAACATTCTTTTTTCCATGTGTGAGTATTTTGCCTGCATGTGTATTAGTGTACTGTGTGTGCCTGTGCTCTTGGAATTCAGAAGAGGATATTGGATCCTCTGCAACGGGAGTTACAGTTTTGCACCCTCCTGTGTGGTTGCTGGGAATTGAACTCCCATCCTCTGGAAGAGCAGGCAGTGCTCTTAAATGCCTTAGCCATTTTTCCAGACCCTCTAATGAAAATGTTTAAGAACATTTCTTACTGATTAAGGATGGTAGTCTTTGAGTGATAGTGATAGTTTGTGAGCTATTGATGATGCTGTTCCTCTGCACTGGAAACTGGGGAGGGACATTAACTCTGTCACTGACTGCTATTGGTGGTGTTCACAGAGAGCTGCCTTTCCAAGGTGATATTAGTGGAGTCTTGTAGACGAGCAGGCCAAAGAATAACTCGTTCTCATTAGCTAGTTTCATTGCTGTGGTCATGTCAGTAGGACTGAAGCTGCAAACATGTTCTAGGGAAGAGTGACTTTGATCTTTAAAACATTTACAGAAGAGTCTCTGTGGAGCAGTAGTGACCCCACCACACTAAGAGGTTGGGATATAGACTGGGGTAGTAACCTGTATCTCCTACAGTGGAGTAACAGGAATGTAGGCACGTAAGCATAAGAGTGGTATTTCATGTGTTATGGGTTTGTTTTTTGAGACAAGGTCTTATTCTGTAGCCTAGGCCAGCCTTGAGTTCATCTGCCTTGGCCTCCTGAGTGCTGAGATTACAGGTGTTAGCAACCATCCTCAGCCAGCTCTGGTATTTGAGATCACAGCAGTCATAGAAATAAGAATCCTGAGAATCTTAAGAGAGATTCAAATGAGGCTGGGAGTAGTAGGGCAATTTATGAGGTCCAGATTCAAACCTATTAACCACAGAAAACACCCGACAGATTAAGCAGGACGGTGTAGTTCTGGCACTATAGCTGAGAACTGAAATCCTTAAGATTGTGAGTAAAGATGCTTGTCACCGCCTTTAATCCCAGCTCTTGGGAGGCAGAGGCGGGTGGATTTCTGAGTCCGAGGCCAGCCTGGACTACAGAGTGAGTTCCAGGACAGCCAGGGCTACACAGAGAAACCCTGTCTCGAAAAACAAAAAAAAAAAAGATGCTTGTCACCAAGACTCAGTGCTTGTGAACTACATCCTGAAAGGTGTTCTCTGGGTGATCCTCTATATATACTGTGGCACACACCCCTCTTGAATAAATGTTATTTAAAAGTGACGACTAGGTTTATGTGAGGTAACTGCGGCAGCAACCTCAGAAGAGTTTGAATGACTCACTGTGGGAAAAGGCTGCAGAGGGAAAGCGGAAAAGGTATTGTGAGAAAATGGGGACTTGTTACAGTAAGGAAACAGGACAGATGTGTAGAAAAAGGAAAGATCTGGGAGAACTGGTCTGTCTGTGTAGACAAAAGTCATAGGGACTGACCAAAACCAAGCAGAAAGTCAGTACATGGGGCCGGTTACAAAGGGACTCAGGGGAGTCTGTCCCTGTCTCTGTCATGTAAAGTGACACCCAATTAGGATTGGAGTTTGCTCAGTCAAGCTCCTCCGACTTGAGAGGATCTGTTCTGGATGTTAATTGCTGGGTAGTGCTAAGGGTGGAAGTTGGGTTATCCAGGAGGATGGGTAGTGCTAAGGGTTGAAGTTGGGTTATCCAGGAGGATGTTAACTGCTGGGTAGGGCTAAGGATGGAAGATGGGTTATCCAGGACAGAGCTTTATCATGAAACATTTTCTGGGACTTGGTCATCATTTATTCTTTAACCCAATAAGCTTTTATCATGACTCTGTGAGTTCTGGGGCAAACCCACTTGTGTCCTGGTTGGGGAGACGAAAAATGTAAACACAGTGTACAGTCCACACAATATTCCGGTGGCAACACAGTTTCTACTAGCAGTCCCTTTTATGGCAGGGCAGGATGATTTGCTTTTGGATCAGGTAATGGCCTCAAGGTTTGCTTTAGGTTGTGGCTGTCTTTCCCTAAGTGTCATGTATATTAAGCAAAAACAGTGATTTTGGAGGTAATATTCTTTGTAAAGATAACATTCTCCAGTTACCTCTTGAGACACTGTTCTGTTGACTAGGACATGAAGTGGACTAAAATCGGATCCTTTTGTCTTCCTGCAGGTTACATATATGGAAGAAGAGAGGAATTTTACCACTGAACAAGTGACTGCTATGCTTTTGTCGAAACTGAAGGAGACAGCAGAAAGTGTTCTTAAGAAGCCTGTTGTAGACTGTGTTGTTTCGGTGAGTTTGGCTCTGTGGTTTTAGGGAGCTTCCTTAAGAACCAGAGAGAGGAAAATTGTTTTTACTGCAAATACTGTTGTAATTTTGAGACGTTCCTGTTTTGAGACAGTCTTGCTGTGTAGTCCAGGCTGCCCCAGTAACTAAATGTTCCTGTTTCTGTCTCCCATGTGTTTGGGATTGTAGTAAGATACCATGCTCAGAAATCTAGTCTTCATTTTCTTTAGTTTTCTTTTTTTTTCTTCTTCTAGTTTTAGAGACAATCTCACTGTAATGTAGGCTGGCCTGAGAGCTTGCTGTGTAGACCAAGGTGGTCTTGCACTTGGTTGCCATTCTTCTCCCTGTCTCTTGCCTGTGCTGGAATTCCAGGCATGGTTCAGCTCGCTTGGCTGAAAGGAGAAAGATTACCACCACCCTGCCCACTCACCCAGTCTGAGTCAACTTCCCAACCCAAAATAATTCAGTTTTCAAGTCTTCTCCTTTTTTTCTCCAGACTCCACTATTGTGCCTATTTAAGTCTTGTCCTTTAAGCTTCATTCACACTTTTTCCTAAGTCTTTTTGTTTTTTTAAGTACCTAGTGTAGTGCTTAGGGACAGGCATAGCTACTTGGTTGAGTGAGTTGAATGTTAGGTGTCTGCCTCGCCTCCATCTTTTTCCTTCCTGACTGTATCTAGTTCTAGAAAACAGTAATTTACATCTTTTAGTTTTCTGTGTGCCCTTGTTTTGCTGGGAGCCTGGCTGCATGTAGTAGGGTGTGGTATGGTGGGTCTAGAGGCTGTGTGAGCTCTATATTGCCTTTGCCATGCAGTCCCTCATCCTGCTATTGTTATCTGATTGTCCTAGTTAGGGTTACTGTTGCTGTAATGAAACAGCATGATCAAAGGGAACTTGAAGGAAAGGGCTTAATTGGCTCATGTTTCCACATCACTGTTGGTCATTGAAGGAAGTCAGGATAGGAACTGGAGTATGGCAGGAACCTTGAGGTAGGAGCTGATTGTCCAGGACACAGGACTGCTTACTGACTTGCTCCTCATGGATCAAGGGGGCAGGGCCCCTTGTGGGTGGTACCATCCCTGGGCTGGTGGTCTTGGGTTCTATAAGAAAGCAAGCTGAGCAAGCCAGGGGAAGCAAACCAGTAAGTAACATCCCTCCATGGCCTCTGCATCAGCTCCTACTTCCTGACCTGCTTGAGTTCCAGCCTGACTTCTTTAGGGATGAACAGCAATGTAGAAATGTTAGCCAAATAAGCCCTTTCCTCGCCAACTTGCTTCTTGGTCATGATGTTTGTACAGGAATAGAAATCCTAAGACACCCATTTTGAGGGAGTTGGGTTTTAAAGGATAGTTTTCTAATTCTTGCTTAGAAGTCTTTAAGACCTCACGAGTTTGAGCAGTGTGCTGGGACAATTCTCTTGCAGTGAAAGGACACTGCAGTCCACAGGGGAAAGGTCATGGAGTAGCTTGTTTAGGAAGTGAGGCACAGTACTGGCACCAGTGTGCTAACGGTGTAGGAATATAAATGACACATTTTTCATCCACAAAATATGACCTGAGTCTAGAAGTCCATGGTTATTTTGGGGTTTGTATCCTACCCAGCATGAGCATGTACAGCATTCTGGACTTTTTAGATCAGCAGATACTCAGCACAGCTGTATTGCTAAGTAGTACAGTCAACTGTTTTTAATTGGTTGAGGAAAAATTTTCACCAGTTTTTTTAAAAAAATTTTTTTGAGCCTATTTATCTTAGGCGACCTTTAAATATGCTGGAATTACAGGTGTACAACTCCAAAATTAACCTGAGGAAATAATTTCTTAGTCTGATTTCTAGACGTCAGCTTTTTGTGGGCCTTTGTAAAGAATGTTTCTTTTATAGGTTCCTAGTTTCTACACTGATGCAGAACGACGGTCAGTGATGGATGCCACACAGATTGCTGGTCTCAATTGTTTGCGGTTAATGAATGAGACAACTGCAGGTAAGAGGGATTAATGAGGCTAGGTGGCAAATTCCTTTATTCCCAGCACTCTCAGTAGAGGCAGGAGGATCTTTGAGTTCGAGACCATCCTGGTCTATAGAATAAGTTCTAGGATAACCAGGAAATCTATTAAACAGAGAAACCCTGTCTCAAAAACAAACAAAAAGGGGTTAATGAATGAGACAGCTGCAGATGAGAGGACTCTTGTTTAAGTCCTACTCTTGGACTTGTTAAATATTGAAGCTCATTAACATTGAGACTGTGATGGTAATGTTCCACATGAATAAAACTTATGCAGTGTTTATAAAGAATTTGATTCTGTCTCCAACACAGTACCCAGTGTAGCTTATTCTGAGATATAAAATGTGTCCTCTTTTTTTCTTTCATTTTGCTTTTTTTTAATTGATTAAATGAATTTTAGTATTTCAGAGATACTCTATTGAACTTACTTTTTCCCCTCTTGTGTAGTTGCTCTTGCTTATGGAATCTATAAACAAGACCTTCCTGCCTTAGAAGAAAAACCAAGAAATGTAGTTTTTGTAGATATGGGACATTCTGCTTATCAAGTTTCTGTATGTGCATTTAATAGAGGAAAACTGAAAGTAAGTATTTTTCCAGAAAACTGAAAATTAAAACTTGATTGTTCTAGACTTTTGAGTGAATTATTATTATTATTAACCAATTGGAAGCGTATTGTGAGCCACCTGAGCTGGAATGCAGATATGGTGGGAGGAGTGGAGGTTGTGGGCCCAAAACAAGCTTTACATAGAGTTGGTATGGTATGAAGAGCATGAACTTTGAGGTGAGGCTCCTGACCTCTCTAGTCATGATTTTTCATTTGGATTATGTAGGAAGCAGCACATCCTGGCAGGCTTCTTTGGAGCATTTTCTTTGTCTCTTCTCTTGGTAAAGTGAGCAACAGAGGATGTTTAAGGTGCTCTTGCAATTTGGAGAGTTCTAGAAAGAGGCTGTTGATTGAGATTTTGAATGCTTAAGGACTCTAGACTACAAGTGATAGTCTAGGTTTCTAGAACATTTACTGCTCAAGAAGAACAAATACTTTGTATAGAATTGTAGAAGTGTTTAAAGAGAGGAATTGCCACAGTGTGCGTGTCTGACTCCTTTGAGGAGAGCTACACAGTGAATAGTGGTCCCTTTGGCTAGGTGACTTTATCTAATGCCTGCTTTAGCTGAGTGTTTGAAGATTCTTGGTGCTAAGGTTCAAATTTGTCCCCCAATTTTGTGGTGCAAAGTAGGGAGGACTAATGTGAAATCATTTGAGGGTATTTTTGGGTTCTAGTTTGTTCTGTTTCTTTTTCTTTTCTTTTTTTGAATAAGTTCTGTTTTACTTTCTTACCTGTATTTCTATATTCTAGGGTTTTGTTAATAAAACATTGGTTGAGAAATGAATATTTACAAGGTTTATAGCTATAAATTGTGGGTCAGACATAATTCTCAATGTTCAGGTAATTTAAGTGAGCAGGTGGCATCATACTAAAGACCAATCTGATCTAAAAGTAATTCTTAGGCCAGTCAGGACTCCGTAGTGGAAAAAATAAAAATAAAAGTTGGTGAGATGCTTGTTTCAAAGCCTGATAACCTGAGTTCAATTCCCAGCACTCACAGGGTAAGAGAAAACTGAGTTTTGAAAGTTGTCCCCACTCCATCCATTTTTGTATTCTCAATAAATATGTAAATAAATGTGTTAAAATACAAAAAAATTAACCACTGTCTTAGGGATTCACTACTGTGAAGAGACACCATACCATATAAAAGCCACTCCAGCCAGGCAGTGGTGGCCCATGCCTTTAATCCCAGCACTTGGGAGGCAGAGGCAGGCGGATTTCTGAGTTCTCGGCCAGCCTGGTCTACAGAGTGAGTTCAGGACAGCTTGGGCTATACAGAGAAACCCTGTCTCAAAAGAAAAAGAAAACATAAAAAATTAAAAAATAAAAAATAAAAGCCACTCCATAAAGGACATTAGTTGGGACAGGCTTAAGTTCAGAAGTTTAGTCCATTGTTATCATGGCGGGAAGCATGACAGTGTGTGTGTAGATACAGTGCTAAAGAGAGAGCCAGAATTCTGCATGTTGATCTGAATGCAGCAGCAAGAGGAGACTGGGGCATACTGGGTGTAGCATGAGAGACCTCAAAGTGCCCTGCCCCTCCCCCCCACTGGTGACACACTTCCTCCAACAAGGCCACACCTCCTTATAGTGCCACTCCCCATGGGTCAGGCATTCAAACACGTGTCTGTGGGGCCATATCTATTCAAACCACCACAAACTAATAGAATTATTTCTAAAAATCTGACACTTTCACATTTAAAAAAATAAATTGGATTTTGAGGCAAGGTCTCGGATTAGTTTAGGCTGGTGTTCTGTCTCAGTGCGGAATTCTGGGATTGCAGATGTGTACCTGTACACCTAGCTTTATTGTATTATCTTTTGGGGGTGCTAAGGGTTGAACCTAGGGTTTCAGGCTTGTTTAGCAAGTGCTTTACTGCTGTGCTACATCCTTATCCTCAGTTGTAGAAAATAAAATTGGAATCTCTGCTCAAATCTATATCCAGTTTTTCAAGTTAAGAAAATTTCTTGAGCCAGGTAATGGTGGCATGTGCCTTTAATCCCGGCACTGGGGTGGGGGAGGTAGAGGCAGTTGGATCTTTGTGAGTTTGAGGCTAGTGTGGTCTTTAGAGCAAGTTCCAGGGCAACCAGGACTACACAAAGAAAACCCTGTCTCTAAAACAAAATAAACAAGATTCTTAATGGATTTAGTGTTCTTTAAAGAGGTTATGTTTTATAGGTGTTGTCGCTAGCTTGTCATTACTTACCGGATCTGCTTTACAGCTGATCTTACAATTCTGCTACAGATTTGGAAAACTGTCAGTGCGAGTTTGCTAGACCTATATAGCACATAAAAACACAGTTATGTCTAACATTGCTGCAGCTTTCTGGCAGTGAACTGTTCCACACTTTCCTGACTAGAAGTTGATACAAGTGTTTGGCCTTGAGTATGAAACTACTCTTGAAGTGGTTTCTACTACAGTAGGTGTTAGCAACCTGAAGATGCCCTTTTTTTGCTTCCACGTAATGTGTGAAGTAGAGATGATGAAGTATGTTATTCACTGCTCACATCGTAGTTGGTGCTGCCCTGGAACTCCCAGGCTTATGGCCGTCGTCTTGCCTCATCCTGGAAGGCTTCCCTTAGTGGAGTTGAGCCATCCCTTTTCAAAGTGTGTTCATGGTGTTTACTCTCATCCCCCAAAGAAAGAAAAAAGTTTATATAGTATAGTACCTGGGCAGTGATTAAAAGGATTGCATGTTTCATAGTGTAGTGTTAGCAAGGATTATGTATGTGCCTTTTCAAAAAGGCCTTGATGAGCACATTTTCTGGCCTTTAGAAAATAGATCATGGCCAGGTGGTAGCAACACATGCCTTTTATCCCAGCACTTTGTGAGCTCTAGGCCAATCTGGTCTACAGGGTGAATTCCAGGACAGCTAGGGCCACACAGAAGCCTTATCTGGAAAACCAATAAAATAAAAGTAATAAAAAAGTAGAGTATGTATCATGGTAAATTTTACAATTGGCTAATTTTTGCATTATCCTTTTTTCTTTGAAGGTTTTGGCCACAGCTTTTGATACAACATTGGGAGGCAGAAAATTTGATGAGGTGTTGGTAAATCACTTCTGTGAAGAATTTGGAAAGAAATACAAGCTAGACATAAAATCTAAAGTTCGTGCTTTATTACGACTGTCTCAAGAGTGTGAGAAACTCAAGAAATTGATGAGTGCGAATGCTTCAGACCTCCCTTTGAGCATTGAATGCTTTATGAATGATATTGATGTATCCGGAACTATGAATAGGTAACCATGTTAATTCTTAATGTTAAATGAACTGTGACCTTCCATTTTTTTAACTGATTAATGAAATCATGGTGGTTAACATGTTAAAAATTATAGGCCATTTAGGCCATTTACGACCCAGTTTTCATGTAAAGGTTGGATCTGGTGATTCTAGTAATGGAGACTGAAACTTTTATTCTGGTAACTTAAATGTTTCTGAAAGTCACTAGTTAAATATGTATTAGACACAAATGTTAATTTTTTTGTGTATTTGGGTGCTTTGCCTGCATATATGTCTGGACCACATGCATACTTTGTCTTTGGAAACTAGAAGGAGATCTCTGGAACTAGAATTAAAGACGGCAGGGGCTACATTGTAGGTGTTAGGAATTGAACCTGGGTCTTCTGGAAGAGTGGCCAGTGCTTTTTTTTTTTTAACTGAGCCATCTAGCCTCTCCAGCCTTGACTGCTACATTGTTGCTAAAAAAACATGCTGTATCTACATTTGAGAACACAACTATTTTATAAAGTATTTTATAGTTTTAATTTTCTTGGGCATTGACTCAGCTTAATTTTTAAATGAATGAGATTAGATTACTTTCACCATTACAGTGTCCTAAATTAACTTTGTCTTTAGGTTTAAAACTGTTGAGGTATGGCTGGATGTGATGGCACATGCCTTTAATTACAGCACTTAAGAGACAGGGAGATCTCTGAGTTCGAGGACAGTCTAGTCTACAGATCGAGTCCAAGGACAGCCAGGACTCTGTTACACAGAGAAACCCTATCTTGAAAAAACAAAAACCAAAAAAGAGAATTAAGGTAATGGCTAGATATAGCTCTCAGTAGGTAGAGTGTTTGGTTTGAATTCCTGGGTTCAGTTTCTAGCTCCACATAATAGGTTGATAAGCTAAAGGGCTAGAAGTTCAAGATCAGGCTAGAAAGATGACTTGACAAGGTGGTTACTGTCAAGCCTTGTACCTGAGTTCAATCCCCCGGATTTACATGGTAGGAGAAGAGAACCTCCATATGTATGCATGCTAACACACATACAACACTCACTCAAAGGAAATAAAAATTTTAGCTCCATAGTTTGAGGTAGCTTGGTCTTCATGAAACGTTGCTATCTTGAACATGTCATGTCCTTGAGGCAGTAATCAAAGACAGAGCTTTGCTACACTGGGTATGGACAGGGAAAGTGTCACTTCATTTAATCTTCTGTCTTGGTAAATGTGATATCTCAACGTGTTAAGATGTTTGGCAGCTGCTTGAATATGTACCATCAAATGAGGTTCAGGCCAGCCTGGAACATGTAAAAACCCATCTCAAAAAATAAATAAATAAATAAAAAATATCACACACCGTACAATGAAACATTTCAAAGTGCCCAGTTAGTGGTATTTATTTAGTACATGCAGTGCCGTGAAGCATCACTTGTTTGTATAATGGAAACTGTCATTGCTTAGTTAAGCCCCAGAGTTTGTCTGTAGCAGTTCTCCTCTGGTTCTGGTTCAGATTTTGTTTGCATTCTCTGCACATATCCTAGCAGTGGAACCATGAATGTATGTCATGTGTATAATGCATAATGGTTTTGAGGTTCATTCATGGAGTGGGCACCAGTGCATCATTACCTGTTCTAGCAAATGTTGGATCACGTGTGGCTCATTCATAGTCAACATTTACTGATTGTTTGAGAATTGAGGCAGGCATATTTGAACAGATACTTCAATGTCTGTTTTCAGTTCTTTGAGGTGTGCATCTAGGAGTAGAATTGTTCTCATGAGGTAGTTCTTAAAAACTTTCATTGTATGTGCAAGCCACTATCCATTCCCCATCTAGCTAATATAACTGTTCTTAAAGTAAGCTTTTCTGAGTAGTAGTTGAGTGTTAGTTGTGTTTTCCAGCTGTGCTTTTCTTGAGGAACCTTGCCTTTTTGGGATGTGACAATCTCTGCTGGCTTGTTTTGCTCTTAAATACTTTGTGGTTAGTTTCCATATCTAATTTTAGTTCATATATAATTTTTTTGTTTGTTTTTTGGTGGCTGTTGAGGTAGACTTCATATAAAAGAACGTACCATTTTAAATGTACACTTCAGTGTTTTGTATGTGTTCATAAGGTGGTTACTCATGTCTAATTATGGAGTGTTTTTGTCATCCCTAAAAGAGAAGGAAGCTCAGTCCTAATAGCAATCTCCATGAGTTCCTTCTGGTCTCAGAGCAGATACTTTGTAGAGCTGTGTATTCTTTTGTGCATTTTTAGTTGAAATAAGTATTTCCAGGCTCTTGTCAGTTTTTCTGCTCCAGACCCTTTTCCTTTTGTGATCACTCTATCCCTGGTTGGCTTGGAATGCACTATGATGCTGGCTGGTCTTCCTTCCCCAGTCTTTATCCCCAGTACTGGCATTACATCATGGCTGCTTCTGGACTATTTATTTATTTATTTATTTTAAAAATCAAGGTTTGTAAGTCTCTGTAGCGTTGACTGTTCTGTAGACCAGGCTGACCTTGAATTCAGAGTTCTACCTGACTGCCTCAGGAGTACTGGGATTAAAGGTGTGTGCCACCATTGCCTGAAGAACTTTTTGTTTGCTTTTTTTTTTTGGACACAGGTTATTTTGAATGTTGACTTTGAACTCTTGCTTTACCTTTATGTGCTACTCCAGAGTGCTAGCATTACAGTCATGAACCACAATATCCTGTTTTAAGTATTGTGGGATGGAACACAGAGCTTCATGCATGCTACACAAGCACTGTCCAACTAAGCACTATCCCCAGCCCTTGGGAAACAGTGTTTAGAGTGTTTCTGTTTTTTCTTTTGACTTACTGCTATTTTCTTGCCCAGTTTGGGTTTATCAGTGTTTTTTCTGTACTTACAGTCTTGTTTCCCTTTTAAGAAAAAAAAAATTTTTTTTTTTTTTTTTGAGACAGGGTTTCTCTGTGTAGCCCTGGCTGTCCTGGAACTCACTTTGTAGACCAGGCTGGCCAAGAACTCAGAAATCCGCCTGCCTCTGCCTCCCGAGTGCTGCGATTAAAGGTGTGCGCCACCACTGCCCGGCTTAAGAGAACTTTTAAAATGCTATTTAAAAGATTTGTTTGTCTGTATGTGAGTGTTTGCCTGTGTGTGTGTGTGTACCTTGTGTGTGCCTGGTCCCTTCAGAGGTGAGAAGAGGGTTTGTTTGGATTTTCTGGAATTGGAGTTACTATCATATGTCACTATGTGGGTTCTAGAAAAAGCAGCAACTGTTAACCCTTGAGCCTCTCTAACCCCCTTTAAGGAAACTTTAAAGTTTACCTTCTGTTGCTGTCCTGGGGCTGTTGATACTTTTTCCCCCAACAAACAAAACGTATCATGGCTTATCACATAGATTAGTTTTTTGAAACGTGTAGATATGGAACTGGAGATACATATATAGTTCAGTGATTAAGAGGCCCTGGGTTTTGTTCCAGCTTCGTCCTGGTAGCTTACAACTATCAATAACCCCAGTTCTAGGGGATCTAATACCGTTTCATGATCTGGGGGCTCTAGGCCATGCACATGTGTGCATAGATGCATGCAGGCAAATACACGTAAGATAAATATAAAAAGTAATAAAATAGATATATAATAAATCATAGATGGACTGTGAGGCATGCTAGTTATTAGACTCATTTTGAAATAACTGAATATTCCATAGTTCTGTTTATATAATTATGTTCAGAGCAGATAAACCAAAATCCAAAATAGTTTTTTAAAAAAATCCAAGAAAAACATAAAACAACTAAGCAAACAAAAAAGATAGGTGGCTGTCAGTGACTCTGGAGGTGAAGCAGTGATGGACGGAGCAGCCTGCCCGCCCGTTGTTAAAGCCGGCAGACTCACTAATTGTAAAGATCACCACACTAGTTAGTGGACAAGGTGTGGACAGAGGACTGTGCTCTTTCTCTAATTCTAAGCTGCTCTTACAGAGAAGACTTTTGTATATGTTAATGTTCTCTCTTTTTTTTTCTGCCCAAGCTGACCAAACTATTTTTGTGTGTGTGTTGATTTATCTATCCTGGGTATTTCATATTAGATGGAATAAAAGATGTCCTTTGTTTGGCTTCTGTTTAGCACAGCACCTCAGGTCTAGCCTGATGCACCATGAATCGGTGGCTCCTTTTTCTTTGAGTACCAGTGACAGGCATTTGAATTGTTTTTGATTTCTGGATTTTATGAATCATTTTGGAAAGCATCCTGTCATGTACATGTTTTTTTTCCCTGTGAACTTATGTTTTAAATCTGTTGGTGTGTGTACCTAGTATAGAATTGCAAAATTGCAGACATCTGACAATGCTGTGTTTAGCATTCCAAGCAAAAGCCAAACTCTTAGTGTTCATTTTCCATTGCCCAGAAACATGTAAAAGCTTCAATGTCCAAGTCCTTATCACTGCTTGTGATTACCTGATTTTTGGTGATAGCTTTTTGTTTTACATGTAAGTGGAATGTGGTTTAATCTATATTATTTCTTTATTAGAGGCAAATTTTTGGAGATGTGTGACGATCTCTTAGCAAGAGTGGAGCCACCACTTCGTAGCATCTTGGACCAATCCAGTGAGTACTTTTGTCATGGAATTAATTGTTTTGTAGATCTCAGACTCTGGGAATGTATTGCATGTTATCATTTTCTCTCGCAGTCAAATATTTGCTGCATGAACATTGTTAGTTTCATGCTTCAGTAAGCTTTGTTCCCTGGAATGTTTCTTCTTCTTAAAACTGTCTATGAAGAATACAGGAAAATAAAAGTGTTTTTCTCTGAAAAATCTTGTTTCAGTCTCAAGCACAGATGAATGTATAAATTTCTCTTTACTGAAGTTGTTTTGCAGTGTGTATGTGGTAGTCTTACTGTCAGTGAGCCCTTTGTTCACATAGCATAGCTCTGAGAGATGGCTCAGTGGATAAAGGCTTGCTCAAACGTGAAGACCTTTGGCTCCTTTGCATCTACGTAAAACCCAGTCTCCAGTGATGGGAAGGCAGACAGATCATCCCAGAATCGAGCTCCATGTTCAGAGGAAGGAAAAAAAAAAAAAGCTGTAGAGATGGCTCAGAGGGTAGAGCACTAGCTGCTCTCTACCAGAGGACCTAGGTTCAAAGTCCCAGCATCTTCATGGTGGCTCATAATCGACTATAACTCCCAGTTCCAATAGGCCCGACCCCCTCTTCTGGCCTCTGTCAGCATCAGGCATACACGTGGTGCGTGGATGGATATCATGCACAGACACATGCAGACAAAACAACCATATACATTAAAAAAATTTTACTTTTTTGAAGGGCAGAGGTTGAATGGTGGTGTGTGCCTGTATTATCAGCAGACAGATCAGAAGTTTAAGGTCATCAAATTTTAAGGCCAGCCCGGGTTAGTGACCCTGTCTCAAAATAATCTCAATAGTCTGAAGGAAGAGACAGATGGATTTCAGTGAATTCCAGGACAGCCAGCACTCCATAAGGAGATCCAGTCTCAAAATAAAAATAAAAGTAAACAGATTAATATACAAAAATAAAGTGGAGAGTCATGTTGATACAGGAGCACAGAAAGACATGCAAACCACGTGTATAAGATGTCTTAATTATGTTTCAGACTTTAAAGAGTGACAGTTCCCTTAGGAATACATTATTAACTAGAACAATTTTGGATACAATGTTTATATTTTTGCTAGGCACTAATTAATTCAGGGTGTTGAGGTAATGTTATCTTAGTCTTAAATCAGTGTTGATAACAGGCAAGTGTGTTTTTACCTTTTATTTTGGGAGCTGTCACCCTCCCTGCTTCCCATTTTTTCTTCTCAGGAGTCACAGTTATATTGTGTAGGCCAGTCTGGAATTCTTGGACTCAAACAGTACTCCTTCCTCTGCCTCCAGCTAGAACTACAGGCACATACCTAATGTGCCTGGCTTCAGCTCATCTCTTTTTTAAAAAGTGAGTTAGTGGAGGTCAGAGAATAACTCTGCAGAGGCGATGCTCTTTTTCCACATTTTCATGAATCCTGAAGACTGACCTCTGGGGCTGCCAGGCTTTCTCAGTATGTGTGTTTGACCTGCTGAGCCATCTCACCAGCCCTCACACTTCTTTAAATAGGCCCTCTTAGGAAACAGTGGTTGTTAGATAGAGTGTGACTGGGAAAGCCCTTGGCATTACATACATTTTGGGCAGTAGCAGAGCCTTGCCATGCCCTCATCCCCAGAAGACCATAGACAGGCCGTGTGCCTCTGTGCCTTGTTCTCTGGACTGAGCACTGGAGAACTTAGATGAGACTAAAACTTCTTTACTTCCTGGCAGGTCATGGATGACATAGTATTTTGAAGCCCACTTTGGGCTAACTTGCTGGATGGAATGTTGGATCGCTTGACAATACTTTGTGTGGCACTCTAAGGGGACGCAGGACCTGTGCATGCAAAAGTGTAGTGTCCTTGGGAGGTGCCTTACAGACCCCACTATTGTTATTTTGAGAGTCAAGATGAGTACTTTTTACCAGAGACTATGTGCCAGTGTGAGAGAGAATGAGAGCGTGGGGATGGGGGAGATAGGAATTTTGGGATGCGCATGTGAGGGAGTTGAGTTTTTAATGTTTGTGGATTGGTTCACCATGAGCTCTACTACTTTTTTCTTCATTGTAAAATACTGATATAAAGATTGTTTTTATAAATGTCTCATTTTTTTGTCATAGAGTTAAAGAAAGAAGATATTTATGCAGTGGAGATAGTTGGTGGTGCCACACGAATCCCTGCTGTGAAAGAGAAGATCAGCAAGTTTTTTGGTAAAGAACTCAGCACAACATTAAATGCAGACGAAGCTGTCACTCGAGGCTGTGCTCTGCAGGTGAGTTTGGTCTTGTTCCTAGGTCATAGCACGAATCTACCCATTAACATCAGGGCAGTCTTAAGGTGTAAGATTCTGAAGCCTTCGCTTAAAATGGGCAGCTGACATACATAAAGGTACTGATGGTGCAGCGTGTAGTAAGACGAGTTCAGAAGATATAGAAGCTGGGGGCTGTGCTGACACAGGACTTTGTTTGATTCTAGCTCTTGGGTGGTATAGGCACATGGATCTCATTGAATTTGAGGTCTGGCTTAGTGAGTCTGAACAGCCAGGGCTGCACAGAGAACATTGTCCTGAAAAAAACCAGGACTGTGGGGCTAGGTCAATAATTCTATGCTAGAGCTGATAAAATTTGTTGGAATGTCTGTGTTGATTTGTGAAATAGTGTACTTCAGTTAAAGGAGGACATCAAAAAGTAACCACTTACACAGTGCATTTGACAATGACAGCAGTTTGTAGAACTGTTCAGATACCATTATATTATTGAAAATATTAAATAAATCAGTGATGGGTCTCCTATTGTTTGTTAGTTTTCTAATGTCTGTATGTGTCAATGGACTTTTTAACATTTTCATTTTAGTGTGCAATCTTATCACCTGCTTTCAAAGTCAGAGAATTTTCTATCACTGATGTGGTAGCATATCCAATATCTTTGAGATGGAATTCTCCAGCTGAAGAGGGGTCAAGGTAATATATTATCAGTCTTATTTGTACGTACTCAGTTGGGTGTTGAATCTAGGTAGTGTGTTGTCCTTCATTTCAGTTTACATGTGTATCTGTCCAATGCATGAAACAATGTGATTGTTATTGATTTAAATTCAAGGCCAGGCATGATAAATCCCTGTAATTTAGCATGTTATTGGTAGAGGGAGGCAGGAGGATCAACTAGAGGTAAGGTCATCCTTGGCTGCATAGTGAGTATGAGGCTGGGCTACACGAGAGCCTCTTCTTATTTTCTTTTTTTAAAGGCATGAATAAATTAGTACCTTGTCCTTTTTAAATTATATATACTTGTTCAAGTATATTATTTTTTAAACACTCTTTAAAGAATTTTTTTAAATTGTTTTATTTGTATATTTTCGCTGCATGTATGGCTGTGTACCATGTGTGTGCCTAGTGTATGAGGAGGCCAGAAAGAGGGCGTTAGTTGTAAGATAACATGTGGATGTTGGGAAT
Source organism: Tokudaia tokunoshimensis (assembly GCA_036184795.1). Classification (NCBI taxonomy): domain Eukaryota; kingdom Metazoa; phylum Chordata; class Mammalia; order Rodentia; family Muridae; genus Tokudaia; species Tokudaia tokunoshimensis. The sequence continues at coordinate 68,955,050 of BTHU01000010.1, forward strand.
CAAACCCATGTCATTTAGAAGAACATCCAGTGCTCTTGGATCCATCTCTCTATGAACCTGGAAATAATAATAGCTGACAAGGAGAAACTAGGACTGTTAAGTAATTACAGACCTAGGATACATGTGTCAAAGGTGTTCAGAATGTCATGAATTTTGTCTGAGGGAAATACTTGCCATACAAGCCAGAAGACCTGGGTTCAGATCCCCAGAGCCAATATAAAGCGAGGGTGACATGCGGGTGGAGGTTCAGGAATCCTTAGAAGCTTCCAGGCTGAGAGCCTGGAATGGGTAGCAGCAAACAGCAGAGATTCCTGTCTCAAATAAGGTAGAAGTTCCTCTTATCTAAATGTGTCAACACCCCACCTCCCCAAATAAAATAAAAAGATTAGAATATTTTAAAAAGAAAAAGAACAATATGAATTTTTGTGGGTTTTTTTTCCTTCTTTTTCTTCCTAGTGACTGTGAAGTCTTCCCCAAAAACCATGCTGCTCCTTTCTCCAAAGTCCTCACCTTTTATAGAAAGGAACCTTTCACTCTTGAGGCCTATTATAGCTCTCCTCAGGATTTGCCCTATCCAGATCCTGCTATAGGTGAGTAGAATTGAAACTAAAATAGTAACAAAAACTTATCTCTACTTAGAGTACTAAAAGGAAAAAAAAAAAAGACTATTCAGAAATGTAGGTGCTTCAGGCCACAAAAGCAATCCATCCTCTGCCCTTAGTCTTGCTGTAGAAGCAGTCAGATGACTATCTGATGGAGACTTGCTTTTCATGGCAGTGTTCCTGGGTTTAGTGCACATTGTGGGTAATTGCTTAAGGTGGTCTGATGAAGAGCATGTCATAGAGTTGAGTTGGATTCTGATACAAGGTTTGCACAGAAACCAAAGATTGTTGACAGCATCAGTTTATTGTAGATTTTGGAACCAAGTTGACCAGAGTATACAAATTGGGAACATTTACAATTCGGAAATAATATCACTTGACAGAGAGAAACCAAGAGTTCTATAAGATCTATGCAGTGGATGAAGAACCAGGAGCAGTTTCAGGAATTGTGGGAAGAAAGTTGGCCTCCCTGCTTTTCATTTGTAGGACAGGAAGGACCATAACAATCATCCCCAGAAAGGCTAACTTCTCCTGTGTTCTTTCTGTGTCTTTCCAATACTGGCCTATGGTCTTGCCCTGGGTATGCTCGCTAACACATTCGGCTCCCACAGTCTTCCCCTGAAACCCACTACGCGGCTGACCTCCACCACTGGCTTTTTCTCTTAGGCAACTGCCAACATGTGCTGCTTGCTGTCTCAAGCTTTCCATGGTTTTGTTTTTGTTTTTTAAACAAAATCTTCTTTGAACTTTAAAAGATAAGAAAACAAACTTCTACAACAAACTCTTGGTATGGTAGTGAGACTTAGAAATGACCATTTCTTAGAAAAATGACAAACTGGAAAATTTTAAAAGTAAATTGTGGAAATTGGATACTTGACTATCTGACCCAGCACATGCAGATGATATAGGGGACTGGAGGAAAGGAGAAACCAACAGGAGACATTTGAGCCCTTAGTGTGGGGGTGTCAAGAGTGAGCTGTGTTGAGAGGAAGGAGATGCCACTTCTCTGAGAAATAACCCTGACCTGGGAGCCTGGTTATTTTATTACTACAGATATGGATGTTTAAGTTCAGTCTTATTGTGCATTCTTTCCTTGAATCCCCAGCCCAGTTTTCAGTCCAGAAAGTCACTCCACAGTCTGATGGCTCCAGCTCAAAAGTGAAAGTCAAGGTCCGGGTAAACGTGCATGGCATTTTCAGTGTGTCCAGTGCAGCCTTAGTAGAAGTGCACAAGTCTGAGGAGAGTGAGGAGCCGATGGAGACTGATCAGAATGCAAAGGAAGAAGAGGTAACCTGCACATTTGATACCATTTATATTGGTCACAGCCGACTGGCTGATTGGAGCGCTGAGGCCACTCAAACCACTTTTTCATTTCGTTCCCATGGAAAGGAACTGAAACTGGCTCCTCCTCTCAGACCATTTCTCAGTTAACACTATACTACTGACTGTAAAAAAAAATGCTGTCTGTTAATTGTTTTTAGAAGTACAGGAGATTATATACTCTCAATAAATGTAGGTCTTAGTATCTCTGTACGTCAGATTCATAGCTTTGTAAAACTCCAGAAACTTGGCTCTTCCCCAGGTGTAGTGTGTGCTGGGGCTCAGGTACCAGCACTGCAGAGCATACCCACATTGAGGTCTTGTTTCAGATGCTTCCTAGATTCTTTATTAATGGTGCTGAAAGAATTCTCTGTGGGTCTCTTGACAAAGTCAAGGCTCTGGGAGGAGGCATGTGGAAGGGAAGCTTAAATTTGCTTTCGGGTTTGTATTTCCACACTCCATTTAGTCTTTTATGATTCACAAAGGAGTTCCTTAGTTCCTACAAGGGTGGGCACGCTGGGCAGGGCAGTTCAACACTGTTGTGTTGAATTCCAGAGAGGAATCCAAGCTTCATGCTCCGTGTAATTGTGCATAGTTGGAATTTTGAGCCCTGGTACACCAATTGCTGGTAAGTCAGCGGGCATTCTATTCCATGTGACTTTGAGTATGTTGTGAAGGCTGCCTAGGTTTTTTTTTTGTTGTTGTTGTTAGAATCTTCTGCTTTCAGTGTTTCACTGTTTTTTTCAGAAGATGCAAGTGGATCAGGAAGAACCACATACTGAAGAGCAGCAGCCACAGACACCAGCAGAAAACAAGGCGGAGTCTGAGGAGATGGAGGTACATACAATACAGCCTTCCAATTCTCAGTCTCTTAAGGAATCCCAGGGCCTGATTGGAATGCGGTTCTGTGCTAGTATTTATTTGTATAAGTTTTTAGCTATATTACATAGTGTGTTTTAATTTCTTACTGATGAAACCGTGAGACATAAAATTTCTTTTTGCATTTCTCAAATTTTGACAGCTGTTTTACTGGTTTTTTTTTTTCTTCCTTTTTCCCTTTTGCTAAGTTTTAGTGAAGAAAAATTTTGATGGTTTACTTTTCATGAGTCTGTTCTGACACATTTGTAAATTTAAGAATATTGTTATCCTTATAGTGATAAACAGCAGCGCAGGGCAACGTGATATCATATTCTAGTTGAGATTTATTTTATGTCTTTGTGGTCACCTTTTTCTGCCTCAGGAGTGGAACCAAGAGCAGCCAGGAAGGTGTCTAGGGAGCAAGAAGGGCCACTTCTTCTATTGTAAGGTGTGGCCGTGTGGGTTGGGAGATGGGTCAGTTGGTACCAGTGTTAAATTCTACACCCAGTGTACCTGTTGCCAAACTTGCCAACTTTGAGTTGGATTCCTCAGACCCACATGGTGGAAAGAAAACTGATTCCCCACAAGTTGTCTTCTGATTTCCACCCACACGTACCATGGCATGTATGCATGCATACAAAGTTTGAAGAATGTAATTTTTTGAAAAGGAAGATACAGCAGTGCATTCATGTAGTTGCAGAAATGGAGAGGTAGAACACAGGAATCCCTGGGGCTTGAGGCCAGTGAGTGAGTCGGGCTGAATTGGTGAGCTCTTGGCCTACTGAAGATACCTGTTTCAAAACTAAGATGTTGGATTGGCAAGTTATTTTAGCAGGTCAAGGAGCTTTGTCACCAAGCTGGAGCAACCTGAATTTCATCCCTGGGACTTGTCTGGTAGAGAAGAGGACTAACTCCTGCAAGTTGTCCTCTGACCCCCACACGTGTGCTATGGCACATCTGCACTTATACCTCTGAATAATCAGGTGATAGATTTTTTTAATCAGGAGAGCTGGGAAGATCCCTGATGCTGACCTTTGTTCTCTACACGGGTACCTGGGCACATGCTTGCTCATCCATGAATGTATAATCATGTATACATAGAAATACAGATAGTACTATGAAAACTATGTTTAGATACACTGTAAAATATTTCAGGAAGATCATGTAACATTTAGTCTTGTATAGGCTGCCTTTTGCCTTCTTATATGTTTCTTGTGTGAAGGTGTCAGATCTTGGAGTTATAGACAGTTGTGAGCTGCCACGTGGGTGCTGGAAATTGAACCCTGATCTTCTGGAAGAGCATCTTAAGTGCTGGGCCATCTCTCCAGCTCCCACTTCCACACACTCTTTATTTTATTTTAGAGACAGGTTCTCACGTAGTTCAAGCTGTCCTTGAATTCCTGATGCCTCAGCCTGTGCTCTGTAGCAGTACACTATGGCTGATGTTGGTTATGAGATTGCAGAGGGTTGTTAGGTATGTTAACATTTTTTCATTTTTAGTTGTAAAATAAACATAGCTACATTTTAAAGCATATAGCACTGTAGCATTCATTATTACATTCAGTTTTGCAGAATGCAATTCTCTACCTGTCCTTCCCCAAATCCCTAATGGCCACCATTTCCTCCTGAATTTATTATTCTACATATAACAGATTCACTCTTCATTTTCTAGATATGATAATTATGAGTTACATCATCAGAAAGTTAACTGAGGCCAAATCAACTTTTGAATTTGATCCATTTTAAAATACTAAGTTTGTATGGTTTTGTTCATCGTTTTTGTTTGTTCAGACCTCTCAAGCTGGATCAAAAGATAAAAAGATGGACCAACCACCTCAAGCAAAGAAAGCAAAGGTGAAGACCAGCACTGTAGACCTGCCCATTGAGAGCCGGCTGCTGTGGCAGCTGGACCAGGAGATGCTCGGCCTGTACACAGAGAATGAGGTGCGTTCGGATTTAGTTTAGGGCAGCGCGTTTGATTCAGTACCTCCAACAATAAAATTTCCTTGCAACTTCATTAACTGCAATTTTGCTTCTGTTAGGAATTGGAATGTAAATATCTGATATGCAGGGTATCTGATACTGACTCCTGTGGAAGGGTTGTTTGATACTGCTGTAGGGTTTCTGCCAGTGTGGACTATTGTTGGTAAAAGCAGATTTATGGCTTGTTATATTCTTTTGTGAGTGATAGTAACATGACGACGTCTACCTCGCTAGCTCTCTCTATCAAGTGGCTTTTTTTTTTTTTGGTTGAGATAGAGTCTCTCCTTGGCTGTCCTGGAACTGTAGTTCATGCTGGCCTGGCCAGAGATCCATCTGCCTCTGCCTCCAAGTGCTAAAGATTAAAGGTACATGCCACCATGCCTGGCAAAAAGGTTCCCATGAATGGCTTCAGGGACTTTCCTCCCCAGCCCCTCCTCTCAGTATACCCCTTCTGTCCTGGAACTCCCTTGATAGACCAAGCTGGCCTCAAACTCACTGAGACCCACCTTTTGAGTGCTGGGGTCAAAGGCCTGCACCACCACTTCTTAAGTACTTGGGTTTGCTTTTGAGGGTCTTTATTTTCATCTCCCCCCCCCCAAAAAAAAAAAAACCACAAAAGTCTGTGCTTTTCAGTTTTTTAAATCCTGGGTCAGTTTTGTTGGGGTGACTCAAGAATTGGAAGGATTTGAGGAGGGAGGGAAAGCTCTTTGCTTTTAATGTTAGTTGATGCTTAAGAGGAAGTTGTCACTGTTGTTCTTGTGTTTAATTCATTGCTGCTGTTCCAGGGTAAGATGATCATGCAGGATAAACTGGAGAAGGAACGGAATGACGCCAAGAATGCGGTGGAAGAGTATGTGTATGAGATGAGAGACAAACTTAGTGGTGAATATGAGAAGTTTGTGAGTGAAGATGTAAGTGTGCTGCTCCCTTACTGTTGCGGTCTAAGGGATCCTGAGATACTCGAAGGCCGCTTCGCTAGTGTGTGCAGTCTAAGAAATGCTGGCGAGAACTGAGGGGTGAGGAGCACGTGCTCTTCAAAGGCTGGAGTTTTTGTTTCTAGCACACTCATGGTGGCTCACACTGACTGTAGCTATAGTTGTAGAGAATCGACAGCCTTTTCTGGCTTCCATGGATGCTTATATACATGCAGGCAAAACATTCATATGCATGCAGTCTAAAAAAAAATGCTGACATTTTCTGTTTGAGAGTTACATAGTTGTAACTTTTTGAATATTTGAATGTTGAGTTTTACATGTGTTAAGGGTTCACAGGCATGTGAGTTCTTGTAGAGCCTCAAAATTGTGTCTGCAGTCTTCCTGGATTGTTCTCCACTTTCCACTTTTTCTTTTTTTATTTTATTTTATTTTATTTATTTATTATATGTATACACTGTATATATACACTGTAGCTATCTTCAGACACTCCAGAAGAGGGCATCAGATCTCATTATGGATGGTTGTGAGCCACCATGTGGTTGCTGGGATTTGAACTCAGGACCTTTGGAAGAAGAGTCAGTGCTCTTAACCGCTGAGCCATCTCTCCAGCCCCTCCACTTTTTCTTGAACCTGCATATTGACTGAATTTTTTTTTTTTAATTTTTTTTTTAGACTAGTGTAGCTAGGCAGCCCATTTCAGGGTCCCCATCTCTTGCCTTCTGAGTGCTGGATTAGAGGAGGAGACACATCTGCTTGTCTTCTACATGTGTTCTGGGTGTCTGGACTCAAGCCCTTATCCTTGAAAGCAAGCATGTGATTGATTTCCATCCATCCATCCATCCATCCATCCATCCACCACCCTAGCCCTGGTTTGCATTTCTGTATTGTTTCCCATTACAGTGTGTATGGGTTTAAGAGGCAGACATGTGATTGGTTTTTTTGTTTGTTTTTGCTTATTTATAGGATCGTAATAATTTTACCTTAAAATTAGAGGATACTGAAAATTGGCTGTATGAAGATGGAGAAGACCAACCAAAGCAAGTTTATGTAGACAAATTGGCTGAATTAAAAGTAAGTGACTCTTACACAGAGGTATCTGAGTCTGAGTCTCTGTAGTTTCTAGAGTGGAGCTTCCAAGTAAAAAGTACCAGCTAAAAACGCATGCAAGAACTGTATCACTCTGATGACCTAACCTTATTCTCTTCACCAGTTATAGAATGAGTTCATTTCTGTTCCAGTGAATTTTAGCATTGAGGCCCTTCTTGGTATCAGGATATAGAAAGAGCAGCAGATTCTAGCCTTTCCTCAGGGACCTGCTGTGTATGTGTGTACCTTTCCCCACAGTGGAGCTGAGGCTATATCCTCAAGCTTTTCAGCCTCCCTGTGCTGCACATGTACTATGCCATCATGCCCAGCAGAGCGTCTCAGTGTGAGGAACGTGATGTTGAACCGGATGGTTAACATAGAAAGGATTACCTAATTTGAGGCCTTTTTTTGAAAAAAGTTGTAAATTCACTGAGAGGAAATTGGAACTTTCCCTTTTGTTCTACCTTTTATTGTGGACTTTGTGGAAGAACTGGGCCATTGTCTGTCCAGAGCATATGGCTCAAGACCAGTGCCTGGGGCAGGGCTACCAGTGGTCCTGCTGAATTACGTTTTCTTATGCTTGGTTTTTGTTTTTAAAAAGACAGGGTTTTGTTGTGCAAGCTGTATTGGAACTCAGTATGTAGACCAAGCTGGCCTTGAGCTCAGAAGTCCAGCAGCCTTTGCCTCCCACATGCTGGAATTAAAGGCATGCACCACTACTGCCTGGTTTCATTGTGCAAAATATTTTTCTTTTTCTTCTGGAAAATGTCAGGCCTAAAGTTGAGACTAATCATTTTAGCCATCTTGTCTAGTGTATCTTTTCTGTACCTTCTTCCAGTTGAGTTAAGCTTTTTGTGATTAGGGTTATGTTTAACTCAAAACCTACAGCCTCTTGCTGCACCATCATTGCACCAGAAATCTCCAGTGTTGCTGTGTTGAGCTTTCCAGTTCTTATTTCCTAAACAGTGATCATTTAGTTGATAAGAATTGGGACCCAGATAATATGCACAGAGTTCACCTGTGTCTGTAGCTGACTTTGTCTCCTGCTTTCCCTCATCTATGTGTGGGAGAAATGGGGTCATTTATTGTGAAGAGTTTTCTCTAGGTATGGATTTTGCCACTTTTTTTCTTGACAGTGGTATTGTGGTTTCATCAGATTCTAATGTGGTTTTTAAACGTTTTTGGAGATTTTATTTATGTGTCTGTGTGTCTTTTTACACCATGTGTGTGCATTGCCCTTGGAGGTCAGAAGGAGTCTGAGCCCCTGGGACTGGGGAATGTGTGTGTATGTGTACACAAACACACATACACACCCAGGTTGCTCTTAACTGTGGAGCCTCCCCAGTGTTTTTTTTTTTGTTGTTGTTGTTGTTTTGTTTTTTTTTTGTTTGTTTGTTTGTTTTTTCCAGACAGGGTTTCTCTGTGTAGCCCTGGCTGTCCTGGAACTCACTCTGTAGACTAGGCTGGCCTCGAACTCAGAAATCCACCTGCCTCTGCCTCTCAAGTGCTGGGATTAAAGGCATGTGCCACCACTGCCCAGCCCCAGTGTGTGTTTTAATTAAAGATGTTGGACAGGTAACTTTTGGTTGTCCTCCCATTGTGAGAATTGGGGTCTTGATCATGAGAAACAGCTCTACTTGGGACAGTCTTGACTTGTGATCGCTCAGGAGCAGCTGGAGAAGGTGCCTGGTACTTTCAATGGTTTGGACAAACATTTAGCTTATAATAACCTGTATTATTTTAAGCATGTGTTGTGTATATCTATATATTTGTGTGTGTATTCATATTCATGTGTGTGCACACACATACCCATAGTGACAAGTTAATACTCTTAATCCTAGTACTATATAACTTGGATAGTTTAAACTACCCTGTACAAAACTTGTGTATTCTCCTGTTAGACTTTAGGTCAACCTATTAAGACACGGTTCCAGGAATCTGAAGAAAGACCAAAATTATTTGAAGAACTAGGGAAGCAAATTCAACAGTATATGAAAGTGATCAGCTCTTTCAAAAACAAGGTATCTTAGTTTCATTTTCCTATGATTTTTGGTCATGGCACTGTGCGTTTGTTTGATTTTGTGTTTTTGAGGCAATATCTCACTTTGTAGGCCTGGGTGGCCTGGAACTAGCTATGTCTTTCAGATGTCTTTGAGTTCACACAAGTCCATATGCCATATGTGTGTCCTCAGTGCTGGAATTAAAGGACTGCACCATCACATCCGGTCTTAGTTTTTCAAAGATTTTGTTTTTTATCTTACTAGTTTTATTCTTGTGCACATAGAAGGCATTGGATCCTTCTTGGGGCTAGAGTTACAGTTGGTTTTAAGCTGTCCAATGAGGATGCAGGGAACTGAACTTGGATTTTGTATAAGAGAAGCATGTACCTTTAGCTGCTGAACTGTCTCTCGAGCCCCAAGATGAGAAATGTTTGAGAGACAGTATTGGGTAGGGAGTTACTCATCCTCCACTTAACTGTCATCTCTACTTGTAGGAGGACCAGTATGAACATTTGGATGCTGCTGACATGACAAAGGTAGAGAAAAGCACCAATGACGCGATGGAGTGGATGAATAGCAAGCTGAACCTGCAGAACAAACAGAGCCTGACGGTGGATCCAGTTGTCAAGACAAAGGAGATCGAAGCTAAAATTAAGGTAGTTCTTGCCCTTGTGTACTTCGGACATTCCTTGGCAGCTCTTTGTTATTAGTGGTTGGGGATTCATCATGGCTCAGGTTCTGGGGCTTAGTATGTCATATAAAATTTGTTTATAAGAATCCATAGTTTTCTTTGTTTACCATTCTAGGAGCTGACGAATATTTGCAGTCCTATAATTTCAAAGCCCAAACCCAAAGTGGAACCCCCAAAGGAGGAACCAAAACATGCCGAGCAGAATGGACCAGTGGATGGCCAAGGAGACAACCCAGGCTCTCAGGCTGCTGAGCACGGTGCAGACACAGCTGTGCCTTCCGATGGCGACAAGAAACTTCCTGAGATGGACATTGATTGATTCCAACACTTGTTTATATTAAAACAGACTATTATAAAGCTTTAAGTTGTCAACTTTGTTCTGAATATCAACTAGAGCAAGCAAATACTGGAGATTTCTTAGTCAGTTTTTAGGGGATCTCGGGGGTGGGGTATATAGGTAATATACAGAGCATTTTGACTTCTAAATAGTTAGATCCAGAGATGAAGTGCACTGTTCTCTCTTCATTACAGTCCTGTTTATGAGCCCAGCCAGTCTTTCTGAGCTCCTTGTTTTAATCATGCTTCTGTAAGGTGAAGTGTGTTTGGGGGAAACTGAGCTCTAACACAAGCTGTGACAGCCACCAGGCAGGCTTTTCCTTATACATGACAGAAGTTCAGATTATGCTTTGGAAAGTCTGGGTGGAGATCACCACCAGCATTCTCTGCCTGTGGGGTTGTGGGGCTGGTGCTTCCTCCATTTCTGAGGGTCAGCGTGGCCAAGCATGGATTAACACAGGGGCGCAGAGCACAGCAGGGCCTGCTCTCATTTGCCCCCTCTTCCCAGCCCTGTCTTCCTCCTCCGTCCACCCGCAAGCAGTGTAAATGCCATGTGCCCTCTTCACTTAGAGCGAGCTTTAGTGAGTCAAGGGACTTGGACTCTGGCTTCCCATACTTCCTGAAGGGACATTCACTAATACTGAAGCATCAAAGTCTAGTTTAACCTTAAGGTTAGGTTGTAAATAACACAGTTGGGTGTAGGCATGGTAAATCTGAGCAGTCCATCCTTAGTATGGTGGAAAGATTTGTACCTTACCTGCTCCGAGTGGTGGTAGATGTATGTAAATTAGAAGTTTGAATGGAACAGGATGAGAGTTCAAGGTTCTTTGGTACCATTTGTGTTAATGTGTCTTGAATCTGCCAATCTGTATGTTAAAACAGCTGACAGATTGTAAAGCTATTGCACTGCATTGCCTTGGACAAGGCTGAAATTAGTGTAAAAGACAAGGTGCCCAAGGTCACAAGAACACCTCATTGTTCACTGAAGTCAGTGTCAGGGCACCATGTATTGCTGGAGAAGACTACAGGAAGAGACGTTCTGCAAAATAAATATAAAAGAAAAAGGATGGATGCTTGCAGTAGAGGCCAGAGTTGGTTACCTGCCTTAGTTACAAGTGTTGGTTATGGTCTGGGTCTTTGTAATCACTGATCTCTGTAACAGAGCCTCTGTTTATTTTTGCTTGTTGGAAATAAGCTTAAACCATGCATAGTTAGAATTACTATGCTTCTGTCTGTCTACATAGGAAGTGCTGTAGCTCTCAAGTGCTCCAGAGGCAGTTGGTTGGAGAGGAAGGAATGCATGCTTATGTAAGCAACTGGACTCCCGCTCAGTACGGGCCTGGAGCCCCAGGCCAAGGGCATGCTCTGCTTCTTTGAGTGCTGCAAGAGTACCCACTGGCCTTGCTCTGAGGCCAATAGCTTTTTCAAATGCAGGCTGCAGGATTAAGCCAACTCTTATGCAACTGACTGTCCTTAATGATGATCTCTCATAAACATTTGTGTGTGTGGGTGGGAGGGTTTGGGTGTTGGGATGGGGATGAATTTGAAGTTTAAAGTTAAAGCTAGAAATCAAATGATCTGCTTCTGCTCTGTCTATATAGACCGATTGGATTTATGTGGAGGCAGGCCCGATGGCACTGATGACTTGTGTGCAAACAAGCGTTTATCCAGGTTGCGTTATCCAAATTGATTTGTCAAAAACTCTAGGTCACATTCTTACACTAAGAAAAACAGTAAACATGAGACAAAGTTTAGGAAAAACTAATAAAAGAAACCTGTCTTAACTTGAATGGTTTTCTTAATTTCCTTAAGTGGTCTGTTGTGTGTGTGTGAGAGAGACTGGGGGAGGTGTGTGTGTGTGCGCGTGCGTGCACTCGCGCATTGGCGGGATGGGGGAGACTGTCAACAGAATAATCTGGGCTGAATGCAGTTACCTTTTCTAAAAGCTCTAGCTGCTTGCCCATGTGCTGTTTGCTAGGACTCCCAGGAGAACTTATTTTGGAGCCCTCTGCCCTGGAGAGTGTTGTCCTCTTTTCTTGGTATAGTAGTCTTCTGCGAGGCCGGTCTTTAGGTTTGATTATAGAAGGTAGATGACACGGAGTGTCAGAACTGAGTAGGGCCAGAATCTGCTAGGAACTGACGGCTGGCTAGTGGGTACACGCCCTGGGGTGAGTGAAAACGGTTTGAAGCAATGAGACCTTTACTGCCATGGCCTGGGTCCTATGTAGGGAAACTATAGAAGCTGGTTGTCTGGAACTTACCTTTACAGACCATGCTGGCCTCAAACTCAGATCTTCTTGCTTCTACTTCCTGAGTGTTGGGATTAAAGGTATATATCACCATACCCAGCAGGAAGTCATGCCTTGTAACTGGACTATGTTCTGGGAGAAGAGAGGTTAGGGTGGGTCTGGCCATAGCTGTTACACAGCATCAGGACTCCTGGAGAAGAGCAGTCCTGTTAACCCATGGTCAGCAGTGCCCCTGTGTAGGGCTGTGTAAAATTGTCCACTGTGGTCACTTTGCACTGTGTGTGGAAAATCCTCAGTTACAGCCTCTGGAGGCATGAAGAACCAGGTGATCTGGGTAAGGAAAGTGGTAGAAAGGGCACGAGTGACAATTTAGATCTGTTTACCAGTGGCTGAAATTTTGTGGACTATTCTTAGATTTTTACCATGTGTGTGGAGTTAGATAATAGGCCTGGGGAAGCCAGACGTCCAAGACTGAAATACATTGGAGCCAAGATGGACCTGAAGGAGGGGAAAGGATTTCAGGGTGGCTCCAGCTTAGCCTATGGTGAAAAACTATCTGGTAGTTGCTTTTAGGGGAGTAAGTGACAAGGCAAGAGGTGGCATTGTACTGGCTGGTTTTGTGTGTCAACTTGACACCTGCTGGAGTTACCACAGAGAAAGGAGCTTCAGTTGAGGAAGGGCCTCCATGAGGTCCAGCTGTGGGGCATTTTCTCAATTAGTGATCAAGGCTGGAGGGCCCATCATGGGTGGTGCCATCCCTGGGCTGGTAGTCTTGGGTTCTGTAAGAAAGCAATCCAGGGGAAGCAAGCCAGTAAGTAACATCCCTCTGTGGCCTCTGCATCAGCTCCTGCTTCCTGATCTGCTTGAGTTCCAGTCCTGACTTCCTTTAGGGATGAACAGCAATGTGGAAATGTAAGCTGAGTACACCCTTTCCGACCCAGTTTGCTTCTTGGTCATGATGTTTGTGCAGGAATAGAAACCCTAAGACAGGCAAGTTTAGAGGGTCTGGTTGACTTTCTTGTCTCATTGCCGAAGATGAGACCTAAGGCTTCACTCATAGCAGGCAGGTGCTCTACCAAAAGCCTCATCTCATCCTCAAGTTCATCTCCCTTGCCTGCCTGTCTCCTGAGGGCCACAGTGCTCAGCCTAAAACTGTTTTAAAGAGAATGGCATGGGAAGACAGAGGCAGGTGGATCTCTGAGTTCAAGACCAATCTGGTCTGCATGGTGAGTTCCAGGTCAGCCAAGGATACAGTGATTCCTTGTCTCATCAAAACAAAGAGAAGTGAAGAGAAAGACACTGAGCCAGGGTTAGCTTGCCACACGAAAGCCCCGAGTTCAGTCTCCAGCACCACATAAACCCAGCATAACGGTGCGTGTCTGTAATCCCAGTGCTCGTGGAGTAGAGAGTGGAAGGATGGAGGATCACAGTTCGAGATCTGCCTCTGTGCAGTGAGTTTGAGGCTGGTCTGCACTACAGTGGGATGCTTCAGAATAAGTAAGCAATAGAATAAATGACTAAGGCCTTAAGTCTGAAAAAGATGTGGAACTTTAGGTCTGTGGAGGTCATGGCAGGTCAGCTACTGGTTATAAAGGGTGTAGAGGATAGAGAAAACTGCTGTAGTTCTAGGTAGTTGTGGAAGGAAGCCTCAGGGCTGGGGGTGTCCTCCTAGATTGTATTTAGAAGTGTCCAGAAAGGATGTAGAACATTCTAGAGCGGAAGGTTGGGAAGAGGGAGGCTGACTGTGAGAAATGGGATGGCCAGTAGGCCTAGATACTTCAGGAGTGTTCCAGAAGGTGGGAACTGGTTGAGCATACGAAGCTTGGGTTCAGTGGAACCATTAGTTCCCAGACACTCTCCTGCTGGAAATGGGATCAGTTGGCAGGCTGGGCATGTCCTGTGCCCATGGTCTAGAATTATATGAGGATGGTTCTCACCTCTCTTCAGGAGACTCATTGTTTGCCAGTACATTTCTTGGATGGCTCTTGCTGGGACAAACCCAGGACATGACCCTCAGACCTGGAACATGGCTGCCCTTGGACACTGGCTGCTGCCCTTCGCAACAGAGGCTGCTGTAAGAACTGTAAGAAGGAGAGATGTGATCTCAGCAGCAGCCCAGGAAGCAAGACCGAAAGCAGGAAGGGGTGCTTTTCTGGGGGATCAGGGAAAGAAAGCGCCCAGGCAACGTTAACAATACAGACATGCTTTCCAGATCTGTGCAATACCCAAGGGCAATCACGGGCTGGTCCTAACCTTACCATCCAGTTTTGGCGCATGAATTCAGGACAGAAAATCGGAGGGATATTTTCTTCCAGTTACTCAGTGGGATTTGCATGACTCAAGTTCAGCACTTAGAGTCAGACACTATAGAAAGCTGTATTTGTCTTGGGCCCTTTCATGAGCTGCGCAGAGACTTAAATCCATCCAGGGCTGGGTGTCTGTTAAAAATTTAGAGTCCTGGCTCAATGGAGGAAGAGAGAGAGAGCACCATGACTACTTTTCTTATCTCCAGTTAGCAGGCTTTTTTCACCACTACTGCAGGACTCACATTGTTCTGCTTTGTTTTCTACCTGGACTAAAAAAACTTATTTTAAAATTGGGATTGGAAAGACAGCTCAGCACTTAAGAGTCTTGCTGATCTTGCAGAGGCCTGAGTTCAGCTCTCAGTGCTCATGATGAGCTGTCTGTAATTCCAGCTCTGGAGAATTGAAAGCCTCTGGCCTCTGCAAGCAACTGCATTTGATTGCACATGCACGCATGCACGCATGCACACACACTTAAAAATAATAAATCTTAAAGCCCCTCCTTATACTTTAAAGCAATACCAGCCTACTATTTAAGTTTGACTAATGCTTACGAAGGGAAAGCTGCGGCTCAGCTTCCAGGACAAACTCTAGCCATGTATTTGCAGGGTGAGCTGGATCCGAAGGCATATCCAGTCCGAGGGCGTCTGTTAGTTATTCCAGTGGAAGGTGTATTACTTATTTCTGTTGTTGCTGCTGGGACAAAGTACCTAACAAAAGCAATACAATGAAGGAAGGGTTTGGCTGGCTCACAGTTTGAGGGTACAAGTCCATCCTGGTGTGGGCAGGGGAATGAGAGCACAGAGATGAATCATGGGCTCGGCTCTGTTCCCTTTCTGTTCAGGTCAGGACCCTTGTCCTGGCATGGTTCTGCTTTCTCCAGGACAGGTCTTCCCTCCTCAGTTAAACCTCTGGGAACTATGCATATTTTATTATATTATATGTTATATATATATGTATATATATAAAATATATATTATATGGTATTCCATATATCATATACATATAATATATGATATATTATATAATATATAAATATAGCATATAATATATATTATATGTTATATATATTTTATGTTATTTCAAGGATGCATATTGATGTGCCTTCTATGTGATTCTAAATTCCATTAGGTTGATAATCAAGAGTAGGTTTCCCAGGAGGTTTTTAGGACCTCAGTGAGCCGCATGGTAGTACCTGAAGCACTGAGAGGCCCACGCAGCAGTCTGGAAAGGCCCTTGCTTGAGTGATGGGCCTTGCCTCTGCGCCTGGTCTCTCTCAATGAAGCAGCGACTGGAGTCCAGGTGCTTCTCTGTGACTAAAGAGATGCAGTGTTTTCAGCGGAGACAAAACAGTGTCAGAGCTCTGGGATCCGCTCCACAGCTCCACCTTCTGGATGGGGAAAGGTCAAAGCTGGTGCTCATCCTACACTCAGGAATCCTCACACCAGTTGGTTACAGGAGCATAGCTGATCTTCTGGAGAGCCATGTGTCTGTCATAGCGGATGATGACTTCCAAAAGGCCACCCTCAATATGGCATTACCATAGTCTCTTCTAATCCGTGGGGAAACCCACCTAAGACCCTTTGAACCTGTGGTGATACTAAATTTTATGTATATTAGATTTTCTCCTAAACATACCTTTGATAGAATTCAGTGCACAAGTTAGGGAGAATAAATCAGGTGTGATTTCACATGCCTATAGTCTCAGCACTGAGGGGCAGGGGATTAGACGTTCGAGGTCACAGTAGTTCCTTAGTGAGTTCTAGGCCAACCTGGAATCCATAAAGCTTTATTTCAGGAGGGAAAAATAAGGGCAGTAAGAGATGAACAGTACTAAGAGAATGTTGAGGTGTTCTGTCTTGTATATAATGGATGCTACAGGCTGCACACTAGTACACTAGTAGAGTACATGGCACACAAGGCTGGGCAAAGGGATGAGTGGTATCCGAGGAAGAATTGAGCAACATAGCATGAGGTTTCTGCACACTACTGTGGATAGTATGTAATTTAAAATTCATGAGTTATTTCTGGAAATTTCCACTTAATGCCTTCAGACCATGGCTAACCGTAGGGAACTAAAACAGGAAATCAAGACAGAGGATGAAGGGGCCTACTGTTTTTGAAGTAGCTCTCATTTCTTCTTTCGAAAAGTTTTATTCCATCTATTTATTTTGTGTATGCATTGCATACTTGTGAGGGTCAGATACACGTTTTAGGAGTCATCTCTCCTTCCACCATGTGAGGTGTAGGTCCTCAGATTTGGGGCAGGTCTGCTCAGTCAACTCATCAAAGAGCCTGAGTTTCTTCTCCAGCCCTGTCTGGTCTTCTGTGAGCTGCAGTTCCAATGCGGCCACATGGGGGCGCCATCGTTCTTTCTTTGTTATGGTCGGTTGTTGCCACGCAGGTCAGAATCAGCACACCATTCAGGCTTCAGGTTTGGAGCAGTTTGGAGAAGAGATGGTGGCTCCTCCATCTATGGGTTAGGTGAAGTAAAGCAACATCAGTTTGGTTCCACATAACAGTGGTGAGTGAGAGTGTTAGTCACTAACCCTGTTGAGTTTAGTGTTCACTAAATGTTTAATCTTCACTGTCAACCTGACAGGACTTAGAATCACCTAGGAGGCACACCTCAGAGTGTCTGTGAAATTGTTACCAGAGATGTTTACCTAGAGAAGGAAGAGCTTACCTAAATGTGGGTGGTACCACCCCATGGGTCTGAAGTGAATTAAAACAAACAAACAAACAAACAAATCAGCAAGTTGAAGGCTGAAGAGATGGCTCAGCAGTTAAGAGTACTGGCCGTTCTTTCTGAGGACCTGGGTTCCATTCCCAGCTCCCACATGGTGATTCACAACCATCTGTAATTCCAGTTTCAAGGGATCCTATGCCCTCTTCTGGCCTCTGTGTGCACTGCACACATGTCATGTAGACATAGATGCAGGCAAAACACCCACATACATAAAAATAATGAAGAAATGTTTAGAAAATGGAAAAATGCAGAAAGTGGAGGTTGGGGAGCAGTTCAGTTGGTCACAGTGCTCGCCTTGCTAGGACGAGGAGCTGAGTTCAATCCGCGGCCAGATGTGGTAGTGGACACCTATATCTTAGTGCTGTGGACGCAGAGGCAGCAGATCCTGGGCCTTGCTGACCAGCAGCCTGGCCCATTTACCAAATCCTGGGCCCCAGAGAGAATGTGAGTTGAAAACCAAGGATGATAACTCCTCAAGAATGAATGATATGAATGATACCCAAGGTTGACCTGTGGCTTCCACGTGTGCATGCCCCACTACATGCAATCCCCCCCCCCCACACAAACAAACACACACACACACACACAGAGTGGGAGACAGAGACAGAGACAGAGAGACAGAGACAGAGAGAGACAGAGACAGAGAGAGACAGAGCTGAGCACCAGTATACAGCTGTGACGTGATTGGCTGTTCTATTGCCATAGGTAGAGTTTCTCTAACCACCCAGCTTCCCCACCATGATGGACAGCACCCTCAATCAAACCAACCCTTCTTTCCTAAAGTTGTTTTTGTCAGGTACTTTGTTACACAGCAAGTCAAGTAACTAAGACACACCTAGAGATCTGACCACCCAAAGTGTGGCGTTACTGGGTAATAAAGAAAACTCTTGGGGCTGGAGAGATGGCTCAGTGGTTAAGAGCACCGACTGCTCTTCCAGAGGTCCTGAGTTCAAATCCCAGCAACCACATGGTGGCTCACAACCATCCGTAACAAGTTCTGACACCCTCTTCTGGAGTGTCCAAAGACAGCGACAGTGTACTTTACATACAATAAATAAATTTAAAAAAAAAAAAGAAAACTCTTGCACCAATGTTAGCCTGGAATAGACACTAGGGTAGACACTGAAGAGTTCTGGGAGAGATAGACACTGGGATAGACAGACACTGGGGTAGACTAACCCTTGCTGGGGTGGGTAGGCAGACAGTGGGATGGGTAGACAGACAGCAAGCAGTGTAGACAGACACCAAGTCACCAGGGTTGACAGAAACTGGCATAGACATTTATGCTTCCTGGAATCAGCCTGAAACACTCCTCTGTCTCAGCAGGTCTGAGGTAGTCCTGAGCTTCCACAGCTGCCGGAGAACCTTCCTCAAGCCAGGGCAGACCCCGAGAGGAACAGCAGGATCCTCCCCCTGAGAGATGTGACTGTTAGCCTCAGGGTTGGAGTTAGAGCTACTGTTCCTTCTGTGACACATGACTCTGTCCAGGGCTTCATGTGCACTGGCTAAGACCCTTTACCAACTGAGCTACAGGCTAGCAATTTCATTACTTTTTTTGAGACTGGGTCTCATGTAACACAGTCTGGCCTCAAACTTGAACTCAGATCCACTAGATGACTTTGAACTCCATCTGCCTCTGTGTCCTAAGTATTGGCATCATAGCCACCACCACCTTGCCCAGTTTAGGTTGCGCTGGGGGTTGAACTCAGGGCATCATCATTGCTGAGTCAGCAGCCTACCACCTGAACTACATTTGTTGCCCAGTTGTCCTTTCTAACTGAGCCTGTCGTTTCCAGCGTCCTGCTTCAGGTACATACCCAGCAGCAAGCCATCCCTCCCTCAGACTGGAGGATGGCTCTCTGCCATGAGGGAGGGATCCTAGCTGCTCAGGGGTTGTGCCTGGGTCAGCTAGCCATGCCGCACAGTTTCCACGAGCTCAGAGCCAGCTCTTCAGCCTGCTCTATACAGCTTTCACGGATGCTACCGAAAGGAGCCCTAAGTTGGAACCAGCTCATCAAGTGGCTGTCTATTAACAAAATTGCTTCCTGTTAATTTGAGTTTACAAAATAAATGGCTCCTGACAACCTGGCAGGGCTGCATGGCTGCGCCCCACCCACCATGTGTTTTGGGTACAGGACAGGGCATCGATAGGGGAGCAGAGGAGCTCTGGCCCAAATGCCATGGCAACCATCAGAGAGGACTTGGGGTTATCACAAATGGAAAGGCTGAATTATTTGCTGGTTTGTTCGTCACTCCGAGGAGTCTGGGATGCTGCAGTGGCCTGACAACGTGGTCTCTACAGGGTCCGCAGCTGCTATTATGCAGCGCTTTGTCTAGCAGGACCTGCAAATAAGTGGATAATTAACAGTCATCATGCAGAGAGGGACCGTATGGCCCAGAGAGATGAGCCTGGAGCTGAGAGGTAAAGAGGCACAATGGAGAGAGAATTGGAGGCAGCTTGACCCCAGCACGCAGGGGACAGGGAGCAGCGCTATGGGGTAGAGAAGAATCCAGGACAGAGTCCGGTCAGACACTGGCAAGGGCCTGTGGTTCAGAGCCAGAAAAGTCTTGTCCAATGGGAAGATGGCAGAGGCAGTAAAGTGCTTGTCATATAAACATGAAGACCCGAGTTCAATCCCCTCACAGCATCTATTATAAAAACTGCCTGTCTTGGTGATATATGCTTATAATCCCGGTGCTGAGGAGGTGGAGACGTCCCTGGGGCCTGTTGGCCAGCCATCCTCGCCAATGAAAGATTCCATCTCCAAAACAAGTGGATGCCTCCTTTGGTAGTTTGAGTGTAATTAGCCCCCCCCCCAAAGGGGTGGCATTATTAGGAAGTATGGCCTTATTGGAGTGTGT
The DNA here is from genome assembly GCA_036184795.1 of Tokudaia tokunoshimensis. NCBI lineage: Eukaryota > Metazoa > Chordata > Mammalia > Rodentia > Muridae > Tokudaia > Tokudaia tokunoshimensis. The sequence continues at coordinate 68,975,024 of BTHU01000010.1, forward strand.
GTGGCCTTGTTAGAGGAAGTGTGTCACTGTGGAGGCAGGCTTTGAGGGCTTATATAAGCTGTCTGCAGATGAAGATGTAGAGAGTTCTCAGTTCCCAGCTCCATGTCTATGTGCACACCGCCATCCTTCCTGCTAGGGTAACGGATGGACTGAGCCTCTGAAACTGTAAGCCAGCCCCAATTAAATGTTGTCCTTTACAAGAGTTGCCTTGGTCATGGTGTCTCTTCACAGCAATGAAACCTTAACTGGACACCTCCTGAGTGAGGGAGGACCCCTGAGGCTGATCTCTGACCTCCGCGTGCCCTCTCTACCCTGTTTGAGACAGGGTCTCATTACTGCTGTTCACTCCAGTGCAAGCTTTACCTGGCCCTCAAGTTTCCATCTTGCCACAGGAATGCTGGGAGGACAGAGGATCACACTACCAGCTTTTCTGTGGGGTCTGGGGGTTTGAACTCACGCCTTCATACTTGCATGGTGAGCCCTCTGCACATGGAGCCGTCTCTCTAGCCTTTATATTTTGTTATTACAAAGTCTCATATAGCCAAGGCTGTCCTTGAACTCTTGATCTTCCTGCCTTGGCCTCCCCTGTGCTGGGATACCTGGCCTTAATTTGGGTTCTGGAAGGCTGGTGAGGGGTGGTAGTGTGTTTGCGTGTGCCACACGAAGAATAAAGTGTAAAGGTGGCAGCTGGTGACTCCTTTTTCCTCTGTGCCAGGACTGGGGTCTTTAGAATGAGCCTGGGTGGCCTGCCCTCTGATGCACCTTGAACGAGGGACTGGAACTGTGTTTTCCTGCATGGTGCGAGGGGTAATTACCAGCACACCAGTTCCGAAGTGCAGCCTTGGCTCGAGGAACGAACACAAAATGACAAGAGCAGAGTTTCCGATGTAGATCTGCACTTAACATTTATGAGTGGCCATAAAAGGCAAGGTTGGAATTGTATCTGCAGTTCCCAAGCACAAGCCATCATTTTACACACTCTAACATCTGTTTTAAGATCACAGCAGAGAGTGTTGGGTAATTGGCTTCCTTTTGTCCTGGGCCCATCGGTTAGGCCCCATCAACTCGATTATAAATTCTCAGGGATTTACTAGTAAACAGCATTTGGGGAGCCTGACACTGTCCTTCTGCAGCTCGGGCTCGGAAAGAGGTGAAGAGTGGGTTCATTGGTGCTTCCCCTGGCAGCCGCAGGGCAGCAGCCGCAGGGCCTCAGCCGGAGTAGAGAGGCAGGCTCTGCAGGGAAGCCCCAGGCACAGGTCCAGGTGGCAACAAAGACCGCCTGAGGAGAGGGTGTGAGGGACCAGTGGTTACTGGGAGTGGAGGCTGCGGAGAGGTTGTGAGGAAATGTGGAAGACGTTGAGATTCTGGAAAAAGCTTCTGTGTTCTGTGCCTCAGTTTCCTCCTGTGTAAAATGAAGCTGATGATGGTCGTCCTAATTTCCTGGGGGCAACTTGAAGCCAGAGCACACAGAGTGTTCAGTGTTGTATGGCCACGTGGAGAGACACCCCCCCCTACAGGGGGGGACATTGTGCTCCTAGGGAAGTGAAGAGACAGAGACCAGCTCTTCAGACGGCTGTCTCTAGGGCCACAGGGCAGAGTCCTAGAAGCATAGATGTCCGACCGCAGGTTCCAAAGGCCTCCTTCCTGGAGGCAGGTGTGGATTATAAGGAAGCTGTGAGGGCAGGCCGCATTGTGAGGTTAAATTGCAGAGATACATAGCAAGGCCTAGTGAAGGCAGGGGGTGGGAGTGGGCGTGGCCGACTCAGGCGTTTCTCCCGGACTGGGGTTCTGGCATCTTCTTGCGTTCATGAGGTGGGCAGTCCCAGTACAAGGGGATAGTAGGAACCCAACAGGTCTTCCGGCCCAGGCTCTAGGAGGATTTTTCTAGAGAGGGGTAATGAATGGGTTCCCAGAGATCAGACAGACTGGGTATGCAGTAAGACTGAGTCTGGAGTCTGACCACACATTTTCCAGATCTAAGCGTCCCAGCTTCGAGCCATAGGTGATAACCAAATCTAGCAAAGACTGACCCAGGCAGCGGCTGACGGGCAGGGTCCTGCGCCTGGCACTTGGCTCTGTAGCATCTAGGGAGTACCGCGGAGTTGTCTGCTCTTAGCTGTCTCGTTAGACCAGACGCCGGCCTTCAGCTCTACTGCAGAATGCTTGCCCAGGGTGTGTGAGGCCATGGGCTCCACCCCTAGCGCAAGTCAAAAAAGAAAAGAGAAAAAAAGTCCTGCTACTGCTTTTAGCGAGGCCAGTTCCTCGCACCTGCGGAAGAGGCTGGGCTTGAAATGGACCCTGCCTAAGTCGCTCACTCCTAAGTCTTTTAGTAGCCCAGGCTAGCCTTGAATTCACCCTGTAGTCCAGACAGGCTTTGAACTTGCCACTCTTTTGCCTGAGCCTTTTGAGTACCTGGGATTACAAACATGAGCCGCCAGCCTGGCAGGAGGGTTGCTCTCTATTCCCCTCTTTACTTTCTGTGTGACATCAGACGAGCTATTTAACCCCCTGTGTCTCACGTGTAAATGGAATCACAGGATCTGATGAGTTACTGGCTGTAAAATGCTGAGACTGGTCCTGTCAGAAAGCTAGTGCTGGGTGCGTGTAGTGCACAGACCTACGCGCAGGCTAAACACCACAAATAAAAATGAACAAATCGCCGGGCGGTGGTGGCGCACGCCTTTAATCCCAGCACTTGGGAGGCAGAGGCAGGCGGATTTCTGAGTTCGAGGCCAGCCTGGTCTACAGAGTGAGTTCCAGGACAGCCAGGGCTACACAGAGAAACCCTGTCTCGAAAAAACCAAAAAAAAAAAAAAAAAAAAACCAAAAAAAGAACAAATCTTTAAGAATGAGAGCAAGAGCAAGATAACACACACACACACATACACACACACGAGTGGGGAAAGGGAGGAGGGAGAGAGGGAAAAAGAGAGAGGAAGGAGGGGGAGAGGAGGGAGGGAGGAAGGAAAGGGAGAGGGAGAGAATACTTTTAAAATAAGCTAGTTCCTGGGCTGGAGAGATGGCTCAGCCGTTAAAGGCTAGGCTCACAACCAAAAACAAGCTAGTTCCATGTCTGGAGAGATTGTTCAGCAGTTGATTTTGATTCCCAGCACTCACATGGCAGCTCACAACTGTCTGCAACTCCGGTTCCAGGGGGATCTGATGCCCTTTTCTGATTTTCGCAGGTATTCATATGCATACATGAAGCAAAACACCCATACACATAAATAAGTAAGTAAGTAAGTAAATAAATAAATAAATAAACAGCCCACAAGCAAAAACTAACCAACACAACAATAACAACAACAACAACCAAACCCTAGTGCTTGGGAAGTAAGAGCCATTATTATTACTGCCATAGGTACTTATCTTATATATTGCTGTTAAAGCCACTGGACTATATATTCAATTTTAAAAATATTGATGATGATGATGATATGTGTATGTGTGTGTCTATGTGTGACATATATGTGCGGACGTGCCCATGCCATAACATGCTTTTGACAAGACTGTTTGAGGGCCAGATAATGGCCTTAGTAGTGGGAAGGATATTTGGGGCCTGAACTGATGACACAACTCTCCGAAGGCCGGCAGAGTGGCTGAGAACTGGGAAGGCGGCACAGGCCTTAGCTTTGCTTGCTACATGATGACGTTTCTAGGTCTAAACACTCCTGATTATTTTAACCCAATCACTCTGACTTTCCACAGGGGTAATTTTCAGTTCCAGCCTCTCCTTCTTTACCCACTTATGAATGTCTCTTAAGTCTGTTTTATCCTTTTCTGATTCCTGGGCATCTAGAAGAAAACCCGAGGTCCCTTCCTGTCTAGTGTGGACTTCCCCCCCAGAAGGATGAGTGAGGTGGGGACTTGGGCAGATACCAAGGATGCTTTGGAGAGTGGTCCATGTCTCACCTTACTGTGTGTGACATGATGCCCCCAGGGGTATTCAGCTCCCAAGGGGAAAAAAGCTCTTCGGGTGAGCACTGAGGTAGGAGGTTGGGCCGTCCTGACCACTCCTCCTTGGCTAGTTCGTGGTTTCTCTCAGAATTTCCCTCCCTGTGTCAGATGTCTCCTTCCCTGACTGGTTCTCTGCTTGCCCTGCCTGGCTGTAGGGCTACTGGGCACACTAGACTTACCTGTTGTGGGTGCTAGTTGGTATCCAGCATCAAGGTCAAAGGCTGAGGGCCTGAGGTGGTCTGAGAGGAGCCAGAGCTAAGGGCTTAGGCCTTGCCTTCCCTGACCTCTATCTTCATCCTCTGAGATAAGTAAGTGTTGCTGAGATTTAGGTACTGCTGGCCTGAGTCCAAATGGTCTCATTACTAACTAGGCCGCAGCCCTATTTGTCTGATTTATGGTTAATATTCTCCTGGATTATACCTTTTCTCAACAATTTAATAATGATCCATAAAGCTGTCTCCTTGGACTGAGATTTGGAAGGTCTGGGGCCCTAGAGACCATTTTGGTTTTCAGAGATTTTTGAAATTCCCCTGGGGGAACTGGCCTCTATCCTGGCTGGCCTGCAGCCACGCAGGTTTTACTGAGTCTCAGCCCTGTTAGGAGCTGGGTTCTAGTGTAGCCTCCCTAGGTTTCTGGTGTGGTAATTCCTTTGTAAGCTCATGAGTACCTTGAGGCTGAAACCATACTGGTGTGTCTTCATTAGGGTTTCATTGATGTGAAGAGACACCATGACTAAGCCAACTCTAAAGGACAACATTTAATTGGGGCTGGCTTATAGTTTTAGAGGTTCAGTCTATTATCATCATGGAGGGCAGCATGATAGTGTGCAGGCAAACATAGTGCTGGAGTAGCTGAGAGTTCTATGTCTTGATATGAAGGCAGCCAGAAGGATACTGCAAAGTCTATACCTCCAGGCCACACCCATGCCAACAAAGCCACACCCATTCCAACAAGGCCATACCCATTCTGACAAGGCCACACCCATGCCAACAAAGCCACACCCCCTAATAGTGCTATTTCCCCTGGGCCAAGCATATTCAAACCACCACATGGTAGTTGTTCAGTGTTCTCCTCCTTAGAAGAATGAGTGTGTGTGTTTGTGTGGAAATGTGCATACGTGAATTCGGGTGCCCAGTGAGTTCTGAAGAGAGTGTCAAGTCCCTTGAAGCTGGAGTAACAGGCAGTGTGGTTCACCTCATGCAGATGCTGGGGTCTAACTACAATTCTCTGGAGAACTCTCAGCTGCTGAGCCAGCCCTCTGGCCCTCTCTTTCTTTGTCCTGTTTTTGTTGCTGTTGTTGTTTGTCTTTTGTTTTGTTTTTATTTTTATTTTTCAGTCACATGGTATTAGACTGGAATAGATTGAGGTGATAAAATAAAATAAAATAAAATAAAATAGTATTGCTCTTGCAGGGGATGAGAATTTAGTTCCTGGCACCAATGTTGGGCAGCTTACAAATCTGTAATTCTACTCCTGTGACTTCAGTCCTAGGAATCTGACGCCCTTTTCCTGACTCATGGGTTCATGTGAAAGAACTTACATGTAGACACGTATGTTACACACAATTTAAAAAGGAACAGAAATAGTGAGAGGGTTTGGGTGGGTGTGCGTGTGAGAAAGAAAGGGCGTGGACATCCATAGCTCAGCCACAATGCAGGGGGACTTGGTGACTTGCTTCAGGGAGGAGGCATGCTCCATTCTGTTTGTGCAGTGTGGCCCTGGTCGTTTCCACTTGCTAGTCCAGTGGCTGCGGCTCTTCCAGGATGATGCCTGGTCGCTTTGCTTATGGGGAAAGCGGTTTGTGTTCAGAATCATTTCTTGGGCAGGGCTAAAAATACCCTCTCCCCTTTGCCTTGTTCATTGTTATGAATTGCAATCAAAGACAGCTTAATGGCAAAATTGCTATAAAACGGCCAAGGAAACATTTCTGTGGGTATTAGTTTTGTTTTAGTAAATTACGAAGTAGAGGTTTAACTTGCCACCTTCAGGATTATTTCTGCCTCTCAGTGGGGTAATATCATCAGCAAGATCTACTCCAGCTTTCAGTTTTTAGAGAACACAGATAAATAACCTCCCAATATGCTCCCGTGCAAAGTAAATTACCAGAGACATCTGATATTCCCCATACAGAACCACAGAATACCACTTTGTAGTACATACATAGGTGAGGGCATGTGGCGGATACTAGAGACTCATGGGAAATCTGCACCGAAAGGGACTCAGAATTAGAGATGGAGTCCTGATGGAGACTCCCTGGAGGAGAGTCCCTACCGGTCAAATAGATGCATGGGTTTCCAGTAGCATGACTGTGCTATGGATGGGAACAGAAGCTACTGGCTTCCTTAGACCCATGGGGTCCAGAGGATGGAAGGAGGCTGGGATTTAAGAGTGTCGAGTTCAGGCAGGGCACCCCATGTTCAGACTTGGCTGTTTCGTAAACATTTTCTGTGTCCCTACTGTGTGCTTGTTGGGCACTATTGATGAGGCAGCTCCTGTGTCCGCCCTTGAAGGAGCTCAGAATGTAGAAAGTACTGGAACTTGATACCAGCAAGCATGTGTTGTTCCTAAGACAAAAAAAGATCGATTCTTCCCTAAGATGCCTAAGCCTTGACAGCTGTCAGGATTTTCCAGGCAGGGACAGGAAGGAAGAGAAGACAAGGACAGGCAGAAGGAACCCAGTGGGCAGAAATGCAGAGGGGGTGTGGTGGCTTGAATAGGCTTGGCTCCCATAGATTCATGTGTTTGAATGCTTGGCCCATATGGAGTAACACTAGGAGGAGGTGTGGCCTTGTTGGAGGAAGTGCGTCACTGCGGGGGTGGGCTTTAAAGTCTCCTATGCTCAAGCTTCTCCCAGTGTCAAAATCCAGTCTCCTCCTGGCTGCCTTAGGTTCTCAGCTCCTCCTCCAGCACCATGTCTGCCTGCATGCTGCCCTGCTTCCCACCATGATGATAATGGACTAAACCTCTGAAACTGTAAGCCTTCCCCAATTAGATGCTTGCCTTTATAAGAGTTGCTCCTTCCCAGCAATAAAACCCTAACTAAGACAGGTGGGAAACCTGCAGCTTGTTAAGGCAGCACGAGGCTGGGGTCTGTAGCACTGTACTGTCCAGGTATGGCTGGGGAGGTTGTCAGGAGTCTGGAATAGTTACTAGCTTGAGAGTGTGGGATGGTTCTGGGTTCTCAGAGAAGACCCCACTAAGAGTGGTCTGTGTGGCTCTGGGTAACTCTGTAGCTGTAGTTGGTTAATGCGTTCTACTCGTCCGGCAGCGGCAGGGCGAGTTCCTTGCTACCCGCTCAGTGTTTTGGATTCTTGAATGAAAGACACGCATACTCAGCCTTATATTTAGTATGCCTTAAACGGCTCAATGCCTGGGCCGCTCCCAAATTTCCATGTTGCTAATGTCTCCCCTCAATACTCCTGAGTTATTATTTGCTAAAATCTACATCCCATCCTTGCTACCCTAGACCCAATCGGGGGCCCTGGGACCGCTCTTCCCTGGCTCTTACATATTTAGTTATTCCTCTCTTCCCGCCACTCTCAAGCCCAGATATTATTCCTTCTGTGGCATGGTGGTTTTGATTCTTCCTCAGTCCCCTTGCCCTCGAATCCTAAAGTCCCGCCTCTGTCTTTCCGCCCAGCCATTGGCTGCCAGCAACTTTGTCAATCAGAACCAGCTAGGGGCAGGGACCTTCAACATCTCACATGCAGAATTCTCGTGCAATTTCGGGAACCCATAATGCAAGCATTAAACCAAATCCACAACGTAACTCAGCCCCACTGAGCCTCTTTCCTCATCTTTAGGAACCCATGACAGAGCTGCAGCTAGTGCTGGGCAGTCTCAGCCTCCTGGAGCTGTAGCTCTGCATTTCCCCAGCCTTAGCAGCTGGGTACCAGGCAGGCTGTTTGCATATTGTTCCAGACTCCTCTGAGAGAAGCCAAGGCACCCTCCTTCACATGTGCCGAGCTCAACAGCACCCCCTAGGGATGGCTGCAGGGATTACCGTCAGGGATGATGAAGGTGGGGATCTGCTTCCAGGGTTCAGTGTGGGAACCACAGAGGGTAGCCGCCCAATCTGATGACCAGGTGGGTGGCCTTGCTGGGAGGGCGGTAAAGTTTGGGGCTCGATTTTTATTGCTCAGGACAGTTGAGGAAGGCGGTCCTGCCTTTCCTTTGACTAGCTGCCACATATATGTGCATATATACACATATAATTACCCTCCCCCTTTTATTTTTTTTTTAGATAGAGTTTCACTTTGGCAGAATATGTAATCCAGGCTGGCCTCGAACTCTCAACCCTCCAGCTATTTCTCCTGAGTACTAGAATTGTAGTCATGCAACTACATATTGAAATGATAATACTTTATATAATCATTTTGGGTTAAGTCAAATACATTGTGAATAATTTTACCTTTTCCTATTTAGTTTTTAAAAATATGGACACTAGCCAAGTGATGGTGGCGTATGCCTTCAATCCCAGTACTCTAGAGGTAGAGGCAGGCGGATCTCTGTGAATTTGAGGCCAGCCTGGTACAGAGAGTGAGTTATAGGACATCCAAAGGCTACACAGAGAAACTCTGTCTTGAAAAAAAAAAAAAAGAACCCAACCATCAGAACAACTAAAACAACCATTGAATACTGGAAAATTTAAATTCATGTGAATTATGATTCTTTGGACAGTGCTGGTGTAGGGGCTCAGGGGAAGAAGCAGCCCCTCCTCCCTGGTCCTTGCCCTTGAGTGACAGCTGTTTTTAAATGCTAGCCTAAAGCTCCTGGAAGCCCTTCATCAGTTTATATTCTCCCCTGTCCCTTCTGAGCATGCTAGAAACTGTCCGTGGCCAGGGAGTGCTGGGGGTGGTATAGGCAGAGTCAGCTGTCAACTTGACACACCTGGGGGGAAGGAACTCCAACTGAGGAATTGCCTCCATAGGACTGGCCTGGGGGCACGTCTGTGGGGCATTTTCTTTTTTTTTTCCAAAGGAATTTTATATTCACTATTTTTGATGACTATAAATAAGTGTTTCCACTATGGAAAAGAAAGTTAGCACAGTACATTTTCATGACTGGGGAATGAATTTCCGAAGTCTTGTTCAAATGGTGTCAAAATTTGGAGGAAAAAATTAAAAAACAAAAAAACAAAAAACCCCCAAACACCTGAAGGTTGGAATTCAGTTCTTTATAAAGTCCCTTGTAAAAACAAAACAGAATAAAAACAAACCTTAAAGAGTAGGACAAATTTTTAAAAAGAAACGGAAAGGAAAAAGAGTGATTCAGTGCTTCTCCTCAGACTTCTCTACAGCCTCTGGCCTCCCTCACTGAAAGGGCTTCCAGCTTCTCAGCCACTTTTTCGGCATTATCATTTTTGCCCGGTCCTTTCTTTTCTCTCTTCAATTTCTTTCCTGCATTCTTCAAACTTTGTTTTGAACTTTTGTGCATTCTCAGCATTTAGGAAGCGGATGGCGAGCAGCTCAGGCTTGGGGCACTTGTCCGCAAAGTCGGTGTGGGTTCCAGACCCAGGCACGGTCACCGCCAGCATTCGGCTTCAGCTCCATTACCGGTGCGATACAGTGGTTGGCGCATAGCTTCAAGGTTTTGTCCCTCCTCGTGAGAAGGCGGATGGTCCCTTTCTCCTTATGCTTCAGAAGCTTGACATCTCCAGTGCCTCGCTCCTTCTTCCTTCCTGGGAGGTCATTCTCTGAAGCAAACGGGAACAGCTTTGCACACATCTTTAAAAAGTTCCTCTTCATCTTCCTCCAGCGTTTTAATTTCTTGCTCAGGAAGAGAAACTATTGACTCGAACTGGGGGGCCGTGGTTGGACTCATCTGTGTTCTCTGTGGAAGTATCATGGTCCTCGTGACTGTCCTTGGCGGCTGCCTTTGGGGCACGGCGACGGTGGCTCGATTAGCTCAGGCATCGCTGGCTCGGCGGCCTCTGGGTGGCTAGTTGCAGTTCCTTTCCTCGGTGTCTGGAGCCCGGTGTCTCCCGCCCGTCCTGTGGGGCATTTTCTTGATTGCTAATTGATAAAGGAGGGCCCAGCTCACTATGGGAAGTTCCATGTCTAAACATGTGGGCAGCTGAACATGTGCCTGAAAGGAAGCCAGTAAGCAGCGTCCCTCAGTGACTCTACTTCAGTTCAAGCCTCCAGGATTCAGCTTGAGTTCCTGCCTTGTCTTCTATTGATGGTGGGCTGTGCCTGTAAGAGGAAATAAACCCTTGCCTTTTCAAGTTGCTTGGCTCACGGCAATTGGAAGTAAAGTAGGACAGGCTAGTTCAAAGATGTCCACAAAGTGTGGTTCGCAAATCCCAGAGTACACATGCAGGTTTTCAGAGGAGACTACAGAGGACCTTCATTGCTCAAGGGCCCCTTTCCACTTAGTGGGGAAGTCTTTACGGATGGAGGGAAGTTGCCATTCATTTCTGTAGCCCTGGGACCTTCATGGATCCCGCCCACAGTTCAGGCTGGTGGATGGATAGTTTCATGAGCTGCAGAGACCGGAAGTCAATGAAATGGGGTGAATATTGGTGCGTGACATGAATAGCGGTAGACAAACTGGTTCGAGAAACATGGGTAGATAAGAGAGTGAGGAAAGATGGAGAATGGTGGATCTGGGTGGACAGACAGAAGGACGCAGGACAGTTGGATAGATGGACAGATAAATAAACGGGGCAAGTCAAAGTCAGATGGGCAGCCGTGTTGATGGATAAGTGGCTGGAAGGGAGGCTTGAGGAGGCTTGTTTCAGTGTGTGCGCTGGCTAAGGCCTGCAGAGGGCCTTTCCACCTCGCCTTGGTCAGCACACAGCATGTTTCACTTTCCTAACTTCGTGTTTTGCTCAGACATGTCCGGAGCTTCCCCAGACTTTTACTGAATTCTCCAGTGTTCTCAATGCTGTAACTATGCTAATCAAGACTCTATTCCTAATTACAAGTGTCGGCTCCCTGGTGCGCCACCTTTGTTACCTTGGGAGAACAGGCTGGCAAGCTGGAACATGGTGTGTAAGGGAGTGTAGACGATGTTGTTAGGGGTGTGTGTGTGTGTGTGTGTGAATTCTTTGTGATGTCAATTATCCCCCCTCCCCCCCAAAATAGTGTTTCTCTCTGTATAGTCTTGGCCTGCTCACTCTGTAGAGCAGGCTGGCCTTGAACTCACAGAGATCCACCTGCTTCTGCCTTCTGAGTGCTGGGATTAAAGGTGTGCTCCACCTCCACCTGTCAATCATCTTTTTAAAGAGCATCACCTGACCTTTGGAAGAATCAAGTCAGTGAGAGTGTGACTGAAAGAGGAGAGGAAGGAGAAAACCACAGGAAGTATTCTGGGTTAATGACACAGAAGATGCCGATTAGAAAGACATTTGGGAGATGGGGGCAGCAAGATCAGGACTTCAAGGCTACTTTTGGCTACATAGCAAGTTTGAGTGCAGCTTGGGTTGCGTGAGACCCTGTCTCAAAGGAAATTTCTTTTTAGAACTATATTCCTGACCTATATGGGAGTATAATAACTGTCTTCGCATATGCAGATAAGACTTTCTAGAACATTGTTTCCCTGAGAACCTGTTTTCCTTTCTCAGCAGTCCTGGGAAATCTTATAGAGAGCGTAAGGTCCCCTTTGAGGAAAATGAGTCTCTGAGAGAAGAAAGGATTGCCTCATATTTGAGTTCTCTGGGGTGGGGGAGGGGCAGGAGTAGGTGCTAGGACCAGAAGCTTTGGGTCTCTGCGGATGCACAGAGAACACAGCTAGTTGTCAGCTGCTCAGACTGCATGTGTGCTCAGGGTGGGGTTGGGGCTGCCATACTAGGTCTGTTCCTTTCCAGGCTTTGGATTTTCTGCACCAGAAAAAGCAGAGGCAAACTGAATTTGAGGCCTGCCTGATCTCCATAGCAAGTTCAAAGTTAGCTAGTGTTACATAGACCATAGGATAAAACCAGAAATACACACCCCCCCAAATTAAAAATAAATAAAAACAACTCCCTCCCCCCCAAGCAAGCTTTGGGAAGCAAGTGTAATGGTGATAGATAATGTCATGGAATTTGTATCACCCATAGATTAGCCTCATTGACTTCCAGCGGAAGGTTAAAAACTATACAAATAATTTTAATGGATGTGATTATGTCCCCATCACAAAATAATGTGGATTCATTCCACAATTATTCAAAAAATGATCATGGCGAGAACAGCTATTAATTAGCAAATAGCTCTAGAAAAAAATTTCAATAGTTTTGGGAGGTACTGTTAATAACCCCTTATACTACGTCTGGAGGTCACATCACCATGTCAGAGCATAGATTTATGGCTCTGTTGATAATCATTTGAAAATAATTAAGAATGTGCTGTGCATCTGGCTGGGCAGATTCGAGGCACACACAGAAAAGGCCATTTAACTGCATTACAGCAGGGACAGGTCATTTCCGGATAAAATGGAGATCAAAGCTTTTTTAACATCCATTTGGCAAGATCATGGCCATGTTATAGCTTTTAGTGATTCTTGATAGGATCAACTTTTCCTTTCCTTCATAGTCTTCTTGAAGTTGAGAGGAAACTCACAAATCATCAGGCAGTCCTAACCTTGACTAGGGATTTTACAAAGTCTATTTCTTCCTGGCAGAAATAACTTATTTCTATATAACTTCGCCTTCCTCCAGAGTGCCTCCCAGTCTCTGTTCTTTCTTCTAAGGGAGACTTTTTCTTTTCTTTGGTGGAGTTGTGCTTGGATTCCTCTTGGGCCCACAGCCTTCTTGGCTTCCAGGAAACTGGTCTGCTAGGGCAGGAAGATTGTTGGAGAGTGTCTTAGTCACTGTTCTATTGCTATGAAGAGACACCATGACCAAGACAACTCTTACAAAAGAAAGCATTTAACTGGGGCTGGCTTACAGCTTTAGAAGGTTAAACCCATCATCATCATGGTGGGGAACATGATAGTATGCAGGCAGACATGGTGCCTGGAGAAGTAGCTGATAAGGAGATAGCAGGAAGAGAGAGCTGCTGGGCCTGGGTTGGGCTTTTGAAACCTCAGAGTAACACAGTTTCTCCAATAGGGCCACACCTACTAATCCTTCACAAGGAGTGCCACACCCTAATGACTAAGGATTCAATACATGAGCCTATGGGAGCGTTCTTATTCAAACCACTACAGAAAGCAACCAACCCTCACAGAAATGCTTGGAATCTTTGTTGGGGAGGCAGAAGGGAGCTAAGGCTCATTGACTGTCTGTGTGTTCCAGGTCCTTCACTCACATGATTACAGAGGTCATTGCCATACCTCCACTTGACGGCCAGTTCAGAGATTGTATCAAGCTTACCAAGGAGACCCAGGCTGGAGAGAATCTTTAGGCCTCATCTATCATCTATGTTTCTTTCTTTGGTGGGGTTTCCCATTGCATTAGTTACTTTTCTATTCCTGTGATAAAATATCATGACCAAAAGGAATTTATAAAAGAGTTTCTTTTGGCTTATGGTTCCAGTTGGATAGACTTCATGATGGCAGGAAGGCATGGCAGCAGGAAGCTCACTGGTCACATTTTCATCCACACACAGGAAGCAGGGAGAGAGAGAACAGGAAGTATGGTGAAGCTGTAAACTCTCAAGGCCCACCCCTAACGACATACTTCCTCCAGCAAGGCTGCACCTCCTAAAGATCTCATAATCTTCCCAGTGTCATCAGCTGGGGACCAAATGTTCAAATATCTGAGCCTTGGAGGAGATGTTAAAGTGGTTTTTATTCACTTCATGTAAATGTCTCTGAGGCTTATGGCCTCCACCTGCTAACATAGGCCTTGTTCTGGAAGCTTCTAACCTCCGTACAAACTAATCCTACAATCATACAATCTAGGCCTAGAATGTTTTCAGCCTCTGAGACTTACTGCTGAAGAAGCTCACCATTTCTAGTTCTTTCTGATTTCTGGTTGGCAGGTTCAACTCAGCTGTTCTCGCTCAAACTCCTCCAAGCTGTGTTATTCAATCTGACTTCTCTTTCGGCCTCTGACTGAATTGCTCAGCTTAGCCTCAAACTAACTTTGGCAATATGTTCCAATCCTCTGACTCCTCATTCTCTGGCTCATTCTGTCTTCATCTGTGTCTCGCTTGTTCTTTCTCTGCAACCTGTCTCTGTACAACTGTCCCAATAAAACTGCTTCCTCCTCTCTCTGCCCCTTCTCCTTAAGAAGCTTCCCTTTCCTCTTTCTTCTCGTGAGAGTTGGGCATAGCCTATTCTGTCAACTCTTTCTCTGATTTGTCACTTTGTCTGCCACTCCATTAGATCTTGAATTCCAATATGGGCGTTTCCTTCTACAAACTAACTTTACCTTCATTGTTTAGGATTAAAGAGTGCTGGAATTAAAGGTTTGTACTAGGGCTGAGCCACACCACAACTAGAAACAGGTTTTTTCCAGTAAATGGCACAATCTCTGTGTTCACAGTGTGATCAAATGTCTTGTAACAGGAAGATTTCTCATTCAAACTGCCAGTTCTTTATACATCTTCAAGGGAGGTGTGAAGATCTCTCAGGTGTTCAGGATACTTAACACCTGCCATATTTAGGGTAGGTAATATGTTGTATGTTCTAATTGTTCATATCAAGAAATTCATCTAAAGGAGAGAGGATGGTTCACCCACTCCCCTGCCAGTCACAGTTCTCACAGGAAGTCCCCATGAGCCCCCTTGGGTGCATCACTCTGAATTCCCTTATAACCAAACAACTTATTTTTAGTGTAAGTGGGATTATACATGCTTGTCTGTAATGTGTTTTTTATCTAACCTAACCTATAGATGACTTTTTATATATGAGTATATACCTAGTCTATTTTACTTATTGATTTATTATCTCCACTTTTTCTTTTGAGACATATTTTTTAAAATTATTTTTGCCTTTTTTCAAGACAGAGTCACCCTGTGTAGCTTGGGCTGTCCTGGCACTTGCTACATAGACCAGACTGGCCTTAATCTTACAGATCTACCTGCCTCTGCCTCCCAAGTGCTGGGATTAAAGCTGTGTACCACCACATCAGTCCTTGATTTCTTGGTCTGCTGTCTATTGTGATATCTACTATTTAGCGATGACTCTTTGTCTGTCTAGTTGATTTTAGCCTTAGGACATAATCTGCAGAACAAGTATCTCCACTTCTCACTGCTTCTGTCTGCTCTCCTGCCCTCAGGGGGGTCACAGCCCTTTTCCAGGACCCCTGCATTGTCCTGACCCTGCCCTGTAGCTTGTTCTACACCCAGCAGGGTCAGTGGGCCCTTCAAAATGTAAACTGGGTCACGTACCTCTCTGCTCAAAACCCTCTGACAGCTTTCCTCCAACCAACTTAAAAGTCGAAGCTCTCACCTGGCTTCAGGGCTCTCCCATGTTGCCTCTTGCCATCCTGCTCCATGTGTCCCTAATCCCATCTGCTCTGTTTCTGCTCTGTCGGCCTCCTCGCTGTTCTTTGAACTTGCTGGGCACACTGCTGCCTCAGGCCTTTGAACTTGCTGTCTGTGCAGCTTGGACTATTCTCTCTAGAAGGGCTCGTGTTCCTTTCTTCTTTCCTTCATGAGTTTTGCTCGCCTGCCTGGGAAGACCTTCTCTCCCCATCTGATTTTTTAGGATGACTTTTAAAAGCCACATACATATATATCTCAAGTCAAAACCAGTGCTGATACTTACTGATGAATCAATTAAAATATTCAAATTAAGGGGACTGGAGAGATGATGGCTCAGCTGTTAAGAGCACAGGCTGTTCTTGCAGAGGAGCTGGGTTAGATTCTATATGGTAGCTCACAACTGTTTGTAACTCTAGTTCCAGGGGGTCCGACATCTTCTGGCCTTTGTGGACACCACACATACATGTGCTGCACAGACATGCATGCACACAAAACACCCCTACAATACAACAAAAATTTTTTTTTAATTAAAAATTTTAAGTATTCAAATTAAGCAAAGAAAAGGACAAATATATCTTTGCTTTTACTTGACTACTCAGTGCTGATAGATGAGAAAGAAAGAGGAGAGACCCAGGGCTGGAGGACCAGCGTGGCCAATGGTCGTCCAGGTAGCAACTCATTCAGCAAGTTAGGAAGGGAGAAGGTGTGGCTGAGAGGGAGAGGTTTGAATTAAGGATGTCGGAGGAGATTGCTGATGGAAGATGACAAGGTCTGGGGTGTAACTCTCAGTGGCCAATATAGTTCTAGAATTCGGGGTCCATGAAGTGAAGGATGGGGTGCAGTGAAGGCTGCCTAAGAGGACTTTGGATGGAGAGGAAGTTGAATGCTAGATCCTCACATCCTAAGTGAATGACTTTCCGATCATCAGGCCCCACAATGAGGAGAGGATTGGAGGTGGTGAGATGCCATTAGAGCAGGATCCAGGGACCAGGTCCACTGGTTTTCCTGACCACCCTGAGGAAGCAGGCTGTGTACAAAAACCAAGTTTCATTCTGACAGGGGACAGAGGTTAACAGACAGAGGCACTTCCATAATCAGTACTCCATATTGTAGAAAGGATTCTGCAGGTTCACGTTAGCACTAGCTCAACATGTACATGCTGCATCATGTACATGTTTATTTGTTCAGAGTTCTCCACAGCCCAGATGCTACTGGAGGAGTACACAGTTGATAGCAGCAGGAGCTAACTGGACCTAGCATTTTCAAGAAGTACCTGAGTCCAGACATCCATGGGAGAGAAGCATTGATCTCGACGGTCTCAGAACTGTGCCTGGCTACATGACCAAGGAGACTGAGCTCCAGTGGGGACTGACTTGGTCTCCATCCCTCTTGTCCCCATATAATCTGCCAGTTGGCGATGCAATGGAAGACAGACTTCTAGGCTATTAACCTGCCCTCTTCACAGACTGTTGGCTCTCATTCAAGATTAAATTTCCATCTCTGCTTACTGGCTCCTGTGAATGGCAGGAAACACGAACCAGATTCCATGTTGGACCATGTGGAGAAGAAGACAGGAAGGCTCTTGAGTGGAGGCTGGAGTCGGGGGAAAGACACTTGGTTTTCAGAGGAGAGGTTCTAGAAGGACTGGTGAATGACTGGGGTGTCAAGAAACTCTTCTACATACCTACCAGCATTAAACAGTCACATACATTTTTAATAATATATCTCTAGCATTTTGTACTTATTACCTGTCACAGTTTACTAACGTGTGTAACTAACACCTAACTTGTTTTCCTTCTATACACTTAGAGGTCCTTCTGTTATCTCAGGTATAATATCTCCACTGATGAGTAAAATCACCTGGCTTTCATGGGTATCCACATACACGTGGTATGTACACACAGGCACATACACATACATAAAAATAAATAAATCTTAAGAAAATAAAAAAGGCTAGGTATGGTGGCTCATGACTTTAACTCCAGTTCTTAGGAGGCAGAGGCAAACAGATCTCTGTGGGTTTGAGGCCTGGTCTATGTAGTGAGTTCCAGGCTAGCCAGGACCCTATATTGAGACACTGTCTCAAGACAAAAGCAAAAGCCAAAAACAGATGACATGAAGTTGGATGTATGGAATTATCAAACATATTAAACAAACAAAGAACCTGCATTAGTTATCCCCTGCCCCTTTCTCTCTTGGGTTTTTTGAGATAGGGTTTCCCTGTGTAGTCCTGATGGTCCTGGGGCTCACTCTGGAGACCAGGCTGACTTTGAACTCAGAGATCCACCTGCCTTTGCCTCCCAAGTGCTGGGATTAAAGACGTGGGCCACCACCACCTGGAGTAGTTACTTTCCTATTGCTGTGATAAAATACCATAGCAAATGTAACTTATAGAAGGAAGGGTTTGTTTGGGTTTAAGGCTCCTGAGGGATAAGAGTCTATCATTGTCACAGAGGCAGGCATGGTGGCTCACCTTTTGAACCACCAGCAGAAGCAGAGGGAGCAACTTGAGATGACAAGAGTCTTTAAACTCTCGAAGTCTGCTTCAAGTGACATACTTCCTCCAGCAAGGCCATACCTTCTAAGCCTCCCCAAACAGCACCACCAACTAGAGATCAAGTGTCTTAGGTTTTCCATTGCTGTGAAGAGACACCATGACCATGGTAACTCTTATAAAGGAAAACATTTAATTGGGTCTGGCTTAGAGTTCAGAGGCTCAGTCCATTACCATCATGGTGGGAAGCATGGCAGCATCCAGGCAGGCATGGTGCTGGAGAGGTAGCTGAGAGTTCTACATCTAGCTCAACAGGCTCAGGAAGTGAATGCCACACAGGGCGTGGCTTGAGCTTCTGAGACCTTAAAGCCCACCCCCTAGTGACATACTTCCTCCAACAAGGCCATGCCTGCTCCAACAAGGTCCCCACTTCCTAACAGTGCCACTCCCTATGGCCAAGCATTCAAACACATGAGTCTATGGGGGCCATACCTATTCAAACCACTACATCCAATGTTCAAATGCCTGAGAATCTGGGGGAACCCCAACACTCTCCTAAACCAAGAAGGCATTTGTTGGGTGGTGGGTGCCCAGGCAATGAGTTTAGCGTTCTTGCTGCCTGAGCTTTGCTGGCTGCGGGCTCATCTATCAGAGCCTTGCTGTCAGAGAAGCAAGCTACTGATGCGTGGCCATGAATCACAGTGCGAGAGCTGCTCATAATTGCCTCCTATGTGTTTTCGGTTCTCAAATTTAAAACCATTTACTGCTGGGAACAGATGTTAAATCCAGGACGCTTGTCAATGGTTGGCTCCATAGACAAAAAAAGATGCTTAAAATTAGAAGGCTGATTGAATTTTAAGTACAGTGATCACAATGTTGGAAGGAAAATAATTGAAATGGTAAACAGTTTATTGTGGGAGATGGGAGTAAGAGAGGGAGAAGGAAGCTGAACTCAAATCCGTAGACTCATGTGGGGTTCTAATAGCTACTCTGCCATGATCGTTCTGTTAATTAATACATAATTGTAATAGGAACTCTCTGGCAGCACTTAAGTGTGTTAAACGCCAAGTATGGTTATTCGTAAGTTAGGTGATGAGTAGAGAAGTCACAAGGACTCAGTAATAATAATCACTCTTTCATATTGGACACCTAGGGTGTGCCAGATAGTGGACTTGAACTTTTTTTATACCCCATGGTGGTTCTTCTCCAAGGCCAGAAAGACCAGCAGTTGTTTTGTCCAGTTAGAAAAAATGTAGTAAAATTGTATAACATAAAGCTTACCATTTTAGGTGTGTGTGTGTGTATGTGTGTGTGTGTGTGTGTGTGTGTGTGTGTGTGTGTGTGTATGTGTGTGTGTGTGGTCAATGTGTTTTGTGTATGTGTATATGTGATTGTGTGGTCAGTGTGTGTGTGTGTGGTCACAGTGTATATATGGTCACAGTATTTGGTATCTATGTGTGGTCAGTATGTATATGTGGTCAGTATACGTGTGTGTGTGTTATCAGTATGTGTGGTCTGAGTGTGTGTGGTGTTAATGTGTGTGATCAGTGTGTGTATGTGGTCAGTGTGTGTATGTGGTCAGTGTGTGTATGTGGTCAGTGTGTGTGTGTGGTCAGTGTGTGTGTGTGGTCAGTGTGTGTATGTGGTCAGTGTGTGTGTGTGTGGCCACAGTGTGTGTGGAGGCTGGAGGTCATTCTCAGACTTAGGCTGCTGCTCACCTCTTTGTCTTTTCAATTTTTAAAACAAACTCTACAGTCTTTCATTTTACACATAGTAGTGTTTTGCCTGCATATGTACCAAATGTATACCTGGTGCCTGTTGAGGCTGAAGAGGGTGTTGGTTCCTGGAACTACAGTTACATATACTTGTTAGTATGAGTTGTCACATGGGTGCTGGGAACAAAACCCAAGTTGTCTGCAAGAGTAGCACGTGCCTTTACCCCTGAAGCCATCTCTTCAGCCCTCATACTGGTTTCTGAGTTAGAGTGTCACTGGATGGGAGGCTTTCTGACGAGGCTCTGCTGACAGGCCAGCTAGTCCAGGGCTCCTCCTGCAGTGCAAGGCTTACAAGCTCGGCCTCACCCTCTCCCTCCAGCCCCTCCGGAGGCAGTTAATGACTAAGGCAGAGCTAGATAAGAATCCAGGTTCCATTACTTCCTTGCTCTGTGACTTCGACATGTGTCTTACTTCTCTCGGCCTCAGTTTTCTCACCTGATGAATGGGGGCTAGCAATCCCCTCGTCCTAAATAAAGCAAGTGTTTGCCGCCTGGCCCCACCAGCACACGTGCTCCACATAAGGTGGGGCTGCAAACCCCATGACGGTTATTACCATTCTCACGAGAGCAGCTGTGGAGCACCCGCACGCTTGGCCTGTTGGCATTTCCTTAGAGAAGGAGTGGGGAGGGTCATTTGACCTGAGATTCTAGCTACTCACCCTTGCCAAGTCTCACTCCCAGCTGCCAGTCATTCTGCCCGAGCTTCACGTGACCTCACGAGACTGTGGAAGATATTCAGTGGGGGAAGGTGAGGTGAAAGGAGAATTGGGGGGTGAAGCTTTGATGTGGTGTGGCTGCTTTGGGTGACCCATGCTCTTGTGAGTAACCCCCTTAAGGTCCTAAGTTCACCAACTAGTCTTGGGTGGAATCATTACTTGGTTCATCCTTGGTGCCCGATTTGGAATGAATACATGCTCGTTTGTGTCTGCCTTAGCTACTTTTCTTTTGCTGTGTGTGATGAGACACACTGCAACCAAGGCAGCTCAGAGAAGGATGAGTTCTTTGGAAGCTTACAGTGTCAGAGGGTGAGTCCATGACGGTCACAATAGGGAACATGGCAGCAGGCAGGCAGCTGTGGTTTTGGAGCGGTAGTTCAGAGCTCACACAACTACAAGGCAGAGAGAGACGCTGGGAACAGCTGGAGTCTTTAGAAGCCTCAAAGCCTGTCTCCACTGACACACCTCCTCCCAACAAGGCCACACTTAATCCTTCCCAATCAGTCCACCAGCTGGGGACCAGGAATTCAAATATATGAGCCTAGGAAGGCTACTGTCATTCAAACCACTGCAGTGTCTTCCAGGGAGGGTGTGTTCAACAGGTATGTATGATTTTACTTCCACCATTGTTTAGAACTCCCAATACACATTGAACTTGGGTTTCTGTGTCTAGTGTTACTGGGTGGACTCTCAAGTAAGTCATCAGTGATTCTGATTCTGAGACTAATGTATTCTGGGACACAGCAGAAGCTCTGTGGTTACAGTGGAGGGGGTTACAGCAAGCTGTCTACCTCCTTGCTTGCGGAGCACTGACTCATTTCTGCCTAGGTGACACATGCAATCTGCTCACAAAGGAAACGTTCTTGGTGGCGTTCAGGTTCCTCACATGTTTGTATGGGTGATAAAGGACTCCAAGGTGGTATCTCTTGTGACCCTGTGGTATCAAGTGTGCTCCACTGCAGGCAAAGGGCTTTTTGTGCAGCTTGGTATGAGTGTGTGTATGCACGTGTGTGTGTGCATGCAGTCATGAATACTCACACTGCCTTGTGGAGGCCTGAGATTGGCCCAGCTGTGTAATGTTGGCTGAAGCTGCTTCTGGGACAGATGTCCCTTTGCTTAGAGATTCATTTTGGGGTATTTAGCACAAAAACTTAAGGGAAGCAGTCACTGCTGGAAGATTCATATCCTACATTAAAACCTCTTTATTAGCGATCTGATTTAATGGGCAGATAATCCAGTGTCCTAGAGACAGGCATCTGCTGCTGTTAGAATGTATTTGATCAGATAATGTGTGAGTACCAGCTGGGTCTCGGCCCCGTGAGGTCTCAAGTTGCTCTCTGAGCTCCATGTAGCTAACAGAAGTTGTTTCCTGA
Organism: Tokudaia tokunoshimensis; assembly: GCA_036184795.1. NCBI lineage: Eukaryota > Metazoa > Chordata > Mammalia > Rodentia > Muridae > Tokudaia > Tokudaia tokunoshimensis. The sequence goes on from BTHU01000010.1 coordinate 68,996,692, forward strand.
AGTATCTAATGGCCCTCGCCCTTCTCCAGTACGGCGATGATTTTTGGTTTTATAGCTGAACGTGGAGGTCCTGCGAGAAGGGAGACGGAAGAAACAGTCAAGATGGAAATCAGTTTCTGACTTGTGTTTGCTGTGTGACATGGCAACTTCTCGTTAACCCTCTTGATCGCTGCGTTACCATCTCTCTGATGGTGCTCTGTGTGGTCTGGAGAGCGGTCTATGATAGTCATACTTTTGCTTCGGAATGAGGGAACAAAAATAAAAAGAATAAAACAGCAGAAGAGGAATGTATAGGTAAGTAATCGAGTAGGTAGCAGAGTGTTATCAAACTGGGTGCTTGAAATACCCTGCAGATATCAATTGGAGAGACCCTTTGAGACAGTCAGCTGGAGTTCCCAATAGAGAGAGTCCCAGGCAGAGTAGAGTGTCCCCTCAGGTGAGGTCTCCAAGTGAAGGGGTGAATACCAACAGGAAGGAAACATCAAGAGAAGCTGACTGGGGAAGTCGAGGCAGGCAGGCCAGTTCCCAACTGGATTTCTCTCCATTGCTGAGTACCCCATGGCTGCACCCCCCAGCTCTTCTTTCCCATAGGCAAACTTCTATATCACTGGACAAATAATAGTCATAACCTCTGTAGTTCATGACTGACTTAGCTGTTCTCAAGGACACAACGGTTTTACTGTTGGGCTAGTTTGTTATTTTTCCTTTCCTCCTTGTCTGTCCCAGAGTTGGGAGAAGGAAGGGCAGCCCATCCACAGACAAGTTATCTTGGAAGACACTTGACATATACATGCTCAGGCCTGAAGTGGGTGCTGGGGCTGAGGATGGTCTCATTTTGAGAAGCAGCTTCTCAGTGAGCTCAGATGGAACATGGTAATTTCCCAGGACAATCTACAATGCAGATGGATGATCTCGATTGTTAACTTCGTGGTCTTTAGAACCAGACAGGAGACAAACCTCTGAGTGTAGATGAGGGAATTTCCCGAAAGGCTAAACTGAGGAGGGACAACCCACCACAATGTGGGTGGCACCATTCCATGGCCTGGGACCCAGGGGTGAGTGAGTAGGTCACCAGCACTCGGCTCTCTGTCCCTCCTGACTGTGGAGACCTTAGATTTCTACCATCCTGTCTTCCCATCATGATGGATGGTGCTCTCAGACCATGAGGCAAGTAAACCTAACCTTTTCTCAAGTAGCTTCTGTCGGGTACTTTATCACAGCAACAGAGAGAGAACCATCCTAACAGTCTAGTGTGTCCTGCTCCCGGGAGTCCCCTCACAGCTCCGCAGATGCACAGGAAAATAAGGTGTCAGCTCAGCTCAGCTCTGCCCAATGCTTGATAGAAGAACCTTAAATTCCTGAAGCAGGTGATGCATCTTCTTCAGACTTGGTTAGAAATCTGGTAGGAGGCCTGCCTCCTCTCGGGTTAGGGAATGGTCAATGGAACCAAGATGCTGTGTTTCCCCTTCAAGTGTTGTCTTCTGGAATCTCTCCATCTTGTGTCTCTCCATTTTGTTCTTAGGAGAGCTTCTGAGAAAGTCTGGGGATGTTTATTGTCTTAGTTAGGGTTACTGTTGTGATGAAAACACAAAGCATCTTGGGGAGGAAAGGGTTTATTTGGCTTACACTTCCACTGTTCATCCTTGAAGGAAATCAGGACAGGCACTCAAACAGGGCAGGAACCTGGAGGCAGGAACTGATACAGGGGCCATGAAGGAGTACTGCTTACTGGCTTGCCCCTCCTGACTTGCTCAGCCTGCTTTCTCATAGAACCCAGGACCACCAACCCAGGGGTGGCCCCACCCACAATGGGCTGGTCTCTCCCCCATCAACCATTAATTAAAGAAATGCCAGCAGGCCCCGCCTACAGCTTCATCTTATGAAGGAATTTTCTCATTTGAAGTTCTCTCCTCTCAGGTGACCTTAGCTTGTGTCAAGTTGACATAAAACTATTGAGCACAGTTATTGTATAAACTGACGACATTCCATGGTACAGTTGAAGGGAAGCTTTTATTGTAGATGCATAGGAGAGTACAGTCAGAGGTGTCTGGAAGAGTCCAGAGCAAAGAGAGAAAGAAGCAGACTACATATGGCTGGCAGACTGGGTTTGGCTGATGAGAAAATCAGGAGCAGAGCGGAGTGTGTATGTGTGTGTGTGTGTGTGTGTGTGTGGTGGTCGGGGTGGGGGTGGGGGTATGGGAGAGCAGAGAGATGGGGAGGAGGGGGACAGAGAGGAAGACTAAAGAGAGCTCAGGCAGCACGTGTAACAAGTGCAGAGCCATCTTGTTTGTCCCATAATTTTTTTTTTTTTTTTATAAATCTTTGTCTATGTACCCAGAATATTATTTCCCCTGTGATAGTGATAGTGGTCTCCACACCCCAGACAGGGTCTCATGTAGTTTAAGCTGGCCTTGAACTTGCTATGTAGCCAAACCTGTCTTGAACTCCTGATCCTTCTGTGTCTGCCTCCAAGTGCTGGGATTACAAATACATGCCACCAAGGCCAACTTCAGTAGCCGATTTTCTTAAATAAGAAGAAGGGAGACAATTAAAATGAGTCAGGGTAGAAAGAGATTAGAACAGCAAGATCTCAGCTAGCTGTTTTAGCTTTGCAAAAAATCTTATTTACCTTAAATCGTATTTTCATGTTTCCTCTCATTCTTCTTCATGTATCCATACATCAGATCGACGTGCTAGGACTTGCTCTACTAAAGTGGAACTGAAGGTCAAGAATCCAATTGCTTGGTAGCCACAGGGACACCTTTTGGTATAACACTTGACTGGTTAACAGATGGAGTTTGGGTTATGGAAACTCTCAGAGCCCACATGATCTTTCCCCAAAGGCTTGCAACAACAGCATGGCTGCTCCTCTGTGAAGCCCCTGTCTACCTTTATTCATTCCCTCAGGGCTTATTCCAGAAGCCCGGGAGAGGGTGGTACCTGTGCGTATCTGGCTTTCCACTCCCCTGTGTCAGAACCTCTTCTTGGTATGAATTGCCTGTCTGTGTCTTCAGTGCAAGGAGGACAGGGGCCTGGCATGGCAGTATAGGTTCATGTGAGTCATGTTGCCAACCCTAAGAGAGTGGTTGGCCTGGATAAAGTCATATCCAGTTACTGGTTCTCCCCTTTCCCCTGGACCCAAGCCTGAACAGAGGCGTGATCCTCTGTGTGGTATCTTCAGGACCACAGGAAAATCCCTCATTGCTTAGAGACACTGATTTACTTTGATGTTTATTTCCTCTGACTTTTTGACCAGCCAGTTAACGGTTCAGGTGGCTTTCTTCTCCACACCAGCAGCTATGACCCAAAGGCACTATTTGCTCAGTGCATTATCAGATCAAGGCTGCCCTCCAGGGCCAGAGAGGCATGAGCAAGGCCTCAGGGACTGGATGCTTCATTCCCTGCTGCACAGCTCATTTGTTCAAGAAGGATACCATACACAGAACTGGCTGGACGGCAAGAGAGCATGTCTGGTGGCTATGGATTCCGCAGAGTGAGTCTGTCTGTCTGCTTTTGCTTTTTTCTATAGTGACTGAAGTTCATGAAAATGACTTCCCCTGACAGGGAAAGATCTCTGAAATGGACTCAGAGGTCTGGCCCCCCCCCTTTCTTTCTTGATGTCCCTGGTCCCCTCTCAGCCAGTATTATCTCCTCTCAGTTCCTCTTAGCCATTCTACCTCAGGAGAAGGTATGTTCTCTGTGGCTTTCTGTGGTATCAAGGATGCCAGTGGGTGCCAGTGTGCAGAGGACCTGAGCTTTAGACTGGGATCCGCTCAGGTGGGAAGGCTTCATGTTCTCCTGGGTCCTTGGTGACTGAAAGAGGTAGACCTAGGGCGTGTGAGCTCAAGAGAAACCGGGGATTCCTGTGTGCGTGCGTGTGTGTGTGTGTGTGTGTGTGTGTGTGTGTGTGTGAGAGAGAGAGAGAGAGAGAGAGAGAGAGAGAGAGAGAGAGAGAGAGAGAGAGAGAAAGAATATTTTTGTTTTTGTTTTGTCTTATTGAGACAGGGTTTCACTATATAGCCATGACTGGTCTGGAACTTACTATATTGACCAGGCTGACCTGGAACTCAAAGAGATATACCTGCCTCTGCCTCTTGAGAGCTGAGACTAAAGGTATGCGCCATCATGTCTGACTGGGGTCAGTATATTTGACTTCAAAAGCCCTTCTTCAGGAGCAGAGTGGGGGCTTGCCATATCTCCCTTCCCTTCCTCCCTCCCTTCCTCCCTTCCTCCCTCCCTTCCTCCCTCCCCCCTCCCTCCCTCCCTCCCTCCCTTCCTTCCTTCCTTCCTTCCTTCCTTCCTTCCTTCCATACTGAGGATGGAACCCAGGCCACAGCCATGCTAGTTGAACACTCTCACTGAGCCTACCCTCCTTTCCCATGGTAGTTGTGTTCTATACTCTGCTTGGAAGTCGCCCCTGTCATGTCTCTACTACAAGTGTCCCACCCTCCTCCACGACTGTGAACTCCTCCTGACTTGTCTGCTTCCCCTTTAGAGCTTGGGCTGTGACTGGTGACTGGCCGCTTCCTGGAGTTCCCGAAGGTCCCTGTGAAGAGGGTCATAGTGCCAGGGTCTCTTCTTTCAGTTCAGCGACAGCATTGCAGACAGGAATGTTCCCACAAACTCAGACACTGAAAACAAGGGGAGCATAAATAACACAGACAGATTCCTCTGGGGCTCAGCCTGGGCTGGAGACGCAGAGTCGATAATGAAACCGTGTCCACGAGCCACACACAGGCTGGGCAAGCAGGACCGCAAGCAGTGACTGCAGTCTTCCTCCAGCCGGGACGGTGGCACCATCTGATGCACAGGCACAGGGTAGAGTCAGCTAATTCCTGCAGTTCCAGAGAAATCAATTTAGGTGGCACAATCAGAGCGTGGAATTGGAGTGAAGAAGATGCCCAGGAACTGCTGGGCGTCTCCAAAGGTAGCCGGGCTTCCGAGACAGGAGCTTATATTCACCAATGCTGACAGGCACAGGGAGACCACAGATCACAGGCCTCTTACTTTTCTGAAATGCCATGTCCTGGGTCAGTTCTGACACTGTGTAGAGAGAGGGGCAAAGGGTCTTGATGGAAGGCTCAATTTCTTGGGGCAGACTGTTACACAGGCACCAGTCTTGGAAGGAGGTGATTTCCTAAGCTAGGCAGAGGAGGGAGGAGACAGAGGCTTTCTCCTGGCCTTCTCCACTCTGGAGGGTTCTTTTCTGGCCTTTCTGCCCTTTACAGGCAGGCTTGGGGAAGAAAGCAAGGATTGTCCAGCCCAGGGTTTATTATGTGAGAATGGGTGGGACTACAACCAGGTCAGGGCAAGGCTCGTGTAAGTGGGACAGGACTGGGAGGAAAGGTGACAGGAAAGCAGCAGGTGCGGTAGTTGTCAGTCAGTTCTGCCTTCAGACCCCCATATGCACATACATGTATGAGTCATGTGTAGTCACACATGTGTATCTTTTTATGTGCATGTGTGCACATGTATATGCATGTGCATGCATGTACACATGTATATGTATGTGCATGCATGTGAAGGCCACAGACAGCCTTGAGTTATGCACTTTTCTTTATTTCTTTCTTTTTTTGAAACAGGGCCTTTCAATGGCCTGGAACTTGTTAAGTTGGTTAGATGGCCAAGCCAGAGATCCATGGGACATGTCTCCCCATCTCCAGCACTGTTTACAGGCACATGTCATCCCCTCCCCCACTTTTTTTTTTTAAAGAATTCTTAGAATTGGACTCAGGCTTTATGCTTGCAAGGCAAGCATTGTACTAAGTCATCCTGCAGCTGCTGCATATATTCCTAACCAGGCTGCTTTTCTTTTACTATAGAGAGCTACAAAAGATAAAGAATATGGCTATAGTCTTCCTATCAATAAACATATTGTTAATATTATCAATATAAATAGTCACTTAAAACAAACAAGCAAAGCCATCTTAAGTAGCCTACCAAGAACCACATATCAGGGATGGGTTTGTGGCTGAGTCGTAAAGCACTTGCCTAGTATGGATTAAGTCCTGGGATCAGTCATAGGTCAAGACTGCATACCAGGGGGCCGGGGATGTGGAGCTTACGGAGCATATGTGAAGCCCTGGGTTCAGTCCCTGGTTACACACAAAGTAAGCATGGTAGTGCATGTCTGTAGTCTCACAGTTGGGAGGTGAAGGCATGGAGGTCAGGAGTTCAAGATCATCTTTGTCTACCCAGCAAGTCTGAGGGCTAACCTGGGCTATGTAAGACTTCGTCGTTAAAACACCACCACCTTGGCTGGTAAGATGACTCAGCAAGGAAAGACACTTGATACCAAGCTTGACAACCAGATCCCTAGAATCTGCATAATGAGAAGAGAGATCTGACTCTAGCAAGCTGCAGGCTGATCTCTGTGTGCCTGTGTGTGTGCCCACGCTTAGAAGTAAATGGTAAAAACATTAAAATACGCCACTCTCAACAAAACACCCTATTGACAGTCTTTCCTGATTTTTCTACGTTAGTGTATGTGTGTGTGTATATATTTTTTAATTTTTGTATTTTGTGGTACTGTGGATTAAAGCCAGGACTTCGGGGTAGCTTGGTAGGCTCTCTACCACGGAGCTCCACCCACTGCCCTGATAAGTCACTGTCGTTTGTCAGTCATTGCATTGAGGAGGACTAGTAGGACTGCTACACATTGCAGCACTCCTTAAGACTCCATATTTATTTCTTAAAATTAAAAAGCATTTGCTATGTGCATGAGTGTTTGCCTGTTGCCTAGTAGAGAGCAGAAGAGGATATTAGATCCCCTGGCTGTGGAGTTAAGATGATTGTGAGACATTGTGTGAGTGCTTGGAACCAATCTGGGTCCCTCTGCAAGAGCAGACAATGCTCTTAACCGATGAACTTTCAACCCATTTTTGTTTTGGGGGCAGGATCTCAAGGGATAGCTTAGGCTAGCCGTGCATTTACACTGGCCTGCCTTTTTCAGTCTTCCTGAGTACTGGGATTGTTGGTGTCTTCCTGGGAGCCTGCCTGGCATCCTTGTACACTTCTAAAGAAGCATCCTCTGAGTGAGCTAGCTTGATTGCTTGCTTTCTTTCTTTTTTTTTTTTTAAAGATTTATTTATTTATTATATGTAAGTACACTGTAGCTGTCTTCAGACACACCAGAAGAGGGCATCAGATCTCATTACAGATGGTTGTGAGCCACCATGTGGTTGCTGGGACTTGAACTCAGGACCTTTGGAAGAGCAGTCAGTGCTCTTACCCACTGAGCCATCTTTCCAGCCCCTCTTTCTTTCTTTCTTTCTTTCTTTCTTTCTTTCTTTCTTTCTTTCTTTCTTTCTTTCTTTCTTCCTTCCTTCCCTCTCTTCCTTTCTTCCTTTCTTTCTCTCTTTCTTTCCTTCCTCCCTTCCTTCATTGTTTTCTTTCTTCTTTCCCTCCCTCCCTCCCTCCCTTCCTTCCTTCCTTCCTTCCTTCCTTCCTTCCTTCCTCCCTATTTCCCCCCTCTCTTTCTCTTTTTCTTTTTTGCATTTAGAATAATTTCAGCTCAGGATTGGTCACTTGTACCAATGGAATATCCTCAAAATCCTTATGTGTTTCCTATGAATTCGTACCATTTATCTGCATTTATCAAAACCACAGCCATAATTTTTGAGAACTTTATTTCTTCTAGGCTTAATTATGCTTGCTCTGGGAATACCAGATTTTTTTTTTCTTTATATGGAGACACAGTCTCACTATGTAGCCCAAGCTGGCCTAGAACTCACTATGTAGATCAGACTGGCCTCAGACTCATAGAGATCCACCTGCCTTTGCTTTCTGAGTGCTGGAATCAAAGGCCTAATTTATTTTTTCCCCTCCAGACATGCTCTTTTTATGCCTGGCTTCCCTTTCACCTGGCTGAGAGAAGCTGTCAGCCGTTGCACCTGCATTTATTTAATTAAGTTCCACTTCCCTTGAACTTTGGACTACCCAGTTGGCAAAACCAAATGGCATATAGTCATACAGCCAATATGGGCATGAATTCAGGGAAACCAGGACTTTGTCGTGGTCCATCTATAACGAAAGGTAATTTTTAAAACTTCGAAAAGATTTCTCGGGTGTGTGCGTTCACAAATGTGAGCTGTCCATCACTCCGTGTCTTGCTATTTTCACTCGCCAATATTTCTGTGATCTATGACTTTTAACTGCAGTAAGAATTTCATTGTGTGAATATATACTGCCTTCATGGAGCCATTTCTGTGATGGATGAACATCTAAGCTATTTCTAATTTTTTCACTATTACTGTATTTCATAGGATCTGAAAGATTTCCTTTTTATTTGAACATCTCTGGTGTTCACGCTGCCTTACAAGTATCTGGGAATCTTTACCCATTTCTCAGTATGTGTAATAACAATGCATCGTGTAATCACTGTTGTCTTAGGCTTGATGAAGTATGGCCCAAGCACTGAGGGATAACCTGTTTAGATTGATCTGGAGGTCAATATATCCATTTTGGGGTTCTCCATTGCCATGTTTGCCAGTCATTGGTTCATTGCTAGCTTTTAGATTTGTCAACATGAGGGATGTGACATCATATTTCACTGAAAAATTTCATTTTGTTTAAAAGTTAAAGTTGTGCATGTATGTCTATATGTGGGTTTGCATAAGTTCAGGTATCTTCAGAGGCCGGAGGCATGAATCCCTCAGAATTGGCATTAGCGGTGGTTATGATGTGGGTGCTGGGAACAGAACTCGGGCGCCATGCAAGAGCAGTGTGTGCTCTTAACCAGTGAATCGTCTTTACTGCCTGTTTTTGTTTTTTAAATTAAAAAGTAAGAAGTTATATAATTAATTATAAAATAATTAGAATTATTTTCAAGTGTGTGTGTGTGTGCCTGAGCATGCACATACAGATGCGTATGTGTGTGCGTGTGGATGTGTCATGGCATCTGTGTGTCAAAGGATACCATGAAGAGGCTGGTTCTCTCCTTCCACCATGGGGGTCCCAGGGATTGAACTCAGGTGTTCAGGCTTGGCAGCAAGTGCCTTTACCACCTGGAGTCATCTTGCTGGACCTTGTGGTTCTTGTTTTTTGTTTTTGTTTGTTTGAAACAGGCTCTGACTACATGTGCTGGCTAGTCGTATGTCGACTTGACACAAGGTCAAGGCATCAGAGAGGAGGGAACCTCAGCTGAGAAAATGTCTCCCTGTGATCCTGCTGTAGGCAAGCCTGTAGGAAAGTTTCTTTCCTTTCTTTTATTTTTTTTTAAAGATTTATTTATTTTATTTAGGTAGGTACACTGTAGCTGTCCTCAGACACACCAGAAGAGTACATCGGATCCCATTACAGGTGGTTGTGAGCTACCATGTGGTTGCTGGGAATTGAACTCAGGACCTCTGGAAGAGCTCCTAATCAGTGCTCTTAACTTCTGCGCCATCTCTCCAGCCCATAGACATTTTCTTAGTGATTGATGTTGGAGAGCCCAGCCCATTGTGGGTGGTGTCATTCCTGGACTGGTGGTCCTAGATTCTATAAGAAAGCAAGCTGAGCAAGCCCTAAGGAGCAAGCCAGTAAGCAGCACCCCTCCATGGCCTCTGCATCAACTTCTGCATCTAAGTTCTGCCCTGCTCGAGTTCCTGTCCTGATTTCCTTCGATGATGAACTGTGATGGGGAAAAAGTAAACATCTTTTCCCCAAGTGGCTTCAATCACAGTGCCTCATCCCAGCAACAGTAACCCTGACTAAGACACTATGTAAACCAGACGGGCCTTGAACATGTATGTAATCCTCCTGCCTCAGCTTCCAGAGTGCTGGATTTTTGCCACTTCATCTATTGGCAGTGGAGCTTTAAGTGTCTTTTCTGACTACTCCTGGGCCAGGGACTGCTTCATAGTTTTTTGGCTGCTCAGATTTTCTCTGTGAATTGTACTCTTCTGGATGCTTTTTTTTTTTTAAGTTCTAACACTTTTTCTTATTGATTTGTAGCAAGTATTTGTACATTCTAGATACTAATCTTTCATTAGGGCTTTGCAAATAAATATTTTCTTCCCATCTGAAGCTATCTTTCCACTTTGCTTACAGTGTTCTGTATTTCATAAGTAATTTACATTTTAAATGCTGAATTTGTAAAGTTAATCTTTTTTTTTAATGGTTTGGGCATTTTGTAAAGATAGTCCAGCATTATTGCTATTAATTCCAGCATTAGCAGCTGCTATCTGTGCAGTAGCCACTGTGTGTCAGGTTCTGTTCTAGGTGCATTAAGGAAGTCAGTGATCACGGCAACCCTGTAGTTACTCACCTCAGTCTACACAACTACCCATAACCAACACCTAAGACTGCTCAGCTGCCACTGCTTGGTGCAGCAATGGACTTTTTCTTCCAGGGGTGACCACAATCGACGAGAAGGTGGTGGCATGAGGGGTGGGGCAGAGCATGGGAACAAGCCGTTCTGGCTGCCTGGTCATCTTGTCCTCTAGAGCTGTGTGTTAAAGCAGTTGGGTTGTATAACCCTTGCTGTTGGGGAAACTTCACTGAAGGAACTCTGCACAAATGGGAGGCTGCTGGGATGTAGCCAAGAATACTCAGAGCATCATGGGAGCTCAGGCATTGTAGCTTTAAGTCCTGCCAAGACATTGGGAGGCTAGTCTGTCTGTCTGTCTGTCTGTCTGTCTGTCTATCTGTCTGTCTGTCTGTCTGTCCACCTGTCCATCCATTTGCCTTAACATTGTTTTGTTCTCCTTCTTCACTTCCTCCTCTTTCCCCCTCTCCTCCTCTTTCTTCTTTTCCTCTTCCCTTCACACTGTCCCTCCCTCCCTTCCATTCTGCAGCTTTCTAACACTGGATTGCTGGCATAAGCCACCATCCCTTATGGTTTTGACACTTTCAGAGAAGCTGACCAACAGAAGGCAGGTTACCCCTGTGTGGGAACAGTTGCGGGGTACCTGCCCAAACTTCAGGCAGCCAGGCGGAAGATGCATTTTACAAAAGGTCCCGCTCCTGGTTAGAAGTGTTCAAAGGTTGACTTAGAGCAGGATCTTGAGTCACTGTGTAGCTGAGAAGGGGATTTCAGGCACGCATGCGTCTAGGCACTTCATGTGCGTAAGCTTTGGCGGACAGAAGTATGTGTGTGCGCATGCGCAAGTGCACATGTTCGCACCTCCTGCCATCCTGCTACCTGTTTTTCTTTGGAGTTTCCCGGAAGTACTGTAAATTAGTTTCAGGGACTGTCATACTGTGTGTGTTCTTTCAAAGACAAACGGACAAATTCTAAACGATTTATTTGTTATGCGCACATGTGTGTGCCTGTGTGAGTGTATGTGCAGGTACCTACCCCTGGAGGCCAGGAGAAAAGTCTCAGATTCCCTGAACTTCAGTTACAGATGGTTGTGAGCAGCTGGGAACTAAGGTCAGGTCCTCCTGAACAGCGGCAAGTGCGTTTAGCCACGGAGCCATCTCTTCTGCCCTTAATCAAATATATTTTAAACATGTAAAAATTGTGGGAATAATTTAATAAAACACAGAAATTCTCAATTTTTGAGTAATAGGAGGATATTGTAACAGCTTTCTAAAATGATGAATCTTATTCTTAAGCTCAGTTTAGAGTCATTCTATTTTTTTTTTTTTTGCTACTGTGTGCATACCTACATGCTACTTTGCACATTTGGAAGTCAGAGGGAAAGGTTATCTCTGCCCACATTTATATGGGTCCTAGGGGTTGAACTGAGGTTGCTAGGTTTGCTTGGCAAGTGCCTTTACTGCCTGAGCCACATCACTGGGCCCAAGTTAGAAACATTCAATTTAAATCAGGAAGATGGCAAATGGAATATTGTCTAATGCCATGGAAGGTCTGGCCAAATGCAGTAGGACAGGCAAGAGTTTTGTGAGTAAGCCTTTTTCCTTTCTGTCAGCCATCCCCATCCCTCACTCTTCTCTGGAGGCCGACACTCTCCACATTGTCAGTTCCCAGTTCCCTCCCTGCACTGAGGGAAGGAAGCCATGACACTGGACTGGGTACATCTATGTTCCTATTACATTGTTAGTCACTGTCGAAGTGGGAATTTTTGGTTTCATTGGAGATTCAGTTGAGTCATGGGATTGATTTTGGAAGCTGCCTTATGAGAGGATGTGTTGGTGAAGCAGACACAAGAGAGGATGTTTTGCTGAGAACAGACACGTGGTGTTTTTCTGGAAGCTGCCTGGTGAAAGGGCATGTGACATTTGCTGGGGTGGAGGCTTGAGAGGACACGTGATGTTTGGAAAGAGTGTAAGTCTAACCCAACAGACTGCGGATGGTGCTCTGACATTGCTTCCCTTTGCTGGTCTTCGTTGGGCTTTGCTAACCATGCCCTGGCTTTGGTCCATCTTGCTTGTTGTGACTTCTTAGAGAGATGCACACCAGAGAACTTCTGGTGGGATTCTGGCTGCCTCTTGCTGCTCCTGTGGACACATGCAGATCAGCGGGGCCCTGCAGTTTCTTCTGGATGGAGTCACTGCTACTGATTCATGTCTAGCATTTGCTGAGTGGGCTGGACTGCCGCTGCTGATTCCTGTTCGGTGTTTTGCTAGTAGACTGGACTGCTGACAACAAAGATTAGATTTGCCCCAAAGAACTATTTCTAAATAGGTCCACAACCCTCGTCTCCTATTAACCTTTCTTTTCTCCTCCCTCTTTGGGGTGGTGAGCTAGACGGGAGGTTGAAGTGTTAAGAACCATAATAAATGTAAGTCTATGTACCGTGAGCCAGCCTGTGCTAGGCCTCCACCATGAATTCTACCATCATGCCATTCACCTCCTGTCACCTGAATGGTGTATTTTAAAGTTGATGGGGAGCACATTGACTCTTATGGAGTATGGTGCAGTGAAGTGTATCCAAATTCTGGGGTATCAAGAGCTAGCTAGTTAACAAAAATTCAGTTAAAAACAAAAAACAACCCTCAGCCAATGGTATCTTTCTGCAAATGTATGCATTGGTGGTATGTGTCTGTCTATCCATTTTCTATAATTTTGAAATGAAAAATTTTCAGGTTTCATGGTAACTATTTTTCTTCACCAATCATGTTAAACTAGCACAATATAAATTTGCCATCCCAGCTGGGAGGTGGTGACATATGCCTTTAACCCCAGCACTCAGGAACAGAGGCAGAGGCAGATGGATCTCTACGAGTTCAAGTTCAAGGCCAGTCTGGTCTTCAGAGTGAGTTCAGGACAGCCAGGGCTACACAAGAGAAACTCTGTCAAAAAGCCCCCCCCAAAAAAAAAGTGTTTTTTTTTTTCCCCGCCATTGTGATCATTTCAAATGTGTAGTTCAGTGGCATTAGCTACTTTTCCTGGTGCCATATACAGTCTTACCTCCACTCATCTCCAGAACATTCCATCTTCTGAAATGTAACTCATTTGTTTAACAACTCAGTTTCCATCCCTTGAGTCCTCCATCCTGCTTCATGTCTATGTGTTTTGAATCCTCTAAGGTTAAAGTGGGCTTGACACCCTGTTACCTTTTTGTGACCAGCGTATTTCTCTAGGTATAACAGCCACACCATTTATTCATCTTATAGCAAGGGCCAGATTTTCTGTTCTCTTATGGCTGTAAAGTACCAAAGTGTCTGTGTTAATCACATTTTATTTATCCGTTCAACCACTGAGTTGATTCTACATTGTAGCTGTTGGGAATAGCACTCCCAAGAACACAGGCACACAGATATCTCTTCTAGAACCTGTTTTTAAATCTTTTATGTATGAATCTGGGGCCAGAATCTTTGCAATTTATGGAAATTTCACTTCCCCCCTCCCCTAGGATCACGCTGGTCTTCTCTATAGCTGTAGCAATTCCATTTTTAAAAAGATTTTATTTTTTGTTATGTGTATGTCTGCCACATATGTCTTTTGCCCTGTGGAGGTCAGAGGAGGGTGCTAGATCTTCAAGATCCGGAGTCATCGGCAATCGTGAACCACTTGATATGGATGCTACAAAGTGAATTTGGATCCTTGGTAAGAGCAGCGAGTGGGCTTAGCACGTAGGGCTTCCACTGCTTCGGTGAAACACTGTGGCCAAAAGTAACCCAGGGAAAGAGAGAGTTACGTCAGTTGCAGTTCTGTATTGAAGTTCATGATCATGGAAGGCAGCCAGGGAAGGAACCTAGAGGCAGAAGCTGACACAGAAGTTGTGGAGGAGGGCTGCTTCCTGGCTTGCTCCCAAAGTCTTGGCCAGACTCCTCCTTATGTGAGTGGGACCACATGCCCCAGGTCAGTGCTGTTCACAGTGAGCTGGGCCCTCCCACACAGATTATCAAGTAAACAAAGCAAAGCAAAACAAAACAAACAAAAACCTAAAAACCTAAAAACTAACTCATCACAGACTTGCCCATGGGCCAATTTGATGAGGACATCTTCTCAACTGAGGTTCCTTCTTCCAACATGACTCTGTCTTGTGTCAAGTTGGCCAAATGCTAACAGCACAGCCACTGAGACCTCTCTCCAGTGTGGCCCACCCCATTTTCGTTCTTATCAACAGTGCCCCAAGGTTCTGATTTCTCTGTGTCCTTGCCAATGCGTATTATTTTCTTGTTTTAAAGTTTTCTGTTGGTCTGTAAAGTAGAAGGTGTTATTTCTTTTCTGTATAGTTCTTTAAAGAAATTACATTTGTTTGTGCACAAATGTGCATGCGCCTTTGTGTGTGTGTGTGTGTGTGTAAGAGAGGTTGTGGAAGTAAGAGAACAACTTGCGGAATCAGTTCTAGCCTTCCACCATGTGGTTCCCTGCCCTGGGCTTGAACTCGGGTTGTCAGGCTTGCTGGCAAGCACCTTTGTCTCCTGAACCATTTCTCCTTGTAGTTTTTATGTGCCCTTCCTTAATGGCAAGTGACACTGAGATCAGGTAATGTGCTCACTGGTCATTCCAGTGTCTTCTTTGAAGGAATTTCTATTTAAATTCTATGGAGCACGTTGGATCAAGCTGTTCTGTTTGTTGAGTTTTAGAAGTTCTCTTCTGTGCTTTGGATCTCAGTCTCCTCTCAGACTCCTGCTTTGCAGACTGTCTCCTGGGAGTTCTCTTTTCATTCTCTGGAGACTGTCTTTTTAATATTTAGTTCTTTTCATGAAGTTTTTTTTGTTTGTGTTTTCTTTCTGTGCGTGTGGTTTTGGCATCAACTCAGGAAATCAGTCTAAAGCCAGTTCTGTAAAGCGTTTGTTCCTGAGGCTGGAGAGGTGGCTCAGAGGATGAGAGCATGCAGTGCTCTTGGAAGAGAACCTAAGTTCTGAACCAAGCATCTACACTGGGCAGCTCACAGTTGAGCTGGCCTCTATGGATACCTGTACACACACACACACACACACACACACACACACACACACACAGACAGACAGACAGACAGACAGACAGACACACACACACACACACACACACACACACACACAGAGGTTTATTTTTTGTTTGTTTTATTTTGGTTTGGTTTGGTTTGCTTTGAGACATAGTTTCTCTGTGTAGCCCTGGCTGTCCTGGAACTCTTTCTACAGACTGGCCTTGAATTCAGAGATCCACCTGCCTCTGCCTCCTGAGTTGCTAGGATTAAACGAGTGTACCACCATCACCTGACTACAATAAATTTTGAGTAAAACTTTTCTCCTATGTTTTCTTCTAAGGGTTTTCTGTTTTTTAGCCTTTATAATTAAATATTTGATACATTTTGAATTAGTTTCTGCATATGATATAGGTACTGATTCAACTTTCTTCTTTTACATATGACCATTCAAGTTTTCTAGGACAAATCTTGTCTCTCTCACTTTTTAAAAAAAGATTTATTTATTTATTATATGTAAGTATACTGTAACTGTCTTCAGACACACCAGAAGAAGGCATCAGATCCCATTACAGATGGTTGTGAACCACCATGTGGTTGCTGGGATTTGAACTCAGGACCTCCAGGAGAGCAGTCAGTGCTCTTAACCACTGAGCCATCTCACCAGCCCCATGTTTCTGTTTCTTTATGTCAACTGTGTAATCTAGGTTGGAGCTGAACTCACAGATCCCCTGTCTTTGCCTGGTGACTGATAGGATTAATGGCATGTGCCATTGTGTCTGGCTCTGATAAAGTATTAACAAGTCTTTTTATGGAATTTTCAAGGCTCTACATAAAATTATATACTCTGCAAACTGAGAAAACTTCACTTTTCTAATTTGGATATCTGAAACAAATTCCTGTTTATTAAAAACAATGATTAGGAAATTATACCCACCGCCCAGAGCTATGTTTAAATATAGGGATAGATTATTAGAATTTGTGGTATGTACTGTTTTATTTGAATTTTAATAAAACGAATAGCAGTGAGCTAATTGGTTTAAAATAGGAAGTGTAGTCAAGTTCAAAGGCTGGAATTCTCTGAAGAGTCTTAAAATTACAAATAGTTTGATATAATTGAAATTTTGGTCCCCTGGTGCTCAGTGGTTAAGACTACTTGTTGCTCTTTCAGAGAACTAGAGTTCAGGTCCCAGCCCCTGCTCACAACTGCTTATAATGTCAGTCTCAGGAAATCTGGCTCCCTCTTCTGGCCTCTATGAGCACTGCACTCTTGTGCATTTACACATACTAACATACACAAGAAAAGTGCAGGGATGTGTGACTGATTGAGGTAAAGATCATCATTTGCCGATCTCTGCTCTGCTCTATCGGATGCTAACACCATGCTTATCTAGATTGATTTATTTTTGCTCATTTATATTTATGTACATCAATTTTATACTAAAGGTAATAGAAACTATATTGTGAATACAGTCTCAACTCCTCACGGTTCCCTACCTAACAGCAGCCTCTTATTCCCCTTCCTGATTTAACCATTAATACAGTTTCTTTTGGCTATTGCCCTCATCTGTATTTTTGTGCTTTCATTACATATGAATGTAGCAACAGCAATGTGTGCTGGAACACTTCAAAAGTTTAACAATGTTTATGCACATTTATTTATTGTGTGTGTACATGTGTACCATGGTGCACATGGGGACGTCAGGAGATAACTTGTGTGAGTTGGTTCTCTCCTTCCTTCTGTGAGACCTAGGGGATCCAATTTAGGTTGCTAGGTTTGGTGGCAAGTGCCTTTACCCACGGTGCTGGCTAGTTTTTTATCAGCTTGGCACAAAATAGAGTCATTTTGGAAGAGGGAACTTCAGTGGAGAAAACCACCTAACCAAACTGGCCTTGGGACAAACCCGTGGTGTATATTCTTGGCTGATGATTGATGTGGAAGGGTTCATTTCATTGTGGGCAGTGCCACCCCTGGGCTGGTGGTCCTGGCTGCTATAACAGAGGAGCAAGCCATAAAGAGCGAGCTGGTAAACAGTGTCGTGTCCTCCATGGCCTCTGTTGAATTCCCACCCTGACATCTCTGAGTGTTGGACTGTGATGCGGAACCATAAGCTGAAATAAAACCCAGTTTCTCTTGGTCATGGCGTTTTATCAGAGCAATGGAAGCTCCAGGCCATCTTATTAGCCCTATTTTGTATATTTAAAAAACTTAATGTAACTTGCCATTTTTACTCATTCTTATGATTTACTTTTATAGAAAGGATCTTTTTTTTTTTCTTGAGACGAATTTTCTCTGAGTAGCCCTGGCTGTCCTGGACCTCACTTTGTAGACCAAACTGGCCTCAAACTCACAGAGATCCCTCTACTTCTGCCTCTTGAGTACAGGGATTAAAGGTGTGAAGTACTATACTCAGCTGAGGGAGGCTTTTTCCATGAAGCCCCTGCTGACCTTGCGCTCATTGCTCAGTCCTTCTCAGTTTCCCAGTGTCAGGGCTGCAGCCATATATCTCCACCCCAGGCCCCATGGTGTTTAAATTTTGCCATGTTCATACATGGAAACTCCATCTCCTTCATTCAACCGACAATTCTGTAAACACACAGCAATCTATTCTTTTCCAATGGATATTTAGCTTGTTCTAAATTTTCCTTATTACAGTGTCGCTGTGAACATGCTCTCTTTTTAAAAAGATTTAGTGTGTGTGTGTGTGTGTGTATGATGTGTGTGTGTGTGTGTGCACATGCATGTGGGTGCCAGCAGAGGCCAGAAGAGGAGCTAAGCTCAGGTCCTCTGCCGGAAGAGCAGTGAGTGCTCAGAACCCCTGAGCCGCCTCTCCAGCTCCGAACATCATTTAAGTATTTCTTTGTGAACGCACACTATCAGTTAGGTAGGGTCTGTATTTAGAAGCTGTTTGATTGAAGTGTGAAGCGATCTTTCACTTAATTAGATTTTTACCAAATTGCTCTCCAAAGTGGTGGCCCAATTTGCACTTTCTCTGGTAGCCACCAGCACTGGGTGTTACTGGACCTGTTAATGACTGTCATTCTCATGCAGGCAAAATTGTGTCACTGTTTACATTTAAGTAGCATTTCCCTCTTGTTGGGCCTGGGGAATCTTTCCTTTGTCTCTCAGGCACCAGGCCTTACTTCTGTTTTTCACTTGTTTGTCTTTGCCCACTGTTTTTTATTGGACTGTCTTTCTCTTTCTTTCTTTTCTTTTCTTTTCTTTTTTTTCTTTTCTTTTCTTTTTTTTCTTTCGAGACAGGGTTTCTCTGTGTAGCCCTGGCTGTCCTGGAACTCACTCTGTAGACCAGGCTGGCCTCAAACTCAGAAATCCACCTGCCTCTGCCTCCCAAGTGCTGGGATTAAAGGCATGCGCCACCACTGCCCGGCTTTCTCTTTCTTCTTAAGTTTTAAGGATTTTATTAATGTGTGTGTTCACGTGCACTCATGGACCACACATGGCACAAGTGGAACACCGGGGAACTTCTACCCTTATGTGGGTTCTGGGGATAGAACCCAGGTACTCAGACATTTGCAGCAAGTGCCTTTACCCATAGAGCCATCCGCTGAGCCGTCTTGCTGTCCCTGGGCAGTCTTTTTCTCATGGATTTCTTAATGCACCTCCTGAGTCTGTAATCTCAGTACTCAGAATTTAGAGGCAGGAGGGTTATGGTGAATCTGTAGCTGGTTTGGACTGCAGAATGAGCTCTAGGTTAGCATTGGCAACAGATCGAGACCTTGTCACAAAACAAACCAACAAACAAAGCAGAATTTCTTAGTGCTTAGATAACACCGTTCTAGTTCTGTGGCTGGAAATGCCACACCTCATGCATGACCTGTCTTTGACCTCTTACTTATGACATGTGTGTGCACACATGTGCATGTGCAGGTTTGTGTCTGAATCGAGGCTAGAGTTCAACCTTGGGCTTCATGTCTTAGATGCTGTCTACCTTTTATTGAGACATGATCTCTCACTGTCCAAAAACTTGTGAGTAGGCCAGGGTAGCCAGCCACCATCACCCCCATGCTGGCCTGGCCTAGAATTTGGTAGGTACACTAGGCTGGCCACTCACTCATGGGTATCTGACTGCGTCTGCCTTTTGACAGATACTGGGATTAAATGTCATGCATGCCACATGACTGGCATACATTTATTTTTATTGCTTCTTTGAAACAGTAGCCCAGGCTAGCTTCAAACTCACTGTGTAGCTGAGAATAACCTTGAACTCCTCTCTCTGGCTCCCACTTTCCAAGTACTAGGATGACAGATGTGTGCCACCTTGAAAATGACATTTAAAAAAAATGTGTTGCTTTTATGTTAGATCAAAGATGAATTTTCTATTGTCAAAACTACTAAGCCAGTGGTTCTCAACCTTCCTAATGCTGTGACCCTTTAATTCCTCATGTTGTGCTGACCTCCAACCATAAAATTATCTCATGAGTACTTCATAACTATAATTTTGCTACTGTTATAAATTGTAATGAAAATATTTTTGGAGACAGAGGTTTGTTAAAGGGACCATGGCCCACAGATTGAGAAACACTAGACTAAACTCTCTTATGGCATCTTTTTAATGTATGTTTAGAAAATCTTAGATTTCCTACATATTTATAGCTCCTATAAACAGTGACATTTGTGATCGATCGATCTATCTATCTATCTATCTATCTATCTATCTATCTATCTATCTATCTATCTATCTATCTAGGCAGGGTATTTCTATGTAGCCCTGGCAATTCTGGAACTCATAGAAATGTGCCTGCCTCTGCCTCCTGAGAGCTGGGATTAAAGGTGTGCACCATACTTGGCATAATTTTATTTATATATTTTGGTTTTTTGAGTCAGGGTTTCTCTGTGTAGCCCTGGCCTGTCTGGAACTTACTCTGTAGACTAGGCTGGTCTTGAACTCAGAGATCTGCCTGCCTCTTCCTCCTGCATCAGCTCCTGCCTCCAGGTTCCTGCTTTGAGTTCCTGCCTTGGCTTCTCCTATAAACCAAATAAATTCTTTCCTCTCCACATCATTTTTGGTCAGGGGTTTTATGACAGCAAGAGAAGGCAGACTAAGACAGCTTCAAAGGGCCAGGCAGTATTGGCGCACGCCTTTAAACCCAGCGCTTGGGAGGCAGAGGCAGGTGGATTTCTGAGTTCGAGGCCAGCCTGGTCTACAGAGTGAGTTCCAGGACAGCCAGGGCTACACAGAGAAACCTTGTTTCAAAACAAACAAACAAACAAACAAACAAAAAAAGACAGCTCACCATCTGACCTCAGTGTGGTGTCTGGTTTAGACACTCTACTGGATAAGATAATATCACCTGCTGTAAAGGCCTCAATCTTAGCGTCTATGATAAAAAATAAGTACATTCCTTGCTCCCTTAGATTTCAAAACGTGCTGCCCATGGCGATCTGTCACAGCGATGACAAAGTAGTTAATATAGATGTCACCTGGTTGCCTGCAAACAGTTAAAAGACAACTCAAGTCTTTGTCCCCAACAGGTGACCACAGGTGAAGGATAAAGCCTTGTAAGAATTTCTATTCAAGCTCAGCTTGGTAGTACATGCTTACAATCCCAGCACTGGGAGGGGAAGGCAGGAGGATCAGGAGGTCAAGGCTACCCTTGGCTACATAGAAAGTGTGAAGCCAACCTGGGCTATGAGAGATCCTATTTCATAAACCAGACACGTAGTTAAGCGTGTTACAACCTAGGTTTTGGCCAGTAGTGTTGACTAAATGTCACTAGGCTGGTCCTGTGAGGTACGTCTGCTCCAGTCAGGGTTTTTCTTTTTTTTTGGTTTTTCGAGACAGGGTTTCTCTGTGTAGCCTGGCTGTCCTGGAACTCACTTTGTAGACCAGGCTGGCCTTGAACTCAGAAATCCGCCTGCCTCTGCCTCCCAAGTGCTGGGATTAAAGGCGTGCGCCACCACCGCCCGGCTAGGGTTTTTCTTTTTTAATTTTCTTATTTTTATTCTTCTTTCATACAATAATACATCCTGACCACAGTTTTCCTCCTCCCTCCACTCTTCCCTATCTGTTCACCTACCTCCTCTTTCTCCCAGATCCACAACTCCTTGGTTTCCCTTTAAAAAGGAGCAGGTCTCCCAGGGAGACAGAATATCCCTGGGAGTCATGGTTTGAATATGCTACGCCCAGGGAGTGGCACTATTTGGAGGTGTGACCTTTTGGAGGTGTATCACTGTGGGCATGGGCTTTAAGAACCTACTAGCTGTCTGGAATTGAGTCTTCCACTAGCAGCCTTCAGACAAAGATGTTGAACTCTCAGTTCTGCCTGTACCGTGGCTGCATGGATGCTGCCATACTCTTGCCTTGATGATAATGGACTGACCCTCTGAACCTGTAAGCCATCCCTAATTAAATGTTGACCTTCTAAGAGTTGCCTCAGTCACGGTGTCTGTTCACAGCAGTAAAACCCTAACTAAGACAATGCACAACAAGATAAAATAAAGACTCCCCCCTGCCTTCTTTTTAATTGGAGACAGGGTTTCTCTGAATGGCCCTGGCTGTCCTGGAATCATTGTGTAGACCAGGCTGGCCTCAAATTCACAAAGATCTACCTGCCTCTGCCTCCCAAGTACTGGGATTAAATATGTACAGTGTCACACCCAGCTCTTAGTCAGTTTCCTTCCTTCCTTCTTTCTTTCTTTCTCTCTCTCTTTTCTTTTCTCTTTCTTTTCTTTTCTTTTCCCAAAAGGAGCTCTGGCAAAGTTTTATTAAAGGAAAACTTTCTTGTTTACTTCTCACCAGTCTGTTCTGGCGTGCTTCTAATGATATCAGAATCCCCTGGGTCAATGATAGCCAGTGTACATGCTTTGAAGTATTTCCCACACACTGCACCCAATTCGGTATTATTGCCACTGTAGTGATAGACACCAGTTTTAGGCAACATGACATAGTACTCTATTTCAGATTTCCTCAAAGCTGGGCAGTTGTTGGCAAGGATAACCAACTTCGCTTTGCCTTGTCTGATCATCTTCAGAGTATGTTTGTACCCCAGTATGTACTTTCCACTTTTCTTTCCTTTCTTTTTTTTTTTTCCTTCTGTTTTTGGTTTTTTCGAGACAGGGTTTCTCTGTGTAGCCCTGGCTGTCCTGGAGCTCACTCTGTAGACTAGGCTGGCCTCAAACTCAGAAATCTGCCTGCCTCTGCCTCCCAAGTGCTGGGATTAAAGGCATGAGCCACCACTGCCCAGAGATTTTTTTTTTTTGGATAGGGTCTCTAACATTAGTTGGCCTTGAACTTGAACTTTCCTTGTTTCTTTCTTTTGTTTATGTGTTTGATTTTTGTTTTTTCAAGACAAATGAGCACTAGATTTTTGTTGAGTTCTTTTCCTGTTTCCTGGAGGTGGCCCCAGAGTTTTTCTACTATGTTAATGTGGTGAGTTATATTCATGGGTCTCCTGAGGTTAATCTACAGTTGAGTTACTGGGGTGCACTCTTACTGTCCATGAGCTTCTATGATTTGCTTCGCTCAGATTTTATTTAGAATTTTACTATTGTCCATAAGTGAGATTGGCTTATAACTCTCCTGTCTTTTACTGTTTTCCACTGGCATTTACCTCCAAGTTTACTAATGCTATAAAGTGAATTGAGCTCTCTCTCTTTCCTATTTTCCTGAACATTCTGTGTAAGATAGAATTGCCTCTCAAACTGCCTGGACCTGTCCTCGCTTCTGTTTGCGCGTGCAGATTAACTATTGATTTGCTTTCTTTTATAGGCTTATTTGAGGTTTTCATTTCTTTAAAAAAAATTTTTTTTTGAGTTCGTTTCTGCAAACCATTTTTCCCCTGCTAGGAAACAGTTCGTCTAATTTAAGTTTTTGTAGGAATTACTTGAAGTTGTTACATGACGTGATATGTTATTTTTCTTAAAAATAAAATCTGTGTTATCTCTATGATAACAATGGCGTTTTTTTCCTAATGTTGTTTTTCTTCTTCCCCTGCTCTGTCTTGCTGTAAATTCACTTTTCTATGCATTTGCGAAGAGTGAATTCTTGTTTTTCTTTTCTTAATTTTTTTCTATATTTTAAGTGTTTGTGGTTCTTTTATGCTTTTTTAAAATTTTATTTATTTTTTTTTTTTGCCTTCTTTCCCAGGGGTTTCTCTTGTGTTCTTTTTGAATTAATTTCTAGTACTGAATGTTTAGATCTCTGATATGTGGCTATTTTATTTTGTTTTCTAATGTAGACCTTTCTCCCTCTCTTCCTTTCCTGCGTTTCTTTGACAGGGTCCCATGTAGCCCAGGCTGGCCTTGAGTTTTCCATATGGCTTGAATTTTTCATCATCCAGCTTCTACTTCTCAAGTGCTGGGATTACAGTCATGTATCACCATGCCTTAAAAATATATCAGTGGTGGGAATCAAATCCTGGACCTGTGTATGCCAGGCAGTTACCCTACCACCTGAGCCACCCCTGTAGCCCTAGATTTTCTTTCTAATGCACATATTTTTCTCTCTTATGCCTTATACATTATGAAATCATCATGTATATCTCTACATAGTAATGTTTTGTTTCTTTATAGAAAACCCGGACATGGGATGCTATCCTAATTAGCTTCAACTGTCAGCTCAATAAAATCTATAGTCACATTGAGAAAGGGGAACTCTCCATTGAGGAATTGCTTACATTAGATTGTCCTTTGGGCATATCTGTGAGAGGCTGTCTTGATTGATGATTGATGTGGGAGGGCCCTGCCTGAAGGTCCAGCCCACTGTAGTGGCATCATCCCTAGGCAAGAGGTAGGTCTTGAGCAATATACAAAAATTAGTGGAACTTCCTCAGGCACAGGGCTGAAAGTAAGCCAGAAATGGATCCAGCAAGCAGTGTTCCTCCATGGTTCCTGCTTCCTGCTTCCCTATTCCTGTCTTTTGTTCTTGTCCTGACTTCCCTCAACCATATTTTATGACCTGGAAGTATAAACCAAATAAACCCTTTCCTCCCCATGTTGCTTTTGGCTGAAATGTCTTACTACAGCAACACAAAGGAAACTAGAACAGATATTTTTGAAGAGAAAAGGTTTATTTATTTCATAAGCTAGGGGCATGCCACCTATATCAGCTCTGTGGGGAACCCATGCTCAATGGCACATTGGGAGCAGTAGTGGGAACATGTGTGTGCTGAGCTGTCATTTCTGCTAGGAAACAGGTTCGCTTCTTTCCTTGTTGCTGTGATAAAATATCCCCCCTTCCACCAAACCAACTCAAGGGAGAAAGTTGATTTTAGCTCACAGTTCAAAGGTACAGTCCAAAGGCTGCTTGCAAAATACCTCATAATTCTAATGACATAAAGACCTCCCTTTAGGCCTTACTCTTTAAGGGTCTACACCACCTCCCAATAGCACCTTTTATTGACTAGCTCTCAGTTACAATTGGCCTTTAAAGAACACCCAAACCATGTCCAAATAAAGGCAATTTCTATATAATACTATTATATCTATAAATAACAATATATAATAATTTAATAAAATATTATCTATTTCTATATAAAGCAACCATCTATAGATCTAGCTCTGTAACAGTTTGAATCTGAATTGCCCACCATAGGCTCATGCTTTGAATGCTCATTTTAGGGCTGTGAAATCTTTGAGATAGGGATTGGTTGTTAAAAGGTAGGTCACCTGGGGTGGGCCTTTGAAGGTTATACCTGGCTATTACTTCCTGTTCCTCTCTGTGTCTTGATTGGTCATGATGTGATAAGCTTCCATCACACAGTCCCACCTCCATACACCAAGTTGTTTCACCATGTTTGTCCTGCTATGATGGACTGAAAACCTTTAAAGTCATGAACCAAACTCCTCTCTCAAGTGCTTTCTGTTCAGGTCTGAAGTCACAGCAATTCACACTCTAGTAAGAATTCACAGCAATACACAGTCTAGTAAGAATTCACAGCAATATACAGTCTAGTAAGAATTCACAGCAATACATAGTCTAGTAAAAGATTCTCTAATAGTTTTGTAGAACATATTTTCAATTTTTATTATGGTTTCTTTGATTTTTGAGTTAATTATAATTTTACATTTAATTCTTTGAATTTGTGAGTATTTTTAAGCTTTCTTTTTTATTATTGATTTCTATTTTATAGTATAGTGGTCAGATAGCATGTCCTATGATTTTGATTTTATATTTATTGAGAGTAATTTTTAGGGGGTTGGAGAGATGGCTTGGTGATTAAGAGTACTGACTGCTCTTTCAGAGAATCCAGGCACCTACATGATAGCTCACAACTGTCTATATGTGTAATTCTAGGGAATCTATCACCCTTACATAGGCAGATAAATGTGCAGGCAAAACACCAATACACATAAAATAAAAACAAAATAAAAAGAGAAAATAGTTTTTAGAATGTTGTTATTAAGGTTTTTCTTTCTTTTTTAGTTATTTATTTATTTTTTGTGAGATAAAGTTTTTTTGTTTAGCCCTGGCTGTCCTGAAACTCACTCTGTAGACCAGTCTGGCTTTGAATTTAGAGAGATCCACCTACCTTTGCCGTCCCAGTGCTGGGATTAAAGGCATGTGCCATCACTGCCTGTGCTTTTTTTTTTTTTTTTTTTAGTTTTATGAGAATTTTAAAGTTTTTTTCTTTTGTAATTTTTATATACAAGGTTCTATATAAGTTTATCAAGGTTATATATTGTGTGGCTGAAGTCTTCTATATCCTTACAAATTTTCATTTGTTCAAGACAATTATTGAGAGAGCAGTGTTAAAATTTCTTGTAATATTATCAGCTATGGTTTATAATTAGAATTTTGGTAGGCCATATATATTGAAAATTTAATCCATTTCTTTTGGATTTTCCTGTTGTGGAATATTGATTTTTAGAGTATGACTTTTTGATTTTCTGAATTTCCTCAGTGTCTGTTGTAATGTCTCCTTTTATTTCTTTTTTTTGTTTTTTGTTTTTGTTTTTTTTTTGAGACAAGGTTTCTCTGTGTAGCCCTGGCTGTCCTGGAACTCACTCTGTAGACCAGGCTGGCCTCAAACTCAGAAATCCACCTGCCTCTGCCTCCCAAGTGCTGGGATTAAAGGCATGCGCCACCACTGCCCAGCCCTCCTTTTATTTCTAATGCTGTTAACTTGGACTCTCTTTTGGTTAAGGCAATCTCTTTGAAGAACCAACTCTGTTCTTTGATTCTTTTATTTATTTTTGTTTCTATATCATTAATTTCATCCCTGATTTTTATTATATTGTCTACTATGTGGGCCTTGTTTGTTCTTACTTTTCCAAAGTTTTCAGGTGCATCATTAAGTTATTAGATTGATATCTGTCACAATTCAAGTTGTGTGTGTGTGTGTGTGTGTGTGTGTGTGATAACACACATGTAGAGGTTAGAGGACAACCCATAGGAGTTGGTTCTCTTTCACCAAGTGAGTTCTGGGAGTTGAACTCAGGTCATCAGGATTGGAAATAACACCCTTTACCTGCTGAATAAAATCATCTTACCTGCCCTCAATTATTTCTTACTTACTAGGTATCCCTGGCTGGCCTGGAACTTGCTATGTAGATCATAGTGGCTATGCACTCTCAGAGACCTTCCTTCCTCTGTCTCCCAAGTGCCAAAATGAAAGGTGTGTGCTACTATATATCTCAAATTTTTTGATGTAAACATTTTGGTATGCTATGTTTTCAATTTTATTTAATTCTAAGAAGTTTTACATTTCTTTCTTAATTTCTTCCTTGATCTCAGTTATCATCCCAGAAATGTGTTGTTCAGTTTTCATGAGTTTGTGCATTCTCTATTGCTACTGATATCCAGCTTTATTCCATGGTGATCAACTAGAATGCAGATGTTATTTCAGTTTCCTGTATTTGGTGAGATTTGTTTTGTGGCCTAATATGCAGTTGATTTTGGAGAAGGTTCCATGGGTTCCTGAGAAGAATGCGTACCCATTACTGTTTGGGTGGAGTGTTCTGTAGATACCTGTGAGGTCCATTTGATCTGTGACATCATTTACTCCAGAGTTTTCTGCTCCGTTTTTCCCTCACATGTCTTGTCTATTGGTCCATTGTCTCTAATACTGGAGAATTGAAGATACCCATTATCACTATGTTGTGGTTAATCTATGGTTGCTGAGTCTTGCAAGGCCTGGAAGCGACAGTGTGACATGTTTTCCCATCCCTGGAACAGAGCCAGTAGGGCATGTGTCTCTACCTGGGCTGATGGTTGCTGGGCAAGGGGCGTGTATATATACATTTCCTGCCAAGGTTATGGGGGACTGTCCTCTCTGATAAGGTTAATGATTCCATGATAATCAGAGATAGCGTGAGTCAAGGAAGAGAGGGTGTGTCTATGTCCTTAGCAAAAATGGTAAATGCCGTGACCTTCAGGACAGTACTTAAGGCTGTGGGAAAGAACTCTGAAAACATGAGTTCAAAAATATATAAACAGGATTTCTCAATTTTGTAAAATATAAGGATGTATATGAATTATATGATTATTTTATATCTTCTCAGATCTAAAAGAACAGAGACAAGTGTGATATGAGCCAGATTGTCAGAAAGATACTAAGACAGGCAGATACAAAGGCAAGCAGATTCCTGAGTTCAAAGTCAGCCTGGAACAGAGCTAGTTTAGGCCCAGATGTGGTGGGAATGGTAATCTCAGGATGGGATCTCACCCAGCTAGTTTATTATCTGTGCTTACAAAGGCAGGGAGATCTTTGAATTCATTTGCAATGTTAAAAAAAATTGCTTGCTGTCTTTTTCTAAGAATCAAGGGGCTGGGGTCTTGGAATGCTGCTGATTCATGGAATAATAAAAAGGAAACCTGCAGTAAATGACTGAATTGATATGTAAATAAACTGGGCTTGGTTCTGTGAGAACTGAGCTGTTTGGTGATGTCCAGAGAAAGCTGTCTCAAGCAGCACATAGGCCATTAGTTTGTACCTATGACTGACTTTGAGTCTTATTTATTTACTTTTTTGCCACTCTCAAACACCCTTTCTCTAAGGAACTCCTCTCCCAGACAAGACTGGTCCTTGGCATATGGTTTTAGATATAATATTATTTCTTTTATAAAATTAGGTGCCCCTCTTTTTGATGTATATATGTTTAGGATTGTAATATCCACTTGGTAGATTTTTTTTCCTTTAATGAATTTAAAGTGTACCTCTTTATTTTTTCTGATTAATTTTGGTTTGAAGTCTATTTTGTCAGGTACCAGAACAACTTTGCCTGCTTGGTTTTTAGTTCCATTTGTTTGGGATAACTTTTCCCAGCTTTTTACCATAAGGTGACATCTATCATTGATGGTGAGGTGTGTTTCTTGGAGGCAGTAAAAAGATGGATCTTGTTTTCTAATCTAAACTCTTTATTCCTCTGTCCCTCCCTCTGTCCCTCCCTCCCTCCCTCCCTTCCTTCCTTCCTTCCTTTTTTTTAAAAGAGGGGGGTCTCTTTATGTATTGCTTGTTGTCCTAGAACTCTCTGTTGATCAGGCTGGCCTTGAACTCATAGAGATCTGTCTGCTTCTGCTTCCCATATGGTGGGATTAAAGGCACATTGCACATTGTTAGTCTGTGTCTTTTTATTGTAGAATTGACACCATTAATATTTAGAGTTATTTTTGAAAGATGTGTATTAATTTTTGTCACTTTGTTTTGTTTTCCTGGATCTTTTCGATTACTTTTCTTGTTATTGTTTGTTCCTGTCACCTCTTAGGTATGTTTATCCTTCTCTTCAGATAGGAATAATCCTTTTAGTATCCCTTGCAGTATTAGCTTAGTAGTTAAAAATACTGTGATTATTATATTGTCAACTTGACAGGCTCTAGAATCATTTTGGAGCTAAATTCCTAGTGCGTTTGTGAGACATTTTCTAGATTAGGTTAATTGAGGTGAGAAGACCCACCCTAAAAGAGGGTGGTACTATTTCTTGGTTCTGTGGTCATGGAATAGTTATAACTCTCTGCTTCTTGACTGCAGATACAATGTGACCAGCTACCTCCTGTTCCTGCTGCCATGATTTCCTCACCATTATGGACCACACCCTTGAACTGTGAGCCAAGGTAAACCCACCCTTAGTTAGGTTGCCTTTGCCATGTATTTTATAACAAAAAAATACAGTTACTCTTAGTAATGTTAATTACATGTCTGTGTCTTGTATACTCACTTTAAATTTCTACATGTGTAACCATACACTTGTGTTTCTTTCATATCATTTTGCCCATCCTTTCCTTTTCTTGTCTTATGGCTCTGGCTAGGGTGACATGGGTACAGTATTGGCAATAGTGGGGTGCTGGTCTTGCTCCTCATTCCACACAGAGCACTTTCATTGTCTTCACACTTCAGTGAAGTTTGTTGCTGTAGCCCTTCTTTATCTCCGCAGACTGCCCGAAGTCTCTATTCTCTGCTAAGAGGAGGTCATGTGTGAGTAGCTGAGGGCTAAGCTGATCCAAGGCTTTTGCTGAGGCCCTGATGTGTGGAGAAGGAACACAGCTCCTTCTTTAAAACAAAGAAATATGCTTGGTAGAGCCAGAAATGGCCTGAGGAGCTGTGGCTTCTGCTCTTCCCACCCCAAGGGTTTATTTATCAGTCCTAAGGCTGAGTGCTCAGCCTGTGGTGCACTTGAGATAGCTTTTGTTCCCCTTGTGGCTTGATTAGCTTCCTGCTGACTTTGCCCCAATTGCATGAGAGTTCGCAGCTGGCACTGTCCCATTTCTCACATAAAAGTTGTATATAAGATGCTGTACTTCTTAATAAGCATGGTTGGCATAAGACTTAGCTTATGCAAAACCTCCTGACCCCAGATTTCCTATCTTCTTTATTTTCTCTTCTCCTGCCTTTTCCCTACTACTGAAGAACAACCTGCTGGTCCAGGTCATGTGAGAACAAAATTAAGATTTTGTTAATACTTTTTCTGCATCTCTTGAGATACTCATATGTTTTTTCTCCTTTTATCTGATAATGTGCTAAATCACCCCCCTCCCCACCCCATATTAAATTATTTTCCAACTCTGGGATTAATCTGACTCAGTCATGATGTACTGTCCTTCCCCTAAATTGCTGGATTTACTTTGTTGGTATTTTCGTCAGAATGTTGTCATATATTTTGTAAGTGTAATAGGCTTATGATTATTTCTCTTTTCTTGGGATGTTTTGTTGGATTTTAGGCTAAAAGAGTATTTTTGGCATCACAAAATGAGCTGGGGATTTTCTCTCCCTTTTGTATTTGTTGAAAGGGTCTGTGTTAAAATTGGTTTTGTAGCTTCCATTAATGTTGAAAAAGTCACCAGTGACACCCTCTGGGCCTTAGCTCCCTCCCATGTTTCTTTTGAACTACTTATAGATTCACTTGCATCTGTAGACTCAGCACAATGAGATCCAGTGTACCCATGCTTATAATTCCAGAACTGAATTTTTAACTGAGTGGTTAAAATAGTGGCTCATGTCTTCTCCTTGGTGTTTTTTTTTTCTTTCTTTTTTTGGGTTTTGTTTTTCTTTATAAAATGAGAAGACACAGCATATATTTTTTTACACTCTGAAACAATATGAGTGTGGTTGCCAAGTGGAGCATCAGTAAGCTCTGATTTAGATCTCTGGGCTTTCCTGAATGCTTGTGTGCCCAAGGTGGAGGCTCTCTCTCCAGCTAATCAGGGTCTTTATAAGTTGCACTTTCTTATTTGTCCCCTAAAGTGTTCCTGTTGTATGTGTTGGGAAACATTTTCCCCATTGCATACAGAGTGAGGTCTATGGCACCATGGTTTTGTATCCCTTCTTTGGACCTCCCAGGACTGCCCAGTCCCATTGGTCCCACTGATCTAACACTGGTATCTGACTTCCATCTTAGTAAGAACTCTTGGCTGGAGGGATGGACTCTGAACACACTGAGGATGACTAGTGACCAGGAGTGGTAGATAAGTAAATACCAGGATTTCTTGTACAGACATTTACACATCAAGATGATATCTATCTGGGCATAAAGAACTACTATTGTATCAAAAACATTTGTCTTTTTTTTTTTTAAAGACAGTCTCATTATGTATCCCTGGATGGTCTGGAACTTACTATGTAAACAGACCATGCTGGTCTTGAAATCAGAGACCTCTGCCTCCAACCTGAGTGTTGGGATTAATTGTGAATCTCAGGTTAACTAGGGCTACACGATACTCTGTCTCAAAAAAATGAAGTCTTCCTCTACAGATTCCAGGCCTTCTGCAGTTTGGGGAATTTGGGACCCAGCCCTTTGTTAGTCAGCTTTTCTGCATTCTTGGCTCCTTCTGTCTTATATAGACATCCTTGTGTTTGAGTATTTGTGATGGCTATCCTTGGTTGTTAACTTGACTATATGTGAAATGGAAGACACCTGTGATCCCAATGTTGAGGCAAGAAGACAAAGGTTTTTGATCTAGATCTTTAGATGGGATGACACATGCTTTTGATATGGATCTTGAGGCAACAAGACACACCTTTAATCTGGGCCACACCTTCTGCTGGAAGTCTATAAGGACATTGGCAAAGGAAGCGTTTGTTCACTCTTTACCTGTTTGCCCTTACCTTGCTTGTACATCTGTTCCTTCACTATTTCTTCAGAATTCCAGTTTATACAGAAGACCAGATGAGACTTGGTCTTGTGGGACTGAGCAACTACTAGATTCTTGGACTTTCCATTCATAGTTAGCCATTGTCAGATTAGTTGGGCTACAGCTTGTAAGTCATTCCAAAAATTTCATTCATATGTGTGTGTATATATGTATCTATACTAATACAGTATCTTTGCCTTTTCCCTAACTCTGGGGATCTGCAAGAACCCCTTAACCACCCCCCGGGTTGCTTATAGTCCTTTTCCACCCATATTCTGCTCCCAAAGACCCAGCTAGAAGCCCTTCACAGGTGTTCACGGTCCCTGGCCTTTATGGATAGTGGGACTATCTTGAACAACCCCCCTCCCAAGAGGTATAAATACTGACATGGAGTCTTCTGTACAGTTTAAAGCTCAAGCCTTTGGCTAGAGCATTCTCCTTCCTAGTTAGCTCATCTAACTTAACCTGTCTTGCCTATGACTTGCCTCATGGCTAGCTCTACACCTTTCCACTCTGGTCTATTTGTTACCCTTTGTGTCTGTTCCCAAATCTCTGATGTCTGCTTTCGTCTCCCAGCATTCTCATTCTCATCCTCTCTCTCTCTCTCTCTCGTTCTGCCTCCTACTTCCTGTCCAACTATTGGCTGTCAGATCATTATTACAGCTAATCAGCAGCAAGACA
The DNA here is from genome assembly GCA_036184795.1 of Tokudaia tokunoshimensis. Taxonomy (NCBI): domain Eukaryota; kingdom Metazoa; phylum Chordata; class Mammalia; order Rodentia; family Muridae; genus Tokudaia; species Tokudaia tokunoshimensis. Next base: position 69,029,144 of record BTHU01000010.1, read on the forward strand.
ACCTAGAAGCAATTTTTAGATTGCTTCTAGGCATAGAGGGCTGTCTGACCTTGAAGTATCTGAGCAGGTGTGGAAGGACAAGTGTTTACAAATACAAGGCTGGTGATGGGCCACAGGAATGACAATACCAATATCCTGCCTGTATTTAGTTCTTTGCTGGTACAGATTTAACAATTAAAAATACAGAAGCGCACCTTCACCCAATGTAAAAAAGGTTATCCCAACTTCTATGCTCATAGGACTGGATCCCTGTCATACCTATCTTGTAGCCTCTATCAACATGCCTTGGGAATGCTCCTTCTCTGAGACTTTTCCAGAGAACGTCTTGTGGCTCCCCAGGAGATCTCCTTCTAAACAGAATAACTCTAGGCTGTGCATAGGTGGTTGACCATGTTTACAGGCATCTGGGGCATGGATGCAGGTCAGGGGATATAGGCAGATTCTTGAACATGTCTCCCTTTCCTTCTTTCAACCAGAATACCTGCATAACCGGACAGGGAAGATGCTCCAATCACAGGGGCCAGAGGCTGGCCACTAATTTTTGTAACAATGTGACACTCTGCTCTGTAGTTCTTCTAGTCTCTGGCTTACTGTGTGCAGAAATCTCATTCAGCCATCATGTCTATGGGGACAACATTCTGACTGTTCTCTCTCATGCAAGCCCATTGCTTTTGCCATTTTTTTCAATTTTAAAACATACTCTTCTTTCTTTTTTTTTTTTAAAGATTTATTTATTTATTATATGTAAGTACACTGTAGCTGTCTTCAGACACCCCAGAAGAGGGCATCAGATCTCATTATGGATGGTTGTGAGCCACCATGTGGTTGCTGGGATTTGAACTCAGGATCTTCCGAAGGGCAGTCAGTGCTTTGAACTGCTGAGCCATCTCTCCAGTCCCTTACTCTTCTTTCATATACTACAACCCAAGTGCAGGTCCCTTTCCCTTCTCTTCTCCAAGCCCCTCCCCCTACCTCTTCCCTACATCCATTCCTGTTTCTTTTCAGAAATGGGTAGGCCTTTCATGGATATCAACCAAATATGGCATATGAAGTTTCTTTAAGACTAGGTACTTCCCCTTGTATTAAGGCTGGATGAGGCACCCTGACAGCAGGAAAAGGACCCAAATGCAGGCAAAAGAGTCAGAGACAGCCCCTGTTCCCACTGTTAGGAGTCCCACAGGAAGACCAAGCTATAAAACTGTAACATATATGCAAGGGGTCTAGATCAGTCCCATGCAGGCTACCTGGTTGGCAGTTGAGTCTCTGTGAACCCTATTAGCCCAGGTTAGTTGTTTCTGTGGGTTTTCTTGTGTCCTTGACCCTTCTGGCTCCTACAATCCTTCCTCCTCTTCTACCATAGGATTCCCCAAGCTCCACCTAATGTTTGGCTGTGGGTCTCTGCATCTGTTTCCATCAGTTGCCGGATGAAGCCTCTAGTTTCTGTAAGGCAAAAGACACTATCATAGGACAAAATGGAAGCCTACGGAATGGGAAAAGATCTTCACCAACCCCATGTCCAACAGAGGGAAAACTTCCAAAATATACCAAGAACCCAAGAAACTGGACATCAACAAACCAAACAAGCTAGTTAAAAAGTGGTATCCAGGGCTGGAGAGATTGCTCAGTGGTTAAGAGCACTGACTGCTCTTCTGAAGGTACGGAGTTCAAATCCCAGCAACCACATGGTGGCTCACAACCATCTGTAATGGGATCTGATGCCCTCTTCTGGTGTGTCTGAAGACAGCTACAATGTACTTAGATATAATAATAAATAATTAGGCCAAAGCGAGCGGAGGGAATTCAAATTCCCAGCAACCACAGAATGGCTCACAACAATCAGTACAGCTACAGCGTACTCATATACATAAAATAAATAAATAAATCTTAAAAAAAAGTGGTATTCAGCTCTAAACAGAGAATTCTCAACACAGGAATCTTAGATGGCCTAAAAGCACTTAAATGAATGTTCAGCATCCTTAGTCATCAGGGAAATGCAAGTCAAAATGACTCTGAGAGTCTATCTTATACCTGTCAGAATGACTAAGATCAAAAACAAAAGTGACAGCTTATGCTGGTGAGGACGTGGAGCAAGGGGAACACTCCTTCATTGCTGGTGGAAGTACAGAGTTGTACATCCACTTTGGAAATCAATATGGGAATCGATCTACCTCAAGACCCAGATATACCACTCCTGGGCATATACCCAAAGGGCATTCCACTCTACCACAAGGACTCTTGCTCAACTGTGTTATTGCAGCTTTCTTCATAATAGCCAGAAACTGGAAACAACCCAGATGTCCTTCGACTGAAGAGTGGATAAAGAAAATGTGGTACATGTACACAATTGGAGTATCAGTCAGCTGTTAAAAATAGCATCCTGAGATTTACAAGCAAATGGATGGAACTAGAAAAAAAATCTTCCTGAGTGAGGCAGCCCAGACCCAAAAAGGCAAATATTGTGATTACTCATAAGTGGATATTAGATGTAAAGAAGAGCCACAATATAGTTCATAGATCCAAAGAGGCTTCGCTGCTTTTATTAGCAGATCAGTTGTGACCCACACTCTCCTGCACTTAGGCATTTGTATTTAACTTCAGATCACCCCTTGCAAAACTTATCCCCAAGAGAGCATTCCTGTGTGCACCACTGATGAGTCAGGGCTCTTGTAGTTCTTCGTAGCTTTCACACCTTTAGGCTGTAGGCATTCTCTGCAACTAGGCGTGGCTACAGAGATATGGTTTTGGAGAACAATGGTTGAACAGAGAGTAGATACGGCTGCAAAAGTGTTCTGGCAAAGGGAGGAAGCCAGACAGGCGATCTGGGCACATGGGACTCAAACACTTTGCCTCATTGGCTGGGTCAGGATGGACATTCGGGATGCCAGGTGAGACGCAAGCTCCTGTCCTGTTATATATGGATAAGTCTTGGAATGAGCTGCACCCATGTGGTGGTAAGCACAGGCTTGGGTGGGACCAAAGGCAGGAGCAGTGGGCAACTGGTCACTGCTCTCTGCTTCTTATCACATGATTGCTTTTGGATCAAGTTCAGTGCTCACCACACAGGAAATTGCTGGACCCCCCACCCTTCCATAAATGTTAATAAGGCAGATGTAGGAGGTGGAGGCTAGGGGAGCTGAGGCTCAGGCTTTGTTGGATGTGGGTAGAACACAGAGACCAGCGCCCATTGGTCTATGGACTTGAATTGGAGCTAGTTCTGTCATTCTGAGTCACGGCTTCCATTGAAATGGAGATTATTTGTGGAGGGAGAACGAGGTCACTATGTACCACCCCCCTTTGAGGATCTATAGGTAGTTAATGGTTGCTGATGGAGGGAGAGACATTTTCTTCAGTCAGACAGCCCTCTATGCCTAGAAGCAATCTAGAAATTGTATCATAGGTTGTCTTGCTGCTGATTAGCTGTAATAATGATCTGACAGCCAATAGTTGGACAGGAAGTAGGGGGCAGAACAGAGAGAGAGAGAGAGAGAGAGAGAGAGAGAGAGAGAGAGAGAGAGAGAGAGAGATGAAGGAAGGAAGGAAGAATGCTGGGAGAAGAAAACAGACATCAGAGAGCATTGGGAGCAGACACAAAGGGGAACAAATGGACTAGAGCGGATGAATTGCCTATGCTCCTATATACACCCCTTTTAACCCCATAATCCTGTAGGCAATCCTAGTGAAATTCACTGGGACACACACACACCACATGAAAGCAAAATGAGGTCTAATTGAGAAGAGAAAGAGGATCAGTGGGAATAGAAAGGGACCAGAGAGGGTAGAAGGATGTAAGTATGATTAAAATACATCATTTACATAACTGATATATAATAGCAAAGCCAATTATTTATAATTAATACGTGCTAATTAAAAAAAGAAGGGTTGAAGAAATGGCTCAGCAGTTAAAAGCTTTTGTTGCTCTTGTAGAGGACCAGAGTTTAGTTTTCAGCTCTGGTATTGGAATGGCTCCCACCCACCTATAACAACAGCTGCAGATCTGTGGCCCTCTTCTGGCCTCTGTGGGAATCAGCACACACAGACACACACAGACACACAGACACAGACACACACACACACCCCCCAAGAGACACACATACATACATCCATAGATACAGACAGACACCCACAGATACACATGGACACACACAGATACACATAGACACACACAGATACACATGGGCAGACACACACAGATATATATGGACATACACAGACACATACACAGTCACACAGACACACACACAGAGACACACATACACATATACATACACAGACACACACAGATACATACGTACATACACATACATGGACACACACACACACACACACACTGCCCTTAAAAGAAATGGAGATTATAATAGCCCATCCCTCCTGGGCTGGTCACAACACTGGAAATGCACACTTCAGTGCCTAGCAGGAGGCCAGGTCAGGGCAGTCAGAAATTCAGCAGAAAGCAGCACTGTGGTGCTTCTGTTGCCATGACAGCTTATTGTGTAGGTCAGCTTGTCTGGACACTGCTTTAAAAGAAATGTTTGTCTCCCCAACGTCCCCATCCACACACTGAAACCTAATCCTTTGCGTCATGGCATTGGGAGTTGGTGCTGTGGGGGAGGTATTAAGGTCACCACTTAGGATGGAGAAGCTGGGAAAGAAGCTAAGGGCTCATACGTGCCAAGTGTCACGTCCCCAGCTGCTGACAGACTAGTTCCAAAAATGTAACTTTTTTCCAAGTTTTATTGTAAAATCCTCAGAAAAAGAGCATTGACAATGACCATCTCATGATAATCTGTGAGTCTTTTTTCTTTTGTCAAGTGGTACAGTAAATACATTGCGTTGTTCAATACAATGTCATACACCAAAATAAACACAAACTTATTTCAAATGCCACATACGGTTACTGGGTTGGTACAAATTTCTACTAAAGTTGATGTATTAAAAATAATTTATATATATCTTATAAATAAGGAAAAATTCACATGTGTATTAATAATTACAGGTGGCCTTTTGAGAAATACCGATTACAGAAAATATATTTTGGAGTCTACACAACTGCTCAAAAGAATGTAACCTGCCTCAATGTAAGAGATCCAAAGGTTTGTTTGTTTTTTTCTGAGGTGGGGTGAAGATGACTCTCTTGATGGTGTGTGTGGATCCACAACTTGACGGTCATTTGGCAGCACAAGAGCGTGAAACAGTGTGCGACCACTCCAGCAAAACTTCATGCCCAGTTTCACTTTGGGTCATTTTTTTACACAGCCTTCAGGAAGCAGGGCAGCATCACTGGGGAATGTGAGGAGCCATGGAGGGAAGATAGAGGAGGCAGGCAGGGAGAGTGTGAGTATGGGGCGCTACCATCATGGGGCGCTACCATCATGGTGCACAGTGGACTGGGGTTGGCTTCCTATAGGTTTGTTTCTCTCCTATCCCTAGAGATGGCATGCTAGATGGTGGATAAGGATTTAGAGTTTAGAGAGCCCTGGGTCTCTCAACCTGTCAAGGCTGGTTTCCCTTTCTTAGAAGGTGAACTTTGGAGAGCAACATGCCACCAAGGCTTGGTGTAGAGGGTCAGTCGATATACAAGGCTTTGTGGGTTGTAGGCTGGGTTCTCTAGAGTTGTTTAGGGTAGGGCCACGGTCCCTAGGCCATGAGTGACTTTTCATTGGAGCCCTAAAGCAGTAAGGCATCATGAGCAGAGGCCACGTGATGCTGGGACAGTAGCAGGTGGATGCTCCTTGAATGGTGGGAGTTGTGGTGGGGGTGAGCCACGGGACATGGACTGGTCATTAAGTTGAGCTAGGAAAGAAAGGTGCATAAGTATGACTTTGTATCAAAAGCAAAAGCATCTTAAATGCGCTGGTGCCTGCTAAAAAGCCTCACTATGAATTCTGGAAGTCCATTTCTTCTCTTCCTATATATCCCATAATTTCTCCCATTGTGCTCGGTTGAATTACATACACTTCCTCAAAGTGTAATTAGATACCCAATTAGAGCCAAAAGGAGAATGTGGAGGCCTAAGATGACGCTCACTTACAATCTTTAGGCATCTGCTGGGGAGCTGATGCCCAAGTTCACAGGCTCAGCCAAGACACACAGGTTCTCAAGCTGGAGCAGGAAGCAGGAAGTTTGTTGCTTTCCACCAGCCATGTGGCATCTTGTGGTCACACCCTGGGTGCCTTGCTTCCCTCGGATCTTTTAAGTATCCCACTGAGCATCCCTGTGGTTTCAGAGAAAAAAACCCAATGAAGGCAGTTAGTGATGTTCTTGAAGAAAACCAGTTTGCCTCTGTGGCAGCCTGGTTGCAAATGGTAACATCTGGTCTGTGAGTTAACTTCTCATTTGAACCCTCAAAGCAAGGTGCATTATGGGTCAAGGATGCATGAAGCTGGTGTGTTAGAGGGTTGTTGCTCCTTGAAGGATGAGGGCCATCCTAGGGGAACTCATGAGTAGGGGGCTTGGGATCCAGGGAGTGAACCAGGAAGAAAGGGAGTGAAGCGGGAGCAGATGGAGGTCGGAGGGCGTGGGCTGCCTAGCGTGAGACAGGGTTGGAATGAAATGTCACCAGCTCTGTAACTGCTGGACAAAGGTCCGTCTTTCTGACCACCCTGAACGTGGTTTCCCTAGTCTTCGGCTTCTAACTCTGTAGAAATGAGAGCTAGGGTCTGGGCTGTGATTCTGGAAAACAAGGTGCTGGCCTGATGGATTCTGATCATACATGGAGTGGGACTTGGGGTGCGGCTGGTGGAGGACTTCTGAGTCCGTGCTACAGTCGTCTTCTGTCACCTTTGGCCTCCTGGGGTGGCATTCTGGGGGTGCTGGGTGCCTGGGAGGAAGATGTGAGGTAGATTGGTGGGTGTGCAGGGGGGAGGGAGAGTGGCAACAGTTGTCCAGGAGGCTTGCTTCTGGAAGGGAGGGTCAGATGAAACGCGTGAAAAAGAAATGAAGCATCTACGCTTTAGCCCGTGGTACAAAAATATATCCAGAGCAAATCTTCCACATCTCAGTTCTGAGATCTCCCTTAGTTCACAGGTTATTGGTCAACAGACAAACGAGAAGATGCGGCTGTACAAAGTCAACTCCTGGCTGCTTAGCTGAACGAAGAAGATTTGGAAGTTCCCATGCAGTGGCAGCGAGCTGCTGCTCTTGGCTTTGTTTGGGGTTGAAGCTGCCTTCCTGGGGTGTGTCCCTTCAGTTGGGAGTGCTTTCCTGAATAGAGGAGCAGGTGGAGGGGGAGCGAGCTCAGTGTGTGGTGGGGTACGCAGCAGAGGGACTGAACTTCTCTGGTGATACTCTCTCTACATCAAAGAACCTGCATCTTGGCATCAGTATTTGATCCCAGCCATGACTTCAGGCCTTTTCCAGCCTCCTCCCGGGATCCAGGAAGGCAGCAGGATATTTGTGTGGTTTGGGGACTGAAGAGATCCCCTCAGCATATTGGGGGTTGCCCACCCTCTGGTCTGCTTTGACAGGAGGGTCACAGACTCAGCCAGAAGCGGGAAGTCTCTCTTCCATGCACTCATAGGTGGCTGGGTAGGATGTTAAGAGTGAGAGCTTTGGGGTAGAAGGAGAACCAGTAGAGTTTGTATTTCTTTTCTGGAAAGAATGGCTGGGTGTTCATGTCATCAGTTGACTGTTAAGAATTACGGATGGGGTCTATAGAAACAGCTTTCCTGGTGATTTTGTTGGTTAAACCAATCCTCCCTGGGTAAACTGTTAGCTGTTGATCTTTGTGTTCCTCAGAACAACCTGTTGGGCTGGGCTTGTGGCAAGGACTCACTTGTGTCACCATCTTCCACCACTGGGTTTTAAACTCTGCTTATGAGTTTCTTCTGGCCCCACAGTGAAGAGAGGGGAAACCCAGGCAAGGTTTCTCTGCAGTCTTCTGCCTTCCTCTATAGGAAGTCACTCCACTTTTATGACTGCGTCCTGGGCTGAGCTACTGACATCAGACTAGGCTTCAGGCTTGTGATTTCTTGCTTTAAGTCCTGTATGCAGGTCACTGGACATATGGTGGCTGTGTCCGGTAATTCTATCAGAAGACTAGAAAAATGTGTGGGTGTCTTCTAGGTATATGCAGAAAGAGAGATAGAGTGGGAGGAACAGTGGCCAAGTAGCACCCCTGCTTCTATCCAGTTTGTTGGAACAGACGGGCCTTTGATTCTGGAATCCTGCATCCAAAGAGGGTAGGTACTCTGGCCTTGGTGGGATGGGGAGAGATGATGCTCTGGCCTTGGTGAGATGTGGCAGGGGATGAGGCTCTGCCTCTTTGAGGCTCAGGGATTCTTCTGCCTGAGGCAGGCACTGTTCTTTCAAAAGGAGAAAATTATGAACATTGGAACGTTTTAGTGAAAACATAGGATTCTGGGGATCATACCAAGATACTGAGGCAGATAAAATACATCAACATCCACCCCAGGTGTGAAGATGACCATTAGGCCTCTGAGGTCAGCATCTTCAACCTCTATGTGTTCTTGTCTTTATCCAAATCTGAAACACAATAGCACATATACAGACAACTACCAGGGATTGTAAGGAACAGTTGTTTAGTGGACCAAGAGACAGGAAATGTGGGGTAGGCTAGACTAGTGGCAGGAAACTGGAACAGGCAATTGGGAGGTTGAGTACTCACGCAGGAAGCAGGAACGAAGTACGTCTGTGTTTTCAAAGTCAAGGCCATTGTTTGTAGATGAAGTGGCTAAGGTAGCTGAAGGGTGGGAGTAGACCCGTTGTCTTAATGCTGTAGGGTTTGCAGAATGATTATTCAAGCTAGAAAGCAGGTACATTTTGACCACCGACATGGGAGAGGACTGGAGTGTTCAGAGAGACCTGGGCATGGGTTCTCCTTCTTGCTGAGAGGCTCAGACACAGGCAGTCCCCATAAAGCTGACTGGGTTGTGTCTCTTCCTGATGGCTTGAGAGCCTTCTGTAGCCAGGAAGAGGAGGGACTGACACAGTCCTTTGTAGGTTCTGCATTTTGGAGAGTGTGTAGCTTAGAGTGTGGGAATGAGAACAGTTAGGGAAAAGGGCTCTCTTGCAGTGTGGTGACAGTGGCTGAGGCACCAGTGCCAACTGCTTGTGCAGAAACACAGCCTTAGACTCTGGATGGACGGCACTTGTAGCTTCTAGATTTTGGCACTGAGCCCAGAGGCTGCCTGTCCCTTGCCAGGCAAGCCTGGTCTGCCCTGGGGCTGGACTTCTGCTGGTACGTTAGGTACTTAATGCCTTTCTATGGTGAAAAGCAGGTACACAGGCTCATCCCAGCATAGATTTTACCATGGTATTATGGGCTGTCCGTGGCCAACAACACAATGGTGTGAAGAGCCACCATTTCTTGGAGAAAGAGGCTCTATTTCTTGGAGATCGTTTTGTTTTCTGCACATGGGATGTAAGATTGGAACCCTTTCCCCTCAGAGACTTGTCCTAAGGCAGGGAAGAATATATCAGGACCTTGGAGGGCATCTATCTGCCTCCTAGCATCTGAGATTATTAAAAAAAATTAGTTTTAATCAAAAAATTCCAAAATAAAGAGAGTGATTTCCCCATCCCGCAAGGTGTAGTGAGTCTCGGAGGCTCTCCCCCCATGGATATAGCATTCAGCTGGGAAAGCAAGCAAACAGCAACTGCAATGGCGTAAGAGAGGTCCCCAGCAGGGTATGTTAGCTCGCCGAGAGGGACAGTCTGCTGCTCAGGCCACTCCTTCAGGGCACAGACTGGCTGGGGCTGGCAGGTTAAGATAATGGTTACGTGAAGGCAGCTGACGGGAGTGTCAGCCTGGGCAGCAGGATCCCTCGGTTCTGTGGTGTCCCCAGGCAACATGGTGTGCAGCCGGGCACAGAGATGATTTTCCTGCACACAGCAGCAGCAGCATGTGTTCTCGTCATAGCTCAAGGTATTAAATCATACTTCTGGATGAAACCCCCCCAATCTTGGTTGCAGTGCATACCTTATACCAGGGAACTTGCAAGTAGATCAGTGTTGAACCACAAAGCGAAGTACAGGGTTTGGTTTGTTTTTTTTGTTTTTTTGTTTTTGTTTTTTTTTTGTTTTGTTTTGTTTTTTTTTTTCTGTGAAAATGTACAGCACACCTGGTTGGGGCTGTGGTGTCAGGACGAGGGTGGTTTCTTACCGGATCCTTTCATACCTCTCCGACCCATACCACTGTGGCTACACCCTTTATGCCTGACACCTCGCACCTCAGGGCATTTTGTCTCCCATTGACCAGGAACAGTGACTCTTGAGCTGGTGTGAGGAGGTACTGCCCAAAGAGCCCGCTGTCTCTCAGGACTCTGCGGGGTCCACCCCAGGGTGGGGCTGGCCCTCTGGGTGGCTCCTTTAAGTTCTTCAGCCTGCCCATCTTCCCAGTGGACAGCTCCAGGAACAGCAGGTCTGGCTCCTTGTCGAGAGTGGCGTAGGCGTTGTACTGATTACCTTCTGTGAAGGAATGCTGGAATGCCAAGTCGGAGATGCCTGGGTTTATTTTTAGGTCATATAGAGTCTGGATTTCCCCCCGCACTGTGACCTCCTGCACGTGCAGCCAGGGGCCCTTGTTGGAGACACTGACAATGAAGCGTCCATCAGGGGACACATGGGGGGTGCCTGTGATATCACTGTTGGGGCCTAGCACTGAGTCTGTGACACTGTCAATGAGCAGTTGTGGGCCAGCGGAGGTAGGGGTGTCCGGTTGACACTGCACGAAGAAGTAGCCGCCGAGGTGGGTGTGTGCCATGGCCTGAGGCATGCAGCCATAGTGCCGTAGACTGATTGTCTTGAGTGCCATCAGAGTCTCCAGGTCGACTTTGTGGACAGCAGGGTCAGTTTTGTTGAAGATGAAGCCAAACCTGGGAGGAGAATGATGGAGGTCAGATAGCAGGAGGCCACTGTGAGGGGTGAGGCATCTGTCATTTGTTTTCAATGATGACATCCCAACCCATCAGTCATCTAATGGTCTATTAGTAAGATCTATCATTCTGCAGGGGACACTTCCAGAAGTCAGTTAGCTACACGCATCAGCCACATACAGTTGAGGTCAAATGTTCGTGGATTTGTGTATTTGCAAAAGCCATTCATCTTCAGACTTTGGGAGGGGGAAAGGCCCTTAATGCATCTCTCTGGGGGGTGCCTTTGGATGGCTTCCTTAGCTTGTGTTAGCTGGGGAGGGGATCTGGACTTACAGGGTGGGTGTGGAGAAAAAGACAGACAGATCTCTCTTGCCCTACTGTCATAAGAACATAATCTTGTAAATTAGCCTGTTTTTGGGCTAACTGGTAAGTCAGAATTTGAGGACATAGATGTAGCCAAACAGGAGAGAATTTCTATTTGTAGCCTTGATGTCAGGGGCGGGGGGAGGAATGCAGTGTGGTCTCCCCTCTGCCATCTCTGATGTGGGTAATGAGCAACTTTTGCCTCTGAAGATACATGGTCTCTTAGTGCTCTGATGTCCTTTGGCTACAGAGCCTAGGACAGCTTGTCTTTCTGAGTGTCAGGGACTTCCAAGAGATCTCTGTCTGTTGCCAGGGCAGTTGGGAAGACTGGATCTGAGAGGGAGCTCAAGCAGATGGGACTTGGTCACATGTAGCTTTTTGATATTCTGTTGGAGACTGCCTGCATATATGGAAAGGTCTGACTCCAGGTGGGACTTCCCCAGAGAGCCTGAGCCCAAGAGCCTTGCTTATAGAGGCCCACAGTGCCAGATGCTCCTAAAGAATAGGAGATACCTCTGTGTCTGTAATTTCCTCCTGATAAAACCGGGATCTCTAGAGCAGGCAAAATGCTCCAGGCATTGACTTTAATGTATCCTTAAAGAAGCAGAGGGCGAAAACGGTGCTCTCAAAAGGAACTCGAACTTAAGAGCCACTCAGGAGCATCCCGAGCCTGAGCCTGCACCACTCCAGCTTCCTGGAGGGGCTCATTTCAGCTCCGAGGCTCTGCAGAGAAGAGGCTCTTAGGAGCCTATTGCTCTCTGTGGGTCCCTGGCACCAGCACGCAAAACAACCAAGCATTTCTTCCTGGAGACAGCACCTGATGTCAGTGAGATCTCTGGGGTCTTGGTGACACAACAGGGGAGGTTTGCAGAGCTTGTAGGTGCTCTAGGAAATGAGGAAGGAAGGGGAGTGGCCAGTCTCTAAAGATGCTGGGTCTGCTGAGTGGTTTTCTATTCAAAAGCAGAGCAGGAAGTAGTAGTGGGAGGGCAAGAGGGGATTTGGGGCCCACCTGGGCATGACTGCCCAGGCGGAATGGGGCTGAGCATGGCCTGCAGAGACGTGGTGGACCAGTTACCTGATATGGTTGATGATGAGATTTGTTGGAGGTATAAAGAAATTGTCCACTCCTGCAAACGGTGTTCGGATGAGGTGCTGGCCTTGGCCAGTGCTGGCTTCTGTGATCACCTGTAACACAGAGAGGGATTCTTGTGGGGCTTTACAGGAAGAGGCTGGAGACCTGGACACGCGCATGCTCAGGTGCAGACCCCACAGATAGGCTGCTGGGTGGTGGGTAAGCCCTAGTCTCAGGGAAGGAACAGGATCCAGGTGGGTGCTGCTTGGGAACATGGAGATGAGGCATCTGTCCTTCCTGGATGAGGAAGTAGTGGGACTGGAGAGAAGGCCCAGACTGTCCGTCCCTCCTCCATCAGACCTGGCAGTGGGTTTTTTATCAACCTCCAGGAGGGTGGGGTGAGGACCTAGAAAATGGTGCTGGACTTTCCAAGGAAGGTACCCTCCCTAGTGTGTTCAGAGACAGCTCCTTCTCAACAATTGACCTTGAGTGTGTTCATCTCTGCTCAGTCTCAGAGAAAGAGAGAGAGAGTGTTCTGGATAAAGTCCTGATGTGCTTAGAATTTAACATAATTATTGTTTTTGTGTGTTTGTGTGGGGTCAAGCATGTGTGTGTGCACAGCTGTGTATATGCTAGTGGAGGCCAGAGGTCAACCTTGGGTATCATTTCTCATGTTCCCATCTACTTTGTGTGTTTGAGCCAAGGTTTCTCGCTGACCTGTAACTCATCAGGAAGGCTAAGCTGATTGACCATAAGCTCCCAGGACTTACCAGTCTCGACCTTATCGGCACTGGATTACAAGTGTGCATCACCATGCCTGACTTTTGTTTGTTTATTTATATTAACTGTGGGCTCTGGGGGTTGAACTCAGGTCCTCGTGCTCATATGTCAAACACTCGGAGCCATCTTCCTAATCTGGAATTTATTTTCTTTAATGCTAGGCACCATAGCATGGGTTTCTGGGAATTTCTGTCCTACATTGCTCTCAAGATGTGGAGACTCCAGATTTGGTGAGAGAAAGCAGGCATCCTACAGGCAGGGCTGTCACTGATGCCATGATGGCATCTTATAGTGTGACTCTAGCTATGCAAAACGGACTTGCTCCCTAATGAGAGGGTGTTGGCCCCATTCTTTGCACAAATTAGATCATGGTTACCTCTGTTTCCCCACAGGTAATGCTTTCTGCTGTGCAGACTTGGCAGAAAGCAAACATGTCCATGCCCTGGTGTGTGTCCCTGTTATGTTGACTCAGGGCAACTTTAGCTCTAGAGAGAGCTCCGTGGTAGGAGAGGTTAGACAAGATGAGTCAAGTCAAGGCACACAGGGTGCCTTGTGTGAAGCCACTTGGCTAAGGGCTAACCCAGGCCTTGCCTTCTGTACATGCTCTTATAGATTCTAGGCCACTGCCCAGAATGAGGCAGATCTATAGTGCAGTGTGGCTCAGCCGGCTCACAGGCAATTTTAGCTCAAGGGCACTAGGGACAGGAAGTAGACCTTCAACTCTCAACCAGGAAGAGGAAACATTTTTTTACGCTCATATTGTGGCCATGGTGGTAGCAGAAAGGACGCAGGTTTCTGCAGTCCCATGTCAGCCTACGGGACAAGGGTAGTCTCTGATGGGGCCTGCTGAGAACACAGCTTGTAGCACTGAGTCCTTCTGCCTTTTAGGAAAGGGACTGCCTTCTGGCTTTCACTTTCATGAGAAAACAAACAGCAGCGGGCTTGCCTGTGCAGGCAGGTTTGAGGCTGGAGTCCTCATGCTCGCCTTGGGGGTGGGGGAATGTCAACAGGCAAGATGCTGGGGCAGAGGGATACATGCTGTGATTTCTGCTGCCTGAGAGGTTTTGGGGCTGCACCAAGTGTATTTTCCTGTGATTTTTCTATTTTCTATTTAACAAATGGCAGGATGATGCTTTCCTGACAACCCCACGGGAGAACAAGCTCATAGAACTGGACATTAAGAAAATACAAGGATTAGAAATGGGATCTAAGAGAGATTCTGGGAAACAAGGCTGTGAATTCCAAGGCAGTGTGCAATCACTGCTTGATGCCAGGCCTGTCATTTCAGCTTATAATAGAGATGGAAAATTACAGGCTGTCACCGGTCAGTGTCACTTGCGCTTCGCCACCCTGACACCCTGTATTCAGAGGTTGCTTCATCAGACATAGCAACATGAGCCATTGACCCCATATGGCAGGTCGACTTTATTTTTCAGATCCCCGAGGTTCTTTTTGCCCCAGTCTCGTGTCCTAGCACATAGCTGAGCCCACAGATGCTACAAAGATAATTCTGAAGCCTTCTGGTTCTGTGGGCTCATCTCAGGAAAGATACAGCAATGACACTGTAGTTTGAGGTGTTACCTAGATGGAAGGAAGGGACAAGAATGCCAAGCATCTCTCTTAGATGGGTGAACAATGCCAGCCAAGAAGTAGCATCTGGAGGGACAGGCTAGAGGTGACAGAATGCTGGGCCTGGGGTAAGGACATGGCAGAATTGGCGATGCCTTATGGTCAACACTGGTTGCTGAGGAGAGTATGGGGGTGACCTTCATGCGTGGGTTCATCTCCACATAGCCAGGGCAAAATGTAACCAATCCCCAATAGCGAATATCTAGAAGGAATGGTAGGATGCTTCGAATGCTTACAAATATTAACAGCACGCTTTGCCCCATACTTGTAGTCTCTTTCATTGCCTGTGTTTTGGATATGGGGTACAGGGGTCTCATTATATATTTGAGGCTGGCCTTGAACTCCCAATCTTTCTGTCTCAGCATCTAGAGTTTTGGGGTCATAAGTGTGTGTGGCCATGTATAGCTTTTCAACTGTTTCTAGGAACATTTTATTATTAGGTTACTTTAAAAAGTGTGTGTGTGTGTGTGTGTGTGTGTGTGTGTGTGTGTGTCAGGGGGTGATGGAAGAGGGCATAGATCTCTTAAGTTCAGATTGTGGGTGGTTGTGAGCTCCCTGGATGTAGATACTGGGAACCAAATCAGGTTCTCTGTAATAGTGGCAAGGACTCTTAAATGCTAATCCCTCTCTCCAGGACTCGGCTTACGTTCTGATTATCAGATATTACAGCCTAGAATATCTAATTTTATAAAACCTTTGACATTTTCCTTAGATTAATGATATAATTTTTTGTATCTATATGCATGTAACAATTTTTACTAGCTGAAATGTTTCCTACCTATTAAGTTCAGCTCCTTGTCTGTGTTGATGGATTTTCTCATGTGTTATTTTCTTTCCCTGGTATGTACAATTTAGGCCCATCTTTGATCAAGCTATATTATATTTAATCACTGCTTTATGCATTTAGTTACATTGTTGGGCACACAGCTATTCATCATCATGAAAGTCTTTCCTGCTGTCCACAGCTTTTATACTCGAAGTCACCTTACCCGGCACTCACATCCCTCTCACGAGCATTCCTTTGATCAACTGTTACTACTGTTTCAAGCCTCGAGGTCTCTCTTTTTATTTCTTCCACTGTATTTCTTTCATGTCCTTTCTCCCCCCTTTTTTGGTAATGGATACTGAATTTAGGACCCACATGTAGGAAAGTGTTCCAGCACGGAGTCAGATTCTAGTCTCTTTAACTCATAAATGCATGCACGTGCTTATGCAGGCCAGAGGACAACCTTTGGGTGTTATTCCACCCACCCTTTAAAAATTAAAATACATTTTAGATATTTATTTTATATACTGTGAGTGTTTGCCTGCTTGTATAAATGTGCATTATGTGCACCCCTGGTGCCTGCAGAGGTCAAAAGAGAATGTCAGATCCCCTGGAACTGGACTGAAGGATCGTCGTGAGCTGCCATGTGGGTGTTGGGTACCGGATCTGGGTCTTCTGCAAGAGCAGCCGGTACTTAACCACTGAATCTTCCCTTAGCTCTACTTTCACCTTTATTTATTTTTGAGACTGTATCTCAAATGGACCTGGAATTTGCTATGTAGACTGGATTGGTTGGCTACAGAGTTCCAGGAATCCTCCTGTTTCAGTCTCTCCAGAGACCCCATACACAGCTTTAAAAAGTTGTGTGTGTGTGTCTGTAGGAGTCAATGTGAGGGTCAGAGGTCAACTTTTGGGGGTCAGTTTCTATCCTTCCACCGTGAGTTCTAGGAACAGGACTTAGTGGTTGGACTTGTGTCACAAGTATCTTTTTTCATTTGGTCATCTTGCTGGCCCCACATTCATTACTTTTCCCTTTATGAGTTTAGGGGGTCAGGTCCCAATGTTTATAACACAAGCACTTTATAGATTGAGCTATCTCTCTGCCCCACTCCTTGTTCTTTTTTGAGGTGAGGGCTAAGTTGCCCAGGCTGACTTTGAACTCACTTTACTATCCAGGCAGGCCTTGAGTTCATGAGCCTCTCTCCTTTACTTCCAGAGTAGCTATGATTACAGGCCAGTGTCACTAGGCTTGAATTTATAGTTCTTAAAAATAAAATTATTTCTAATGGTCTTCTTTTAAATCATATAGAATCAGTCTATGTATGTACATATGTATGTACGTACGTACGTATGTACGTATGTATGTATGTATGTATGTATGTATGTATGTATGACTGACCAGGTCTCTTTCATATAGTCCAGGATAGCCTCAAATTCATAGTGGGGCCAAAGATGACCTTGGACTTCTGATCTTCTGCCTCTTCTTCCCAAGTTCTGAGACTACAGTCATGTACCAACCACCATGTATGATTTTCTGTGGTGCTGGGAATGGAATCTAGGGCTTTATGCATGCCAGGTAAGCACACTACTGACTGTCTCGTCCCCAGCATATCTTTGCCCCCCCCCAAAAAAAAGCAGGGGCTGGGGAGATGACTCAGCAGTTAAGAGTACAGGTTGCTCTTCCAAAGGGGCTGGGTTTAATTCCCAGCACCCACATGGTGGCTCACAGCCGTCTGTAACTCCAGTTCTAGGGGGTTCAACAGCCTCACACAGACATTCATGTAGCTAACACACCAAAGCACATACAAAGGAGATATTTGGAGAAATGGGCTAATTCACACCCCAACATTTTCTCCACTCTTCTTTTCCCAAGAAAGTAAGACTTGTATTTTTATCTGCCCTGGCTTCACCCACTCTTGGTTGTAAAAACTTACATTTATTATTATATTATTTCACTCTTTCACTCTCCTAGCTTTATCTAGTCCACATATATCTCGAGGTGTTTCCTCCTCAGCCTGCTCTTACGCCAGTGCTGCGCCTCTTTTCTCTCTGTATAAAGTGATAACATCTCTGGTTCAGCTTATCTGATGCTTGTCTAGTATCTTCCCTTGATGTCCCCTCCGGCTTCTTAGTGCTGAACTTCTGGGAGCTCACACATACCCTCTGTCTTTCTGGGTAAGTGATATCGTCGATGGGACAGGCCCATTGAAGCTCAGCTCTCTCCTCTTCCAACCATGTAGATGTGACATGTGGTCTTCAGGTAACTGTTGCGGGCAAGAAGTCTAATGTCTAATGTTAACCCGACTGTCTGTCTTCTATGGGGATTTGTTTTTCCAGCCCCAAAGGCTTCCCTTGTCAGAGTTCTCTTTCCTGAAGTTCCAGAATTCTATTAAAAAGTGCCAAGAGATACATTACTTCTCCTCACCTTGTGTTGGAGTTTGCAGAGCCCTCTCTCTGAGAATGACTGCATGTATGCACATGCACTCTCCATGTGTGGGAGCCAGAGGGCAACTTTGTGGAGTCAGTTCTCTGCTTCCATGTTTACCCAGCTTCCAGGGATTTGAACCCTGGGCATTTAGACTTGGGTGACAAGCACCCTTATTCTCTGAGCCCTCTCTCCAACCCTAGATCTCTTTGAATCTACATGGCTACAGTTCTTTAGCTCAGCAATTATACACCAAATCTGTTTGATTCTTTTTTTTCAGATAGTCTATGTTACCCTGGTTGTCATGGAATGGGCATCCCTCTGCCTCAGCTTCCCGAGTGCTGGGATTACAGGTGAATAGTACCATGCCTAGCACATTTAATGTTTGCTTCTATTCCAACTGTGACCTTTCTCTCTTGGAATGTTAAGGGATCTTATTCCACATTGCCAGCTCTTTGTAGGTTATCCCTTCGGGAAGATTTTATTTTTCTTTCAGGTTGCTTCATAGAAATGCATTTTTCTTTTCTAAATCACTGTGGTTTTTAAACTGGAAAGACAGTCTTGCTCATGTGCACCATGTGGTTGCTAGGAATTGAACCCAGGCCCTCTAGAAGAACAGTCTGTGCTCTTAACTGCTGAGCCATCTCTCCAGCTTATACCTTTTTTTTAAAGGTAAGGATATGCTGGGGATGTGACTGTCAGTAGTGTGTTTATCTGGCATGTATAAAGCCCTGGATTCTATCCCCAGCACCGCAGAAAATCATACACAGTGGAATATGCTTTGAAGTTGAAATAAGACCAATTTTCTGGTAGCCCCTCCCTGAATTTCATTCTTAGAAGCATTCTCAGGAAATCTGTCTGTATTGTGCTTTGGATGGGCAATGTTCCCCCCCCCTCCACTTAATGGTTTGAACACTTGGTCTCCAGTTGATGATGCTGGGTTAGGGTGTGTGTGTGACACATTGGTGGAGGAAGTGGTTTGTTGGAGGAAGGGAGGGCCTTGAAGCACACAGCTTGACCTTGTTTCTGGTACCCTGGCTGCATCCTATTCCCATGAGATGTCAGCAGGCAGCTGCCCCTTCCCTCTGCCTCCACTGGGAGGTACCCTGCTGTGCTGCCTTCGGGCTATGATGGTCTACCCTCAAGACTGAGATTCAAAAGGTGTTTGGTTACAGAGAAAAATGAGTAATATAGTCCTGCCCCAGCTCTCTAACTCATTTTTTGTTCTTAGTGGTCTTTATTTGGCTCCAAGGTCCTTTGATAAGTTCTTTTGTTTGATTGTCAGGTTTACCGAACCTGGGCCTGGTGTTTTGCCCTTGGACCCAGCAATGGCTGGAAGGAGAAGAAGGCCAAGTTGTCTCCATTTACTTCTGTTGGTCCTAAGAGACCATTCAACCCTAGCAGCCCACATCATTCATTTGCATGGACTGAGTTAAGTTCTCCCTTGTATCCGCGTGGTTCTGTGTATTGCTTTTTAGGAGAATCTCGAAGATAATCTTGTGACCTCCCCCCCCCCCTTAGGGCTTAGTAGATACCTAGGGAGAGAGATGCAGGGCCAGGCTCAACCTAAGCCAGGAAATGTCAAACTTTCCTACTGGTATAGGGAGAATTCCCACAGATTAGCAGAGCCCAGCCTCTTCTCAGGAGACTGGGTATAGTGTAGGGTATTCAGAGCCATGGAGACTGGGGCCACGGTCACAGACAAGTCACTTAACTGTCTGTGGCTCTGTACTCTGTGAGCACTAAGTCCAAGTGTTTTCTCTGTGCTTTCAATCATGTGGGCTGCTGCTCTTGTTCATTGACTAGAATGATGGTTTCGATAGAGTGTGCTTCCACAGATTCATATTGGCGCATGACTTATGTAACTCCAGTGTTCGAGTGTTGAGAGCTGGTGGGTCCTTCTTGAGCCCCATCCATGAATCTATTCTCCTGAAGGGATTAATGCAGTCCTGATAGGATGGGTGAGTTCTCACAAGAATGGGTTGTTATAAGGGGAGCCTCATGCCCTTTTCTCATCACTTGCTGGCACATGTGCCCCTTCCACATATATCTGCTTCCCTTTTCTATGTGTCCAACATGAGGGGATGCAGCACCCCTGCCTATGATCTCCCACTAGAAGCTGACCAGATAGAGCCACTTGGTCTTAGATAAAACCATGAGAGAAAATAGATCTTTTCCTTTGTAAATCACACAGCTTCAGGTAGTTTGTTATAGCAACAGAAAACAAATGGAAAGAGCCCACATTCCTGACTTTTAACATTATTATTTAGATGGTTTGTTCATTCCAAGAAGAAGAAAATCTTATTTTCCTTTTCACCGTCTGGACTCCAGAGGCTCATCCTGTTTGGCCCCAAGAGTTATCAACTCGGGAGAGTCAGGTATGGTGGGACTAGGGAGGGACTAGGCTGTCATGGAATTAGAATTTGATCATTTTACATTGTTTTCAGTTGTAGTCCTGTTGACGATACCCTATGAATTGCCTAATGGGAGTATTGCTTGGAAATTGTTTTTAGTTTTCTTCTGTTGCTGTGATAAAATACTCTGACTTAAAGCAACTTAGGGGATGAAAGGATTTATTCAGCTCACATTTCCAAGCCACAGTCCATCTTTGAGGAAGTCAGGGCCAAAACCAAGCATGAACCTTGGAGGTTACTGCTTGCTGACTTGGGTATAGGTTCAAACTTACCAAGGTTTCTTACACAGCCCAGAACTGCTTGTATAGGGAATGGTGCTTCTCATAGTGGGCTGGATCCTCTTACTTCAATTAACAATCAAGACTATTTACCCAATGGCATATTTCTAGATCGATCTGCTCTAGACAGTTTTTCAAGTGAGAGTTTATTCTTAGATCACAGGTAAATCTTAACTAATACTGTTTCCTGCTTTCTTCTCAGCTTTTGTGGAAATAGTTTGGATAGACAGCCATCCAGGGAAGCATGAGCCAATTACTTTATAGCAACAGAATCCTGTATAGGCCGAGTATCAGCTTTAACATGCTTAACCTACCTGTAGGCTTGGTTGGGACTTGTGCATGTCTCCCCAGCTCAGGACCCACACTTGATCATGTGACTTGTCATAGGACAGCTTAGCTGGCAGAGGGTCCACACCTATGGACTTGAAAAGAAACAGTGACAAGTTGGTCATTGCTGAGGTTACAGCGGATGTGATGGTCACACCAAGATGGTCTGGGATTTTGTGTATGTGGCCATCTCACAAGGAGAGTTAGGAAGTTGGCCATGAGCCCTTGCCAACAATCCTGATTGGAAACCCAGTATAGAAACCTTCTCATGGCCTTTTCCTCAGAGGACAAAAAGACACAATGAGTTGTCTATTTGAAGCACTTACTTTCTTGCTCATATTTTACCTAAAGTATCCTAGAGCCAACTTGGATGAAGAATAAACATAGAGGTTTTATGAATTCCACTCAAGAACCTGCTCCAGGGGTCTCTTTTTCTTCTCCCTAGAAGTCTTGGGCACCTCTTGGACCCTCAGCATCTGCTTGGTTTCTGGTAAGTTGGTACTTCTACCCTGAGGTAGAGACCACCCGTTGCTACCCATCTCTTACTTTTGTTCTACTCTTTGTTGCATACCCATCAGTTGAAGTCTTTGGGATTGGACTGCAGCATCAGCAGGTGTACACTCAGGCTAGACCATCAACAGGCACACACTCAGGCTATAGCATCAGCAGGCGTACACTCACCTTTTGAACTGAAGCATCTGAGAGTCTGCTACCCATTAAGTCTACAACTTCTCCAAGGTCCTACCACAAGAATGCTATTTCCTCCTTTTTATAGTGTAGATTTTAGTTTAAATTAAAAATTCTATGTATGTTGTATGTGAGTGCAGGTGCTGAGGAGGTCAGAAAAAAAGGTTTTTTTTTTTTTTTCTGGACTCACCTGGAGCTGGACCCTCAGGTGGTTGAGCCACATAATGTGGGTGGCAGGAACCAAGCTCAGCTCCGATGCAGGAGCAGCAAGCACTCTTACTGCTGAGCCGTCATCTCTCCAGGCCCTCAGTGTTATTTTATGTTACAAAACTTATCCTTGATGATCATGCTCCTGGCCAATGAACCCCAGCTTTCCTCATAACCTCCATGCTCAGTGAAAATGCTTACACAGGTTCTCTGCCATCTTTCTGTCCATTTGGTCACCAAGTTTGATGCCTTCAAATCCATATGGATTAGCCCTGTCTGAGGATTACTATTGCTGTGATGAAACACCCTGACTAAAGCATCTTGGGGGAGGAAAGGGCTTATTTAGTTTATGCTCCCATATCACTGTTCATCATGGGAGGAAGTCAGGATAGGGACTCAAGCAGGGTAGGAGCCTGAAGGCAGGAGCTGATACAGAGGCCACAGGAGGGGTCCTGCTTACTGGCTTGCTCAGTCTGTCTTCTTATAGAACCCAGGACCATCAGCCCAGAGGTGGCCTCACCAATAATGGCCTGGGCCCTTCCCTATTGATCACCAATTAAGAAAATGCCCTCCATGCTTGCCTATAGGCCATTTTATGAGACATTTTCTCAATAGAGGCTCCAGCCTCTCAGATGACATCAAACTATCCATCACATGTGCTCAGAGCCCCACTTTCTCCATGGGTTCAATGGCTTTCCTCCACTCCCTTGATCACTATAACTTATACCTCATAAACATAATTTCTGAAGTTTCTTTCTAGTCAAGTAGAAAATTTAAAAAACTGACCATCTCTGTCCACATTGGGCCAAACTTTGCTAAACAACTCTCTATGGAGCCCCACCCCCACCGTTTCATCTTCCATGACTTACATAAGGAGACCTAGATGGCCTCAAAATATCAGTCACTTCATGACCCTCCTCTTAACATTATAGGATCATATGTGGTCACCATTCTCTTTTAGAAATACTCCATTTGACCTTGTTTTTCAGCATCCTTCTTCTCTTCTTCCTGACAAGAGTTGTCATGTCCCAGAGCTTCTCCACTGGCCTCATCTATAGCCTTCCACTGGTACTGAATTCTAATAACCCATTGAGGATCTCACCTTAAAGTGTAGAACTGAACTTATAAGTTTGCTCACTCAATATCCTGCTAGAATGTTTCCTTCCTTCTCCACTCTCATTAAAGTCTTCCTTTACTTTCTTGTTCTAATTGATAGCTCCCACCCACTGAAGTCCCAAGGTGAGGCTCTAAATTCTTTTCAAGATTCATGTAGCTGCTAGTAAGGCTGGTGTGTCTCCCTACTTCCTGGCTACTGCTTTCACTACGGTAGCGGTCAGTGTTTGCTTCCATCTGGATTGGTTTTGGAATCAGCCAGGAGACACATTCTGAGCTGTGCTTGGGAGCTTGTGCTCCCGGAGAAGTTTAACTGAGGAGAGAAGGATGTGGGAGCTACCTTCCACGGACTGGCAGAAAAGGAAACCAGAGAGAAAGCATTCTGAGCACTAACAGTCATCTCTCTCCTTTCTGACTGTGGACTCAGTATGGCCAGCCCCTTCACACTGGAGACTCTTGGGGCTGTGGTGGACTGGGACCCTCAAACCTCCAGTCAAAATAGACCCTTCTCTCTTCAGTTGCTTCTGGTCAGGTATTTAGTCATAGCAAGAAGACAAGGAACTAATACCAAGTTACCAAAGGCCTTGGCACCTGGCACTGCCATGCTCCAAGTGGAGCTTTCTATCCCATGGCGAAGCTACCGTCTGAGGACGTCAGTTTCTTACTCTTTATAAAGATCCTTCTCCCGTGATCCTCCTCTCAAACATGATCCATTTATCTGCCCTCTTCACTGCAAAATTTCCTTGGCATGTAGACAGTAGCCATTGTCTTCCCTTAGTACTTAATCCCGTCTTGTGAGATTTCATGCTCCTACTCAGTGCTGTGAAGGAGGGAGCTGAAGAGCTAAGCCAAAAAGTTGATTAAATTCAGAATGGGATTTTCCATAGTCTCACTGTGCTGAAGCACCGAAGTCTGTCAGGAGAAAGAGCCTGAGTGAAAGCCTCAGGATTAGGGGAGGGACAGAGCAGACTCGGAGACTTTAAAAATCTCCGGAAGCAGACTTTGAGATTTTAAAATGATCAACTTACTTCTTTTCCTACCTAGCTGAGGAAAGGGCAAATCTTTCTGATGGATGACAGCTATTTTAAAGACTTTACAACTTAAAAATATGTAGAATGTTTGGATGAAAATAAATAGTAGGCATTTCAAGAGGCAGATAATCTTTTTACTATTCAAAAATCATAACAGAAAGGGCCACAAGAAGACAATTAAGAACTTATATGAAGTTGGGAATTAAATAGAGAATTTGAAGGTAAAATGAATTATCTGATCACCACCACCACCACCACCACCATCATCATCATCATCATCACCACCACCACCACCATCAGGCAAGCCCATATTAGATGCAGGGGAAGGCAGGATTAGTAAGCTGAAAGACACAGGACATACAGAATTGAAAAAAAAAAAGGAGACAATGGAAAGATAAAACATTTTAAAGATAGGGTTGGGGGTAGGGATGGGTGGGTTGAGCACCAAGAAGAAGAGTATTTAAAGACATAATTGCTGAGAATTTTCCTATCTAATAAATGTTTAGTACACAAACTCAAGAGCTCTGGAGACTTAACACTGCAGTTAAAATGCTAAACAAAGAGGAACGCAGAAGAGGAGGCAGGGAAGATGGAGTTGGCGTAGCAACAAAGCAAGAAAAAGATGGACTCTTACAATGCTGAAGGAAAACAACTGCCATCTAGAGTTATTCAGAAATAAAGAGTGAATATTTTCACTTCCAACAAAACCAAAATCTGTTTCCAACAATACTAAAAGAGCTAATAAAAAAAAATGACCTCATTCCAGCACTTTGGAGTATGAGGCAGGAGGATTGTGATTCAAGGCTAGCCTGGCTTATGGAGTGAGATGTTGTCAAAACAATAACCACATACCTCAGTATTAAAGAGGACTAGAAAGATAAATATATGGGTAAATATCAGTTATTGCCTGGATATAAAAATTAATTTTGTATGTTACTATAATAATACAAAAGGAAGGAAGAAGGTTAAAGGAGTTAGTGATTATTGAAGAAATGAAGTGTGATGGCTAGTGTTGAACTTCATATTTGACAAAAGTTAGAATCATTAGGGAGATGGGCAGCTGGGCTTATCTATGTTGGATTATCTTGACTACATTAACTGAGGTGGGAAGTCCCACCCACTGTTGGTAGCACCATTCTCTAGGCAGGGGATTCTGGACTATTTAAGTAAGCTAAGCACTAGGTGCATTTACTAATTCATTGCTCTCTGCTCTTAACTATTAATGTAGTATGACTAGCTGTTTTCTACTTGATTTCCTTGCAACAATGGATTGCAATCTAGAATCACACCCTTTCTCCTCTAAGTACTTTTGTCAGGGTATTTTTTTAACACAGTAGCAAGAAAGGAAGCCAAGATAGAAGTAAACAATTTACATGTGATAGTATCAGTATAAAGATGTGTGTTGTAGTTATTAAGATGATAATGACACAAGTACATCTTCAATAAATAATGGAGAATAAATAAAACAAAAATATTTGCTAAAGCTAAAAGCAAATGAAAATGAGAAAAAAAGCAACATAAACAGGCTAAAAATATGATTTAGCTATACCAGCATTGTTAAAAAATAGCATTACCAGAGATAAAAAGGGATATTTTATAAGAAAAAAAGAATCTTTCTTCTAGGAAGGGACTAGAATCCTAAGGTAAAAATGATAGAACTTTGAGAGGTAGATAACTCCACAGCAGAGTGGATTTTAAAAACACACCCCAGCCGTCGATAGACTAAATGTACAAAACAAATCACCTAAGAAAGGAGATCTAAACAGCACAATGAATCAACTTGACATAACTGACACATATTAAATAGCGCATCTAACGCCAGAACACGAAACATTTATCAAAGTTGATCATGAGTTCGGTTTTAAAATAGGCTTTACTATATTCTTCAAAAGATGAAAATTATTCAGTGTGTTCTCTGATCACAGGAATCAGTTACAAAAAGATAAACTGAAAACCTGTTGCATCTACCAGGAAAAACCACAACTGTGGTGATATCAATTGTTCTTTACAGTCCTGTTTCCCAGGGGCAGGACAGAGACAACTCTGCTGATTGGCAGCAGGTTAAGTTTCTATCCCAGCCCTTCAGTGGGCAATCACCATTGTCCAGCTTTCTTTGCATATGTACCTGGTCAATCTTATCTTTCACCTGGTGGTAATCTTCCTTTTGTTTCAGTGAAAAAAGAATCCAAAAAAAGTAATCTAACTAACGCCCCTGTGCAGCTTAGTTGTGCCCAGTGGAGGAATATTCTTTTGGCTTTGGCTGGTGTCCCCCCTGTGAGCACTGGAGCCCCCTGACTTTGATGATGCACTGGAGGAGTGTGGAAGCAGTTGTTGCCATTAGCATTTGCATACATAATCTGGGGTAACATGTCTTTGAAAACATTCCTTTGTTACCCACTTCTTTAGTTCTATACTCATAGTTTTCCACTGAGGCCCATCCATACAGTTGCCTCTATCCCCACTACACACTCTACCTTGACATTCTGACTTGTATCCCTTTCCCCAGGGTGGCCTTGATCGTTGTCATCCTAGCGGTTATAACTAAGGTGGTCTACAATTCGGTAAGATGAAATCCAGGGCCCAGTTCTCAAGATGTCCTAACATGGAAAGTACCTCTTGAGGCTATCTCTGCCTGCTGGAGCACCACCTGCCCAGGTTTTCTTCCTACCTCTCAGCCCACTCCTCCTCAGATGTTTTTCTTGGCTGGCTGTCTCTGTGCTTCTTGATCTTTAAATGTAGGAGAGCCTCGGACCTCCATCCTTTCCCTCTTGTCTGTCTGTATAACCTGGGGTATCTCAGCCAGTTTTCTAGATTTAATCAGGCCGGGGGTGATGACACTCAAGTAGACAGCTCCAGCCTCCATCTTTCCTTTGACTTCAGACCTGTTTACTTGACGTGCCTATCTAAACACCCGACAGCATTTCAAATTTAATCTCCTTTCCATATGTGCCATGCTCTACGCTCAGCTTTGAAATGAAGCATCTTTAATCCTCACATCCTTGATTTCATTTGTGGTCAAATAATCCTCTGCCTCTCCCTTACAAGAATACTTGTGACTACAGCCAGGGTCCACCTGGATCTTCCAGGGTCTCCTGACTTGAAAAATCCTCAGCCACACCTACACTGTCCCTTTTGTTACATAAGGTAACATTCAGTCTTCTGATTATAGATGATATAACAGTTCTATGCTCAAGCTAACCAAGAAGTGAACCATGTGCTTCCTTTCTTTTCCTCTTAAACTTTACATTCAACTGCCAGAAATAGATTTAGGAAGGCTGGATAGATGGCTCAGTGGTTAAGAGTGCTTGCTACTTTTCCCAAAGACCAAAGCTAGGTTCCTAATACCTGTATCAAGTGGCTCACGACTGCCTGTAAGTCCAGTTACCTGGGATCTGATGCTCATGTGCAGATACACATGACTAAAAATAAACGAATCCACGAATTTCTCATCCTGGTCCTCTGAAGCTGCTACCATCTTGTGCCTGAGACAAGCTCTACCATATCCCTGCTCTATCTCCCTTGCTATTTGCAAGGCAGCGGCTGTGTTAATTGATGCCCAGAAACCTTTTGGTGGCTTTCTCTTTCACCTTGATTTTATTCTACAGCCTCACTGGCCTCCAAGGCCCTCTGGGGTCAGTTCCTTTATCCCTAAGCTCACCGCCTCCACCTCTTCCCCTCATCTCTATATGCTGCTTCAACCCTCTGTGTCTTAGGAGGCATTCAGAGCTCAGCTTCTGCTCAGCTCCAGAGGGAGAGTCAATTTCAAGCAGTCTTACAGCTCCTCAGGCACATTAACCCTGGCTTTCCACAGCTCTCGCTCCCAGAATCTCTGCTTTGTGTCCTGCCTTCCTAACTAGAGTCTGTGCTGGGGCCTCCAGCACACTCATTCATGGCTGGGTTTTGAACATGTATAATGTACTGTGCATACGGTAATACATACCTGATAGGCAGCTGCTCAGAAGTCTCCCCCTTGGCTAAGCTGGGGAGTGTGCACAAAGCAGGTATTGCCCCAGAATTTCAAGTCTTTCCCACTCCTTCCAAGAGCTATTACCTGTAAGACCTTCTGGGCTTGAACGTCGACCACAAGGACTCTGTTCAGTGCTGGCTGGGCCACATAGATGTACCGGTTCCTGACATTGACTGCAGAGGCCCATTGGCATGGCTGGGTAGCATCTCCTTCAGCACGAGGACAGATTTCTTCCTGTAAGGAGACAGCCAGCCATGTATCTGTTCTTCTACCCGACTCCAACATCCCTGGGCTCTCTAGCCATCGACCCTCTTGGATCTCCTTTTTTTCTTGTCTCAAACTCCTTGGGATTTCTACATACAACAGCATGTAGACCCTGCCACACTAAGAATTTCTCACTTGACCTTAGTGACAGAGTGTGTTGACTTCGATGAGGAAGACAGTGTTCTCAGTTTGTAGATCTTTCTGTGGAATAGCCCTGGGCTCATTTTTGGATTTCTTCTCTAAAGTCTATTTCCTTGTTGATCTCCCTGAAACCTATGGCTTTAGGTACTATTTGCACACTTGGTACTCCAAAATTCATGTGTGTGCAGTGCCGTCCACCTTATTATTTCTCTATTACTGTTTTTGAGACAGAGGTCTTCAGTTCACCATGTGGGTTAGGCTAGCTGGCCAATGAATGCCACAGTCTGCCTGCCTCAGTCCCCCTAGGTTGGAATTACAAACACATGCTTAAAACAAAAAAGATTTGCTTGCATGTTTCTATGTATACTACATGCATGCCTGATGCCCCTGGAGGCAGGTAGAGGGCATCTGATCACCTGGAACTAGAGTTTCTGATGGTTGTGCACCACCCTGTGGGTGCTGGGAACTGAACTGGGTTCCCTCCAAGAGCAACACTCGCTCTTAATCACTGAGGCATCTCGCCAGCCACGCCCCCGTTTAATGTGGGTGCAAGGATCTCTACCTCAGGCCCTCATGCTTGCAAGGACAGCACGCTACCAGGCATCTCTCTTTAGTCAAGCCTCTTCTGTGCACTCCACTCTTAGATGCTGCCTCTCGCACCTTAAACTTGTATATCTAAAATCAACTTTTAGTTCTTTTTCTCCAATCTTGCTCACTCTATATAAAACTAGGAGCTCACTGCTTTCCTCTCCCTCCTTTATGGTCCTTTTTATTTTATATTTTTAAAGACAGGAACATTGTTTTTTCTCTGTCTTCTGTGATGCATGTACTCTTGGATTTCCCTGTTACCCTGTCCTAACCTTGTCCCCTGGTTTCTCTTAGCCTGCCCCTGAGTGGTTGATGGCTCAGGTCTCTGCTGGATGTCCATGTGCTGGATGTAGCCTCGCCCCTGTCCATTCCTCAGCTTTTGACAACACTCACAACCAAATGGTGCCCAGATCTCTGTCTTCAGCTCAGAAACATCCAGTCAGCCCCCATTTGGTTCTTTCACAGGCACCTCAAACTCAATCATCCAGGACAGGCCGTGTGCTCTGCCTCCCATGGCTGGACTCTCTCTATAGTGCCTTTGCTACTTGGCATCACAAGATGCTATGAAGTCCTGGCGAGCAGGACCATGACCCTATGCCTAACAAGGTCAGGGTGCAACTGCTCGGGAGGGCAGCAGCCTGAGGGAACCTCAGAGAACAGAGTAGAAACCTAGGAGAATGGGAGCAGGGAGGGTGCCCTGAGCCTCTCCCCAGTGGTTATCTCTTCTGCTGCCCTCTCCTTGTCACCTGTCACTTGACACTTGGCTTTATGTCTCATTTGTAGCACCTCTGTAACTCTGGGCATTCATTAATGTGTGTCCACGCCTAAGGGTCACCACAAGAACATCTGTCTAGATACTATCTGTTCACCCTACATTCTCTATTATTTGACTATGAAATTCTGGAGGCCCGGAACCCAGTGTACCCTGGTGTAACAGGAATGGGGGGGCACTTCTATGTAAATACCAGGTGCTGCGCAGCCACAAAGGTATTTCCTGCAGGAGGACCTAATTGAGGACTGCCTGAGAGACCAAGGATTGCTGGCGCAGACAATACCAGCCAATTGGGAACTGCTGTTTAGAAGAGAGATGCTTTTTTTTGGGGGGGACCAATGGGGCACGGGTGGAGGGTATTAAAGGATCTTGCAGCAGTGCTCAGATGAGCTTGCTTCAGTGTTTCTCACCTGCTCCGGGAGTCTGTGTCATTGACTCTGCCCCACCTCACCTCCAACCCTCAAGGGCAGGTAGGGTCAGGCAGCAAGTAGCCCAGCCCAGGCAGCACCCTGGCCCTCACAGCTGCTGGATGGAGAGCTAGAATTCTCTGCCTCATGCTCCTTCTTTAGCCTAGAACCACGCCCACAGATAATGACCAGAACTGAAGGCACTCATACACACACATACACACATGTGGAGCATGACCTCTGGATCTTGACCACATGTGATACAGAAGCTGCCTCAACCACAGAAACTCACATAACTCATGAAGATCTTCTCTGTAGCTTTCAAGCGTCTCTGGACCTCACAGTCCACAGGGTGGATGACAACGATGCCATCGTCGGAGAAGACATAGAACATGTTTCCCACGCTGAGGCCTGGGAGGAGAGAACATAGCACAGTCATGAGCTTCTGGTGCGGTAGGGCCATACAAGGCACAGCAGCATACATAGTAGGGCTGTAGTGTACTTTCCTGGTGGGGGAGGGGTAGACAGTCAGTTCCCAAGACTGGGACCCAACATAACCCATCGCCAGCTCTGCGGTACCCTGCTCAGGCAAACAAGTCCCTGCTGCTGAAACCCAGTCCCTGAAAGATGCCAGGCTGGAGGGAGCACACGGCATTGCTCTCAATGGCCAATCCTAGTTATCCCTTGGAGAATCATATGGGGCTACTATATGCATATGCCTCAAAGCAGCCGCCCAGCAATCTTACTGTCTGAGGCACCATGCCAAAACACCTCTGTCATGAATGATCCACCTTACAGATCTTGGGCTGAAGCACAGCCTCCCTGGGCTTCTTTGAAAGCCAATCACCAGAAAAGCCAACACAAGATTGACATCTTAATGGAGCCCACATAGGGTTTGTAGATGCAGCTACGTTTCCAGCTGAGTGCAGCAAGGTGTTCAGTCAGTGTGGGAAAGTGAGAGTCAATACTTATTCACCACACAGTCAACCTCACAGGGACGCAGCCTTCTGATCCGCCCTCTAGAAGACTCTGTTGAAATCTAGCTTCTACTACTGGGCTCCAAAGGGTTCCCAGCTTCCTTTGCTGCTGTTGTCTGGTCTCATTGCTTTCCTTTTAAGATTTGAGAGTGCCCTGGGACCTGTAATCCCTTCCTCTTAGCTTCTGTGTTCTGGCCTCTCTAGGACTTCAGTATCAGCAGAGAAGGGCAAAACATTTAACTGCTGAGGTGAGATGGGATTTGTTCAGTGTTTCATCTTTTACTCTGAAAGTAGCACCTACCAGCCCTATAGTCTAAGGTGGCTTTAGTGTGTCTTTGGTCCCTACAGTACACAGCAACCCCAGTAGACTTGTGTTCCCTTCGGAGTCTCTGCTGTATAAACCCGAGTCCCTCTGCAGTACCCCAACAGCATGCAGAAGCCTAACGCCATACCACTGCTTAAAACACACAGGGCAGGAGCTGAGTGTACTCGGAGGTCGAGGCACCAAAGCTGGGGAGCAGAGAATGCACCAAGGGTTACAGCCAGCAACCCTGCTGTGGGCCTCTGTCCCTCACATGTACTGTGTCAGGCTCAGGGCCCAAAGCTCAGGAGACTAAGCTGGGTCTGTGCATGTGTGCACCACAAGAGTTTGACTGCGAGTCCCCTCTCCCCTTGGTACGTAGGCTCTGCAAAGCTGGTGGCTCAGGGAAGCTCGGAGAACCGGGAACACATGTGACTACAGGCATGAGACAGGACAGTCCCACTCAGTACCTTCTTCCCGCCACAAGATGTTTGCCACTGCGGCAGCCAAGAATTAGGAGAGCAGCAACATGATAGCCAGGAGAGAAAGAGAAAAGGACAACGTCAAACCTTCACTGCTGTGATTCGTTCCGTTAAGGCACATTCTAGAATCCACTTGTTGTTTGATGAGTCTGGATTGTTCACTGGTCCAGCAACAATAGTGCTGGACCCATGTGGACACCAGGTCTCAGAATGCTTTTTCTTTCTAAATGAATCTTTGAAACTGAGTCCTAGGATTCTGGCAGCCTCCCCGACTCTATGGGCAATGACGAATGAGCAGCCTCTCTCCCCGATTTCCTATGTCCTTCCTGGAGAGCTGATTTTCAGTTAAGACTCTCCAAGGAAGAACATTCTCTCATTCAATGATCGAAGCTTAACTTGGTGTCTGACTGAGGGATAGGGACTGACTGGCACCTATGTTGTGACATCTACCTGCAGGACCACCTGTGGAGGCAGTGGTTACAAGGGAGAGGATGCTTAGTCCATGAGGTGGGTGATGATTCTCAGAGGAGAGGCCACTCTACTCCCAGTTGTACATTCATCTGGTAACCCTCCCCCCCATACCACAGGGAGCACTAAACTCCATTCATGCTTTTGTCCACATAGACACATATACCACAAATACAATAGAACAATTATAATACACTGTGGTGAAAAAGTTATTTAAGGGGCTGGAGAAATGTCCTACCGGTGAAGAGCATATACTGCTCCTCCAGAGGACCAGAGTTCAATTCCCAGCATCCTACAACAGGCAGCTCATGACCACCTAGAACTCCAGCTTCAAGAGATCTGATCCCCTCTTCTGGCCTGTGTGTGAACCAGCACACACAGGTACACATTAAAAGAAACTCTTAAAGTTATTTAAGACTTGTAAAGGGTTCATTTCTGGGATTTCAGATCAAAGGAAGTATAACTACAGAGAGGGGATGACTGTCTGCATTTGCGAGCTTCTAGGCCACCTGGAGCACATGGTGGCCTGAAGGCTTTTGTGACTGAGTTTCCAGTCATACATCACATAGGAGGCAGGAGCAGAGCTGGGGTATTTGGGCTTCCTTATAGTCCTGGCCTCTGTGTCCTGATCAGAGGCTTCTATCGTCTATGTTTCCAGAGCTGTGTAGTTTGCTTGAGAAGGTCACCATCTGTTCCTAGCTTTGTGTACAGAGGACATAGATTTATCCCAGCCTTTAGAGGCTCCCAGTTGGTGACTATGGCCCTGGAGAGTTAATCCATTCCCCTTGCCCCCCCAAACACTGCTATACAGCTCAGTGAGGACCTCAGAGCTAATGGGGCACTCACGTGTCTTCCTAGCCGAGTCCTCAATGAAGAGGGAGGAGATATCTTCATCCACACCCACTTCATTCTTGGCAATGCAGGTATATGCCCCAGTATCTTCATAGCGAACGCTGCCAATGTGGAGTTCGCTTCCGTTGGCTGTAGGGAGGAGAGTGCATAGGGTGGTGCTCTCAGGGGGAACACCCTTTCATGTGCCCTCCCCACAATCCTCTCAGGATCTCTGAAGAGCCTTGAGCTAAAAATAGTCATCACACCCATAGTCATTGGGTGTGACTGAAGGCAGTCAATATTCTTGGGACTGGACCCAGGATAGGGGGGCACTGCTGAAACAGAGGGCGACCTGGAATCTGGCCAATGGCCTCTCGGATGCCCATGAGACCTATGTATGCCAGTCAACAGGGGATCTCTGTTTCCTCTTAACATGATCTTGCCTCTCATTTCCTATCCTGGAATTCATGTGCAATTCTTACCCAAGAGGGAGAGCTGTTTGGACATCTGGGTTGAGACGTCCATGCCATTTTTCAGCCAAATGATTCTGGGCAGGGGAATGCCTTCAGCATGGCATTGAAGGCTGGCTGCCACCCCAGGTTCTTGTGCCTGGGTCTCTGGATAGACACGGATGACTGGTGGCACTGTGGGTGAGAATCAGTGTTGGTAAGAAAAAAATCCACACCTGGTCTTGGGCCTGTAGTCAACCCCTGAGACCCTTGATCCAGAGGGTGAACCCCAGAGGTGACTCCGGAGGCCTCGGGACCAGTTTACAGTAATCATCTTTGACAACCCATGCACCAAGGAAAAAGACTGTAAAATGAATTACTAGTAATAAACACAACCCGTGTTGTACCCTGTAATTCACAGCTTCCACCTTTGTTCTAAATATGATCAGAAAGACATCCAAATATTTAACACTGTTCAGCCGCAGGATGTAAAGAGCAGCCAGCGACTGGAATTAATCTCTGAATGAATGAAACTCAGATGTATTATTCCTGTTATCGGAAAGCCATTGGACAGGGCTTTAATTTCTTTCAGGAAATGCTTCACGAAGCACTTATGGGCACTGACTGGCAGGGCTGCTAATTACATCACAGCTCTGGGGAAGCCCATCGATTTTTCCAGTGGGTCATTTTTATTCTTTCACTCCCTAAGCTCTGGAATCTGCATGGAAGAAGGATGTGTCCTTGGCTGGGGAGCGACTCAGCTCTGGCCCCTGGTGGTTGAGTTTCAGCTTGGGTGTACGACCTGACCCACTGGCTAGATGACCACAGGTAAGTAAGACTCTGGCACATTCTACAGTACACTGCCCCTTACAAGAACAGGCCATGTGGAGGGACTCTTGGAGAAGTGGAGATTTCGGGAGGAATCCTCTCTCCAGTGGCTAGAAGTAAAAACACCATTATTTCTCACATTCACGAGGGCTTATGTTTATTAATACATTTTACTCTATATACTGTAAAACAGGATTTGAGAGTGTATGTAAACAAACAAGTTGTAAACAAATCACACATTTTTTTTTGTGTGTGTATGGGGGGGATGGATTCCTCTTGAAGTGGATAACTATGTTTTCTTAGCACTATCTGGAAGTTCCTTTGTTTATTACAAGAGGAATCCTGGTATTTGAGATGAGAATCTTCTCTGGGCTAGCAGAGAGTACTTGATACTTATGTAGGAGGGGCCAATGGTACCGACGATGGAGTCTGAGTAAGGGAGCACTCTGGTGGTTCACTCTCAATGGACAGAGGACAAATTAGAAACTCTAGAGTCATTAGGAGCAGTGGATCTGCAGTTGCCATAGACACCACCACCTCCCCCTCCTCTCCCTCCTCCTCCTCCTCCTCCTTCTTCTTCTTCTATGTATTTATTTTATTTCTATGGGTGCACTGTAGCTGTCTTCAGACACACCAGAAGAGGGCACCAAATCACATTACAGATGGCTGTGAGCTACTGCCACCATGTGGTTGCTGGGAATTGAATTCAGGACCTTTGGAAGAGCAGTCAGTGCTCTTAACCGCTGGGCCATCTCTCCAGCCACCATAGACATTCTTCTTAACAACTCAGCTCGAGTTCCAAGGCTTGCCCTGGCTGACCTCTGGGACGGAAGAGGAAAAATCCAAACTAAGCTCGGGAAATCCCAAGAGCAAGATGTCTCTGCCATCTCTCCCCCAGTTCTCTTTGCTCAAAGTTTTGGGGATAGAGTCTCAGGCTATAGCAGCATCAAGGTTGATTCTGTCCCAGATTAACCATCAAGGATGGAAGAGTTGAGTGGGACCAGTTGAGATGTGGGCAGGGGTTGCTTTTAAGAACACAGATGTAAGCTTTTCTTGGACCCACTTGGTTCATCTAGGAAAGGACGAACCTTCCTCATACATTGCATTGGGCAGTGGGAGAAATGGGGTCCAAGAGGCACAGAATTTGAGTAAGGAGGTTATAGAGGCCCAGAGCACTGAGGCTGATGGATGGTTTGAGAAGGTTCTAGAACAAACTAGGGTTCTAGTTGAGGACTACTTGGGACCTGGGCACTAGCATAGGCTCTTGCAAGATCTCCACCTATTCATAGCAGTCCACCTGACAACCACGGAGTGAACCTACAGGAGGCAGAAGAGTCCACAGAGGTAGAAGTGGAATGGAAAACTCAACTGGAAAGCCAAGAGAGCAATGAGTAAATCTTTGAGCTGCCTAGTTGTAAGAAAAGCAAGTTTGATCAATTGAAAACAAGAGAAAAAGAATACAAAGAGGTTTAATAGTGTGAGAATGCTGTATTAAGTTATGGGTAATAAAAGCCTCAATGATCATTTAAAAGGAACCTTTGGGGCTGTAGAGCTGGCTCATGTATATAAATGAATAAGTTGTGGCTGTCTCATTCAGTCCTTGGGTTAGTTACTTTTCTATTGCTGGGATGAGAACCACAACCAAGGCAACTTAGAGAACAAAGAAAAGACTTTGAGGCTTATCCGAGGTTGGGTATATGGTCATGGTGGGGAGCATGGCAGCAAGGTAGACAGGCATGGGCTTGGAGGAGTTTAGAGCTTACATCTTACACAGGAGTTGGAAGTAGAGGGGAAGAGAGCTACCTGGGGATGGCATGGGCTTTTGAAATCTTGAAGCTCACTCCAGTGACATATCTCTTCCAACAATGTCATACTTTCTTATTCTTCTCAAACAGTTCCACCAACCTGGACCAAGTAATGAAATGCCTGAGCCTATGGGTGCTGTTTTCATTCAAACCACCATAGTCTTGTGTAAATCAGAATAATAAATACAGTTGCTAACGTCAAGAACACACTGGGTTAGAGAGATGGCTCGGTGTACAGAGTACTTGCTGTGCAAGTCTGAGGACCTAGGTTCAGATCCCAAGAATCCGTGTAGAAAGCTGGACTCAGTAGCATCTATCTATAATCCCATCTTTCCTGAGGCAAGATGGGAGGTAGGGACAGGAGAATCCCCAGATGCTCATGGGTAGCATCAGTGAACAAGAGGCCTGCCTTAAGCAAGGTGGGGTGTAAGGAACAACCCCCAAGGTTGTCCTCTGACCTCCATGTGCTGAGGGATGTGTGCACGGATATGAACATATGAACATGCAGACACATAAAATATAACTGCAGACTCTGCGTAAGTATGTTTCAGTGTCTATTAGGATATCTATAATGACCAAAGTCAAAGATGGCCAAAAAGAAATCATTTGTTTTTCTTACTAGACACTGAAAGAACCTTTGAAAAAGACCTAAACTCCTTTTATTGGCGTGTGACTCTGCGAGCCCCAGTAAAATAGGAATAAAATGATATTTTCTTCCTATAATGAAGAATATGTCCATAGGAAGGACCAACACCATTCCTTTCAGGAAAACGAAAAAGGAGAAAGTACAGGAAGCAATGTTAGCTCTGATGCTCCAGGGGTATGGTCAAGGAAGATAAGGTATGAAGGTGTAGACATTAAAGCATTATGCCATGTTTATCCCTGTGAGTAAACACCCAGCAGAAACAACTGAAGGACTCTCAGCTCACCATGGTGGGGAAGGCATGGTGAAGGGAGGGGCTCTCTCTCTGGTGCAACTGAGGCTCTTCATATTGTGACCAACCAGGCAGCAGAGAATGTGGTTGGTCGAAGTGAGTATCGACTTCAGAGCCTTACACATAGCAACCTATTTCCACTACCTAAGTCCCACCTCTTAAGGGCTCACCAGCCTCCAAAATAACACTCTAAAACTGAGGACCAAAATTTCAAAACACTCATGGGGAACATTTAAAAATAAAAATATTTAAATTCACATTCATTTAAATGTCTGCATCTGTTTGTATGTGCACCATGTACATGTAGTACCCTCAGACAGCAGAAGAGGGCATCAGTTCCCTTGGAATTGGAGTTACAGGAGTTTGTGAGCCACTTGCTGTGAGTTCTAGAACCTTGGTCCTAGGCAAGTACTCTTAACTGCTGAGTCATCTCTCCAGTCTCTTAGAGGTACATTTAAGATTGCAGCCATATAATAGACAAATGTGATGTTTTCCGTAGCTGCACTCTAGGCCATGAGCCAAAAAAGATGGTTAAGATCACATGACAATACAGAGTTAGTACCAAACATCCAAAGTTAATAGCTTATTTATAGATCAGAAAAGACCAGACAGATAACAGCCTGGACTCAAGTGATGAGAACTGTAAAATCTTAGTGACAGCAGGAGAAAAGGCAATAATGTGAGGGAAGCCATTGATTAGGAAGATTTTCCATTGTCACAAACAAGATCTGACAAATTAACCCACAGACTATATCTAATTCCAATTAAAACGGATCTGTTGGGACGTGACAAAAAAATAATGCTGAGTTTATTTAGAAAGGAAAAAAAAATCAGTGCACGGCCAAGGGAACTGAGAACTGACATTGCTCCTTGTCATTTTTCTAAACCA
Source organism: Tokudaia tokunoshimensis (assembly GCA_036184795.1). NCBI lineage: Eukaryota > Metazoa > Chordata > Mammalia > Rodentia > Muridae > Tokudaia > Tokudaia tokunoshimensis. Next base: position 69,067,172 of record BTHU01000010.1, read on the forward strand.
AGATATCATGGAGCAATTGCAATACTGAGTGTGTTGTGTGGGCGGGACAGGGCTTCTCTGAGCCTAGCACCTGACTAAAGACCTTGATTGATTTTACAAGGCTCTGTCAATTCCATATCAGGCAGCTGACATCTATGAAAGACCAGCCCGGGTATCAGGCATGATGCAAACAGCGTACGAGTCCCTTGGGTGGTGGAGCTTTCTGTGTGGGAAAGAAGACTGAAGGAGCTGTAGGTGCGATAGCCACTCCCAGGGGGGCCTGGGGAGCAGAGCCCACTAGGCTTTACTCTCCCCTCGTCCTCCAGGAGAGTAAAGTGTCAACCTTCAGGTGTCTGTGGTACCTGTCTGTTCATTGGTGCCGAGCTTGTCCAGGGAACAGGACTGGCTCCCACAAGGCCTGGAGACTGGCCTTGGTCTCTGCTCTCATCTCTGGCAGACATGTGCTGTAGACTGAGAAGTTTTCACACTTGAGCAGGTCACATCTATCTGATGATGCACAAGGCTCACCCTGTTCCCTACCCCCAACCCCCAGGGCCTGTGTGCACTGCTCTGAGATGGGGGCTTTCTTAGGCCAATTTGGGACTAAATTTAAACTGAAATATGTGATAGTGTTCTAGAACAGAAAGACACCCGACTGAAAGTCAAGGGTGTAGGATGAGTCACTCAACAAAATACATGCCTAAATTCAAGGCACTAAACTTTCCATAGGCGGGGGTGGGAGTGGGGGGGTAGGGTAGGGACACAGACACACACACACACACACACACACACACACACACACACACACACACACACACACACACATTCAGCCTCTGCCCATCTGGAAGTCTCTTTAAGGACACGGCAGCAACTCTCCTTGAAGGGAACCTGAGAAGAATTGAGGAGAGGACATCTACTGTCCCTTCCTCCCCAGCTTGCCTCAGACCTCTGAGTGAGGCTCACCAGGCTCTTCTCTTGTCCTTTGTAATGACATCATGTCATGTTGTCCTGATGGGCCCTCCTTCTAGTGAAGCTCCGTTTCCTGCTTCTCCCCCTCCCCTGGAAATCTGGCTTTCTCCTGAGGACATTGCTTCTCTTGCAGCTTTCTAGGGCGGCCCCTTCTTCTTCAATTCATTCATTCATTCATTCATTCATTCATTCAGTGCATGTGTGATAGAGCCTAAGTCTTCACACATGCTCAGCGAATGCTGTACCTTTGACCTATTGGTCTTTTTATTTTTTATTCGCACAACAGTGCTGGGCTTTGAGACTGCTGTCCTGTTTGCTTTGCTTAGGCCAAGCCCTGGACCATGCCCTTCCTTTTCTAGGATAATACCCCTTGCTCCTCACCTGATTCTATTTCTAGGGACTTCCTCCCTTCCGCTCATTCAATCTGTTCATTCTCTCTAAGATAAAAGAAAATAAGGTGACTCTAAAGTACCCCCAAAACAGAGGCTGCTTTTCACCCTGACTTCTTTCCCCACCCCAGCCCCTTTATTCCTACATCATCGGCAGTCTTCGCTAAGCCAGTTCCCGCCACATGGACCCACCATCCACTGGGTCACAGTGGCTTCCACATGCTGGCCTGACCCCAGCGGCCCTAATCATTGCCCTGGCCTTCCTGACTGCACCACGAAGCTGAGTGATCTTTGTAAGTTGCTGCCTCCACCTGGACCTGGGCATCCCTCCTCATTCCCACGGGTCTCCCACCTACTCAACTGGCTTTTCCTCACAGCCCTGGCTCTGAATGCAGGTCTCCACCCTCTGGTGGCCCAACCCATCCACAGACTTGACACCAGTCTCCTGACACATCTGAAATGCATCTCTCCAGCTCAGACCTTGCCCTTAAAGCAAACTTAAGACGTCCATTTGCACCCCACTCCACAGGGCATCTCAGTGGACACCACACATTGGTTCATGATCTGTTTCCCCCCAACTGACTTCCCCCTTGTTTCAGTAAATGACAGGCTTCTCTTGCCAGAACATTTGGGGTCACCTTTGACCCCCCCAACCTTTCATCAATACTCTCCACCTCTTTTTCCTGCCATCCTATGTAAATAACGTACATTTCCTCTGATTCTCCTAATTCCTTTTGTTCTTTAAGAAACTTCTTCCTTAGCACTTTTGCCCATGGCCACAACCCCACGAGGACGTGGCATGCCAAAGCTTGCTGATTTGTCGAATGGCTGGGAGGTGTACAGTAAGTCAGGGGGTGGGGAAAAGAGCATTGCTCAATAAATAGAACAAGTACATCAGGAAGTCAAGAGGGCAGCTCTGGGAAACCGAGGAGCTGGTGAGGCTGGGATGAGGGGGAGGGACATGTAGCCAATGAGGGTCAGAGATAGGCTGGCTGGGCTACAGTGCGCCCGCCCGCCCATGTAGGGAATACAAGGCATGGCTCTGAGCTGCATTTGGGGATTTGGGGTCATGGGAACAGTAAACTGCCACGATCCCTCATGGGCCAGTGGGTCGGTCATTCATATTCTCATTCTCTCTCTCTCTCTCTCTCTCTCTCTCTCCCTCCCTCCCTCTCTCCCTCTCCCCCTCCCCCTTTCTCCCTCTCTCTCCCTCTCTCTCCCTCTCTCTCCCTCCCTCCCTCCCTCCCTCCCTCCCTCCTGTGGGCCATCCTGGGCACCTAGGTAGAGGCAGGACTTGGTCTTCTCAGCTCCCATTCTATGCTAAGTTGCAGCATGGAAGGTGAAGGTTAGCACCAGGACACTGTCTTGCTTTAAAAAAAAAAAAAACCCTTAGCATTTGCTGAGGATCAAACTAGTGTGAAGAATTAAAAAAAAAATTCAGTTGTTTGGGCCCTCAGTGCCTGCCTATAAAACCAAAGGGTTCTCCTATGGTGAGGCCCAGGCTCTGGGTGAGCACCTGGCCTGCATCCACCCAGCCCTGATCCCTGCGGCCACGGGTGTTGGCCATACCCAATGCCAGCCCTGTAGCGTCTACCAGAACAGGCAGGTGCTGAGGAGGACACTAGGCTGGGAATCACCCACATGGGGTCTTGTCAGAGCGAAACGAAGATGCCAGCTTTCAGGAGCATGATAAAGACACAACTGTTCATGTCCTAGGCCACGCACATCCCAACTCCTGGCCCCTTCCCTTCATCTTCTGCATACTAAAAAGATTATGAAACTAAGCCACACCGGACAAAGATATTTCCTTTTACGTCTGTAAAATCTTCTTATGAGAACACGAGGGGCTGGGAGACAGCTCAGTTGGTAGAGTGCCTTGCCTAACAAATACAAAGACCTGGATTCCAACTATAGAACCCACACAAAAAGGCAGGGTGTGGTGGCACATGCTTGTAATCCCAGGAAGCCAGGAGGAGGAGAAAGGGAGGTGGTCCCTGGGGTTCTCTGGATGGCTGGCCAACCTGCCAGCCAGCCTAGACTACTTGGTGAGCTCCAGGCTAACAAGAGACCCTGTCTCAAAAATAATAAGGTGGGTGGCTCCTCAGGAATGACCCTGAAGTTGACCTCTGGCCTCCACATGCAGGTGTACACACCCACACCCACAAACCTACACACACTCCATTTGTATCTATAACACAAAGGGCCATTTTCTTTGGGAAAAGTCTCTCGTTGCCAAGGTTTAGGCAGCATAAACATGTTCTTAAGTAAGAAGTCACGAAAGTACCAAGCTGGAGTAATAAGCAGATTTGAAGATGATTATTGTGTTTTGGGGATGAATCACTACTTGTCTGAACTGTGGGGAGGTCGAAGGTATTTTTAATTTAATGGATTAATCATCGATGTCTAAAGTTCTCGCTCCTTCCCATGAAAGCAATGCAGGGACTTTGCAGGAAGTTATAAATCATGTCAGTTTTGGGGCCTCATCTCTGGAAGCCTGGGCTATGGGGAAGTTATACTAATAATTTGTGTGGGGTAGTATAGCTTTCTGGAAGGGTTCCTTTATGCAGCTAGGTTAGGCAGCCACAGAAATGGGGGGATCCTGGAAGTTGGTGGTAGCTCAGTCTGTGTATGGGAACTCTGCTACCAAACAGCTTGAGAGCAGTGTGGCTCTAGCAGGAAGCAACCTGTGTTTGGCTGGGATAATTTTCTCTGGGCCTCCATTTTCCCATCTGTAAAATGAATGTATTGGAGGTCCTACAAGCAGCCTCTAGCTTTGATCATTAATGTCAACCAACTATGACTAAATGTGGCTTAAGATAAATCCAAAGTCTTCCCCAAATCTGCCTGTCCTGTATCCTGTATATTTCCAAAGCAACTTACTGCCAGACCTGGAAGAGACCAAACCAGACCTCTGACAGCATAGCTGCGGAGCTGTGCCAAACTCCACTCTAGCTTCCCAGGGCTTTCATACCTTTAAGGGTGGGGTGGATAGTGAAAATGATAGGCCACTGTGACTACCCATATCCCCTCCTTCCTCAGAAGACTCTTCAGCAAGTCAGAGAGCCCTCTGAGCATCACCAGGACCCTCCTAGCCTTCTAGGGTCCTTCACAGGCTTCCCTCCTTCAGCACTGTCTTGGTTGGAGCTGATTGGTTCAGTCCATTATCATCAAGGTGGAATCATGGCAGCATCCAGGCAGGAATGGTGCAGGAGGAGCTGAGAGTTCTACATCTTCATCTGAAGGCTGCTAACAGAATATTGACTTCCAGGCAGCTTGGATGAAGGTCTTAAAGCCCACTCTCATAGTGACACACGTACTCCAACAAGGCCACACCTCCAAATAGTGCCACTCCCTGGGCCAAACATTAGAACCACTACATCCTACTCCCTGGCCCCCATAGGTTTATTCAAACATATGAGTCTATGGGTGCCATACCTAAATATAGCATAATGCAAAATACATTTAGTTTAACTTCAAAAGTTCCCATAGTCTATAGCAGTCTCAACAATGTTAAAAGTCCAAAGTTCAGGGATGGAGAGATGGCTCAGTGGTTAAGAGCACCGACTGCTCTTCTGAAAGTCCCAAGTTCAATCCCAGCAATCACATGATGGCTCACAACCATCCATAATGAGATCTGACTCCCTCTTCTGGGGTGTCTGAAGACAACTACAGTGTATTTACATATAATAAATAAATCTTTTTAAAAAAAGTCCAAAGTTCAAAGTCTCTTCTGTGATTCAACTAGTCATTTAACTGTAACCCTCAAGCAAGACAGAAGACCAGCTAGGCAAACTCCAAACTCTGCATTTCCGTGTTTGATGTCAAAGTGATCTTCTGACCTCCAATTCCTTTCTCATCTTTGTTGACTGCAACAAACTCCACTCCCCCCCACCCCCAGGCTGGTTCCATTCTTTTAACAGGTTTCCTCAGCAGGTATCCCATGACTCTGGCATCTTTGGGTCTCCAAGGCAACTTTAACTTCACGGCTTCTTGTTTCAATGTCTGGGATCCACACATGATCTTCTGGGCTCCTCCAAGGGCTTCTCCAGCTCTGCCCTCTGTAGTACTCTAGGTTCTGGTTGACTCCACTCCACTGCTGCTACTGTTCCGGTGATCATCCCATGGTACAGGCATCTGAAATACTCTGGAGTCTTCTGCTACAACTAGGCTTCACCAATAGCCTCTCATAGGCTCTATCATGGTGCCAAACCTCAACTTCTTTGCATGACCCCTTCAGGCCTTGCCATCAACTGCAACTGAGGCTGCACCTTCACCAATGGTCTTCTGTGGCTTCTCACAGTGTCAAACCTCAGCTGCTCTTCATGACTCCTTCATGCCTTCAAAACCAGCACCACCTGGGTGACTCTTACACATTATCAAATACAGCTGCAGCCCAAGGTACAGCTTTAGCTATCTCTGGAACACAGCTTCTTTATGATCTCAGAAAACATCTCCCAGAAGGTATCACGTCAGTAATGCTGGTCTCCTTAATCACTGATAATTTCTTAGTGCCAGCATCAATTGTCCCAGTAGTCCCATATATTCTTGACTCTAAAGCCAGAGCCACATGGCTGAAGTTGCTGAGTTCTGCTGCTTACTGGGATTGGAACATGTCCCCCTTTATTCTATTACCAGCTTTCTGTTTTCAATTCTCTCACTGCCTAAGCTTGGCTGTCCTGGAACTTGCTCTGTAGATTGATCTTGAACTCAGAGATCTGCATGGTTCTGTTTCCTGAATGCTGGGATTAAAGGCATGTATCACCATGCCTGGACTTAAGCTTTCCTTCACCTAGAACTTGCTCTGTCCCAGGCTGGCCTCAGAGATGTGCTTGGTGTTGTCTCCTGGGATTAAATGTGTGCACCACCATGCCTGAGCCTAAGCTTTTCATGACCACTGTTCCTCAAGATCTGGATTAAAAGCCTGTGTCTTTCATTTCTGAATTGTAGTTAATTCCAGATTAAACATCCAAGTAAAAACAATTACCAAGTAATAATAACACCCAATATGATATAACTATTCCTTGTTCAATAACAAACACAAACAATAAGCTTTGCTGGGTGGGGTCTTGTCACAAAGTCACCACTCCCTTAATCTGTTTATCTCTTTGAACATAGAATTCAGCTCCATTTCACTTCCTGGTATCCCTTTATTATTTGAACCATACATTTTTATGTTTTTCCTTTCTAAGCTTGCTACACTTGTTCAAAATGCTCTTCATGAGACTTTACCAGAGAACAAAGTCTTTGTTGGGCTTTTTTGAGACTTCCTTTGTCAATGCAATTAATATAAATCTCTTTACTTTAGCCTCAGGTAGACTCCTCAGATTAGGGCAAAAAGCAGCCACAGTCTTCACCAAAATATAACAGGAACAGTCTCTCAGCCACATATTAAAATTCTTCTCTGAAACCTCTAGAGCCAGGCTTCCACAGTTCAAATCACCCTTAGCAACAACGTCTTCCATATTCCTACTAGGATAGCCGATTAAGTACCCTTAAAGCATCCCACTGCTTCCAAATCTAAACTCCCACATTCTTCTAAACAAAAGCATGGTCAGGCCAATCACAGCAATACCCCAGTCCCTGGTACCAACTTCTGTCTTGGTTAGGGTTTTACTGCTGTGAATAGACATTATGACCAAGGCAATTCTTATAAAGGACAACATTGAACTGGGGCTAGCTTGCAGGTTCAGAGGTTCAGTCCATTATTAATCATCAAGGTGGGAGCATGGCAGCATCCAGGCAGTCATGGTGTAGGAGGAGCTGAGAGTTCTACCTCTTCATCTGAAGGCTGCTAGGAGAAAACTGGCTCCAGGCAGCTTGGATGAAGGTCTTAAAGCCCACTCCCATAGTAACACACCTACTCCAACAAGGCCACAGTTCCTCCAAATAGTGCCATGCCCTGGGCCAAACATATTCAAACCACCACAAACACCAAGCCATAGTCCACAAAGATCTTTGTCCCCTACTTCTGGAAGATTTCTTTAGTGACCCAGTCCTCCTTTCTGAAAACCATGCAACATTAGGAGTCACCGAGCCCTCTGGGGAGCTGGGTGACACCTAGCTATGTGCACTAGGCTTGGAGACGTAGGATGCAGGGCTCCTTCCCTCTGTTCCCTCAGGCTGTGCAGTCCAGAGACCCACAACCGTCTACTCAATACCCCACATCCAGATTCTTTAAGGGCAACACCATAGCATCCCAGTAGTCATTGGCCCTGGGTGTTCTTAAGGTCTGTTTGTAGCTATCAACTGTGTGAGGTAAGGGCAAGTCACCCCAGTTCTCAGAGTTTCAGTGTCCTTGTCTTGTAAGGTAGGAATGACACACAGTAGATATTCAGTAAATGTTCCTACTTTAATAATGGCATTCAGCCTATCCTATCTTCCTTGCCTTTTCATGTAGATTCAACTTGGTTCCTTCCAAATCTGCTATAACTTATTATTATTATTATTATATTTGCTTTATTTACATTGCAAGTGGTATCCCATTTCCCAGTTACACCCTCCGAAAACTCCCTATCCCATCCCCCCCCTTGCTCAACCCCCCACCCCATTTCCTGACTTACATTCCCCTATTCTGGGGAATTGAGCCTTCACAGAACCAATGGCCTCTCCTCTGAAATGGTCATCTTCTGCTACATATATAGCTGGAGCCGTGGGTCCCTCCATGTGTACTCTTTGGTTGGTGGTTTAGTCCCTGGGAGCTCTGGGGTTTCTGGTTGGTACATATTATTGTTCCTCCTGCAGGGCTGCAAGCCTCTTCAGCTCCTTGGGTCCTCTCTCTAGCTGCTCCATTGGGGAGCCTATGCTCATTCTATTGGTTGGCTGTGAGCAATTGGTATTTTGATCCACTTTCCAATAAGGATCAAAGTATCCACACTTTGGTCTTCCTTCATCTTGAGCTTCACATGGTCTGTGAGTTGTATCTTGGGTATTCCGAGGATTTGGGCTAATATCCACTTATCAGCAAGTGCATATCGTGTGTGTTCTTTTGTGATTTGGTTACCTCACTCAGGATGATATTTTCTATCTCCATCCATTTGCCTAAGAATTTCATGAATTCATTGTTTTTAATAGCTGAATAGTACTCCATTGTGTAAATGTACTACATTTTCTGTATCCATTCCTCTGTGGAGAGACATCTGGGTTCTTTCCAGCTTCTGGCTATTATAAACAAGGTTGCTATGAACATAGTGGAGCATGTGTCCTTATTAGATGTTGGAGCATCTTCTGGGTATATGTCCAAGAGTGGTAAAGCTGGGTCCTCAGATAGTGCTATGTCCAGTTTTCTGAGGAACTGCCAAACTGATTCCCAGAGTGGTTTTACCAGCTTGCAATACCCCCAGCAATGGAGGAGTGTTCCTCTTTCTCTACATCCTCTCTAGCATTTGCTGTTCCCTGAGTTTTTGATCTTGGCAATTCTGACTGGTGTGAGGTGGAATCTCAGGGTTGTTTTGATTTGCATTTTCCTGATGATTAAGGATGTTGGACATTTCTTTAGGTGTTTCTCAGCCATCCGGTATTCTTCAGTTGAGAATTCTTTGTTTAGCTCTGTACCCCATTTTTAATAGGGTTATTTGGATCTCTGGAGTCTAACTTCTTGAGTTCTTTGTATATATTGGATATTAGCCCTCTATCAGATGTAGAATTGGTAAAGATCTACCTAGATTGCCTTTTTGTCCTATTGACAGTGTCCTTTGCCTTACAGAAACTTTGCAATTTTATGAGGTCCCATCTTTGTAGTATTTTGAAAACTTCCTTCCTTTTCCTGGGGTCAGCAGGCCATTACCTTGTATCCCTTGGGGACAATGATAGGGTCTACTATGGCACAGGTGATCCTTTGAGGGCATTGAGTGCCACACCAATTGCCTCTGGGAGTGCCAGGAGCTATAATGCCCTATAGGACCAGTCCATTAGTCATCCAACAGGCCATACAGTGAAGTAGGAAGTGAATCACAAAGTGTCCTGCTTCCAGCATATTCTCCCTATTGTATCAATGACCCTCCGTTTGCTAGGAGAGAACTCTTGAATCTCTCAACAATTAGTGCATGGTTCTGTGGACCTCTCCTTCAGAAGGCTATCAAGGTAAACAGAGAAAGCTGAAGATGCCCAGTCATCCCCAAATGGCTTGCATTGGATCCAGGTCAGTGAAGGTGAATCTCATGATGTCATCATTCTTGACATCTCACTCACTCTTTGCTAGGAGATTTCCCAAACACCTGCTGTCACTGAGGATTTAGGGGCTGACTTGAAAGCACCTCACTGTTTCCCAGTACCTTTTCCAAGGCCTGATAGGATACAGCTGGGCTCCGTGGAGTGAGGCTAATTCCCCTGATATGATGGTCTGAGATAGGAAACTGGGACTTGTTTTGACGGTGGGTGGGGCCAGGCTGAGATGGCAAGCAGTGTGTCATTGAGGTAGGCTCTAACTCCAGAATGACCCTAGCCACTTATGTGGCCTCAGGCAAGCAGCAGGCTATCCAACTGACAGTCTATGTACAATGCTTATCTCAGGCCCAGATACAAATGTGCTCATAGACTCTGGCTTAAAGAACTGCTTGGTCAGGGTGGGGGTAGTAAGGAGGGGTTAGTTCTTCCCAGCCTTCAAGATGGCTGGCAACACCTGAACCGAGTGAGTTAGAAGGATCCTTCCAAACCCGCCTATCTGCACTGGCTGAGCCTGAGAGGCGGAGACTCAAGGGGCCCCATGGGAGAAGGGCTGCTGCAAGGAATGATGCCTCTTAGATGCACAGTGGTGTCATGCTACCCGGAAGAGCATTGGTGGCCTGGATGGACACTGGTTCTGCAATTGCTAGATCCAGAGATCAAGGGATCCTGTCATCTGTAGGCCACTCATGCTTCCCACTTCATAATGGCCACTGGGGCCTCAGAGAAGCTAGGGTAACTTGACTGTGTGGCTCATCCTCAACCCCTCTCCCCCAGCATTTGGATTCATTTCACCTGAGGAAGCCTTGGGTAAACCAGACCCAGTACTTTCTAAACCATTCCCTTTATTACAGCAGATGGGCTACTTGTGCCTTTAACAAGACAAAATGCAAGAGAGGATGAGGTTTGCTTGGAGTGGCGTGGAGGGTGCTTTGAGGGGACAACATGCATGGAGCCATTTACTAACCATTCACCTGCAGGACGTGGGTCTGGAACAGCTGCTCATGGCCCAGGGCATGGCAGGTGTAGTTGCCCATGTGGATTGTGGTCACCTTGGTGATGTACAGGGAATCATCCTCGCCAAAGTCCTGTGGGTCAAAAGAGCGGTGATGAGATTCGATTCTCTGTGGAGCAGACTGGACAGTTGTGAGTTAGTTTTCCAGGAAATACATCCCCCTCCCTGGCCCATCCTTTGTGTATGGCCGTGACCTCTTCCACCTCCATTTCTTTGTAGGTCCTGGAAATGCTGGCTTGTTTCACAGGAACCTTGTTCACCTGGTACAAGGCTTGATTCTGGAGGGAGGGCCTTGTTGAGACAAACTTTCTTAAAGGGCTAGGTAGGAACTATGTCAGCCTCCCTAGTCTTCAGGTTTCTGTCAGCTCCTTGACTCTGCCATGACGGCATGATGATAGCTGGGAAGATATACATATGAATGAGTGTGGCATGTTTGGTGGCATCTACAGACTCCAGTTTGCTTAACCAGGGTTCAATTTCATCCAGATCCCATGTGCATATGGGTAGCTTATGGGATCAACCAAGGAAGGGAAGAGAGATAGACTGATGGAAACATCGAACAAACCAAACCAAACCAAGGCCAGATGTGTGTGTGTGTGTGTGTGTGTGTGTGTGTGTGAGAGAGAGAGAGAGAGAGAGAGAGAGAGAGAGAGAGACAGAGACAGAGACAGAGACACACACACACACACACACACACAGAGAGAGAGAGAGAGAGAGAGAGAGAGAGAGAGAGAGAGAGAGAGAGAGAGAGACTGACTCATTCATTCCCAGGGTTTCTACAGGAAGTAGCTTCCTAGGTCAGGGCACAGGGGAAGGTACATGGGCAGAAGTTCAATAAACACAGAGCCCTGGCACCCCCCTGGTTAGCTGTTCTTTCTTGTGGAGCTGTTCATGCTTCCCTTCCAGGTACCAGCTGCAGACAAGTTAGGACTCAAGATTTCTTAGTTGTCTGTAGAAAGCCCTCAGGAGGTTTGGCTTTAGCTACCAGACATCTTTAAAGATGTGGGGCTTGGCACTATTAAGATCTTGAAGGCTTCAGCTTATGGGTAAGAAAAAAGGGCTGCCCAGGATGGGCACTGTATTTTGGAGACACCTGGCACAGAGATCCAGGCGATTCAGAATTGGCTGAGGTTCTGTTCAAAAGCCCCATAGTTTCCACTTATAAGCTGTGGACAATACATGTGCCCTGTTTGCCTGATGGGGGTGTTGGCAACCTAGCAACAGAATGCATGGGAGGCCAAGTGTAGGGGTGCACACCTGCAATCCCAGAACTTGGGAGATGGAGGCAGGAGGATGGATGAGGAATTCTTGTAACCTGGGTCATATGAGACCCCGTCCTAGTTTGTTTTCTAATGCTGAGATAAAACACTGATCAAAACCAACTTGGGGGAGGGAAGGGCTTATCGTAGCTTATGGGTTCTAGTTCATCACTGAGGGCACCCTGAAGACGGTAACTGAAGCATTGGCCACGGCTGACTCCAGCATCTTTCCAAGGGTACCACCACCTGCAGTGGTCTAGGCCTTCCTGCATCGATCATTAATGAAGAAAATGCCCTCATAGACTTGCCTACAGGTCAGCCATATGGAGGCAAGTCCCTCTTATCAGGTAACTTTAGTTTGTGCCAAGTTGGCAGCAACTAATGGGTATAGAACTTGTCCAAACCAAACCAAAGCAAACCAAACTCAAAGACAAAGGAAGGCACATAAAGATGTTTTCTGGTATGGTATGCATGGCATATAATGCAGGGCTTTATTTTTCCTGTTATTAGCAGCTTGTTCTCTCTCCTGCTTGCTCCTGTCTTCTCTGAGCTTCCTTTGTCTGCAGAGGCACTGTAGTGGCAGGACTTAAGGTCGTCAGCTGCCATGCACAGGACATCTGGGAGCACTTAGTACACAGGACATCTGTGAGCACTTAGTACACAGGACATCTGTGAGCACTTAGTACACAGGACGTCTGTGAGCACTTAGTACACAGGACGTCTGTGAGCACTTAGTACACAGGACGTCTGTGAGCACTTAGTACACAGGACGTCTGTGAGCACTTAGTACACAGGACGTCTGTGAGCACTTAGTACACAGGACGTCTGTGAGCACTTAGTACACAGGACGTCTGTGAGCACTTAGTACACAGGACGTCTGTGAGCACTTAGTACACAGGACGTCTGTGAGCACTTAGTGCACAGGACGTCTGTGAGCACTTAGTACACAGGACGTCTGTGAGCACTTAGTACACAGGACGTCTGTGAGCACTTAGTACACAGGACGTCTGTGAGCACTTAGTACACAGGACGTCTGTGAGCACTTAGTGCACGGGACATCTGTGAGCACTTAGTACACAGGACGTCTGTGAGCACTTAGTGCACGGGATGTCTGTGAGCACTTAGTACACGGGATGTCTGTGAGCACTTAGTACACGGGACGTCTGTGAGCACTTAGTACACGGGACATCTGTGAGCACTTAGTACACAGGACGTCTGTGAGCACTTAGTACACAGGACGTCTGTGAGCACTTAGTACACAGGACGTCTGTGAGCACTTAGTACACAGGACGTCTGTGAGCACTTAGTGCACAGGACGTCTGTGAGCACTTAGTGCACAGGACGTCTGTGAGCACTTAGTACACAGGACGTCTGTGAGCACTTAGTGCACAGGACGTCTGTGAGCACTTAGTGCACAGGACGTCTGTGAGCACTTAGTACACAGGACGTCTGTGAGCACTTAGTACACAGGACGTCTGTGAGCACTTAGTACACAGGACGTCTGTGAGCACTTAGTGCACAGGACGTCTGTGAGCACTTAGTGCACAGGACATCTGTGAGCACTTAGTACACAGGACATCTGTGAGCACTTAGTACACAGGACATCTGTGAGCACTTAGTACACAGGACATCTGTGAGCACTTAGTACACAGGACATCTGTGAGCACTTAGTACACAGGACATCTGTGAGCACTTAGTACACAGGACATCTGTGAGCACTTAGTACACAGGACGTCTGTGAGCACTTAGTACACAGGACATCTGTGAGCACTTAGTGCATGGGATGTCTGTGAGCACTTAGTGCATGGGATGTCTGTGAGCACTTAGTGCATGGGATGTCTGTGAGCACTTAAGGCACCACTCCTGCCTCTGCAGCAGTGACACTTTCCCCTGCTCAGACCCCCAGGGTCCGATCACAACCGCATGAGTCCCTTTAAAGATGTTTTGTGGGCTGGGTATGTGACTCAGCTGGTGGAATGCTTGCCTAGTGTACTCAGAGTCTGAGTTTGCTACCCAGAGTGCTTAAACAGGAGATAATGGAACATACCTGTAATCCCAGCATGTGAGCTGTGGAGGAATGAGGAGGAATTCAAGGCCATCCTCAGCTACATAGCACATTCAAGGCCAGTGAGAGAGAGAGAGAGAGAGAGAGAGAGAGAGAGAGAGAGAGATAGATATTTGGGCTAATTTAGCGAGAGAGAGAGAGAGAGAGAGAGAGAGAGAGAGAGATAGATTTGGGCTAATTTAGCCCAATGAGGGATGAGAGAAAAGTACAAAATAGTGGCAGGAAGGTTGACAGTGAACATGGCTCCTGCTTTCCAAATTAGTAAAAAATGGCTCACCATGCTCTCATCTTGAAGGCTTCTGGAACCCTGCACCCTAACTGTGAAACATCACTTTGCTTAAAAGAGCCTATTCCTACCATTCTAAAGATGCCTCGGTCATAAAGAACACAGCAGATAGCTGACTTATCCCTTGTCACAACAGAACCATAGGGGCTTAACACCTGAGTTGCTGATGAAGAACTAATGGCTGATCAATACTGAGATGACAGAATCAGGATCTAAGTGTTTTGCTTGGAGTCCAGTGCTGGGAGGCTGGGTGCAGCCCCCTCTGTGTGTGTATAAGGGGGCGTGTAACTCATCCTTAGCGGGGAAGGAGTAGGGAGGGAAACTCAATGCTTCACATGGTCAGATGCAGGCAGACTCCACCCTAAAGCGCAGAACCAGAGCTGTTTGCTGGGTCTAGTGCAGGGTCATTTGATTTTTCTTGCCGCTCCTCATCACAGCTTTGTTAGGGTCCTTGAAGGCAACCTGAGGCTCCCTTCCTATGGTCCCTACTTTGTCAGGGTTGCTAGTCACCTGTGTCACAGCATTTTGGAGGCTTAGAAGGGGTCTAGGTGAGGCAGCTGTCTAAAACTTCTAGGGATCATCTGAGGTACCCCATTAATGTCAGCACACAGAATTCAAGAGGTTACTCGTGTCAGGATCTGATATGTGGCCAGCTCCCTGCCGCCCCCAACTGCTGGTGTTCTATATCTAGAGATAGAACAGACTTTTGTTCTTGTCAACGTTCGCTGAAGAGTATAACACAATAACTGTTTATGTAGTCTCAATACCATGCCACATCACACACATTATGTAGAGATGGTTCAGGGCAGGATACGTATAGGTATGCAAATGCTGTCCCATTTTATACAAAGGACTTGAACATTTCCAGATTTACATCACCTCATTTTACTTTCTGGGAAAACGCCCAAACATAAAGCAGACACCCAGGCCCGTGGGGTAGTCAGTAGGATCTATTTGAAGACATCTGATCGCTCTTGCAGCCTCTATCATGACACCCTGCACCCAGCCACCATGGTCTCATCTGGGGAACAGAGACCCCCTACCTTTGTCTCCCTGCAGTGTGCTCACCCACATGGCTTCCCACAGAACAGGCTTTTTCAAGCAACCGCTAGAGGGCGCACATCCTCACCCGGCCTGGGGGACAGGGGCAGTGCTGCCCTGGCTCTTCCGTGCTTTCCACTCTGTCCTTGCCTTAGCATGCCTGCCCATCCTTTACAGGATTACGGGAGCCTTTTCCGTGCAGTCCCTGTGTTCCCCACTCTGTCCCCCAGACTGTCATTTATCTCTGTCTCCTACGAGGGTGCTCACCTCTTTCCCCACCGCCATTCCAACCCCTTCTTTGCATCACAGTGCCTTGTTACTGAGTTTGCCACCTGTGAAAGCCACTCAACTTAAGCTGCACAAGGAGGGGGGGGATGCTTAGACTCTGGGGTCACTGCTGTGTCTCCAGAGCTGAAGCCAGCAGTTCACATTTGGTGGTGTTTATTGAGTGGGCAGTAAGCTGCCGAGTGAGGCTTTCTGCAGGGATACAGTCGAGTTCTGGCTCTCTGGTATGGAAGTCTGAGTGTCCCACTCCTGCCTTCATATCTGATTAAATGTTGATTAGCTGTGCAAGGTCCACACTTGGGATTGGTTACAACAAAATGGGTGGCAGGATGGCAACAGATTGGTCCCAAGTATTCAGGCATATATATGTACAGTTGTGTATGTGCAGGTACATATAGAGGCAAGAAGTCAATACAGTGTGTCATTCCTTAGGTGCCGCCTAAGGATCCCTGCGCTGGCCTGCAGCTTGCTGATGTGGCTGTGCTAGCTGGCCAGGGAACCCCAGGACCCTTCTGCCTCTGCCTTCCCAGTGCTGGGATTACAATCATACAGCTCCACATGTGGCTTTCCCATGGGTTCTAGGGGTTGAACTTAGGTTCTCATCAACCTTAGGCACTTTACTGACCGAGCCATCTTCCAAGGTCTGGTGGAATCCTGTTCCCATGTCCTGCCTACCTCTTCTCTGTCATGTAGCCCTCTCAGGGACTCAGTTCTTTTGCATCCTTCAGGTCAGGGCATCTAGGATAGACTGGAGGTTTGGCTCAGGGCAGCAGCAGACAGAAATCCCTGTGCTGAGCCCCAGACTGTTAACTGTGTGCCTCAGAAAGAGTCTTTTAGCTTCTGCCTGCTTCTCTTGCCTCTCAAGAACAAGTCCCTGTTCCCTGTAAGAGGAGCATGCCCCTGAGGTAGTGAGCCAGTGGGAGGAGCTGTATCAGCCTGGAGGAGGGGACCAGAGAACTGGCCAGATGCTTTACAGCTCTTTTGTTAAGTACAGAGCACATCACCGCCTGTGGTGTCAGCTCTGGGAGAGCCCGCCTCTGTAATAAATAAAATAATCTCTCTAGGCTAAAACAATAGACATCATATAATTACAGAACGGAATGCATATTGTTTTCTGGATATGAATACTGGCTGCAGAAATCAAATTACCTCATTGGATGTGAGAGAATAACTTTAAACATTGATTTATAAGAAGCTACATAAAACTAAGCCTGCAATCTTTCCTCTTCTGAATGCTTCCTGAGATGTGTCTGAATACTGCTATCAATGCTTGATTGCATCTCTGTAATTGTTTTTTTATGGATAGCTTCTTCCCTCTGATACATAGAAATGTATTAGCAAAATCAAAGTTCCTTCCAGAAATAAACAGATGCCAGATTAGACCATTCTTTGTATGGGTGCACATTCATTTTTGGGGGAAGAGACAATTTTACTTAAAGACATGATGTTTGTCTATTAAAAAGCGATTTTCTAAGTATTTGCCCTTATTAGAGAAAGTAATTAGATGAGACTTCAGTATTAAACAGTAGTTAAACAGAGAGGAGGCGGGTGTGTGTGTGTGTGTGTGCTTCCATAGTGACACGCTGGAGTCAGGAATAAGTAATGCCACAATGAGCCACCAAGGCTGAGTATTTGGTGACTCAGCGTTAAACACGAGGACTCCAGGGTGACACTAAAGTTCAGCTTAACCATATTGTCATAGTTACAAGCTGAAGTTCAACTTGGAGACATTTGTTCAGAACTTTCCAACCCCGATCTTCCAAGAAGCGTCACTGGGGGGTGGGGGTGGGAGTGGGGGTGGAGAGATCGCTCAGTGGTTAAAAGCATTGGCTGCTCTTCCAGAGGATTCATGTTTGAGACCCAGCACCCACATGACAGCTCACCACCATCTCTAACTCCAGCTCCAGGAGATCTGACACTGGGTACCAGACATGCACATGGTGCATACGTATACATAAAGACAAAACACTAATACACCAACCAACCAACCAAACAAACCCAAGAAGCACCCCTGTCTCTCTTTGGGGAAGAGGGTATAAACAGGGATCTCTGATTCCACACTGGCTTGATTCTAGCTCCTAAAAAATTATTCATCCTGGTATCTTGCTAGTCAATATGTTCCCCATAGTGACTGATATGTGGTAGCCTGATGGTAGCCAATACTCAGAGACATATGAATCACATGTTTAGTATCCAGACCAAATAGGGTTCCCATGCATGCATTGTTATAAACATACAGCATCCATACAAACACATGTTTTGAACATGAGAAAGCCCTGAGCTCGATCGCTAGCACTCCATAAACATAGTACCGTATATCTATAATCCCAGCATTGCACTGGGATTATAGACAGGATCAAAAGTTCAAGTATAAGGGGTGGCACGATGCATCAGTAGTTAAAGAGACTTAATTCTGATGATCTGATTTGGATTACTGGAACCTATATGGTAGAAGGAAAGAACCAACTCCTGCAAGTTATCTTCTGTCCTACACACACACACACACGCACACGCACACGCACACGCACACGCACACGCACACGCACACGCACACGCACACACACACCAACCAACCTGCCAGTTCTCTACAGCTAGCCACTTATGTTGGGGTGCCTGTGTTGTCTTATTTCTCCCAGTTCCTCCAAGAACAGAGCTGACACTCTGCAGAGACCTGCCAAACCCGGCTTCTTGCTCAAGATCCTTTTGTATAAAGGATATCGCAGCAACGTTCTGGGTGGCCACTGAAGGCTGAAGAGGGAAACTGCATTTGTAGGCACCCCAGGCTCCCAGGCTTGGGCTGTCCTGCCCACTTCAGCTTCTTCAAGACCTTGGGGCATGTGTGGTCACTGGATGTCTGGAGTGACTACTCTCTCCATGACTGAGTTCAAAGAAGGTAGGTATCTTATATTTCTCCATCACCGTGTTATCCTTGGTGAGCCATGTGGTTCATGCCACATAGTGAACTCTGGTATGACAGCTGACTGGAGGGATGCGTACCTTAGGATGTTGCTCCTTATGTCATATGCCTGAAAGGAGGGGCATCAAGATTTACTCAAAGAAACTGCTCTTGGCCTCCTCTGTAGAAAGATGGTGCCTAAGTCCCTAGAATGTTCTTAGGAGTCTTTGTTTATGTGGGTTCTCCATAACAAGTGGGGCCTACCTTGTTTCCTGAGGGGTTTCAGACTAAATAAAGGTCATCTACAGGGCAGGTTGTGATGAGGCTCCAGAAAGATCTCAGACACCAAGGACTGAGGACACCAAGGACATCAGTGTGTACTGATGACAGAAAACAGCTCATCTGGGGCTTCACTGGGAAGGGCCTCAGGAGGCATCTTGCTTGGAACTCTCTGGGTTCTGCTGATGTCTTCTGACAGATTTACTCGTGTATTTTCCCTGCTGGAAACTGTCAATATGGAACACTCCTCTGGCTGGAGTGTTGTGAGGTGTAACGTAGCTGTTGGGCCCTATGGTCAGATACCTGAGCCCCTAAGGGGGGCTTTGAGTCCGTGGCTAACTGTCAGTGTGTGCAAGGGGTGTGAAGGGACTGGGTATCAGGATGTGTGTGACAGCATCCATTGAAATCTCAGACTCACTTTTATCAATTGTTTTCATCTGCAAGGCATTCCTCCTCCAAGTGCACTTGGGTCACAAGTTCCCAGGGTGAGAAGGCTTAATAGCCTTCTGATTCCAACCTGTTCCATGATAGCCAACTACTGTCATTAGAACATTCCAAGATGACTTTTTTTTTTTAATTACACTTTTTTTTTTTGGTAGGGACCAAGAGATTTTTGATCAGGATATCCCCTCTTGACCTGGTGCTTAAAACTCTTATACACTGTTGGAAGGGGTATAAGCCAGTACACCCTTTGGAAAAAGAGTTAGTAATAATACCTTTGCAAACTGAAGATATTAGGGAAAGGGACTCACTAAGTTGGTGAATTCTTGCCTAGCATGCATGAAGCCCTGAATTTGACTTCTTCCATTGTGTAAACCAAGGTAGTGGGGCATGCTGGTGATCCCAGTAATGAGGAGGTGGAAGGAGGCAGGAAGATCCGATGTTCAAGGCTAACCTGAGCTACAGGATAGCCTATTTAAAACAAACAAAGAAACAAACAAACAAACAAACAAACCCTCTCCAAACCGAACTTGTGCTTCTCCCAAAAAGTTCCCTTACAGACTTGGGTAGATATAAGAACTGTGTATCTGGACGAGGGCTGCAGCTCAGGCAATGGACAAAGTCAACACAAAGTAACTAGAGACTGAAGGTACTCCTGGTGGGGCACAGGGCAAGGCTGGCAGTTGTTCTGGTGTGGTCCTGGGGCTGCAGGCTCTGGAGAGCATTCTTTCCAGGGCTAGGCTCCAACCTGCAGTGGCCAAGAGGACCACTGGTCAGCCTCCTCCACTGGCTGGGCAGTGAGTGTGAGGAGTCCATGGGCTCTGCCTCCAGGGTCTAGTCAGGTACTGAAGGTGGCGCTGAGAGAGGAACAAGGAGAGCTAGGGACAAAGGCCAGAGGAGGCACTTGGGACGGTCGACCACAGATCTGGCACCCCACCTCTAGAACTGCCTTCACGTCCACAAGTTGGCACCCCACAGACCTGGCACCCCACCTCCAGGACTGTCTTTTTTCTTTTCTTTTTAATACAAGGTCTCACGTGGCACAGGCTGGCTTCTGACTTGCAAACAGAAGACTTTCAACTTCCTCTCTTCCAGCCTCTACTGCCTATGAGCTAAGGTTACCACGCCCTGTTTACACAGTGCAGGGATGGAACCCAGTGTTTGTGCATACAAGACAAGCAGCCCATCTGCTGACCCACATCCCCAGTCCACCAATCGCTCTGGATAATATACCAAGAGTGTGAATCCACCCAAAGATCAAAAGGCAGGAGGTTTAGATACCACCAGGGTCTTTGACTCAAGCTGGAAAGAACTGGCCCTGCCATCAAGTACTGTGTTTTCCAAGAGTTTAAAACAAAATGTACCCAGGAGTTTAATGAGATGATCTTAATGCAGAATGACAGCTACTGTCTGCCATGTGGCAAACAGCTCTCCATGCTAATCAAACGCCTCGCATCACACCACAGTGCATTCACGACCGCTTCATACAAAGACAATAAAAATTAAATGAGTCATGAGCTCCTAAATCATTTTCTTTTTGGTCTTTTTTTTTCTTTTTTAAAGGACTCACTTCCAAAGAAACATTTGGAGAGAGCAAGCACATGCCTCATTAGAAATATTTGTTCTCAGTTTTACACAGTTTAGCCATGGGGGAAAGGGAGCCTTTTAACAGACCCTTCAAACAATGGCACAGATACTTGCTTCTAGTGGGCTTTGTGTTGCTGCTTTTATCACTGTACTCTGCCTGCCAACAGTTGAAAGCCCCAAATAGTGAGCTTCAGTTAAAAAAAAAAAAAAAAGAAAAAGAAAAGAAGAAAAAAAAAAACCCCACAGAAACCTCAAACCTACAACCGAATAAAGACTGGTACTTTCATGTTATTTGAAATATACTGAGTGTGTGATAAGTCTTTAAAAATCTTTTAAAAACCACTTATTTATTTATTTCATGGTGAGTAAATGTGTATGCGGGTGTGTGCACTATAGCACAGACACCTGTGTGTATGCAGGCCTGTACACCATAGCATACACACATGCATGGATGTGTGTGTGTGTGTGTGTGTGTGTGTGTGTGTGTGCGCGCGCGCGCGCGTGCGCGTGCATGCAGGTGTGAAGGGCAGAGGATAACTTGAGAGATAACTTGGTTATCTCCTTCTATCATGTGAGTGCAGTGATTCACCATGCTTGGCAGCAAACCCCTATCTTTACCCACTGAGGCACCTTGCTATCCCATATTCCCCCTCTCCTCACTCTTTTTCTTTTTTAAAGAGAAGAATCTAAGAGAGACAGGGGATATAGTTCAGTGGTACAGTACTTGCTAAGCATGCACAAGGTCTTGGGTTTGGTCCTTAGATACACACACACACACACACACACACACACACACACTTAGACTTTTTTTTCTTCTTCCCGGGAATGTCCTCATTGGGGCCAGAGGGCAGTGGCTGATGAGCCAGCACCCCATACCTGACCTCACATCCAAGTGGATGCAGTTGGGGGACCTCAGGACCTGAAGCAGGTTGAGGGGCAGGCAGAGGCAGCCCCAGAGCATGGCAATGCCAGGCACTAAGTATTATGTCCTGTTATTAAGAAACTTATTAAGAGTGCCACTGGGTGGCAGACTGGCTGCAGGCCCCCAGGAAGCTCCTCTGTTCCTGAGTGCTTTAACCCCGCCCACCTTGTGCAGTACTGAGGAGGGCTGCAGTTGCTGGGAAGAGACCAGTCCAGTACCTGCTACCTTAAGGCAGAAGCCGCTGGAAATCCATAGGAAAAACAGCAGCAACACTCAGTGGTTCTGCTGATATGGGACCTTCTGCAGCTTTGGGGAATGTCCTCTCCCTCTTTCTATCCCCTCATTGGGCAGGTGCTGTGACCCTTTGGGGGCAGGGAGAGTGAAGGAGCCAGGGGATGGACGCTGCCTCACTGTCTGCACAAAGCAAACATGCAAACCCACTCTGGACCATAGGCTTCTGGTTCTTTAAGACTCCAGATCAAGTGAGGGACACCCCAGAACCCAGACTGTGTTTCATTGCCTGAATAGTGTCATGTGTCCTTTACCCCATGCCTCCAGATGTCCAGTATGGGGCTGGGAGTAAAGTAGCATATACCCCTGTCTTTGACATAGACCCCGGCTTAACCCCAAAGCCTGGCTCTGAGCCTTGAGGAGATGGGAGATGTGAGAGGAAGAGCTAGCCAGAGAAGAAGGGTGAAGCATGGTTCTTTGTGATCTAGGCTAGAAAGCAAAATGCTTTCCTGGCTTCTGTGCAGGACACACACACACACACACACACACACACACACACAAATCCCAGAGTCCTTGTGTCTGGGCAGAGCAACTCCCTCCAGGATGAACACCCTATCATGGGCTCTGGTTGCTGGGAGACACACCTGTTACTGGCATCATATGAGTGACATAGAGTTTCTGTGTCACTTGGATAGAACAGAGACAGGAAGCTCTGGCTGCTGGCTACTGATGTTCATAGTGGGATAGCCTGTGGGGGCATCATGGCATGGGCTGGAGGTGGGGGTGGGGATCAAGGTCTTCTCTTCTTCCTCTACCAGACAGTAGTGTCAACACACTCTTTGGGGCAGCCTGACTGCAGAAGACAGCTTCTGGGTCAGTGACAGTAGCCGTAGGTCCCCGACGGCTGAGGTGAGTGAAGCTCAGGGCCAGATCTGAGACATATGAGAAAGATAGCTGGTTCAGTAAAGAAACCAATAGGTGGTCTGGAAGTAACTCAACTATAGGCCAAATGTCATGGGCTCCAGGGACCAGGGGTTGGAGTGGAAATCATCGATTCCTCTTTGAGAGGGAGGCATATTGTAACCCAGGAGCTTCTTGCAAGGGGTGCTGTGGCTGGCACTCTGCCCAGCTGCTTCTTCAGGGTGTGGGGTACTTTCTTTTGGGGTTGTCTGCTGTTAGAAGCTGCTTGGGGTGAAGCTGAAGCTATATGCATATGATGCACTGGGGTGGGCAGAACTTCTGCAGAGGCCCTGAAAGGTCCAGGTTGGATTTTCTGACATGGTCCTATCAATGGAGCCGCAGCCACATGGAGGGAACCTTGAGCAGGAACCACTGTAGCCACTCTGAATGTGTCCTGGGCGAACTTAGAGAGGGGGAAAGCCCCAAGAGCAGCCATGGGCCTCCCTCTTGTTCTGGCTCCCATGTTACTTGGGACTCTTCTTGGAGACATGTTCAAGTTTAGGTTGGAAAGTCTCTGGTCCTGTGAAACGGCTGCATTTGATCACATTACTTCGTGGCCAAAACCCAGTAGCTCCCCTGAGTCTATGGGGAAACGGCAACGGCTGTTAACATTAGTATTCCAGGCCCTTTGGGGAGGGGGGTGTCTGCCCCAAGTGGGGCCCTTCTATTGCTCTCTCTAGCTTTTCTTGGTTGCAGGAAGCCCCAGACTGGGCTGCTCCTTTCTGCAGCCCTTCCGACAGGTGTTTGTAGACGTTCTGCCCTTCCCTGTGTGCTGGGGACAGCGGCTTTGCTCTGGGCCCCAGCACGGGGCTTTTGCGGCTCACTGGCACTTTGTAAGCAAATCAATGCTGAAATGACGACTGGCAAGCAGGGTGCGGTGCTCTCCGTAGAACACAGGCGGCTCATCGCTCGCCTCCGGGCTAGAGGGGAGCATTGACTTTCTGATCAAATATTATTCTGATGCGCAAGGCATCTTTGATGTTTGCAAGTCAGAAAAGTTTAATTACATGTGTCATTAGGATGGCATTCTCTAATAGCTCTGTGACTGAATTCATTAACAGAATTCTTAACAGATAAGACAAGACAAATTAATATTTTGTTGCCCATGAAAGCGTCTCATTAAGAGAGTAGTGGAAAAGTGATTAATATTTTCTTGCCAATCAAGATGTCTCATACAAATGACAAAGAAAGGAGCCCCACACCTTTTTGTGTTTCTAATCTCCCTGCCTCGGGTTTGGAAGGCTGAGCCGCTTCCTTGGTTGGAAGCTATGTTGGGCACCAGACATTAATTATAACTCTGTTGATTGTATTTCCGCATTCACAGTGGCAGGGGGAGTGGATGCTGGGATGGCCAAGGGGCTCGGGAAACCCTGAGAACCTCAGAATCTTTGCTCTTTCTGGTCTGTTCTCCCCTGGCAATTCTTGTTTCATAAATGCCCCAGGCCTTCTAAGGATCTGGCTGTTGCTCCCTTTGGCCTGACTTATTCCTGGATGTCCTCCTCTCTCTCCTGGGAGGGAGGGAAGAGGCTCCTGCAAACCTTCTGGGTATCTGGTACTGAGCTGGGTGTTTCCCACACAAGGTCAGCTTCATATATTAATGATGTTAAGAAGAAGAATAATGAAAAATGAAAATGAAGGTGATAATGGCGTTCATAGAGTAGTCTGTCAAGAATGTTCCATGCATCTCGTCTCTGTAAATCTATAAGGCAAGTACCCGCTCTCATTTATCTCCATGTCACAGATGAGGAACATTGAGACTTACAAAGGTCAGGGGCCCTTTCCAAGGTCACTCAATTAAGTGATGAGCTGAGACTCAAACCCCTTTGAAACCGCAGCCTATCTATGCTCATCTTCAGCAGGTGGTGCTGCCCTCTCCCCCATGTAGAGGAGGCAGGCGAGGGCATTGTATGAGTGTGCTCGCATGTAGTGAGCACACTCACTGAGAAGCACGGACCTGCCTCGGCCTCTTTGCTGGCTACCGACTCAACCATGAGCAAGTGTTTCTGGGGAGGTAACGAGGGACCATTAATCTCTGGTTGCACCCACAATTATCCAAATTGCTAACCTGATTTGAAAAGGAGAAATGCAATCGAGTTGGTGCTGGAGGCATGTTTGAGTAATTTAATTAACTGACGGCAAGTGCACTAAGGAGCATTTGCCTCTGCCTTTATTTCTGATGTGTTTAAATAGAGCACCAAGTAACGCTCGGGAGGTTAGTCAGTCACCAGCGGCCCTGGCCTAGCAAGGAGACAGTCACAGTGGCCGAAGTCGTTTGTAAATGGATGCTAATTATGAGAGGTTCTGTATACACAAGCTCACATACCCAACACACACACACACACACACACACACACACACACACATTCATACTCAACACACACACATTCATACTCAACACACACATGCACTTGACACTCCCCCCCGAACATACACACACCAACACTCAACATACACATGCACACATACACTCAACATACACACATAAATTACATATATACATACTCACACTCAACATACACACACACAAACACACACAGCACACTGAACTTTCTTGCTATGATCTCAGGCAAGGCCTGGCCATCTCAGATCCAGGGGATGAAGGGATGAAGGATTCTACTCAGAGAGTGTCTACCAGGGCAGTGCCTCACCAACACTCAGAGATGGAGGGGAGAGGATGTTGTCCATACCACATAGGGGAAATCTCAGGGAAATAACCCTGCCTTGTGTGACAAGATGATTGAGGACATTCCTCAGTCAGATCTGCCAGGTTAGAAACTCTGGAGTGGTCACACTTTTCTAGCTGTTTATCTTATGATCTGTAGGCTCCACCCAAAGGGGCCTAGAGTCTTGACTCTCTACTCTAATGGCACCTATATTTTGGGCTGGACCTCTTACACTATGATAGACTCAGCACTGGAAGGACCTTGACACTACCTCCACACAGAACATACGCACACATACACATACACACATAAATTACACAATACATACTCACACTCAACACACACACATACACACACAAACACACACAGGACACTAAACTTTTTTGCTATGTTCTCAGGCAAGGCCTGGCTATCTCAGATCATGGGTTTAGCTGCCATCTCAAGGGTGGTGGCACTGCTGACCACAGTCTCTGCTTGGACTTGCATGTCCCCAGGGATGGGAGGCTTACTCTGCCACAAGACATGCTCAATGGCAGCGGTGGTGAACCATCTAAGGAGCTCAAATCAGTCTCCTCTGTGGTCACATGGTTCAGGTCAACTCCCTCTACCCCGCCCCCTACTCCGCCTCTTTATAGATAGTGAAGATCTGACTATTCATCCCATGAGCCTTCCTTTTCTGACACAAGCATCCTATTGTGGACCCACTGTTCTGTCCTGAGTCAAGAAGACCAGGGCAGTCTCCTCTGCTTGAAACTGTACTCCTCTTATTTTAGCCCAAGACCCACAGCTACCCCAACATCTCACCAACATGGGTAGCATTGCTGATGTCTGGGTAGCCACATCAACCCTTTGCCAAAGCTAGACCAACTGATATATTAGTCCATGCCTTCTTGAAGTTCAGTAGAAGGGAGGGGCTTCCCAGGTTGCTTTCTTAGAGATAATTTTACCAGGGATTACTCAAAACCACAAAGCTGGTATAGAACTAGCTGTCTGGTTCTTCAGGGTCCAGAAGTATTCCTATTGGTCACACCAGTATCAGGATATGTGAATTCACCCACCTCCTCTCTTCTGATGAGGAATGTGTATATGAGTATGTATGGTGCATTGTGTGTGTGTGTGTGTGTGTTATGTTGATGTATGTATGTTTGAGTGTGGTGTGTATATATGTGTGCATGTGTGTGTATATTGGGTGTATGGGTTTATATATACACAGAAGCTCTAACAGTTGGCTTCAGTTTGTAAATGCCTTTGGACACTGTGATTGGTTCCATGCTAAACCAGGGCCACTCATGGCTGAATAACCTACATGTCCATCTGGGGACAGTGGCAGCTTGAAGGTCTTTGAATCTGCATGTTCTTACCCAATGAAGAAGTTCCTCAAAGCAAGCCTCCTGTGGCCTTACTTGTCACCTCCCACCTTGTCTGTCATATACCTTCCCTTCAACCAGTCACTCTGCTCATTTTTGCCCTCTGTAGAAACTGCCCTTCTACCAATACTCTGTCTAGGATAGAACGGTGTCAGGAACCATAATGGCACAAGCTAACATACTAGCAGGTGATCATCCTGAAATGGCCTGCTTCGGATTATTATATAATCTGCGGCAGGTGAGCCCTCATTAAACAAGGCTGTGAGCGACTAATTTTAGGAAAGATTCCTACTATTAATATGCTTTTCCTGTTATTATTAAGCATATAGAATAATCAATAAGTAATAGCACACCCCTTTGGAGCAGATCTCTGCAGATCCACGAAGATGCACTGTCTTATAGTGATGCTATGAAGACAAATAGATGGCTTAAGTTTTAATGATGATCCTACAAGAATTCCTAAAATTATATCTGTGATTATTAAGCTCTTTTATAGTGGGACTGCTATTAGGTCCTTTTCTGATAGTCAAAACTGCAATGAGAACTCTGCCAGTCTCCCAAGTGTCACAAGTTAATTGCTCTTAGATGGCAATCAGACTTTCTCCTACTCAGAGCACATTCCAAGAGGTTGTAAAACAATTAACCAAAGGTCATAACAAGAGAACTAACGATTTATTATAGGTACTGGGACAGAAGATAAAATATTGGCTGGGTTTACCTATACAAAACTTCACTAATAACTTAGTTATGGTTTTAAACTTTCAATGAACTTGTGAAAGACAAGTGATAGATATTTAGCTAGATAATTACTCCTAATGGATATGCATGTAAACATTCTCTGTTGTAAACTTCTATTTAAATTTATGACTTGGTATTTTGTGTGAACTTGTGATGAACTTTGTAACATGTGATCATGTATTCTGAAAGATGTTTAAGGGCTGAGGACAAAGAGGAGTCAGACCAGAA
Organism: Tokudaia tokunoshimensis; assembly: GCA_036184795.1. NCBI lineage: Eukaryota > Metazoa > Chordata > Mammalia > Rodentia > Muridae > Tokudaia > Tokudaia tokunoshimensis. The sequence goes on from BTHU01000010.1 coordinate 69,094,932, forward strand.
GAATTTAGGTCTGAGGAACAGAGGTGAGAAGAACAGAGCTGAGAGAAGAACCTAACTGACGAGAAGTTTTTAGTTAGAAGAGAACAAGATTAGAAGGAGAATGCAGAGTGGAATAATTTAGAAATTATAGGGAACATAAAAAAAAAAACTAAGAGAGCTATGTGCAGAATGCAGAGGGAAAGAGGAAAACAGACAGAACAGATCCCATGGTAAGGAGAAGGCAGGCTTAGTCTTATTAAAAGGAACAAGGCTTTTTTCTTATAAACATGGATTTATTTCATTTAGCATTAAAAGGGTGGAAGCTTTTTCTTTCAATAAATATTGGAGTTCATTTTTCATCCATAATGAGTGAGTTCTTTCTGCACCGGTGCTTGGTCTTTTGCTCCATATGCATATGTAAGTATGAATGTGTATGTACATATGTAATTGAGAGAATGTATGCATGTGTGTGTGTAAGTATGTAATTGTGAGAATGCATGCAAGTTGGGCCCAGCTGAATTTGTGTGGAAATGTGTAAGTGAAAACTGTATGTTTGAAGCTGTGTATGGACTTATGTGAGATTTATGCATATTCACTTATGTAAAAGTTTTTCTTTCTGCGAGTATTATTCTCTTCTCCTGGTTCAATAGAAGTTGATTGTTCTAAACTTCCCCCTAGCCTGACAAGCAAGAGGCATCTGGACAATAGGGAAAAGGCTCTGGCAACTAATCCTTCACTTAATCTCCTGCTCTTTAAGGATGAGGTGCTAAGTGCTTGAGAATGCAGTCTCTGGCTTCAGAGGAACACAGAAGGCAGGTCAGCTACAATAGCATAGTAACTTAAACTTAGATAAGTAAACTTTTTATTATACAGCAACCCTAAATTTTCTGTAAGACAAAATCTTAGCCCTGAATTTCATAAGACATAAGAAATTCAGAAGAATTTCTTATAGGCCTCAAGAAGAGCCTATAAGAAAGAAGAAACACCCCTCTGCCGGGGCTGGCTCCTAGCAGAGGGGAGTCTCCTCCTTGTAGTTCTCTGGCTCTGAGGCCTTCTGCCTGGCTGTGCTCTCTGACAGCTTACAGCCCATCCCTGTGAGGGATGAGAGTGGGCTCACACAGAATGTTCCTCTCCAGATCCCAGGCTTTCGGCCTGTATTAGGCCTTTGGTAAAACAGGGCCCCGGCTAGATGCCACCTGCTCTGGCCATGTGCCTCCCGGTCAATAAACCCTGTCCTTTGACTAGACATCAGGAAAGACGGTCATTCATTGCATTCTTTTCTTTAAAGTAGTAAAGATTTTTATTTGTCAATACAGATAACACAAATAAATCAATTTTTACAACAATCTTAGACCCCAGGACTTCTCTATGAGGTTAGCTCATTATGTAAACAGACTACTATCTAAAATGATCGAGCAATCATATGTGAGCGTTCAAGACCAACAGACCTGTGAACAATGAAGAGACACAAAAGGGCACTTCCTTGCCTCCTTTCCTCAGTAAGATGTGTTACTGAACATATGAGGCTAACTTGGTGGAAGATGGTCTCAATGTTATCAGAATACAGTGGCACCAAGTTCATGTGAGAACCTGAAGACTATAATCCAGTTGGACCTATCATCTTCTTTAACAAAAGCTTAAGCTGGGTATGGTTGTGTATGCCTTCAATCCCAGAACCAGGAGGCAGAGGCAGGCCCATCTTCTCTGTGCATCTACTGAGTGAGTTCCAGGCTAGCCATGGCTACAAAGGGAGACACGGTCTCAAAACAAAATACACACAACTGAAAAAGCGTAATATCCAGGAACTGGGGGTGACGCTCAGTGGTAGAGCACTTGCCTAGCATGAGCAAGTCCCTGCCTGGGCTTAATCTTCAGTAATAGAATTGGAGTGGGGAACCGCTTGCGAGTATGAAACCAGCATACTGAATCAGAAGTTAATTTCACGTTCAAGTGTGAAAGAGCAAAGGGGTTGTCCAAGACCTTGTGTTTGTCCTGTGACACAGCAGATACACAGCCCTCCAACTGCAGGGGCCCAAGAGAACAAAGTGGTGTGCTGTACTAACCAAGAAAAAGAACCTGAACTGGGTGGTGGTGGTGCACGCCTTTAATCCCAGCACTCGGGAGGCAGGCAGATGGATCTCTGTAAATTCAAGGCCAGCCTGGTCTTCAGAACTGTTTCCAGGACAGCCAGGGCTACACATAGAAACCCTATCTAAAAAGAAAGAGAGAGAGAGGGAGGGAGGGAAGGAAGGAAGGAAGGAAAGAAGGGGAGGGGGAGGAGGGAGAGAACCTGTAGTTCCGTTTACAGGGTCCTGCCCAGTGTAGCTGTGAACTGTGCTCAGCTCTCAGAGAAGTCCAGGCTAATGCATGTCAGGAAGCCTCCGCTGTGTAAACTGGTTGGTGGGCACCTCTACCATGATTTGTCAGTGCTCATAGTGATCAGGGGAAAAGAATCAAGAGGCCTTAGTACTGGAAGCACTCCAGCATAATTTACCTAGGAAAGCAAGGATCAGAGTCCTTCTCTAGAATAGATGATTAAAAAAAATATAGTGAGGTCCTGACTCCACACCACTGACATTTTCCACCAACCTAGTGCAAAATGGTTTTTCTCACTCACCCCATTGCATCCTTTTCATTCAGGGATCTGGATCCTCTAAAGCTGTCAGGCTGAGTGTGACCCTATTAAAAGGAAGCCTTCTGCCACTATTGCCACACCGTTGGCATTCCCGGGACATACACCGGCACTTGGTGACTTACATTGATGTCTTCCAGGCCCAGGAAGCTCAGAGTGAGCCCGTTGCGTTTCCAGATGATTGGTGGCCTCAGGTCTCCACGGATAGCACAGGTCAGCACTGTGCTTAGGCCCACAGTCACAGTGGTCACACTGACCTTGTCCTCAGGGGCTAGGCTCAGCTGAATCACCTCTGTAGAGGGAGAGGAGAGAGTGGTCAGAGGCAGACACAGAGGTCAAATCCCAACTCTAGGTAAACAGTTAGGGATTCACTCAGGGGCAGGGTCAAGGGGAGCTTTGGGCCCCCAGAATTGGCTTATAATGTACCAGCTAAATACAGGAATAGACACCCTTGCTGGGTGATCGGTCACAATGATGTCTAACATCTGAAAGGTTCCACATGTCAAAACCAGTCAGGAACCTGGCTAAGGTGGAGGGGAAACATCTGGGCCATGGGTTCGTGAGTTGACTTGAAAACACCAGTTGCCAGGCCCCATAAGGTCCACCCAGGAGAGAGATCGCAGAGCCAGTCGTAGGGTATGCTGCTTAGAGCACTACGGCTTAATGAAGTTGGAACCTGCTAAGTACGGTCAAGGTCTGTTGGTGAGTCGACAGGTATGTCATCCATCTGGGGGTAGCTTAAAGGTTGCACTGTCTAAGGTCTGGAGAATGAACTAGCTGACCTTTGAAAGTCTGTTTCTGTCTGAAGATTCACTGAGCTTGGATTTGGATTTCTGCTCTGCGACCGTGCACTGTGGCCTTTCATCATTATGTATTTATTTATTTACTTTTCTCAGTGTACTTCAGGCAGGCCAAGTTATGAATCCTTGCCATTTTTGCTTGCCAACTGGAATGGAGACTGGTCACTCTTTAGGCAAACATAGAAGGATCTAAAATATTTCTACACCAACCCCCCCCCCCCAGGCTTTCTGAAACTCTCGGGATTTATGAAAAATTAATCGAATCCAGTCTGCTCACTGCAAACATGGGACTAGGCTAGAGTGGAGGGGATGGAACGGGTGTCCCTTGCTCTTTCTCTATGTCCTCTGAGGGGCTGGGGAGGTAGGTTGGCTTGGCGGTGGGTATGTGTGTCTGTATGTAGTCTAAGGTGCTGTCAAAACTGTAAGGTGCTACACTATCTCATTGCGTCCTTGTATTGGGACAGACGTCCCCTGACAGAGCCATCCTTCAAAGTGTGGGAAACAAAGCCTAAACTGGGAGCTGAGCTCTGTGGGATGCTGGGAGCCAGGAGCTGGAGCAGCACCACCTCAGGCTGTGCATCTGGACCCCATGCTCCCTCGCCAGAATGTGGGGGAGGGGAACAGGGCAGAAAAGAGGTGCAGGTTTAGCACTGCAGAGTGTGAGTTGCAAGCAGGTGCCTCAGGTCAGATCTGCAGCCGCCAACTCCCTTCTTAGCCACTTAGTGGCCCTGCCCTGGGCCTGAGGAGACGATCAAGCTGTACACAAGGCGTTCCCTCGGTGTTTGTTGGATGGATGGGTGAACAACAGAGAAAATGAAAATAGAGGAGCTTGAGAGCCGAGAGGCCGGCGGGGAGGGGCGGTCACTTCGAAGAAAAAATGTGACTGGAGTGAAGGAGCCAGTGCGAGGAAAGATAAGCACCGGGTGATGGATGCGGACGCGGGCGGCATAATATTTCACAAACATTATAGCGGTGCATTTCAAGTTTCCTCTTAAATCATGGTCGGCCTGCTGCCCTCCCACCTCCGGGCCAGGAGTGTTACTGCTCAGGGTAGGGAAACAGAGGGTGCAAACTGCGTGGCAAGACCAAGAACCAGGCTTTGCAGACTCGGAGGATGGGGAGGGGGTGTGATGGAAGGGGGTGAGGAAGGGAGGGAAGGAGGCAAGGAGGAAGAGAGGCGGGGGAAGAAGGGGGAGAGAAAGGAGGGAGAGGAAGAAAAAGGGAGGGAGAAAATAAAATAAAAAGGAAGAGAGAAAAGGAGGGAGGGAGAGACAGATAAAGAGACAGACAGAGAGACAGAGACACAGAGAGAGAGAGAGAGAGAGGGAGGGAGGGAGGGAGAGAGAGAGAGAGAGAGAGAGAGAGAGAGAGAGAGAGAGAGAGAGAGAGAGAGAGAGAGAGAGATAGAGAATGAATTTGATGGAACTATTGTGCAGCTCCCACTGAGCACTGAGTTCCGGGGGCCTTGGAGCTCAGGTGCCAGGGCTCTCAGCTGGAGAAAGGAACTCTTCCTCATCAGATGACCACTGTCCTCTGGGAGCAAGAAGGTGGGTACAATGCTGCTTTTGCACCCAGTAACTATGGGAGTGAGAAGAAAGTCTCCCAGGTATGTAGAGGAAGGGATCCTGAGGGGCTCTGAAAGATACTGCACACTCCTATAGCAATCTGCTCCCTGCAGTAAGTGTGCTAATGGCCAGAGGGCTTGTGGGAGGCGCAGCTTTGATGGGGGCAGGGCTGACCTTTGTAGCCTGGAGGTCCTGCTGGTTGGAACTAGGTGAAGCAGGAGAGAGGCCATGATACTTCCCTAGAATCCAGCCTGGAGGGCTGCTGGGATGAAGCTGCACAGAGAAGCTCTCTGTTTATACCCAGAACATCCACGCCTGTGGGCTGTAGGCTTGTCAGCACCAGACCAGGCTTACCAGTGGAGGGATTTTCAGCTGCCTCGTTCTCAGTGACTCTGGAGAAGAAGTGAGGCTAGGTACTAAAGGGATCACCACTCTCTGCATCCCACTTCCATCAAGACTAGAAAGACTGGGCCAGGCGATCATCACAGAGCTTGCAGGAGACAAGGCTTCTCTTGCTCCCTCTCGCTCCACTTCTCTGCTGTGATTTCCCCAGATGCCTGCATCACATCCCTAGGTGGCTAACACACTATTCTTGGACCTCTGTGGACTCTTGTGAGTAGAGTGGGCATCCTTGAGGCTTCTGTGAGGCCTGGGAACTGCTGCCTTCCAAGATAAGGAGGGACCTGGGAATCTCAAAGTAGGGCAGTGCAAAGGAGAGGAGGAGAGGCAGGCAATCTGATGGGTTAGAGTTCTGGAGGGCCAGTACTGGCTTTCATGTAGTGTAGGTCTCTAACATGAACTGTAGAACCCCCTCCTTCATGGGATCCCCAGGGTCCCAACTTTCACAAAAGGTCTGGTAGAGCTTGGAACATAGGGCCAAATACAAACAAGGTAAACATCCTGGGGTCAGGGTAGTGGGAACCTTCTGTGACCCTCTTGGCTCAGTGGCTGGGTGATGCATCTTTGTCGGTTGAGGTCCTCATCATTTGTATGTATGAAGACATACACTTTGTGCAGGAAAAACTCGTGCAAAATTAGAATGCGTGAGTACCCGCAGAACCATCGTAATTCTGCTCCTGTCAGCTACACAAATATTAACCAAACAGCAAATATTTGGATCATTTAAAGTTTAATTAAATGAATGTTTTATTGGATTTAATTCGTGTCAATATTCCCCAGCTCCCTTTAAAATTCTAAAGAGATTTATGGTTACTGAGCCTTCCTCTCCCACCCTGGTTTCTTTATTTACTGTTCAGCAAGCTTTCCCTGGCAGTCCTTGCTTCCAGGCTAAGTGAGAAGACCAGGCAAGTTCGCGATCTGGGGTAAACTTGGGGGTGGGGAGCAGTCAGGAGCTGGGGTTCAAGTGGACAGGACAGGACCCCTTACCTCTGAACCTGGCTTGGCTTCTGAGAAGTGGAGGGACCATGGGCAGGCTTCATCCTTTCCTTAGTCTTTAATGTAGATATTAATAAAATGAAAAAAAAATTGCCTAGGAAGCCAAGGGGCTCACTGTCAGTTACTTTTCTCATCATTGTGAATAAATACGGACAAGAAACTGTATGTGGTGGTTTGAATATGCTTGGCCCAGGCATTATTAGGAGGTGTGGCCTTGTTGGAGTAGGGTTTGGCTTTGTTGGAGGAAGTGTGTCACTGTTGTGGTAGGCAATGAGACCCTCCTCCTAGCTACCTGGAAGACAGCAGTCTTTTCCTGTTTGCCTTTGGAACAAGATGTAGAACAAGATGTAGACAGATCCTCCAGTGCCATGCCTGTCTAGATGCTGCCAAGCTTCCTGCCTTGATGATAATGGACTGAACCTCTGAACCTGTAAGTCAGCCCCAATTACATGTTGACCTTTATAAGAGTTGCCTTGGTCATGGTGTCACTTCACCGCATTAAAACCCTAACTAAGACACTCAGCGCTAAGCACTAAGATACTGCTTAAGGTGGGAGACTTTATTTTTGCTTATTGTTTGAGAAGGGATATAGCCCACCATGCTGGGAAAAGCTTGGTAGCAGGAGAGCACTGGGCACATTGCATCTGGAAGCCGGAAGCAGAGAGAGACAAATTCTGATGCTCAGCTTGTGGTTCTCTTTCTTTTTCTTTTTTTCTCCACTCTGGGACCCCACCTGATGGGGAGTTGCTCACATTCAGGGTGGTTCTTCCCCTGAGGTGGTTTGAATGAGAAGCAGCTCCCAGAGGCTAGGGTATTTAAACACTTGGTTCCCAGTAGGTGGCGCTATTTGGGGAGGTTTAGGTGGAGCATATTTGCTGGGAGTACACCACCAGGGATGGGATTTGAGATCCAATACCCTGGCCCCGCTCTCAGTTTGCTCTCTACTTTATGCTTGGGTTTGGAGTCAAGAGCTCTCAGCTCACTGCTGTGTCTCTCCACCATGATGGAATGGTGTCCCTCTGGAACCGTAGGCCAAAATAAACTCTTTCATAAGTTGCTTTTGGTTTTGGTGATGTTTTATCA